>CM053625.1:16288066-16312347 GCA_028646595.1 Phalanger gymnotis
TTCTCTTATCCCTTTCACCTCTTTTTTCTTATAGGGCAAGATAGTTTTGTATACCTCATTGCCTTATTTCCTAGTTGCATGTAAAAACAATTTTTAACATTTGTTTTTAAAACTTTGAGTTCCAAATTCTGTCCCTTCTTCCCTACACACACACACACACACACACACACACACACACACACACACTGAGAAGGCAAGCAATTCAATAGAGGTTATAAATATGTAGTCATGCAAAACACTTCCATAATAGTCATGTTGTGAAAGACTAACTATATTTCCATATCTTCATCCTATCCCACCCGCCGTTTATTCTGTTCTCTCCTTTGACCCTGTCCCTCCTCAAAAGTATTTGCTTCTGATTACCCCCTCCTCCCATTTGTCCTCCTTTCTATCCCCTTCCCCCCTACTTTCCTGTAGGGTAAGATAGATTTTCATACCCAGTTGAGTGTGTATGTTATTCCCTCCTTAAGCCAAATCCAATAAGAGTAAGGTTCACTTGTTCCTTCTCATCTGCCCCCTCTTCCCCTCCATTTTAAAAGCTTTTTCTTGCCTATTTTATGTGAGATAATTTGCCCCATTCTATTCTCCTTTTCTTCTTCTTTCAACATATTCCTCTCTTACCTCTTAATTTTATTTTTTAGATATCCCTTCATATTCAACTCATCCTGTGCTCTCTGTCTATACCTATATATGCACACACATACTTGTATATGCATATATACACATACACACACATACATACATATACGTGTGTGTGTGTATATATACATATGTGTGTGTGTGCTCTCCAAATACCCTAATACTGAGAAAGGTCTCATGCATTACAAATATCTTCTTTCCATGTAGGAATTTAAATGATTCAACTTTAATAAGTCTCTTATGGTTTCTCTTTGCCATTTACCTTTTCATGCTTGTCTTGATTCTTATATTTGAAAGTCATATTTTCTATCCAGCTCTGGTCTTTTCATCAAGAATGATTGAAAGTCCTCTATTTCATTGAATGTCCTGAATTGGTTCTTGACCAAGGGGTCAAGATGGCAATAAAAGAATAGTCTGGATAGTACAAGGGAAAGCGCCTTGGAAGAATTGAGGAGTCAAGGGGTTGAAGGTCATGAAAAGTGGGGTTTTGTGAGGGAAAGGAAGATGTAGACATGAAAAGGCAATAGATTACAGTCAGATAAGGGGACTAGAATTTTTGAACATGGGGGTAGTACATCTGAGAGTACAAATTGAGATCAAGAGTATGACCTTGTGTGTAAGCTAAAGTGGTATGGAGAAGTGGCTCATGAAAAATGAGTAGACTGAGGAACTGAGTAATTAGGAAAGAGAGAATGTCCACAAAAAACATTGATTTACCTATAGGCAATATTTTAAGGTTTAATCCATGGTGTTTCAGGTCTGTTACCTTAGTTCAGCTTCTTTTATTTAATATCTATTTTTCACCTTTGTCTCTTTATGTATTTATTTTGTTACTTGTACCCTGCTTAGTGGCTGTATTTGTTTACCTTTCTTGTACTTATGTTTCCTGGGTTTTTTTTTTCAAAGCAGATAATATGCTCACATATTTTGTTGTTGTGGTTGTTAAGAAATGCTTCAAATGCCTCTCTTTTATTTAATATTCATCTTTTCCCATTGATAATTAGGTGTAGGCTTGTGGGGTGTCACTACGTTTGCATCTCAAGCTGCTTAGTTCTTTGGAATGCATCACTCCATTCCCACTTGTGGTTTTTAGTTGGTGCAGAATAGCATTGTGTTATTTGAATTTCCTTTCCATTACATTTGAAGGACTTTCTCCTGGTCACTTGAAGAATTTGTTATCTGTCACTGAAATTTGTTAAACTTAACCACAATATACCTTGCAGTTTGCCCTCTGATGATTTCTTTAATTCGCCATCTCTTTTCTGAGTTCGGAAGTTCTGGGCAATTTTCTTGTATTATTTCCTACATTATTTTGTTGAGGTTTTTTACTTATCATGTTCATTTGGGAGACCTATGATCCTTAAATTGTGCCTATATATCCTGTTTTTGAGATCAGTTTGTTTTGGTTTTATGTTATTGTTCAGTCGTTTTTCAGTCATGTCCAATTCTTTGTGACCCCATTCGGAGTTTTCTTGGCAAAGATACCGGAGTAGTTGGCCATTTCCTTCTTCGGCTCATTTTGCACATGAGATGAGAAAACTAAGGCAAACAGGGTTAAGTGGTTAACTTTCCCAGGGTCACACAGCTAATGTCTGAGGCTGGTTTTGAACTCAGGAAGGCAAGTCTTATTGACTCCAGATCTGGCATTCTATCCACTACACCTGTGTTCATCTTGAGGCAGATTTCTTGCATTATTTCCTACATTTTTGTGTTCAGGTTTTTTTTACTCATCATGTTCATCTGGGAGACCTATGGTCCTTAAGTTGTCTCTATCATGTTTTCAAGATCAGTTTGTTTTGGTTATATAGAAATCATATATTCTTTATTTTGAAAATTATTTTTTTCAAGAAGCAAAAATCTACCTCTTTTTTCTCCAACTCCCTCTCTCACCATCTCCACCTTTCCAGTTATGCATGAAAGGAAAAAGAAAACCCTATTAAAACATGTATAGTAAAGCAAAACAAATTTCTACCCTATGTCCAAAAATATATGTCTCATTTTGCCTTCTGAGTCTTTCACTTCTCTTTCAGAAGGTGGTTAGCATGTTTCCTATTAATCCTCCAGAATCATGGTTGGTCATTATGCTCATCAGAGTTCCTAAGTATTTCAAAGTTCTTTGACTTTATAGTTTGGTCGTCTTTGTATGTTCTAGATCTGCCTATTCCACTCTTTACCAATTTATACAAATCTTTCCAGGTTTTTTTGAAATCATCCTCTTCATCATTTCATTCAGCACAGCAGTGCAATACCATAGCCAATTCAGCCATTCCTCAGTTAATTGCTACTCCTCAGTTTTTAATTACTTGCCACTGTAAAAAGGAGTTGCCACAAGTGTCTTTATGTATTTTTAGAATTTGATTTGCTTAGGGCTAGTCTCTCTCATAATCTGCCCTCCATCTAATTCTCCTCCCTTTTATTTCCGTGTTGAGTGAAATGTATTTCTACACTTAAGTGTGCATGTGTATTCTTCCTTTCTTTGACCAGTTCAGATAAGAGTAAGGTTCAAGTGTCATTTGCTCTTCCCACTCCTTCTTCCTTATTTGTATAGGCTTCTATATGTATACCATATGATGGTACAATAGGAATAATATTCCTAATCTTCTTGACTTTCCTCTTCAGTGTATTCATCTTCTCCTCCCTTTCCATTTTTCTTTGAAATTATTAAAACATAAAATAGTTATTCTAGGCCTTCTGTCTAATTGGTTGTTACCCTTCTTTCTTGAAGAGGACCAAAATAACATTGCTATGTTGAAGTCAGGGTACACAGTGTGTTTTACTGTGGCTGATCAGACCAGTACGAGCTCAGAAGGCTCTACCAGAGGTCAGGCACAAATAGTCCACATGAATATTCAGAGTGATGTCCCTAAATTTGTACATCTCATTTCTTTTGAGCTACTGAGATTCTGCTTCACTTATAGACCACAGCACCTTCTTTGATGCAGACATGCCGTGCTGGGTGGTCTTTGCCCATGTCTCCCATGTCACTCTATCCATTCCAAAATTCTTCATAGAGACCTTGACAGTCTCCTTCTATAATTTCTTCTAACCTCTATGTAAGTGCTTGCCTTATGTGAGTTCTCTGTAAAGTAGTCATTTAGACAAATGTATGTTTGACATTCAGTGTGGCCAGCCCATTGGAATTGTGCTCTCTGCAGTAGTACTTGAAAGCTTTTCAGTTAAACTAGAGAAAGGACCTCAGTGTTCAGTACCTTACCTTGCCTGTTGATCTTCAGAATCTTCCTAAGACAATTCAAATTGAAGTTATTCAGTTTCTTGGCATATTGCTGATATACTATCCAGGTTTCACAGGCATACAACAATGAGGTCAGCACAACAGCTCTGTAGACCTTCTGTTTGGTAGGCAATCTAATTCTTCTTCTCTCTCACACTTTCTTTCAGAGCCTCTCAATCACTGAGCTATGGCAATTTCATCATGTATGTGTACATCCCTGGAAAGTATACTGCAAAGGGAAGTGAATTTATTCACAATTTTTAAAATTTCTCCATTTGCTATAATGATGGTTCCACATATGGATGGTGCTGTCTGATGGAGAACCTCCATTTTCTTGGTGTTAATTGTTAAGCTAAAATTAAAACAAGCAGCAGAGAATTAATTCATACTTTGTTGCATCTCAGCTTTAGAAGCTCCATTGAACAAAAAAAATCATGCACTAACTCTCCCTCCTCTTTAGTCTTAACTTGTAGCTTTTTTCAAGTTAAATAATTGTGAGGATTATAATTGCCCAAATGCAAGAAAAAACACTGAGGCATAGCTCTGAGCCAATGGCACTTTATTAAAGGGTCCATGTACCTTCTAATGAAGTGGACCTCACATTTTCTTCATGATCTGAGATGCTCCCTTCTTCCAGGGCCTTATTTTTATAAGGTTTGATATTAGATTTAATACTTGAACACTCTAGAGGGACTACACAAAATACAGAATCCCATTGGTTGATAGTCCTCGCTTCAAGGGCTAACAATGTTGTATCAGCCAAAAAATGATATGTCAACAAGGGGGTTTTGGATTGGGTGAAGCATGGGGCATCTCCACAGACTAAGTTGTCATAAGATGGTGACCTGCTCATGTTGAACAAGAGAAGGGGTCTGAAGGTACAAAAATAAGTTGGAGGACTTTCCATGTAATTGAGTCATCTCTGTGATGTTAGGCTTGGTCACTATAACAAGTTGAAACAAGAGCGAAGGGCCTCTAGTTAGCTTCCTATGCTTAAGCAAGTGAATTTAAAACCTTCAATTTATAACTCTATGAGCTACTATATAGAACTTATAATCACTACCCCTATGAAACCATACCAAAATGATTAATACTGATTAGAATAGAGTATGGATCCAAATGAATCATTTCTCGTATTCCCTACCTTTGGTCCACAGAAAGACTCCAATCTTTCTTTGGATTGTTTCAATCTAAATGCATAAAGGGCAGTCCTCTATGGGAAACACACTGATAGAAGCCATTTGGGAGCACTAGGCTTTGGTAAGTAACCTTAATAGAAAATAATGGTGCAATCTATTTCTTAATTTGGTTTCCACATCCCTTTCATCATTCCATCATATCATAAGTTTCATAGTCCCATCTCATACAGTTGTCCAGTGTCTGAAACTGTACTATAGTCCTGTGGTCTTCTGGAGAGCTCTCTTCTTAGGCATACGGGAATGAGTGGAGCTTCAGAGAAACTTCTAGTGGATTTGCTTCTCCAGTTCAGGTCACTTGCAGAGATTGCCTTCTATGTTAAAAATCTCTGACAGAATAGATCTTAATACAATTCTAGCTTGCCATGACAATAACAAAGTCAGGTAGTGACAGCACTAATATGAACATCACTAGACCAGAAAATTTATATTTTTAGGTTAGCAACTTCAAATATCAACTGAAAAATTAAAAATTCTAAAATTAAATATTCTATTTGGCATATATAATTACCTGATCTTGTTGCAACTATTCATTAAAACCACCTAAAAATTTTCACTCTAGCTATTTTCTTTTAGCTGTTCATCCCCCCTTAGGAGGATGAGATTCTGCTAGAGATCTATTAACAGAACACTTTTTTAAAATAAGATGAGGACCCCTAATATACAACTGAATTCATTTAAAAGTTGCCAAAATAATTGCAATTGTAATAAAAAGTATTGGGGTGGGGTGCATTGAGTAGTTGATTTAAAGACAGTGTAGATCAAGTAAGTTATTTATAATAAAACATATTTGCCTTTTACGACGTGCTCTATATCTATATGACAATAATAAATCCAAATAAAATTGGCTTTTCCCATTTAGGTAATATGAAATATTCTAATGTTGTTTTCTTCAAAACAAAACTGAAGATGCTTTTGTTTTAGCCTTAATGATAGAACAACAGTTTAGTCCCATAAACTGTTCCATCAATGCCCAATTATTCTCATATTAATTTTAGGAAGGACTAAAATTTTAGGCTAAATAGCTCAGATCTTATACCTGTATCTTACTATAATAGCTCAGATGTGCTCCAGGATTAACCTATGAAATAAGGCTTTAATATTGTATTTATACTGATAACCTGCCATTTTCCATATTTTCCATAGAAAGAAAACAGTAATGTTATACAGTAAGGGAAAATGATTCCCTAACTTCATGTCCAGGCTAGAGTCATATAAATAGCCAATTTTATTGAGATTAGGCTTAAAAGGAAGGATTTTCCATTCAAGAAGAAATATCATGTTGGGGAAATTGAGTCAAGAGAATCTTACCTCAGCCCATGCTAAGAGTCATTCTTCCAGCTTTCCCCATGAGAACTCTCCCTGTAGTTCATGGATGTCAGCCCCATAGAGTTACTGGTATCATGGATCATTGACCTAATCATACCTGGAATCAGACTCAGAATAATAATTACAGTATCATGAGGTAAGCCTCCAATAATCATAGCTTCATATCATTAGGTGGATTTGGTTATTAAAGATCACATATCCTTGATGTAGAAGGAAAAAGTTCAAGGGTATATATTGTGTACTGAAACTCCACTCTGTGGAGTTCTCTCAGTCTAGTTTGTAATTGTATTTTGTTGGAGTAAACCACGTTCTTACGTCACCTTAACACAAACTCAATATAAAATAGACCTATAAGAAGAAGCATTATATTAAGAACACATAATTCATCTGAAACTTCAGAGAATTCAGTTGTTACATCATGAGGGCCTGAATTAGAAAATAAGTCTTTGTCTCTGTATATTGTTAGACAGATGTTTCAAACAGTTTTTACATGGAAAATTCTTAATTCAATTTTGTAAATTGTGTTACATTTCTTACCAATTTACCCTTATGAGGATATTATCATGTAACATAGTGAAAGGATGTTATGGTCTCTATTATTTGTAGTTCAAATGACAATTCAAAATGATCTTTCACTATAGTAGTACTATACTTAATCAGAAATCACCAGTAGGTTTATCTTTCTTTATACTTATCCATATCAAGGGAATTTGTTATGTGAGGAGAAAGGCAGGGACATAGCAGCATTAGTTCTGTTTGATTTCAGGTATGAGTCATAGGCAGTCAATTGCATGACAGGGTGTCATAGTCAGGCTCAGAATTAACCAGATGGGAAAATGCTTATTTATCAATATGAGGATAGGTCAAGAGAATCCTACCTTCACCCTTCACAAGGTCATTTTCTTGACTTTCCTAAGGAAAGACATCCACCAGTGGCAGTCCTCAGACTGCAGGGGCACATGACATTTCCCTTGAATGATGAACTAGCAGCTTTATGAGGGGTCAGACACTTATACCTGGATTCAAGACTTTTGAATAGCATCAAGACTCTTCCTCAAACAGCAAAATTTCAGTAATTACAGCTTATGGCTAGATAACCGTTATTTTTTTCATATATTAGACTCAAAATCTTATCTAGAACTCTTCAACTATTTCAACTAAATTTTATTAGTTCAAAATTATCATTCACAAATTTCATCAATTCACAGCTATATGTTTCTCCCAACAACCCTGAGAGATTAATGTAAATACTTACTATCCCCTTTGTACATAGAAGGACTGATTAAATTCTTCTAATTTGCTATAACAAAATTTTAAATTATTGACTTATGATTACTATTATTTATAATATTAATTCATAATTACTATTGGCAGTAAAATTTTTAAAGGGTCTATTGTTTTTAGTTGTCTTATATTCAAAAAAATTATTGGTGACACTCAGGCTGCTTCTTTACATCTTTGAATCACCCAAAGAGTCGAAGCAATTCCTTTAAATTTTCTAAATTACTAATCCTTTGGCATAACTGTTGAAACCAGAGCAAGGCAACAGTCCTTTTCCTATCAATTAGTCAATATTTGTTAAATATATCTGTTAAATTTCTACTTGTTTTGAGATGTTATATTGAGGAAAGGAGACATGCAGTAACTATCTAAAGAGCATTGCTTTAAAAAATTCCTAAATCTTTATTTCAGTGGGCTTGAGGCTCTCTCTAATTTTTTTTTCAAAACTCCAAAACCCTTTACTTTCAAATCCCAAATTTATGCTGTGTCAAACATAGTCCAGTGCGAACATAGTCCAATTTTCTTTACCCTTCTACTCATTCTTAACTTTTCTTATTTCCTTATGCAGCACAACGTTTTTCTTCTACTTGCTTAATTCCTCCTTTTTGTTTCATTAGTGGTTACAAATGCAGAATTCATTTTTATTTCTTTAAGAGTTTTTGGCCAATTAGAATCAGTTACAGTCTCATACTTTTTGTTTATTTCTTTGTTTTTAAGTGATGGGCAAATAGACCCCAAAGTAACTCACTTAGCACAATAAGTTCCTCATTGTAGGGTTTCACAGATTTTAGTAAGCAGGATGACTTTGGGAAACAAGCATCTATCTCTTTCTCAGATTTAACCTCTTTTATGCTGGAAAAGCATTCATCCAGATATTTTGGCAATGCCCAAAGGGATTGGTCAAAGTCCAACTGTGGCATAGGAATATCACAGATATTGATGCCCTAAAAAGTTCTCAGCTAGTCTTCTCACAATAGTAAATTAATATTACTACTCTCTTCTTTATCATTTACTTTTAATAAAACACTGAACAGTTTTCTCAAAGGCACCTTCCATTTTTGTGCTTGTTGACTGTGAATGAGCCTGATTCGCAATTGCTTCTTTCTTTTACAAAGTTTTATAGTTTCCAAAAACAGTAGGTTACCATGTTAGGAATTTTATGTTTGCCTCTCATCACAAGAGGAATTATTTCCTAATTGTTATAAATGAACACAATCCTTATTACACTGATTTGACTTTGAATTCACCTAAATGAAGTATAGTTCAATAATTTAAAACTTAACTTCCACATTGGCCATTAATTGCCAAGATTTCAAATTTCAAGGCCTGCTATCATTAGTATGCTCATGCTTTAATATATGTTTGACAATGATTAGAATTAGAAAAATCCTTTTATTTGAAGTAGAATAATTTCTTGATTTAAAGTTTCCATTTTTATTAAAACATGGTTTTAACCAAATGTAGAGTTAACAAGAATTACACTACTGGAAAACTAGCTGATGGAGATTTTGCTTGTCTGCAGGGCTCAGGGTATAGCTCTTTACTTCCTTTTAAATCACTCAAAAATTAAGTTCTTTTATTTTTTTCCTTAACCTAACCTATCATAAGATATCACTTAGTAGAGATTCCAAATCACTGTTTGCAACCTTCCAACTGATAAGAATTTTTTGTATCGTAAGTGTCCTAATTTCTTCCTATTTGTTCTGAAATAATTTGCAGTTATTTCTTTCCCTCACAAAATTTTAGTATTTTATACTTTTATAAGCCATGTGCTCATATTAATAGGACCTTTTGTAATCTGAGTGCCCACTATTAGATGTGCCTGCATTCCTATATCTTTTTATAGTCTCACTTAATTCTATCTTCAGTAATTCTTTCCCTAACTGACTATAGCCTTATTTATACAATTTGAACTCATTTTCACTAAACAATTGATTTCAACACAAGCTTTACTGTGTTATAATTTACCAATTGATTTAAACTGCAATAATGTCATTAAATTTCACTTACCTTCCATTGCTTTCTGATTTCAAAACAAAATTTGAGGGGATTTTTTGAGCACTTTGAGATCACCTTCAATTGGGAGTCCCAATCAGGACTTGCTTGATGCCCTCAGGTTGGTTGTTTAAAAGCAATAAACAACAGAAGGGTAAATGAACTCCAATTCTACCTACTTTTATTCTTTCCTGAAGATGATCTAAAATTTCCTTTCTCTGCCTTCTAATAATAAAAATTCCTTTCTGTAATAAACTTATCCCAACTTTAAGTATAGTTTCTAAGTACACTTTTACATGATACCTTCAGATTTAGAGATTAGCTAACTGAAACTTCTTCAGCCTTAAGAAATGCATTTCCTTTCAAAATTCTGAATTGTGGAATTATTTAAGATCACAAGAGTTTTATTCTTATTTCTCTCTTATGGTTTCCTAAGTTTTTTCTTATTATAGCATTTCCCTGAATTCCTATTTCACTGAATCTCTCCTGGACATATCTCATGACTAATAAACCAATTCTTAAAATTCAAACTACATCTTTAAATCAATCCTTAGTTATTTTAAAGGGCCCTTTTGAAGAATGACTGATCTGTGAATTTTTGTTGCATTATTGTTGTTTTCATAAAACTCTACAGATTTTACTAGCATCCTATAAGCTCATCAAAATGCTTTATAAAGACATTTAAATTATAATTTAGAAATGAAAGAAATTTGATTATTCCTTTTTCACAAATCTGGTTTCCAATCAAAATTTTTGTGTCTTAGTTTTCAATTAACTTTTGTATTTGCCTTTCAAGTCATCAATCTCCAATATGACCAGTTTTGGAAACAGATAAAAAAGAGAGATTTGTCCTCTTTCAGCTTTTTTGAAAATTTACTTTTTTACAATCTGTTCTTTTGGTTGATCATGCCAAAAGTAAAGGCATAGATAAAACACTTCTTAGCTACAGGTTATCCCAAAGCAAGAATAGCATAACATAGACAAAATGGACACTTGTTTCCCATTCTGTTAAAGATTTTCCTAATTGCATAAGTTCCCTTTCTGTTTGAAGTAAGGAACCCATTATTTTTAAACTTAATTTTGTCATTTACAAGATGGACACACATGGAACATGTAAGAAGACACATTAAATGAGGCCTGAGCTTCCCTTAGGGTTTTGTCTAGGAGATTTTCAAGTCAATATTTTAATCTCTTCTATTAAGTATAGAACTTAAGCCCATCTTGTCACTCAGGTCCTGTTGTCAGCCTAAGATAATTCTTCTTTCTCAATTATGTCAACACTTTTAGAATCTCATCAATTAAGAGATGTCATTTATTAACAGTGCAAAATTGTTTTAATTTGCCAATAGGGTTCATTCATTAAAAATGCACTTTGTATTTAGAACAAGTCTCTAATGGAGAGAAGATATGGTTAAAGTTCCATTCCTCTAGACTTTTTGCTAAAGTATATTCACAGGAAGAAAAACTGAGACTGATGAAGGATTTAGCAATATCGGTAGTTCATTTGTCCTAAACTGTTTTGGGGAGATTGTTCAATAAAATTCCATAGCTTTCTAAGTAATCAAACATTACATGCTTTGGCCAGAACAATCTCCTAAACTCTATGTATTCTCAAACCAAACTTTACACAGCTTAATAGCTCCTTTTTAAGTCATCCCTGGACAGAGTCCACCCTTGTCTCAACAAAGATCCTGTAAGATGTAGGATATCCTCTTACACCTGACCTTAATCTCCTCTGGGGGTGTCCCCAACCAGAAGTGGCATTCCTTAGAGGAACTTCTCTTGAGAGAATTGGACTAGATTTCCTAGGTACCTGCCTTTTGGCTTCTTCCATCTGAGAAGTTCCCCACTGAAGATGCTGGAGACAGTCCCCCTTGACTTTTTGAGGGGGAAGTCCCCTGACAAAGTCCAGATGACTGATGATGGCTTGGAATGCAATGAATGACTTTAGTGTCTGATGTCTAACCAAGCTCTAAATGCTCCACAGCTCTTGCTTCAACTGCCTTCATGGCGCCTGGAACAAATTGTTCTCATCCTCACATTTTGCTGGAGGAAGTCTTTACATACTTAGGGTAGATACCTCCCTGGCTCACTGGAAGGTTTGAGACCCATTGGTTACCCTCAGTTTTTTTAATCTGTCTGCTGAAATGAGGTATGGCTGTTGCATATTCTATAGTTTCTTAATGATACAGGTGAAATTTGGGATCAGGTGGGAAGTAGCCCTCACACCAGAGATACTAGTATTCCATGAACATACCCTACACCCCTCTGTCTAATTAGATTCACTCTGTGACCCCAGATGATGATAGGGTTCTGGGAGAAAACATATCTCATCTCTTTATATTTGAATGTAAGTAATTTATCTTTGTTTAGTCCCTTATGATTGTTCATTCATGTTTACCTTCTTATTTATAAACTCCAACGTTTGAACTTCAAAGATTTTATATAACTTTTATCAGGAATGCTTGGAAGTTCTTTATTTCATTAGATACATGGATTTTTTTCTTCTCTGTAGGATTTATACTTAGTTTTTATGGATTCTTGGCTGTAAGTCCATCCTTTGCTTTCTGGAATATCATATTCCAAGCCTACTTCCCAACTCAAGATTTTATATTAGAGACAGGCTTTGAGCACTTCTGTATGAAATGTCTGGGCTGGTCCTGCTGTTGCATTCTTGTGGTATTGGGGATAGTGCAGGCTAGGGAACTTAAAGCTTTCATTGCTCTCAAAGTGGTATAAAACAAGGCAAAGTCTAATTGCTTCACCCACTGTCTGAACCCTGCAAACTCCAGATGTGCTTTTGGGCCTGCCCCATTTAGAGTTTCAGTAGAGTGCTGCTCAACTTAGCTGCTATCAGTCAGCTGGAAAAGTCTACTGTTTCAGAGTAATAGAACTTCACATTGCCTTTTGGTCTGGGATTCCTTCCCTGCTTATTTCTCTGTAGGCTATGGTAGCCTAGGCTAGGGGCTATAACTGAGGCTCTGTGCTGCCCCTGGGGTCATAGCCACATCACTGCTGTTTGCTTCTTAGCTTGTTCCTTGCTCAGTATATAAGCTAGGACCTATGACCACACTTTACCTGTAACACCACCACTGGATGGTGAGTGGGAAAACTGTTAACTGGCACTGTTCTTGCTGTATCCTGCATAAGGTCACACATTGGCTTGGTATGCATCTAAGACCTGGTCTTGCCCTGATGCACAGCCTCAGTTCTTGGGCACTGGAATGACTGCATGCTGGGTTTTGGGCCAAACTCCATCTCCACTGTTTAAAAGACATTTTTCTTTTCCTCTATGATGACCTGGGCTGTAAAAATGACTCACTGTGACTTTTCCTTGAAATTCCTAATCAGGATTTAGTCTAAAGCATTTTCTAGATCTCTTTGGATGATTTTTTTGGGAAGAGGGGGTTGGGATGCTCATTGTAACTCTGCCTCCCAAATGTGTTCTTTTAACATTATTTCTTTTTGTTTCTCTTCTTGCATATTTTTAAATTTATTTTTATTTTTAGTTTACAACACTCAGTTCCACAAGTTTTTGAGTTCCAAATTTTCTCTCCCTCTCTTTCTCCATTTCCCCCCCAAAATGGCATGTAATCCAATATAGGTTCTACATATACCTTCTCATTGAACTTATTTACATAATAGTCAAGTTATAAAGGAGAATTATAACCAATGGAATGAATCATGAGAAACAAGAAATGAAACCAAAAAAGAAGGGGAAAAAAGAGAGCAAATAATTTGCCTCAATCTGCATTCAGACTAGGTAATTCTCTCTCTGAATGTGCATAGCTTTTTCCATCATGAGTTTTTTGGTGCTGTCTTTGAACATTGCATTGATGAGAAGAGTCAAATCTATCAAAGTTAGTCCTTACAGATACTGTGTGTCTGTAATCATGTATAATGTTCTCCTGGTTCTACTTCCCTCACTCAGCCTCAGTTCATATAAGTCTTTCCAGGTTATAATGAAGTCTGTCTGTTCCTCATTTCTTATAGCACAATAGTATTCCAGTACATTCATATGCCACAATTTTTTAACCATTCCCCAACTGATGGGCATCCCCTTGATTTCCAATTCTTTGCCACCACAAAAAGAGCTACTGTAAATATTTTTGTACGTACTGGTTCATTTGCCACTTGTGTGATTTCTTTGGAATACAGCCCTAGACATGGTATTGCTGAGTCAAAGGTCTCTTCTTCCATATTGTCCATGACTTCTGTATTTTTATATTGCTAATCAGCTATTCTGGCTTTTGTTTCTTTGGAAAGATTTGCTACCATGGATTTCACTATATTCACTTGTTATTTTACTTCTTGGAGGTCGTATCACCTTCCCTTCTATTATTAATATCTTCCACGTTGGCTCATCTGTTTGTGCTCATTATTACTCCTGAAATCTTTAGTAGTTTCAGTCTTTTTCCCCTTCCTCTTTGATGTTAGTTTCTGGGAGTCTAGACCTCAAAACTGTTTCAGCTTCCACACTAGGTAATTATTTTTTTTATTGGGGGAGGTGGAGTGTAGAACTGGCCTCAACTAGATGCCACTTCCATTTCCTTTGAGCCTGGTGGAGGCATCTGGTGGTACCCTGTCCCAATTAACTCTGTTCTTTAGGGTTTTTGTTCTTGTTTGGTTTATTCTAGCAAACTGACAAAACAGATGGAGCACAAAAGCTTTTCTATGCCTCCCCATCTTCAGCACAGGTGGAACAAATTGTTCTCATCTACCCATGCCACTTGGGGAAGTTTTCACATGCTTGAGGTAGACAGCCTGCTAATTCACCAATAGATTTGAGGCCCATCAGTTACTCTCAACCTAGTTTAGGCCATCTGCTAAGGCAGTTTACTGGAGTGTGCCCACTACACATGCTACAGCTGCTTGGAGCTACAGGAGAGAGTTCAATGTCAGGTAGATCCCAAAGGTGGATGAGCAGCCTTGAAAAGGGCTCAGCAAGCCCTCACACCATAGGGGCTAGTCTTCCTTGAACAACCCTATTTCCGTATCAGCCATGTTGTGAAAGAGAACACAGACAAAACAAACAAAAAAAGTAAAAATAAAAAAGTATGCTTCAAGTATAGATACAGGTATACATATATCAGTTCTTTCTTTGGAGGTAGACAGCATTTTACATGATAGGTTCTTCAGAATTGTCTTGTATCTTCATATGGCTGAGAATAGCTTAGTCATTTATAGTTGATCATTGTAAAATATTGCTGTTGTACTATGTATGATATTCTCCAGGCTCTGCTCATTTCTCTTTCCACTAGTTTATGTAAATATTTCTAGGTTTTTCGGAAGGTATCTTGCTCATCATTTCTTCTAGCACGATAGTAATCCATTGTAATCATAGATCTAGTGGTGGTAATTCTGGGTAAAAGGGTATGTACAGTTTTATCACCCTTTGGGAATAATTCCTAATTGCTTTCCAAAATGATTAAATTAGTTCGCAGTGTCACCAATTTTCTAACATCCTCTCTAACACTTCTCATTTTTCCTTTTCTATCATATTAAGCCAATCTGATAGATGTGAAGGGGGTAGCTCAGAGTTGTTTTAATTTGCATTTCTCTAATGAATAGTGATTTAAAGCATTTTTTCATGATTTCACCTGAAAACTTCCTGTTCATGTTCTTTGACCATTTGTCTATGGGAAAATGACTCATATTCTTGTACATTTGATTCAATTCTCTGTATATTTGAGATATAACGCCTGTATCAGAGATACTTGCTCTAAAATTTCCCCCAGTTTTCTGCTTTCTTTCTAACCTTCACTGCATTGCTTATCTGTACAAAACCTATTTAATTTAATGTAATCAAAGTTATCCATTTTACATCCCATAATGCTTTCTATCTTTTGTTTGGTAATAAATTATTTCCTTATCTATAAGTCTGATAGGAAAACTATTCCACACTCCCCTAATATGCTCATGGTGTCACCTTTTTTGCCTATATGAGGTACCTATTTTGCCCTCATGTTGACATATGGTATAAGGTGTTGGTCTAAACCTTGTTTCTGCTAAACTGCTTTCTAGTTTTCCCAGCAATTTTTGTCAGATAATGAGTTCTTGTCCCAAAAGTTTGGATCATTATGTTTATCAAATACGAGATTACTGTGGTCATATTTCCTAGTGTATAATCTGTTCCACTGATCTACCACTCTGTTCTTAGTCACTATCTGATTGTTTTGATGATTACCACATTGTAATACAGTTTGAGATCTGGGATGGCTAGATTACCTGCCTTCATATTTTTTTTCCGTTAATTCTCTTGATATTCCTGAACTTTTGGCCCTCCATATGAATTTCTGTATTTTTTTAAATTAATTTTTATTTATTTTTAGTTTTCAATATTAACTTTTATAAGATTTTGAGTTTCAAATTTTCCCCACTTCTCTCCCCTTTTCGCTCCCCAAGATGACATGCAATCTGATATAGGGTATACATTTACAATCATATTAAACATAGTTCCACATTCGTCATGTTGTGAAAGAAGAATCAGAACAAAAAGGAAAAACCATGAGAAAAACAACAACAAAAAAAAAAAGAGAAAATAGTATGCTTCAATCTGTATTCAGACTCCATAGTTCTTTTTCTAGACATGGACAGCATTTTCCATCATGAGTCTTTTGGAATTGTCTTAAATCATTGTGTTGCTGAGAAGAGATAAGTCTATCAAACTTGATCATCACACAATGTTGCTATTACCATGTACAATATTCTCCTGGTTCCACTCACTTCACTCAGCATTTGTTCATACAAGTCTTTCCAGGTTTTTCTGAAATCCACCTACTCACCATTTCTTATAGCACAATAGTATTCTATTACATTCATATACCACAACTTGTTCAGCCATTCCCCAACTGATAGGCATCCCCTCAATTTCCAAATCTTTGCCACCACAAAAAGAACTGCTATAAATGTTTTCGTGCATGTGGGTCCTTTTCTCTTTTTTATGATCTCTTTGGGAAATCCACCTAGTAGTGGCATAGCTGGATAAACGGTATGCAGTTTTTATGACACTTTGGGCCTAGCTCTAAATTGCTCTACAGAATGATTGGATTAGTTCACAATTCCAACAGTAATGCATTAGTGTTCCAGTTTTCCCACATCTTCTCCAACATTTGTCGTTTTCCTTTTCTGTCATTTTAACCAATTTGGTAAGTGTGATGTGGTACCTCAGAGTTGTTTTAATTTGCATTTCTCTAATCAATAGTAATTTAGACCATTTTTTCATATAACTATAGATAGTTTTAATTTCTTCATCTGAAAACTGCCTGTTCATATCCTTTGACCATTTATCAATTGGAGAATGATTGTTTTCTTAAAATTTGACTCAGTTCCCTA
Source organism: Phalanger gymnotis (assembly GCA_028646595.1). NCBI lineage: Eukaryota > Metazoa > Chordata > Mammalia > Diprotodontia > Phalangeridae > Phalanger > Phalanger gymnotis. Next base: position 16,305,074 of record CM053625.1, read on the forward strand.
TATAGCTTAGAAATGAGGCCTATAAAAATTGTTTCCCAGTTTTATGCTTCCCTTCTAATCTTGGTTGCATTAGCTTTGTTTATGTAAAAACTTTTTAATTTAGTGTAATAAAAATTATCCACCTTGCATTTCATAATGGTTTCTATCTCTAGTTTGGTCATAAATTGTTCCCTTCTCCATAGATCTGACAGGTAAAATATTCCTTGCTCTCATAATTTGCATATAACATCCCCCTTTATGTCTAAATCATGTACCCATTTCGACCTTATCTAGGTATATGGTGTAAGATGGTGGTCTATGCATAGTTTCTGCCATTTTATTTTCCAGCAGCATTTGCCAAATAATGAGTTCTTGTCCCATAAACTAGAATCTTTGGGGTTATCAACGAGTATATTACTACAGTTATTGACTACTGTGTCTTGTGTACCTACCCTATTCCACTGATATACCACTCTATTTCTTATCCAGTACCAAGTAGTTTTGATGATTGCTGCTTTGTAATACAATTTAAGACCTCACATAGCTAGGCCACCTTCCCTTGCATTTCTTTTCATTAATTCCCTTGATATTCTGGACCTCTTGTTCTTCCAGATGAATTTTGTTATTATTTTTTCTAGCACTATAATTTTTGGCAGTTTGATTAGTATGGCACTGAATAAGTAAATTAATTAATAGAATTGTCATTTTTATTAGCTCTGTCTACCCATGAGCAACTGATATTTTTCCAGTTATTTAGATCTGAATTTATTTTTATGAAAAGTATTTTTATTGTGTTCATATAGTACCTGGGTTTATTTTGGCAGGTAGATTTTCAAATATTTTATATTGTCTACAGTTACTTTAAATTGAATTTCTCTTTCTCTTGGTGCTGGGCTTTGTTAATAATATATTGAAATCCCAATGATTTATGTGGGTTTATTTTATATCCTGCAACTTTACTAAAGTTGTTCATTATTTCAAGTACTTTTTCAGTTGATTCTATAGGATACTCTAAATCTACAACAATCATATCATCTGCAAAGAGTGATGGCTTTGTTTCTTCATTTTGTATTCTAATTCCTTTGATTTCTTTTTCCTCTCTAACATTTCTAGTACAATATTAATAGTGGTGATAATGGGCATCCTTGTTTCACCCCAGATCTTATTGGAAAGGTTTCTAGCTTCTCCCCATGCCATATAATGCTTGATGTTGGTTTTAGATAGGTGCTACATTTATTCCTATGCTCTCTACCATTTTTAATAGGACTGGGTGCTATATTTTGTCAAAGGCATTTTCTGCATCTATTGAGATAATCCTGATTTCTGTTGATTTTGTTATTAATAGGGTGAATTATGCTAATAGTTTTCCTAATATTAAACCGTCCCTGCATTCCTGGTATAAATCCCATCTGATCATAGTGCATTATCCTCATGATAGGTTACTGTAATCTCTTTGCTGATATTTTATTTTAAAATTTTGAATTGATATTCATTCGGGAAATTGGTCTATAATTTTATTTTTCTGTTTTGGCTCTTCCCAGTTTAGGTATCAGCACCATATGTTAATCATAAAAAGAATATGGTAGGCCTTCTTTGACTGTTTTTCCAAGTAGTTTATACAGAACTGGAATTAATTATTCTTTAAATATTTGGTAGAATTCACTTGTAAACCCATCTGGCCCTGCAAATTTTCCTTAGGGAGTTCTTTCAAGACTTGTTCAATTTCTTTTTTCTGGAATAGGGTTATTTAAGTATTTTATTTCCTCTTCTGTTGATCTGAGCAATATATATTTTTGCAATTATTCATCCATTTCACTTAGATTGTCAGATATATTGACATGCAGGTGGGCAAAATAGCTCCTAATTATTGTTTTAATTTCCTCTTCATTGGTGGTAAATTCACTCTCTCCATTTTTCATACTGGTAATTCGGTTTTCTTCTTTTTTTATAAATTAATTTATTTACTTTTAGTTTTCAACATTCTCTTCCATAAGTTTTAAATTTTCTCCACCTTCCTCTCCTCCTCTCTCCCCAAGATGGCATGTAATCTGATATAGGCTCTACATATACATTCTTATTAAACATATTTTCACTTTAGTCATGTTGTATAAAAGAATTAGAATGAATGGGAAAGAAAAAAACAAAACTTAACAAAGCAAAAAAGAGAGCAATTAGTAAGCTTCAATCTGCATTCTGACTCCATATTTCTTTCTCTGGATGTAGATGCCATTTTCCATCATGAGTCTTTTGGAGTTGTTTTGGGTCCTTGCATTGTTGAGAAGAGCTAAGTCTATCAAAGTTATTCCTTGCACAATGTGGCTGTTACTATGTACAGTGTTCCCTTGGTTCTGCTCACTTCACTCAGCATCAGTTCATATAAGTCATTAGAGGTTTTTCTGAGGTCTACCTGCTTATCCTTTCTTATAGCACAATAGTATTCCATTGCATTCATATATCACAACTTTTTCAGCTATTCCCCTATTGATGGGCATGCCCTCAATTTCCAGTTCTTGGCCACCACAAAAAGAGCTGCTATAAATATTTTTACACATATAGGTCCCTTTCCCACTCGGTGGTCTCTTTGGGATACAGACCCAGAAGTTTGTATACCTTTGGGGATAGTTCCAAATTGCTCTCCAGAAGTTAGATCAGTTCACAACTCCACCAACAATGAAATGGTGTTCCAATTTTCCCACATCTTCTCCAGCATTTATTATTTTCCTATTTTGTTGTGTTAGCCAATCTGACAGGTGTGATGTGGTATCTCAGAGTTGTTTTTGATTTGCATTTCTCTAATCAAGTGATTTAGAACATTTTTTCATATGACTATAGATACATTTAATTTCTTCCTCTGAAAACTGCCTGTTCATACCCTTTGACCATTTATCAATGGGGGAAAGACTTGTATTCTTATAAATTTGACTCAGTTCTCTATATATTTTAGAAATGAGGCCTTTATCAGAGACACAGGTTGTAAAAATTCTTTCCCAATTTTTTGCTTCCCTCCTAATCTTGGTTGTTCTTTCTTTTTTAAATCAAATTAACCAAAGGTTTATCTATTTAATTGTGTTTTTCATAAAACCAGCTCTTAGTTTTATTTATTAATTCAATAGTTTTCTTAATTTCAATTTTAGTAATCTCTCCTTTGATTTTCAGAATGTCTAACTTGGTATGTAATTGATGTTTTTCTAACTTGTTCTTTTTTTTCATTGATTGCCTCTTTCTCTATTTTACTCATATAAGGTATAGGATCCCAAATTGGGCTATCACCCCTGGGGGGCACTGGAATGATCCAGGTGGGCAGTAGTAGCCTCGGGTATAATTAGGAGGTGTTCAGTAACAATAAGAGGGCCGTGGAAGCATAAAGAGACAAGAGAAGATAAAAAAAAATTTGAAAAACTGTTCTTACATATTTCATCTATCGCTATTCAGTAGCGATTACATTATTTTCCAAATAAACATACGAAATGCAAGTTATAACCAATCAGTGATCAAGTCTGCCAACAGGTCTTAACAAGCAAGTGTTGGCAGGTGAGTATTGTGCATTTTCAGGAAGTCCAGCATGCATCAGGAGGAATATATGTATATAATGACTTGTTTACAATATGATATTATATGGTTACGTGATGTAATATTACATCATCAAATTTTCAATGCAGGAAAAAGCCCTACAAATTTAAAATAAATAATTAAATTTAAGATGCATCATTCAGGAAAATATATTTTATGTTTATTTGAAATGAGGCAAATTTCAAAAAAGAATTGTTGAAGGGTTAAAGAAAGTAGATTTCCGGGAGGTGGGGTGGGGAGCACTCAATAATTTCTTTTTTGGAAAGCGGACAGTAGGCCAAATAAGTTTGAGAACCTCTGATGTAAGCATTTAGAGGTATAAAATTTCCCCTTAGAATTTGACTTGGCTTTGACTACATCCCATAAGTTTTGGTATGTTGTCTCATTATTCTCATTCTCTTGGTTGAAGTTATTGATTGTTTCTATGATTTGTTATTTAACACATTCATTCTTTAGTATTAGACTATTTATTTTCCTGTTAATTTTTAGTCCACCTTTCCATGGCCCTTTATTACATGTAATTTTTATTGCATCATGATCTGAAAAGGATACATTTAATATTTCTGCCTTTCTGCATTGGATTGTGTGGTTTTCATGCCCTAATACATGATCAGTTTTTGTGCAGGTGCCATGTACCACTGAGAAAAAGGTATATTCCTTTCTATCCCCATTCAGTTTTCTCTAGATGTCTACCATATCTAACTTTTCTAAGATTCTATTCACCTCCTTAACTTCTTGTTTATTTTGTGGCTAGATTTATCTAGTTCTGAGAGGGGGAGGTTGAGATCCCCTACTAGTATAGTATAGTTTCTTCCTAAAACTCCCTTAACTTCTCTAAGAATTTGGATGCTATATCACTTGGTGCATATATATTCAGTATTGATATTACTTCACTGTCCGTGATACATTTTAGAAAAACATAGTTTCCTTCCTCATCTCTTTTAATTAGATCTATTTATGCTTTTGCTTTGTCTCAGATCTGGATTGCTACCTTTGTTTTACTTCAGGTGAAGCATAATATATTCTACATGAACCTTTTACTTTTACTCTAGGTGTATCTCTCTGTTCCAGATGTATTTCTTGTAAACAACATACTGTAGGATTCTGGTTTTTAATCCTCTCTGCTATCCACTTCCATTTTATGGGAGAGTTCATGCCATTCACATTCACAGTTATGATTACTGTGTCTTTCTCTCCATGTTATTTCAAACCCCACCCCCATTTATACTTTTCTCTCTCCTTTCACCCTTTCCCTCCTCACCACAGTTTTGCTTCTGACCACTGCCTCCCTTGATATGCCCTCCCCTCTATCACCCCCTTCTCTTTTCTTCTCCCCACTTCTTCCCTCCCTTTTCCCCTACCCTCTATCTATCCCCTTCCCTTTCCTTTCCCCTTTTCCCTCCTACTTCCATATAGAGTAAGATAGATCTCTATAACCAACTGAATGTGTATGTACCCTGGTATCAGTATGAGTCCTCTTCCTATCAAAGCACAACTTTTCCCTGGGTGCTTGAGTACCTCTGCAGCATGCTCTTGGATTGATCACATCCCCAATGTCTGTCTCCCTGTGCTAAGCTTGGCTAAACAAATAACTAATTGTGATTTTTTCTAGATTTCTCTATCAGGATTTGATCTGGTACATTTTCTTGATCTGTTTAGAGAAGTTTTATGGAGGGGAGCTCTCTATACTACTTACCACTTCATCATTTTGACACCTTCTCCAATAACTGATGGTTTTTGATGTTAACTCTCTGATAATCTTAGTTATTTCTGAAATGCAAAAGAAATGAAAAGAACAACTGAGCAAGAGTTATTTCTATTTCTCTCTTTTGTTGCCTCTTTTTTCTTTTATCTATTAAAAGGTGCAGCCTTCAGTAATCACATGGACATCACCTTCTACCCAGGAGAAGAAAAAGTTCATATTACTCATATTGCTGAAGGACTTGATCCAGAAAACTACTTAAGTGTTAAGACAAATATTCAAGGCCAGGTGCCTTTCATCCCAGCAAATTTTACAGCCTATATTGCACCATACAAGGAGATTTACCACTACTCTGATTTGGGTATATATAACTTTTCTTTTTTTGCTATTATTCTACATATCCTGCATGTCAGATAAAATCTTAGATGCTATGATTTAAGAATAATAATGCTCCCTGTCTGATAGCCTCTGATTTTAAATAGAAAATACAGTCACTTAACTTTATTTTGCTCTGGCCTTTGGAATGTAAGGATAATTGAAGTTCACCGCTAATGCTGAAAATTTGTTTTAAGCCAATAACTACAGAAAGTTTTGACCAGAGTTGTAATAGGTAGCCTTGTCTACATCTTACCTTCTCTTATTGCTCTTTCCTCCTGATATGTAGAGAAGATTAGCTTCACCCTGAGAGAAGAGAATGAGAGGTAGAGGGGATGAATCAGTCACTAACTAGTTAACCCTTATGGTAATTAAAGGGCAAAATAACCATGAATTGTCTCTTCAGAGATAGGTTCTTGCTAAAACATTGCTCAAACCAAAAAAGAATATTTTTCTTCTCCTAATTACTTATTCAGACTTGCTTAAATCTCTATGATGCTGGGAGAAATGTTGATCTCAAAACACTGTACTCTGTGCAGTGCCTTCTCTTTCTTTTACATTTTAAAATTTTCAGTATGCTGATTTGGTGTAAAGTCTGTATCTTTTATTGGTTTGCAGGTCTCCTAAGGAACCACATGTTTTAAAAATTAGAAAAACTTGTACCAGATTCAAACTTCTAAAAGAATGTTTTTCATTAAATAGTTTTAACATTTATTTTGCAGCTGTAACTTCTACAACCTCCAGAGAATATTATCTTTCATTTGGTGAAATCAACCAAACATTCTCTTATCATTTATACCAGAATATTACTTACCAGGACTGTAATCATACTTCTAACCCCAGGATTGTTCCTAGAACTCAGCAGCTAAATGTGGATCGTGTTTTTGCTTTATATAATGAGGAAGAAAAAGTGCTTAGATATGCTATGACCAATCAGATTGGCCCAATGGAAGGTAAGAAAAAATTTTATTGGCAAGGGTTGCATTTTATCTGTATTAATTACCTTTTACCTGATCTCAAGAGGTTAATTCTTTCAGAAAATAGATGGGCAGGAAAGTAAATGGTTCATAATCATGCCCAATTTCTAAGAAATAGTCTAAAATTTTGAAACAGTAATGAAAAATTTAATTTCTACTTTTCATATGCATAATTCTCTTCTGGATTCCTTGGGTAATTTAACAGTTGGTTATAATTTATTTTGTCCACAAATATAGCTCTTTGGTGCATTGTCGAATCAAAGTAGAATATCTGTTCTAAAAGACAATAGATAACCCTAGTTGTTTTTTTTAACATAAATAGTAGATAAGGGATATAAGAATGTTTCCATCATTGTAAGCATTAAACTTAGAGTCAAGAGACCTGAATTCAAATCTGACAATTACTACTTTTTTAATTTATTTTTAATATGTTTAGTTTTCAACATTGATTTTCACATGCGTTTGAATTACAGATTTTCTCCCCATTTCCACCCCCCCACTCCAAGATGGCGTACACTCTGGTTGCCCTGTTCCCCAGTCTGCCCTCCCCTCCGTCCCCCCATTGCCCTCCCATCCCCCTTTCCCTTACTTTCTTGTAGGGCAAGATGAATGTCTATGCCCCATTGCCTGTGCATCTTATTTTCTAGTTGCATGAAAAAAAAACTTTTTTA
>CM053625.1:16312847-16332758 GCA_028646595.1 Phalanger gymnotis
CCTCTCCACGGTACTGCCAGCTGATCCCTTCTCTGTCCCTTGACAACTCACGGGAAGCTGCAGCAGGGGCCACACACAGGGTCAGCCTTGTAGCCCCTTGCTGGGGCCTATTTCTATTTTTATTTTGTATTTCTGGTCAGTGGAAGTCACAAACAAAAGATTTAATAAAGCAAAGTGACTAGCAGCCATGCTCAAATGGAAAAAATATATAGAGAGAGAGAATTAAGAGTCAAAAAGTTGGCTGGAAAAAAATGAACAAACCAAAAAAACTTCTGACTCTTAAATGTTACTTTGGTGACAAGGAAGATCAAAAACACACTCAGAAGAAGAAAACAAAGTCAAAACTCCTACATACAAAGCCTCATGGAAAATGTAAATTGGTGTCAGGCCATGAAAGAGCTCAAAAAGGATTTCAAAAATCAAGTAGAGGAAAAATTTTCAGAAAAAGGAATGAAAATAATGCAAGAAAATCATGAAAAAAGAGTCAACAGCTTGAAAAGGAAGCATAAAAAAACACTGAAGAAAATAATACCCTAAAAATTGAATAGGCTAAATGATAAAAGAGGTACAAAAATCTAGTGTAGCGAGGAATGCCTTGAAAAGGAGAATTGGCCAAATGGAAAAACGATGTACAAAAATTCAGTGAAAAGAACTTCTCAACAAGTAGAATTAGCCAAATGGGAAAAGAGGCACAAAAATTCACTGAAGTAAAGAAATCTTTTAAAAAGTACAGTTGGCCAAATGGAAACAGAGGTACAAAAGTTCACTGAAGAAGATAATTACTTAAAAATTGGAATTGAGCAAGTAGAAGCTAATGACTTTATGAGAAATCAAGAAACAATAAAACAAAGCCAAAAGAATGAAAAATAGAAGAAAATATGTAATATCTCATGAAAAAAAACTAACCTGGAAAATAGATTCAGGAGAGATCATTTAAAAATTATTGGACTACCTGAAAGTCATGATTTAAAAAAGAGCCCAGACAACATCTTTCAAGGAGTTATCAAGGAAAACTGCCCTGATACTCTAGAACCAGAGGGTAAAATAGACATTGAAAGAATCCACCTATCACCTCTTGAAAGAGATCCCCAAATGAAAACTCCCAGGAATATTATAGGCAAATCCCAAAGCTCCCAGGTCAAGGAGGAAATATTGCAAACAACCAGAAACAATTCAAGTATTGCGAAGCCACAGTCAGATTTTGCACACAAGATTTTGCAGCTTCTATATTAAAGGATTAGGGGACTTGGAATATGATATTCTGAAGAGAAAAAGAGTTAGGACTGCAACCAACGTACCCAGCAAAACTGAGTACAATAAATGGATGTTCAATGAAATAAAAGACTTTCAGGCATTCCTGATTGAAAAAAAAAAGACCATAGCTGAATAGAAAATTTGACTTTCAAATACAAAACTCAAGAGAAGCATAAAAAGGTAAACAAGAAAGAGAAATCATATGGACTTAATAAGGTCAAACTCTTTACATTCCTACATAGGAAGATGATACTTCTGAACTTTCTCATTATTAGAGCAGCTAGAAGGAATATACATATAATATACATACATACACACACACACACACATATGCACAGGACACAGGTGTGAGCTTACTAGAATGGCATGATATCTTAAATTTAAGGGATGATAAAGAGGAATTCACTGGGAAAAAAGGAAAGGGAGAGGTAGAATGGGGTAAATTATCTCACATAAAAGAGGTAAGAAAGAGGTTTTGCAATGGGGGGGAGAGGTAGTGGGGAGCACTTAAACATTACTCTCATTGGAGTTGGCTTAAAGAGGGAATAAAGTACATATTCAATTGGGTATATAAGCAGGAGGGGAAGGGGAATAAGAGAAAGGTTCGGGTGATAGGAGGCGTGTATTGGAGAGGGCTTAGTCAGGAGCAAAACATATTTTAGGAGAGACAGGGCAAAAGGGAGAGGAGAGAAGAGAAACAGGAAGGAGGGAAATATAGTTAGCAATCATAACTATGAAAAAAATTTTGAAGAAAGTTTCTCTGATAAAGGTCTTATTACTCAAATATGTAGAGAACTAAGTCAAATTTATAAAATAAGAGCCATTCCCTAATTGATAAATGATCAAAAGATATGGCAGTTTTCAGATGAAGCAGTCAAAACTATAGCCACATTTTTTTAAATGCTCTAAATCACTATTCTTTTCTTTTCTTTTTTGGAGGGAGGAAGGCAGGGCAAAGTGTGTCAAGTGCCTGAGGCCTGATTTGAACTCGGGTCCTCCTGATTCCAAGGCCCATGCTCTACTCACTGCACCACCTAGCTGCCCCTTCTAAATCACTATTGATTGGAGAAATGTAAATTAAAACAGTTCTGAGTTACTACTACATCCTATTAGATTGGCTAATAGGACAGAAAAGGAAAATGACAAATGTTGAAGGGGATATCAGAAAATTGAGACACTAATGCACTGTTGGTGAAGTTGTGAACTGATTTAACCTTATGTAGAACAATTGGGAACTATGCCCAAAGGGCTATAAAATTATGCATCCCCTTTGACCTAGCAATACCACTGCTAGGTCTATATTCCAAAAGAGATAAAAAACAAAAAGGAAAAGAACTTGTAGATAAAAAATATTTATAGCAGCTCTTTTTTGGTGGCAAAGAATTTGAACTTGAGGAGATGCCTATCAGTTGGATAATGGCTGAAAATTGTGGTATATGATTATGATGGAATATTATTGTGCAATAAGAAATGATGAGCAGGATTCTCTCAGAAAAAAAACCTGGAAAGACCTACATTAACTGATGCAAGGTGAAATGAGTAGAACCAGCATAACATTGTATACAGTAAGAACAATATTGTGAATGACTTAGCTATTCTCAGCAATACAATCATCCAAGACAATTCTGAAGGATTTATAATGAAAAATACTATTCATCCCCAGAGAAAGAATTGATGAAGCCAGAATACAGACTGAAGCACAAATTTTTTACTTTCTTTATTTCGGGAGGTTTGTATGTTTTCTTTTACAACATGACTAATGTGGAAATATGTTTTGCATGACTACAAATGTATAAGCTATATCAAATTGCCTTCTCAATGAGGGGTAGGGGGAGGGAGGAAGAAAATTTGGAATTCAAAATTTTTTTAAAAAATAGTGCATATATAATCAGGGAAAAATAAAATACTAAATTTAAAAAAGAAAAAGAAAAGTAGACTGAAACCCAGGATGTGCATTTCTTTAAATGTCAAATACACGAATTTACATGTGATCTCAAAAGTAATCATGATCTACTGGGGTTTATTGGTCAGATTTATCCTTTAGGAAGATCACTTTGGCAGCAGTATAGAAAATGCCTTAGAGTGGAAAAAGTCTTAAAGCAAGGAGTCCAATTAGCGCCTATCATCTCGAAAGGCTTCAAATATGGGCTTACCCCATGGTCATGTGAGAGCCAGTTTAGTGAAGTTTGGAGTAGCTTATAAGCAGGAGGTTGGCCACTAAGCAATAAAATTTGGTCACAGCAACTCATGAAGATGAACAATAGTGGGTGAACAGACTATAATCAGCTTTGGTGGAGAAAATGCTAAAGCTGGTGAAATCATAAATATTTGAATTGTAGAGATGATAGATGGATATGTTAAATTCAAGGTCACCAACTAAACATCTGATACCTCAAACTTGACATCCTGTGAACATTACAAACTCGTCATGTCCAAAATAGAACTCATTTTCCTTCCTCCCAACCCTGACCATAGCTTTCCTATTGCTTTTGAGTATGCCACCATTCTTATGGTCTTCCAAACTCACAAAATCAGTATGATCTTCATTCCTCACTTGCATTCACTCTGTATATCTAATCTGTTGCCAAGTTTTGCCATTTTTATTTTCATAATATCATATATATGTGATTGATGATATGTACTTGTATCAGGGATATATACAAAAACATGAATGTATGTATGCATGCACATGTTTACACTTATGTTATATGCATACATAAATATACATATAGATTATATATACATGTGTGGGGGATGTTATTTAGGGTATTCATTCTGATGGTCTTCCCTGCTTTCTTCAATTTAACTCTGAACTTTGCAATAAGAAGCTTATGATCTGAGCCAGAGTCAGTCCCAGGTCTTGTTTTAACTGACTATTTAGAGCTTCTCCACTCTGGGCTGCAAAGCATATAAACAATATGTATTGACCATCTAGTGATATCCATGTGTAGAGTCGCCTTTTGGATTGTTGAAAAAGAGTGTTTGCTGTGACTAATGAGTTATTTTGACAAAACTCTAATAGTCTCTGCCCAGCCACATTTTGTACTCCAAGGCCAAACTTGCCAGTTATTCTAATTATCTTTTGATTTCTTACTTTAGCATTCCAATTCCCTATGATGAATGTGAAATCTTTTATTAAAATTTAATTTCTAGAAAATCTAGATTTTCATAGAACTGAGTAACTTTGGCCTTTTTGGCATCAATGGTTGGAGCACAGACTTATATTACCGGGATGTTAAAAAGTTTGCCTTGAATTCGAACAGATATCATTCTGTTATTTTTGAGATTATATCTCATTACTGCTTTTCTCACCCTTTTATTGACTATGAGGGCTACTCCATTTCTTCTAAGGGATTCTTGCCTATGCATCAGTAGTATATGTAATGATCGGCTGAATTAAGTTCACTCAATTCCTCTCCATTTGAGTTCACTGTCGCCCAAGATGTTGATTTATATATTTATACATACATACATACATATCTATATATCCCTTTCTCTCCACTTTCACAGCCACCAACCTGATACAGGCTCATCAACTCCCACCTGATACATTGCAGTAGTTTTCTGGTTGACCTTCCTTTCTGACACATAGTAAGAGCTTAATAAACGCTTGTTGGCTGACTTACAAGAAACTACTGCTTTAGTCCAGATACGAGGTGATGATGATAGTCTAGATATGAGGGGATGGCTATGTGACTGGAGAAAGGGGTACAGACATGAGAGATGTTATTGTAGCAGAGCCAAAAATACTCAGTAACTGATTGGATATTTGTGGTGAGTGAAGCTGAGTTCAATATAACTCCAAGATTGCAAACCTGTATGACTATAAGAATTATGCAACCCTTAGAAGATATACTGGAATTAGGAAAAGGGTCAGGTTTTGGGGAAAAGATAATGTGTTCTGTTTTGGACGTGTTGAGTTGAGATGCCTACAGAACACCCAGTTGGAAATGGTCAACACTAAATTGGAGGTAGATATGCATAAGACTCATCTTCACAACAATGCTAATTGAACCCATGGGAGCTGATGCAATCAGCAATGTGGTCTGTTGATAGAGAAGAAAAGATAAAGCCCAGGGTTAGGAAGAGGAATATGTGGATGATGATTCAGAAAAGGAAACCCAGTATATTCACCATGAAAATTACACACTTGACTCCAGTATTTTAGACTCCTGTATCAATTTTTTCAGTCAACATTTATTATTTATTAATGTTCCAAACACTGTTCTTTTTTGCTGTTGTTTGATACATTTTGTTTTACTCCCACTTCATGGGAGGTCTCTTGTAACAAAGTGAATATTTGCCTGTCAAATTAATAATACAGTGACCCCATCTGAGGTATATGCAACATTTTACATCCATAGCATCCTCCCATTTCTCTATTTTAAAAAATTAACAGAGATCTATTTTCTCTCCTCACTCCTCACACCACTGGGAAAAAAAGAAAAACAAATTTATTTTAACAAATATGTGTAGTCATTCAAAAAGTTACCTTAACAGCTTTTAAAATATGTATGTACACCTATATCACAATATATAATACCTATATCATATGTATATAAATATATTATGTGTATATTTTTCTTTTCCTTTCTTTTCATTATATCTGTTAAGATTTTTGACATTTTTTCCTACATATTTTATTACCCTTTGTTGTATAAAGTAATATATTAAGTAATATAGTAAAAATTACTAAACCGTACATGTGCTTTTACCCAGTTATACCTGTTAGTCTTATACTTAAAAGCGATCAAAGAAAGAGAAAAAAGTCCTTTAGTCTTGGCGTGTGAATATGATGGAATATTATTATGCTATAAGAAATGAGGAAATAGATCATTTCAGAAAGAAGTGGAAAGACTTATAGGAACTGACGCAGAGGGCAAGAAACAGATAAAAGAAGAATAATTTATATTATGACGTCAATATTATAAAAATGAACAATTTGGAGGATTTTTAATAAACTGATGAATAATGCAATTAGCAGAACCCAAAACACAATGTATAATAACAACAATACCATGAAAATAAAACAACTTTGAAAGCTGTAAATGATGAAACACATTATCTCTTACAGAGAGGTGATGCAGATTAAGACATACATACACACATATGCAAGAGCAGCTAGGTGAAGTAGTGGATAGGGTGCTGGGCCTGGAGTCATCCTTGACTCATTTTCCTGAGTTCAAATCTGGCCTCAGGCACTAGCTGTGTGACCCTGAGCAAGTCACTTAACCCTGTTTGCCTCAGTTTCCTCATATATAAAATGAGCTGTAGAAAGAAATGACAAACCATTCTAGTATCTTTGCCAAGAAAATCCCAAATAGGTCATGAACAGTCTGAAAAACTGGGAAAAAAAAGCTGAACCAACACACTTATGCATGTACACATATATAATATATACATATTATGTATAACACGCACATATAGAATATGTATTATGTATATAATATACATGATATATAATACCTTATTCCTCATCCTATTACCCAATTTCTCATTCCCATTCCTATCAATCCTTCCACTCCAAACAGCCCTTCCACTGTTCCCTCTTTAAAATACCTGTTTCTTAGGCAATGGACTTCTCTTCATCTTAAATATATTCCTTTCCTACTCCCTCCATCTACTCTCTCATTGAAATGGCATCCCTGGCCATTCTTTATAGTATTGGCTACACTTTCAGTCATTCTCCTTGGCTCATTGGCCAAGACAAGGGAGGTGGAATACTCCCTCCTCCCCATTCCTCTATTATGAAGTAACCTCTCTTCCTTTGAGGTTCATGCTATTAATATCTACCACCTAATCAAAAATATTGGTAGCCATTGTATACAGATGCTCAGGTCATTCCCCTTCCTTCCTCAGTGAGGTCGATACGTAGCTCACATTTTTTCTCTCCTCCCCAACTTCTTCCCTCCTGCTAGGGGACTTCAATAAACATATTGATTCTTCCTCAAACACCTTAACTACTCAGTTCCTCAACCTACTCATCGCCCACAAGCATATCACTTCAACCACACACGAAGATGGTTATATCTATGATCTACGATTCACAAATCTTTAAGAATCCTGAAATCCCCTTATCTGACCATTTTTGTCTGTTCTTCTGCCTTCCCTTATGTAATCCTTCTCTTCATCCACACCATGACCTCCAATCCCTTGACCCCTCAATTCTCTCCCATTATATGTCCTTTTCAATAGTCACTTTCTGCTTTTCTTCCCTTCTCGATTCCTTGATGAATCAGTACAACTCTATACTGACATCCTCTCTTGAATCCATCACCAATTATGCCCAGCCAAGTTCAGATTTGGATCACTCCAACAATTTGTCACCTTTGGCTCTACACACATGCTACTGAATGACGGTGGAGAAAAACACAACCATTCTGACTGGGTACACTATAAATTTACGTTACATAATCTCAACTGGGTCCTCACAGCTACAAGGCAATTCTACTATAACTCCCTTATCAACTCACTATCCCATTCTTCACATTGGCTCTTGCAAATCTTTTCATGCCTCTTCAAATCTCCCCCTTCCTCACTCTCTCAGCTGAGAACATTGCCTCATATTTTACAGTAAAAAAAAAATTAGTCCATTCACCTTGAGCTCCCTTTCCCTCCTCTCCTATTACTCGAGTGCCTTCTGCTTCACTCCTGTCTCGAGTAGCCTCAGTCCTTACCAAGACTGATTCCTCTACTTGTTCAAGTGATTCCATTCCCTTCCATCTCTTCCAATAGATTGCTTCCTCTGTCACCCCAACTCTTTCATTTATTTTCAACCTCTTCCTCTCTAATGGCTTATTTCCTCCTGCCTACCAAATGCTCATGCTTCTCTTGAAAAACTCTCAGTTGGTCCTTCCATCCCTGCTAACTATTGTCCTATATCTTTTCTGCTCTTTGTAGCTAAACTCAAAAAGACTATCTGTAACAGGTACCTCTACTTTCTCTCCTCTCACTTTCTTCTTAACCTCTTATAATCTGGCTTCTGACATTATCATTCCACTGAAACTATTCTCTTCAAAGTTAGTAATGATCTGAGTTGCCAGATCCAATGGTCTTTTCTCCATGACCTCTCTACAGTTTTGACACTGTTGATTGCTCTCTTGATACTCTCTTCTCTTTAGATTTTTAGGATACCACTCTCTCTTGGTTTTCTTCCTCCCCACTGGGCCATTCCTTCTCTGTTTCCTTTGCTGAATCCTCCTCCACCATCTATCTGTAGGTGTCTCTCACAGTTCTGACCTGGGCCTTCTTTTCTTTTCCCCTTTTGTTATTTCACTTAGTGATCTCATTAGCTCTCATGGATTTAACTAACATCTCTGTACTGATGATTCTCAAATCTAACTTTCCTCCCCCAATTTCTCTGCTGATGACCTCCAATCTTAACTTTCCAACTGCCTTTCAGACATCTTGCACTGGATTCTCAGTAGACGTCTTAAACTCAACGTGTCCAAAACAGAATTCATCCATATTCCCTATTTCGGTAAAGGGCAACACCAGCCTTACAGTCTCTCAGGCTTACAACCTAGGAGTCTTCCTAGATTCCTCACTGTCTTTCCCCACCCCCACCACACATCCAAGCTGTTACCAAGGGCTTTTGATTTCACCTTTGCCATTGTCTCTTGAATACACTTCCTTCTCTCCTTTGACCTTGCTACCATGATACTTCAGGCCCTCAACACTTCACACTTTGATTAACCTGCTGGCAGGTCTGCTTGTCTCAAGTGTTTCCCCATTCCAATTCATTCTCCATTGAGCCACTAAAGTGATTTTCCCAAAAGGCAGGTCTAATCATTTCATACCCCCGCCCATAAAACTCTAATAGCTTCCTATTGCCTCCAGGATCAAATACAAAATGCTTTGTTTGGCATTTGAAGCTCTTCATAACTTAGTTTCCTCCTACCTTTCCAGTCTTCTTACACATTACTCCCTGACAAGTGTTCTTTGATCCAATGACGCTGGTCTCCTGGCTGTTCTATGAACAAGACACTATTTCTTGGCTCCAGACATTTTCTTTGGCTATCCCCCATGCCTGGAATACTCTCTCTCTTCCTCTTCTTCTCCAACTACTGATCTCCCTGCCTTCCTTTAAATCTCAACTAAAAGTATATCTTCTAAAGTAAGCCTTTCCCAGCCCCTCTTAATTCCTTCTCTTAATTATTTCTTATTTATCCTGTATATTGCATTGTGTATATCAATTTGCATGTTGTCTCCTGCTTGAGGGGGCCTTGCGGGGAGGGGCTCTTTTTTACCTATTTTTGTATTGCCAGTGCTTAGCACTGTGTCTGGCACATAGTAGGTGTTTAATAAATGTTTACTGATTGACATGTATTCATATATTTTATTACAAAGTTTATGTATATATTGTATATTACATTGTATATAACATATTATATACATGTGTGAATATACATATAATATTTTCACATATAAATGGCATATTTGATATTATAATTATTACTATAGATAGTAAGGTCCATGAAGGCAAAAGCTATGCTTTATTTAATCTTTTTCTCATTCCAGCACACAGAACAATGTGTATATTTCAAGAACTTAATACACGTTATTGAATTTAATTTTAAATACATATATATATATATGTATATATATACCAGTCTTTTGAACCAAATAAGGTATTATTTGTAAAGTGCTTAGTACAAGTCCTGTCCTGTAATAAGTGCTCATTCCCTCTGTCCACCCCTTTCAGATACTGGAACTTAGATAGAACAAAAATGAATTTGATAGTTCCCTGGAGCTGTAGAGACTGAATCCATTTCCTGAGTGAAAATCCATATTGAGGCTTCATCAGAATGGATAAATCTGAAGGGGAAGGTGACCGGATTGCACCTCAGTGGAGAGATTTGGGGGAAAAGAATAAGAATTCCTGTGTATCTGTATTTCTTTCAGCTTTAGAACATGGTCAGTTCTTGGGCCAAGCTCCTTCATCCTGGTTTGAGCATATATCCCCTTCTGTTTTCTTATTGTTGAGCCTTGATAACAAATGCTTAAGGGGAAACACTGAAAATGGCTCTCTTTTGTTTCATGTTGAAATGGTGCTTTTTGTGGTAACTCTGGAAACTCTTCTAGTGAACTCTGGCCCAGGAATGGGGATTTGGAACGTGCTTTTCTTTGTTAATTGAATATTTGGAAGATATAAGAAGTAGAGCTTGGGGTCAGCAGCATGTGTGCTTAATTCTATACGTGGCTCTCAATAAAAGACTTTTCTTTCTTACTTTAGAACCTACACAGGGACCACGGACAGTTTGTGAGCACTGGAGGGAAAGTCTCCTGGAGCACTATGGTAGCAGGCCTCGGGAAGACCAGTATGTTCCACAATGTGATGAGTTTGGCCATTTTAACCCTTTGCAGTGTCATGGAAATAGCAACTTTTGTTGGTGTGTGGATAAGGATGGCAGAGAGGTTGAAGGAACTAGATCACAACCAGGAATCACTCCTGCATGTAAGAATCACCTAAGGATTCATTGTATGGTATACAAATGCTTATGAGGAAAAGCCATGATACTGATTAAACATTATACTGAATCCTAAGCTACTTGTTCTCCAGAGAAAGTGCCTAAGATGGAGGGATAGAAGGAAAGGAAAAATCAATAAATTTGATGTAATGATTTATAATCTGGTCCACAGACTAGTCAGATAAACATTTGAGAGGCAGGTTGACATAGTGAATAGGGAACCATCCTCGGAGTCAGGAGTACCTACCTCTAGTAGACACTGATCATGTGACTGAGCACGTATAAATAAGTCCCTTAAATTCTCGGTTTTCCAGGCAACTCTGTAAGGCTGTAAGATGCAACACAATTCTGATTTGTATTGGCAGCAGGAATTTCCTCACTGGAGATTTCCTATACCAATGAAATCACAAGTCAAGACCCTACTGCCCAACCCCACCCCCGCCCATGCCCCTGGCAAGATTTAACATTTGGTCTCATTTTTAGTTTTTGTGATTAGAACATCTGGGATTTATGAAACCATATGGTCCTTTCCATTACCATTAACCTCTTCCTCTTCATCCCCCCAAGTAGCTCAGTATGAAAGAAATTTGCCTGTCAAACTGGGCACCAACCCAAAGCTTCTTTTTTTTTAATTGTAAAATATTTTCCATCTTTGTTTTCCTTAGAATGAATAACAGGCAAATTTCCAAAACTTATATTTTTAAAACCCCCTAGAAATCCAAATTTCATTTAAAAGAACATCTGGAGCACATCTGTTGGGTGGACGGTCTTAGATTTTGGAGACTGTGATCTAGGGGAAACCTAATTTAACTAATTTTTCTTTTTCTTGTCTTTGTCTTTCTTTCTTCCTCCTATGGCAGGTATACCGAGCATTGCTCCTCCCACCATTCTGCCATCCCCGCGTCCTGATGTAATACCACCATCTGTGGGTACATTCCTGCTCTATGCCCAGGGCCAGAAGATTGGCTACCTACCTCTCAATGGAACCAGGCTACAGAAAGAAACAGCCAAGACATTACTATCACTGCATGTAAAGTATATTCCTCAAGAGGGACTTTTCTACTAGCATGCATAGCTTCTCTGCAGGCTTAAAGCCATCATGTATTTTATTCTGTCATGGCCTCCTCATGTAGATGGCAAGGAAATAAAGGTCTCTTCTCATAACTATTTCTGACATGATCTCACCCTAGTTTTACCAAAGATAATTTTTCATAGTTTGCAAGTGTGGAAAGAGGGACTTTGTAGTTATTAAGTGTGTCTCACTCAACATGCAGAAATCCAAATAAGGAAATTGCAAATCTGTACTAAAGCCATATAAGTGAAAGTGTGATGACATAGTACAGAATCTCACTGCGAAGATATCTTATAAATTTACATGACAGATTCACCACCCACTTATTTTTGCAACTTATTTGGAAAAACCCAAACCAAGGATCAGTAGGACCTGCTCCTTTGTTTTATCATCTTTTCCACATCTCTAGTACCTATCCTTTATTGGACAAGGAGTTTGTGTTAAACCTCATATTTCTGAGAAGGAAATTTCTTTGCTGGGGATGTTTTCTGATTCTGGTTCTGTTTGGCTGAACTTTGATATAGGGTCAGGGACAGCAGGGATTTAAGATTAGGAAATAATTGTTATTACTACTGCAAATTCTAGCATCTTAACAAGATTTCTCTAAAATAAAAAGTTGAAAACCAAGAAATTATTTTTGTGTACAGAAAAATTCCACTTATTTTAGTCAACTGCATTTAATTGACTATATTTCTAGGAATATCTCTGACAGGATGTGGGAAAAATTGTAATATGTGATTTGTAAGAACATCTTGAGAAATATGTACTTGAAGCATTCTTTCCTTAGAAAATTTTGAAATTATTATGGCTTCAGTCTTGGAAAACATTCTCCTGGATCTTCTCCACATCTCTAGTACCTATTCCAGGTCCTTTATTAGACAAGGAATTTGTGTTAAACCTCATATTTCTGAGAAGGAAATTTCTGCATTTAGATTCCTTGGACAATTGGCATTTTAGAGATTTTATTTTTATATAAAGCTACAGTTGATCCCAAGGTATCAATACAAATTCAGTCAGTCCTACAACTAATAAAGCCTGAACAGTTATTTTGTTGTCGTTCACTCAATTCAGTCATATCTGATGCTTTGTGACCTCATGGGATTTTCTTGGCAAAGATACTGAAGTGGTTTGCCATTTCCTTTTCCAGTGGATTAAGGCAAACAGAGGTTTAGTAACTTATCCGGGTCGCACAGCTAGTAAGTATCTGAAGCCAGATTTGGACCCAGGTCTTCCTGACTCCAAGCCCAGTACTCTATCCACTGAACCACCTTGCTGCCTCCTAGACAAACAGAAGTTATGTCACACAGCTAGTAAATATTTAAGGCTGGATTTGATCTTAGGTTCCTGACTCCAGACCCAGCTCTCTATCTACTAAGCCATCTAGCTGCCCAGTTATATCCTATAATTATGTTTCAGGGAAAGAGTCAGTAAGCCAAACCTCATTTTTCTTGTACAAGTCTTCCTTATGAAGAACTTGTATTTGTTCTTCAGGCATTCAGTTGTGTCTGACTCTTCATAACTACATGGATGCCAGGCCCTTCTATCCTCCACTATCGATTGAAGTCTGTCCAAGTTCATGTTCATTGTTTCCATGACACCATCTGTTCTTCTCATCCTCTGCTGTCCCTTTTCCCTTTGTCTTCAGTCTTTCCAAATATCAGGGTCTTTTCCAGTGAGTCACATCTTCTCATTATGTGGCCAAAGTATTTAAACTTCAGCTTCAGTATTTTACCTTCCAGTCAATAGCCTGAATTAATTTCTATAATTATCGACTGATTTGATCTCCTTGCTGTCCAAAAGACTCTTAAAAGTCTTCCCCTGGGGCAGCTAGGTGGTGTAGTGAGTAGGGCACTGGCCCTGGAGTTAGGAGGACCTGAGTTCAAATCCAGCCTCAGACATTTGACACACTAGCTGTGTGACCTTGAGCAAGTCACTTAACCTCAATTGCCCTGCCTTCCTCCTCTAAAAAATAAAGCCTCCCCAGCACCACAATTTGAAAATGTTGATTCTGTGGTGTTCAGCTTTCCTTATAGTCCAACTCTCACATCCACACATTGCTACTAGAAAAAGCATAGCTTTGACTATACAGACCTTGTCAGTTAGGTGATGTCTTTGCTTTTTGTTTCTCTTTTGTTTTTTTTTTCCAATTACATGTCAAGACAATTTTTAGCATTCAATTTTACAAGATTTTGAGTTGCAAATTTTTCTACCTCCCTTCCTCTCTTCCCCTCTTACAAAAACGGTAGGTAATTTGATGCAGGTTACACATGTGCTGTCATATGAAACATTTCAATATTAGTTACAGTTGTGAGAGGAGAAAAAGATCAAAAGATAAAAAACACAAAAAAGAATAAAGTAAGTGAAAAATATACTTCAATCTGCATTCAGAGTCCATCAGTTCTTTATCTGGATATGGATAGCATTTTCCTTCATGAGTCCTTTGTACTTGTCTTGGATCATTGTGTTGCTGAGAAGAGCTGAGTCATTCATAGTTGATCATCACACAATGTTGTTGATACTGTGGACAAAGTTTTCCTTGTTCAGCTCATTTCATTTTGCATCTTTTTCTACAAGTCTTTCAAGGTTTTTTTCTGAAATCTGCCTGTTCATGTCTTTTTGCATAGTAGTATTCCATTACATTCATATACCACAGATTGTTCAGTCAGTCCTCAGTTGATGGGCATTTCATCAATTTCTAATATTTTGTTACCATGAAAAGAGGTGCTATAAATATTTTTGTACGTGTATGTCCTTTTCCCTTTTATATGATCTCTTTTGGATACAGATCTAGTAGTGGTATTGCTGAATCAAAGGGTATGCACAGTTTGGTTTCCCTTTGTGCATAGTTTCAAATTGCTTTCCAGAATGGTTGGATCAGTTCATAACTCCACCAATAGTGCCTAAGTGTCCCAATTTGCCCAGATCCTCTCCAACATTTATCATTTTCCTTTTTTGTCCTATTAGCCAATCTGATAGGTAGATGTGAGGTGGTATTTCAGAGTTGTTTTAATTCACATTTCTCTAATCAAAAATGATTTAGAACACTTCTTCATATGCCTATATGCTTTGATTTCTTCATCTGAAAACTGCCTGTTCATATCCTTTGACCGTTTATCAATTGGAGAATGGATTGTATTCCTATAAATTTGACTCAGTTCTGTATATGTTTGAAAATGAGAACTTTATCAGTTACTTGCTCTAAAGATTGTTTCTCAGCTTTCTGTTTTCCCTCTAACCTTAGTTGCATTGGTTTTCTTTGTATAAAAGCTTTTTATTTTAATATAATCAAAATTATCTATTTTGCATTTTGTAATGTTCTCTATCTCTTGTTTGGTCATGAATTCTTCTCTTCTCCATAAATCTGATAGGTAGACTATTTCTTGCTCTTCTAATTTGCCTTTGGTGTCTAAATCATGCACCATTATGTCTAAATCATGGACCCATTTTGACCTTATCTCGCTATATGGTGTGAGATGTTGGTCTATACCTAGTTTGTGTCCTACTGTTTTCCAGTTTTCCGAGTAGTTTTTGTAAATAGTGAGTTCTTATTCCAAAGGCTGGGGTGTTTGGGTCTATCAAACACTAGGTTACTATGGTCATTGACTACTCTATCTTGTGTAACTAATCTATTCCACTGATCCAACACTCTATTTCTTATCCAGTACCAAACACTTTTGATGATTAATGCTTTATAATATAGTTTGAGATCTGGTATTGCTAGGCCACTTGCATTTATATTTTTCTCATTAATTCCCTTGATAATCTTGACCTTTTGTTCTCCCAGATAAATTTTGTTGTTATTTCATCTAGTTCTATCAAGTAATTTTTGGTAGTTGGATTGATATGGTGCTAAATAAGTAAATTAGTTTAGACAGAATTGTCATTTTTATTATGTTGGCTCTGCCTCCCCGTGAGCAATTGGTATTTTTCCAGTTGTTTAGATCTCACTTTATTTTTGTGAAAAATATTTTGTAATTGTGTTCATATAGTTCCTGGGTTTGTCTGGGTAGGTAGATTCCCAAGTATTTGATATTGTCTATAGTTATTTTAAATGGAATTTCTCTTTCTATCTCTTGCTCCTGGGCTTTATTGATCATATAAAGAAATATTGATGATTTTATGGGTTTATTTTATATCCTGCAACTTTGCTAAAATTGTTAATTATTTCAAGTAGTTTTTTAGTTGATTCTCTAGGGTTCTCTAAGAGTATTATCATATCATCTGCAGAGTGATAGTTTTGTTTCCTCACTGACTATTATAATTCCTTCGATTTCTTTTTCTTCTCTTATTGCATAGCTAACATTTCTAGTATCATCTTGAATAATAGTGGTGATAATGGGCATCTTTGCTTCACCCCCAATCTTACTGGGAAGGCTTCTAGCTTATCTCCATTCACAGATAATGCTTGCAGATGATTTTAGAATAAAGACTGCTTATGATTTTAAGGAACACTCCCTTTATTCTTATGCTCTGTAGAGTTTCTAATAGGAATGGGTACTGTATTTTGTTAAAAGCTTTTCTTTAGCATCTATTGAGATAATCATATGAGTTCTGTTGGTTTTATTATTGATATGGTCACTTATGTTGATAGTTTTCCTGATATTTGACCAACCCTGCATTCCTGGTATAAACCCCACCTAGTCATAGTATATAATCTTTGTGATATATTGCTGTAATCACCTTACCAGTATTTTGTTCAAAATTTTTGCATCAATATTCTTTAGGGGTATTGGTCTAAAATTTTCTATCTCTATTTTAGCTTTTCCTGCTTTAGGTACCACATTTATCTCATAAAAGAAGTTTGGTAGGACTCCTTTTTGCCCATTTTTACAAATAGGTTATATAGTATTGTAATTAGTTGTTTTAAAATATTTGACAGAATTCACTTGTGAACCCCTCTGACCCTGGGATTTTTTCTTAGGGAGTTTATTAATGGCTTGTTCAATTTCTTTTTCTAAAATGTAATTATTTAGGGATTTTATTTCCTGATCTGTCAAGCTGGGTAATTTATATTTTCATAAAAGTTCATCAATTTTTTGTCAGATTTATTGGAATATAATTGGGCAAAATATTTCCTAATGATGCATTAATTTTTTCTTTATTTGGTGATGATTTCACCCTTTTCCTTTTCAATACTAGATATTTGATTTTCTTCTTTCTTTTTTTTTAATCAAATTAACCAATGGCTTATCTATCTTAATGGTTTTTGCACAAAACCAACTCCTAGATTTATTTATAAGCACAATAGTTTTTTTCTTTCAATCATATTAATCTTACCTTTGACTTTCAGGATTTCCAATTTGGTGGTCAATTGGAGAATTTTAATTTGTTCCTTTGTTTTTGGTTTCTTTTTACTTGAATGCCCAGTACGTTTATCTATTCTTTTTCTATTTGATGATGTAAGAATTTAGAGAAATAAATTTTCCCCAAAGTACTGTTTTGGCTGTATCCCATAAATTCTGGTATGTTGTCTTATTGTTTTCATTCTCTTTGATGAAATTATTGATTGTTTCTGTGATTTGTTCTTTGACCCACTTATTCTTTTAGGATGTGATTATTTAGTTTCCAATTAATTTTAATCTTATCTTCCACTGCCCTTTGTTGAATGTAATATTTGTTGCATTATGACCTGAAAAGAACACAATTAATATGTCTGTCTTTCTACATTTGAATTTAAGTTTTTTATGCCCTAATACATGCTCATTTTTTGTGTAGGTACCATGTGCTGCTGAGAAAAAGGCATATTCTTTTGTGTTCCCATTCACTTTTTCCCAAAGATCTGTCATATCTAAATGTTATAATATTCTGTTTACCTCCTTAGTTTCTTTCTTGGTTGGATTTATCTAGTTCTGAGAGGGGACATTTGAGGTTCCCCCCAGTACAGTTGTGCTATTTCTTCCTGTAACTCACTTAACTTTTTCTTTAAGAATTTGCACACTATACTAGAGTGAATGTCAATGGTAACTGTTTCTCTTTGGAACAGCAACTCTGAGAGTTTTCCCCTCCCAGCTTGATTTTTTTCTTTTTTTTTTTTTAATTAAAGGGGCCATCCTTTGACTCACTTCTTAAAGAGGCCTATTCACTGAATTGGCATTACCTCACTCTAAGTAAGTACCTGAAAAGGCCTTAGCCTAAAAGGGCCAGGGTCTCCCATTGTATCCTGGGTCATCTCCAGTCATCCTAATGAATATCTGGTCACTGGATCCAGATGGCTCTGGAAGAGAAAGTGAGGCTGGTGACCTTGCACAGCCCTCCCTCACTCAAATCAAAGTCAACTGCATGTCATTTCATCATTTCCCTGATGCCATGGTCCTCTTCGAAAACGAAGGACAAAAACACAGCCATACCACTAGGTACCTATATGTTTAGTATTGCTATTGCTTCATTGTCTATGGTACATGATGTGCTTTCCTTCCTCACCTCTTTTAATTAGGTCTATGTTTGCTTTACTTTGTCTGAGATGAGGATTGCTACCCCTGCTTTTTTTTAACTTCAGCTGAAGCGTAATAGATTCAGTTCCAGCCCCTAACCTTTAAGATGTGCGTGTCTCTCAGTTTTAGGTATGTTTTTTATAAACAACATATTGTAGGATTCTAGTTTTTGATCGTTCTGCTGTCCACTTCCATTTTATGGAAGAGTTCATCCCATTCACATTCAGTTATGAACACTGTATAATTCCCTCCATTATATTCTTCCTTCTATTTGTCCTCTCTCTCCTTTTACCCTTTCCCTTCTCATCAGTGTCTTGCTTCTGTCTACCATCTCCCCCATCTGCCAACCTTCTGTCAGTCCATCCCTTTTCTTAATTTCCTCCCTTCCTACTTCCCTGTCAAGTAAGATAGATTCCAATATTAAACTGATTGTGTATAGAAGTCCTTCTTTGAGCCAATACTGATCAGAGTAAGGTTCAAGTGATGCCCACTGCCCACCCTCCCATCTTCCCCTCCACTGTAAAAGATCTTTCCTTTTCATGTGAAATAATTTACCCCATTACACACGTCCCTTCCTTCTGTACCCATTATCCTCTTCTTTCTCATCTCTTAATTTTTTATGTCATTCCCTCAAATTCACCTTCTACCCATACCATCTGTATACATATATTCCGTTTATCTGTACTATTAATGTTATAATTTTTAAGAATTACAAATATCATCTTCCCATATAGGGATGTAAACAGTTTAGCCCTATTGAATCTCTTATGTTTCATTTTCTCTTTTTACCTGTTTATGCTTCTTTTGGGTCTTTATGCTAGAGATCAGATTTTTTATTTAACTCTAGTCTTCTCCTCATAAAAGCTTGAAATCCCTCTCTTTCCTTGAATGACCATTTTTTCCCTTGATGTATTTGCTTAATTTCACCAGGTAAATGATTCTTGGTTGTAGTCCTCGTTCCTTTGCCTTCTAGAACATCATGTTCCATGACCTATGATCTTTTAATGTTGCAGCTGCTAAGTCCTATGTAATCTTGATTGTGGCTCCCCTTTTTTGAATTGTTTCTTTGTGGCCACTTGCAGTATTTCTTCCTTGACCTGATCATTCTGACATTTGGCTATAACGTTCCTTGGAATTTTCAGTTTGGGAGACCTCTTTCCTGAGGTGATCAGTGGGTTCTTTCAATGACTATTCTTCCCTCTGGTTCCAGGATATCAGGGCAATTTTCCATCATAATTTCTTCAAAGATGCTGTCTAGGTCCTCCTTTTGATTATGGTGGGTAGTCCAGTGATTCTGACATCATCCCTCCCAGATCTGTTTTCCAGGTCAGTTGTTTTTCCACGAGGTATTTTATATTTTCTTCTATCTTTTTCATTCTTTTGAATTTGTTTGATTGATTCTTGATCTCTTGTACAATCATTAGCTTCCACATGCCCAATTTTAACTTTTTTTGTAAAATTTTATTTCATATATTTAGTTTTCAACATTGATTTTCACAGGAGTTTGAATTACAAATTTTCTCCCCATTTCTACCCTCCCCCCGACTCCAAGATGGCATATATTCTGGTTGCCCTGTTCCCTGGTCTGCCCTCCCATCTGTCACCCCACTCTCCTCCCATCCCCTCCTCCCTTCCTTTCTTGTAGGGCAAGATAAATTTCTATGCCCCATTGCCTGTGTATCTT
>CM053625.1:16333258-16352068 GCA_028646595.1 Phalanger gymnotis
TAAGTCCTTTTGTTTTTTTGAATTCCCTTTTGTAAACCATCTCCATATTAAGCACCTACTATGTGCCAAGCACTGTGCAAAGTAATGAGCATACACAGAAAAGAAAAAGATCATCCATCCCTCAAGGAGCTCGAAATATAATGTAAGAGACAACAAGCAAAGAAATATATACAAACAAGCTGTATACAGGATAAATAGGAAATAATTATGAGAGGGAAAGCACTAGAATTAAGAGGAGTTGGAAAAAGCTGCTTGTAGAAGATGGGCTTTTAGTTGGGACTTGAAAGAAGCCAAGAAACAGAAATTAATGGGGAGAGCATTACAGGCTTGAGGGACAGTGAGAGGAAATATCTGGGTCAGAGAGATGAAGTATCTTGTTTGTGAAACAGCAAGGAGGCTAATGTATGAGGTGTATGTGGTGGTGAATACGATGTAAGAAGACAGGAAAGGGAGGGGTAGCTTATGAAGGACTTTAAACACAAACAGGTGATGAGGTGTTGGGAATAGAGGAGGGAATGGATAGACATAGTCAGACGTGAACTTTAGGAAAATCATTTTAGTGGCTAAATGGAGTATTCGTTGGAGTGAGAAGAGAAATGGGGCAGGTAAATTCACTAGCAGGACATTGCAGTAGTCCATATGTTAGGTCAGGGCTGTCCAACCTTACGTATTTATTGAAACAATAGAGAATATATTTCGATTTGCATAAATCACACTGTGGGCTGCATGCAGCCCTCAGGCCACATTTTGAATAGCCCTGTGTTAGGTAATGGAGGCCTGCACTAAGGTGTGGCAGTATCAGAGAGAGGGAGCACATTTGAAAGATGTTACAAAAGTGAAGTCCATGGGCCTTGGCAAGTGGTGGTGCCATGAAAAAAGAGATAGGGAGGAGCTGAGAATGATAGCTGGGTTGCAAGCCTGGGGGACTGGCATGATGGTGGTGCCTTTTTATCTATTCACGTCTCACTCTTAAAAATACCCATTCTTGCAATTGATCTAAGTATCGCCCCATGCTAAAAATTTTCCTTTGTCCTTGATTATACAATATGCCATATACATTTTGCCCTCCCTCATGATAACTTTTTTCCCCTTTTGCCATGAAATCTCTCTGAATCCATACCTTCACACTCTTCTGGTTGTCTCTTGTCCCCAGGAAGTATCCATTTAAAGAACTTTGTTCCCCTATAGAGAATTTTTCAGTGGGGTCTCCTCAGATCTCTGAAACAAGATTTCTTCCTTTCTTTCCCTCTGTTTCAGTCCCTCCCTTTGCCTGCTCTTCTTTTTGAGAGAATACAAGGGTTATTTTCCCTTCATTGTCAATCTTTGACTTGATTGGAGGATATCACATATCCCTTTCTCCTCTTCCTCTTCTCCTCTTTTTATGCATCCTCCTATTCTGCAATTTAGTCCCACAAAGAAATAGGTATCTTGTGAGGTTTGGTCTATGATGTTTCAGACCTGTTTCTCTACCATTTCTGACTTCCACTTTTACTCTTGTTTCTTTATGTGCTATTAGAAAGAAAACTCTTCATGGTCTCTCTATTGTTGTTTTTGTTGTTAATCCCATAGATGTTATTCTCCTTTGGTTTGTTTTTTTTCCCCTTGGGGTAATTTGTTTTATCTATGCCTCCCTTGTTTGCCGAATTTGTTTAACTTTCTTGTATTTCTATTGCCTAGGATGTTTGTAAAGCAAATAATTTTTTGAGGTCTGGTTTGCATCATAGGAATGCTTCAAAAGCCTGTTTTTTAATTGAACATCCACCTTTTTCATTAAAAGGTTCAGGTTTGCAGAGCCTATCATCTTGGGTTCCTTCTTGAACTTCTTTTCTCTTCAGAACAAATTATTCCTTTCCCTCTAATTTCTCTTAGGTATACGGTACTCAATATGTTATTCAAATTTACTTTTTTAAAGGTCTTTCTCTTGGTCACTTGTAAAATGTGTTGTTTTTTATTGGAATTATTTAATTTAGCTACTATATTGCTTGGAGTTTGAATCATAGGTGTTTTGTTTTCATTTTCTAGAGGCTAGCTATGGATATTTTTTTCAATTAGCACTTCGTTTTATATGTTCAGAAGTTCTGGGGAATTTTCTTGTAATATTTCTTGCTTTATGGTTTTCAAGTTTCTTGACTTGGTTGTTCTGGGAAACCTGTGATCCTTGTTGCTTCTATATATCCTGTGTTTGAAATAATTGAGTAGATTTTGCTTGAGTAGATATCATTTTTTCTTTTAATATTAATTTTTGTGCTTCTCTTCTTCAGATTATCCTTTACTTCAGTGTATCTGCTATTCCCAATTCATCGATCTCTCTTTAGTTTCTTTAGTGGTGTTTGACACCATGGATTCAAGTTTTCTATTCTCCTGATTATTTCTGATGTGCAGGCCAAAAAATTTGCTTTCACAACTCTTATTCCTTTTTTAAACTATTAAGGAACATCCTGCTATGGTTCCATGCTCTTTTGGGAATCTTCAGTTTCTTATTCCTCATTAACTATTGATTCATTTTCCTTTGACTTATAATACATGGGTATCTGTTGGAATATCATAAATGTTTAGACTGGATATAGAGGCCATATCTTTCCTGTTGTTTTATCTGTTTATGCTCAAGATCTTTAAATAGAGTTTTCTTCCTCTTGTGGTTTTTGTTAATTTTAATACTTTTCATTCATATTCCCCTAGTGGTCACTTTTGACTACTTCCCATTCAATGGCAGTTCCCTCAGCAGCTAGACATCAAAGCTGTCTCAGCCATGTTCCTTATCTCCATATTCTGGCTTCCTTGCCTTCCTTCAAGTTCCTGTTCCCTCTTACATATAGAATCAAATAGAAATCCCTCTGACTGCTATTCAAAGCCCTTTACAACCCGACTCCAACCTATGTTTTCAGGCTTATTACATATTATTCCTCTTTACACATTCTAATAAACTTGCTTTCTTGTCCATCCTACATGTCATTTCATTTATTCTATTCGTGTCTTTGCCCAAGTTGTTCTCCATATGTAGGATGTGCCTCTCCCACATTCTGCCCCTTAGGATCCTTAATTTCCTCCAAAGCTAGCTCATGTCATGTCCTACATGAGACCTTTTCTGATCCCCCTAGCTACTAGCCCCAAACTTTCTAAATTGTCTTTTACTTATTTTTATATAAATACATGTATTATATGTATATATGTTGATTTTCTGATAAAATACAATCTCTCTAAATACAAGGACTATTTTCATTTTTGCTTTTGTATCCCCAGTGCCTGACACATAGTAGGCAATAATAAATGCTGAAATGGTAATCAGGGCAGGATTTTTTGCTCTAATTCTCTTTTGGGATGGTAAGGCAACCAAATGCCTTTAATGAGTCTGGCCTTTGTTTGAATGCGGCAGGTCAAATGGGATCTTTTGCCTTGGGATGCTTCTTAGCACTGGGGCAATGGAGAGTCATTGATTTGTATATGATGTGGTGCTTTCCCACGCCCTGATTTCCCACACCTGGATAGTGAGCCTTGAGTCCCCAGGACCCTGAGCAAAGAATGTGTTGGAAGGGTAGCATTTCACTTTTGGGGGTACACTCATTGAAAGAGTGTGGGTGACAAGACTCTGGACAAGCTGTTGAAATAGCCGCCTCCCAGCTTTGAAACCCAGATGTTGGTGCTTCTCTGGTAACTATTGTGATTTGATCATACTAGGTCTTCGGTTCATCTGTTTGTAATTTCTGTTTGTATTTGCCCTGAAGTTCAGGGAGCTGATCTTTTCCCCCTGAACTAAGTGAATGATATATGTATGTTTAATTAAACTGAGGTTGTTAACCCCTTAAAGTTGCTTTCCCTAGAAAAGCAGATCAAAGAATCTGTGCTGGCAGCCCTCCTGCGTGCTCTTGTTGGTCTTACATGGCCACAGTAGCTGCTAGCAACCTTGTTGGTACAAATTCTTATTGAACATGACATACTTTCATATAAAACCCACATGAAATATAATTTAACCATCGATTCAATAGAACACTTTCTTGAACTTTGTAAGCATAAAGAGTAATAGGTGAAGAAGAAGTTCTAGGCAGTTTTCTTGTGATATTTTTTACATTATGGTGTTCAGGTTTTTTGACCTGTTCACATTCTTCTGAAAAATCTAGAAGGGAAATAGGGATTCCTCAACTTGCAAAATGAGGGAATTGGATGAGATTTTTATTGTCTCTTTCAAGTCTTCCACAAACAAAAAGCTTTTAAAGAAAATAAACACAGATACAATATGGTACCTTCTTTGTTAGTATTTAGTTATTGTAATTACCACTTAATCTCACCATAGTTTCCTATACCATCCCATCCCAGATGAGTATAATACTTCTTTTTAACTCATTCTTCTAATTTGAGTCAAAAGCTGTTCCTAATCCAAGTTTACACATATTTTATAGTTTTATCATTTGTCATAACCTCCCGCTTAGGTGCCGGCAGTTTTAACTTCCCTAATGAGAACTTTTCACAATATAAGCTTCCTTTCTCTTCCTGTAGCACTCAGTCCTCTCACTATTGAATTTTTTTTAGTAATTATTCATTTAGCATAAAGAATAAGCTGCTCAGCACCTCTCCTGTGGCACACTGCCAAGCTCCTAACTCCTGCCTTACTACCCATAGAGCAGAAGCGGAAACTGGAGAAAAGTTCCTATTGCAGCTTGGTGACTCGGTCTTGTCCATTCCTCCCTTCTTTCCTTCCTCTTTTCTTCTCATTCTCCCTTTCTCCTTCCCTCCCTCTTTTCCTTCCTTCCTTCTTTCCTTCTCATTCCATCTTAATGTCCTTTGCTAGATCTTCATCCAGGTCATGCCTGAACCACAGGGTTCTGTTCTGCACCTTTTTTTCTTCTCTGTCTATACTATTCCACTTGGTGACCTAATCGGCTACAATGGATTCAGTTATCAGCTCTATGTTGAAGACTCTCAAATCTACTTATTCAGCCTGAACTTCTCTGCTGACCTCCAGTCTCGTGTTGCCTATTCACCATCTTGAACTGGATGTCCTGTAGACATCTTAAACTCAACATGTCCAAAACTGAACTCATCATCTTCCCTTCCCACCCCACAATCCCTCCCCCTTCCAAACTTCCCTATTACTCTCAAGGGTACCACCAACCTCCCAGTCACTTGGGCTTGACACTTAGGTGTCATTCTTGACTCTTCACTCTCTCTCATCCCATATCCAGTTTGTTGCCAAGGCCTATTGATTTTGTCTTTCCAAATATACTTCTCTTGAATATTTCCCCTTCTTCTGACACTTCCACCACTGTAGTCCAGGCTCTTTTCTCCTCATGCCTAGACTATAGAAATAGTCTGATACTTTGTCTGCCACGAAATTTTCCCCATTCCCAGTCCATCCTCCACTCAGCTGTCAAGGTGATTTTCCTAAGTCTGACCAAGTACACATGTCATCCCCACTCCCTCCCCCCTTCCCCAAACAAATCCCAGTGGCTCCCCTATCACCTCAAGGAACAAATATAACATCTTCTGGTATTCAAAGTGCTTCATAACCTAGTCTCTCCCTACCTTTCCAGTCTTCTTACACCTTGCATTCCCCCACCACATGTACTGCGCAATCCAGTAACACTAGCCTCCTTGCTGTTTCTTGAAGAAGATACTCCATCTCATGACTCCAGGCATTTCCACTGGCTATCCACCATGGCTAGGATGCTCACCTGCCTTATTTCTGCCTTCCAGCTTCCCTAGTTTCCTTTAAGTTCCAGCTAAAATCCTACCTTCTACAGGAAACTTTATCTGATTCTCCTCAATTCTAGTGCCTTCTCTATTGACTAGCTTCCATTTATCCTATATAGATTGTTCATACATAGTTATTTGTATGTTGTCACCTTCACTAGGTTGTGAGGGCTCCTTCAGAGCAGGGACTTTTCCCTTTCTTTGTATCACTAGTAATTAGCACACTGCCTTGTACATAGCTGTTTATTGAATAAATTAGTTTCACTGGCTTTCTCTCCTTCCTTCTAACCAGTCTTCAAATCTGCTTTACTAACTGTAAGTTTCTTCCCCTTCCATTTTGATTAGTACCTAATTTTGCTATCAGTGCTTAATTGTATTCACTTTCCTATACCACTAACCCATAAATTTGAATTAACGCCTAAAGGGACCAGGTTTTATTCTAGCCACTAATTCATTTTTGAATAATCAATTTGAACATAAGATTTTTTTAACCATAAAGCACAATTGCCATTGCAAGGTTTGACCTTAAAACATTATTTGTGTATTAGGCATAATTGTGTGTGCTTGCTCAACTTGAGCACTCTGTAAAAAGCCAAATAGAACTTCTCTAATGAACTTTCCCTACTCCAAAGGCCTGGGACTAATAAATATTAAAATTCTTGTCTGACACATCTCATGGAGCCTTTGGAGTACAGAGTATCAGAAACATAGAAATGATAAACCAAATCAAAGACCAAATAGTACTTAGGGTACTGTTCTGGTCCTCCATGGGTTTCTATAACTACTGCATTCTTGACCCCTGCAATAATGAAAAGCAGAATAGAGATTTGGTTGGAGGCTTGGGGCAGAGAAATGGAGCTTTTACATATTCTTCCTCGTATTCTCACAGTCCATTTAGGGATCATTATAGGGGAATATATTTGAGTGATGTGAATAATATTTTTAAAATAAATTAAATCATCCACAGCAACCTGTACTGGACTGACTGGAATAGAGAAGGACCTAAAATTGAAACCTCTTCTATAGATGGAACAAATAGAAGAATTTTGGTGAATAAAGATATTGGACTACCTAATGGTTTAACCTTTGATCCATTCTCTAAACTGATTTGCTGGGCAGATGCAGGTAACTTTATTTACTACAGGTAATATGCAAAACCTTTGGCTACAAGTGGGCCAGATTGCATCGTTCTGGTTTTGTGTCTAACTAGTAGGCAAAGTTAAAGTAGGTATACAACATAAAGGAAATTTTTCCAAAGTTCCTTCCAATCATCCCTGGGAAAGCCCACTGCATAAACTTGGATGCAAAGGCTGATTTTATTACTCTGTAACATTACCACCATGTGAAAAGCAGGTCTTGTTCAGTCATTCCCAACCCAGTCTCTGATCCAAAAAAAGAACAGATGAATATTTTTGCTGAAAGGAAAATCTTTTTGAAAAAATCATAAACGATGAAAGAGAAGCCTCTAAATTGGTAATTGGTAAACACCAAGCTTCCTTGGTTATTTCATTATTACAGATATTAATCCATTTTTACTTTATTCTAAGATTATCCTTTGCTGTGTGTTGGGTCTATATTAAGCAAGTTGAGGCTTTAAAGAGCGTTTAAACCCTTGGGGAATTTATCATCTAAATTGGAAGATAACTTAAGTGAGACATTATAAGATTCAATTATCCACAAATGAATTAAGGCCTCCCAAAGTAGTTGAAGATGAAATTGGGATTGAAAATTTTGATTGTTTAATCTTTGAACACTTTTCCTTTTCTCAGATTTAGTTTTATACCGTCCAAAACTATATTGAAAATAAGATTAATATTTTCACTTCTATTTTATTTCAAGTCAGAAAAAAAAGTGTTTAAAAATTTGTATTTTTGTCTTTGCTTAATGCACATTTTATAAGCATGTATATATTAGGGCATCCATTGCTCACAAACATGCATATTATCACATAAATGGGAAAAAGCCTTTTCAATAGTATTTATGTTAATGTGCCTCAGGAGTACACAAACCCAAATTTAGTTGCCTGTATAATTTCTTCAAATCAAATCTGAATTATCTTTGTGTACGGGAGCCATAGTTAAATATAAAAATGCTAACTAAAGTGCTATTGAAGTATTCTTTCAGGATGAATAAAATAGAACCAAGAGTTGCTGTTTGTAAAAAGGCAATGGTAGAAATGCTACAATTATTTTGATGTTCTATTTTTCTTGACCAAGACTCTATAATTTTCAGGGGAAAAAAGAGTGAGGGTTCCTCAGTTTCTTGAAGCATGAAGTGTATGATACTTTTTAATTATGTTTTCTAATTTTTTTTCCCAAAGGAACCAAAAAACTTGAATGTGCATTATCAAATGGAACTGGAAGGCATATAATACAAAATAACCTCAATTATCCCTTCAGCATTGTTAGCTATGCAAATCACTTTTATCATACAGACTGGAGAAGGTAAATTGAAGACCGAAATGAACAATCTTGAATTTATGGGAAAAATCAAAGTATTTTAGAGTTATTTTACTCAGCCAACTAGTTGATCATCCATTTCATCATTGGCTTTTTCATCAGCGGTACACTTGCTCTAAGATGAAGTACTATAGTGCAGCTGGAAGAACACAGGATTAGGAGTCAGGAGAACAAGGTCTGAGTTCTGACTGTACAGTTAACTTGCTTTCTCTACACTTGTTTTCTCATCTGCAAAATGAGAGGAAGTAGAGAGTGCTGACCTTGGTGTCAGAATGAACTGAGATCTAAGCTGTCTCTAACACATATAAACTGCATGACAATAGCTATAAATCACTTATTCTCTTAATGCCAAAGGCATTTATAATACTATTAATGCTGGTTGCAGATAGAACTAGTTGGATGGAAAGAATTTCCACAGTGGGAGTTATCCACACACAAAGCCACAGTCTTACACCTCCCTTCAAAATCACTCCCACCCCTAATATACCCACAATTTCTTCTAAGTGCTTAAAGGTACTGTTTGTCTCATCTTAAATGTTAACAGTATCGCAGCTAGATTAATGTCCTATTGCATTGTAATTTAAATGATGAACTAATGAATTTCTTGAAAGGTAACAAAACTAATTTCAATCTTAAGAGCATATAGGTGCCACAACAGAAAATACATTTTTTTCCTAAAATTTTTCTTGTTGAAATTTACATGTAACATTTAAGCCAACAAATTTGACTTTCAAAACTCTAAAATTCTCTAGTTTTAATCTGTGAACAGTGAACTATTTTCTACTGATAACTCCAATTATTGGTCCTTACAAATTCTTCATATTTACACCAACATTCGAAACTATACAAAAAAAGCACAACAACCCACCTTCTAGAAAGCACAGAAGAGACAAGTACAATGCTATTACACTTTTAAAAAGCATGTAGTAGACTTCTCATTGGAAGTTCACTTAATAAAAATTGTGACTGTGCAACAGCAATTTTGTAATAGCAAATTTTGGGTATTTATGTTGTATCATTGTCCCAGTACAAAGCCAAGAAGCCTAATATTTTTTAAGTAAGGAGTATTAATATTTTCTTTGGATAATAATCTCAGATTTTGTTTACGCTTTCTTTAAAAGCAAGAGACTGATATCCATGGTATAGATTTGTAGTACATTTAATTCTTTTTGCTTTAGTTTATAAAAAGAAGTGTGTATATGTGCAAACATGTGTAAGTCCAAGAAAAATCTGGAGTCACCCACAAAAGATAAAAATCACAAGACTGGTTGGAATTAACTAACACACCTTTATAAGGATCAAACTTACCTTGACCTTCAAACTAGCACTTTTGCCTATAATCTCCTCTATGCCATGAGCTGAAATTAGGTTTTTACACATAAAAAACTTCGAAGCTGTTACTTAGAAGTAGACCTGTTTATTTATCCTTTTCTTTTCCTAGGGATGGTGTTATAGCAGTAAATAAAGATAATGGCCAGTTTACTGATGAGTATCTTCCAGAGCAAAGATCACATCTTTATGGAATAACTGCGATTTACCCCTACTGTCCAAAAGGTAAATAAAACATCTAGAGGCGAGCATCAGGGTCTCATTTTGTAAAACAGAAACTGTGTCAAAGATGGTGCATAGAAGCCAACTTTCTTTAACAGATGCGCTAATTGCTCCTAGAGTTCCATCACTCCACCACTGTGAGAACCACTGGCAACCATAATAGTAGACAGTACACATGAGTACAAGTCCTACTGCCATGAAAATCTGCAGCTATGAAATTACTTATTAATAGTCACTGAATCCTCCTCCCTGGCACACTACATGAAAAAGAGGCAATTTCCCTGTATCCCTCCCTTTAAAATTCCCAATAAAAACACTCAGTATAAGAATAAGAAAATAACTTTCCCCTTCCCTCTCCCTTCTCCCTACAGGAACAAAGTAATGAACTCTAAAGAACAGAATTTTAACTCTGAAGACTATTTCCTACCAACAGCTGGAAGGTGAAGAAAATGAAAAAACAGAATAAAGGCCACTGCCAGTTTCTGGATATGCCACAAAATGACCTTTTACAGGGCAAAGATTAGTAAATGTATTCTGGGAAAGTTTTATACCTCAATCTTTACTACTGTATTTTC
This sequence comes from Phalanger gymnotis, assembly GCA_028646595.1. NCBI lineage: Eukaryota > Metazoa > Chordata > Mammalia > Diprotodontia > Phalangeridae > Phalanger > Phalanger gymnotis. The sequence goes on from CM053625.1 coordinate 16,343,529, forward strand.
TAAAATTAAAAAATTGATATTGATATTATAAGGAAAAAATATATTCCTTAAAGTGTTAGCAACAGAATTTGATTGTTGTATATAAAACATTTTTATACATAATTACCCTATTTCACTTTTAAGGTAAAATTCATTAAAGAAAAATCAATTAAATTTAAAATTTAAAGAACTCATAGACTGATTCTAGTATAAGTAGAATCTTCTATGAAGAACTAGGTTCTTCTTGGCTAAAAGATTATTTTAACTAAAAAATACATTTAAAGACAAAAATATAGAAGCCTTGAAGAGGCTACATAATAAGTAACAGTATTGGGAAAAACCAATGTAATTAGGTTTTTTTAAGTTCTAAATATTGTCTCTTTACCCACCATCAGTGAATTTCTTTTAGTATTTATATAGAAAGTGCTAGAATAATTCAATTTGTATTTTATAGTTCTTAAGTGCCTATATCCCCATAGTAGAAAAAATTACAATCATGTATACTTACAAGATATATTTCTATTCAAAGATGCTGGATTACTGTAATAAAACATTTAAGTTTTCCTATTAGTGAGACATAAGGTGTGTTGTTTATGACAAACTTGGGAATAATAATAAATAATATAACTTTAAATTCCACACAGTCTCAAATACAAAATTGATGATTAGCAGTACTTCATATATAATCAAATCAGAACATGCCCATTTCCTTGATCTTTATTAAACAGAAAACACAACAATGGTAAGAATCCAAAATTTTCTGTTATTTTCCCTCCCCAATGACATTTGATTGAAAATACATTGCCAGAATTATGCCACAGTTCCTAGGTATCCTAAGTAGATGAGAGGCTGTAATCTTAAATTTCTTTATCTTCCAACTTTGCCCAATCTGTGGTCTGTCTTTGGATCAGCAATAATTGCTTGAACAGCTACTATGGCTTCATTAATTTTTGTTTGTAGTTCTCTGAGTTCTTCTATATGTAGCAATCGAAGAATTTGGGCAGCTTCATTAAGAACAGCATCTATTTTATCATAAGAGAAGATATTACACTGATATATACAATATCAAGTAAATTATGTTTAAAATTACAACCACTTAAATCATCTCTGGACATAATTTCAACCAATGTTTTTAAAAGGTTATCAGACATGCCTTAAAAATTTTAAGACTAATTTTATGTCAGTGTTCTATATGCCTACAAAGAAACGGAATGGTTTATTTATGTTCGGTGGATAATATGAAATCACTTTACAAAATCTGACTATTTAAGGATTGTGGCTCTAGACCACCAAAGACTAGTCCAACCCCCTCATTTACAGATAAGAAAATTGAGGCCCAGAGGTTAAGTATTATACTCAAGGTCATACAAATTTATACTTGATTAGGTAGGACAAGCTGTTTAAAAAATAGCACTTACCTCCTGTATCAAAACCAAGGATATGCTTATCTAAAGCAACAGGTAAGCCCTTTAAAGAAAAAAAACAGACAATAAGAAATGCTATTGTTATAATTAAGAAACACATAGCACTTAAAAAGTAAGGTAGAACTGACTCAGCTCAAAAACATGGCAAATTGCCCATTTTTCTGTACATGACTACAACACCTTTCCTTCCTTTATAATTTACCACTCTAAAGTGGGGGACTGGAAAGGATTAGAAGGGTTCTCATGCAAGCATCTTAGACTCCATTTGCTAGCAAACTAAAATTACTTATTGCTGCTCTCCTATTATTTCTTAAATTCTTAATCAAACCAAACAATAGCTTTGGGCTATTGGGCTGGGCTTCCCCCAGCTTAAGCATCAGCTTAGAGAAACAAGAAAGAACAGAGAAGACTGGAGTCAGCTTGCATGGAGGTGAGGGTGAGAGTGAGAAAAGGAGAACTTACTGCCCCACTCCACCCCAGTAACAAGCAACCAGTTGTTCCTTTCGTTTAACCCTTTTTCTGCACACTGTCAACCTAGATTATTGCAAAGGAGGTTAAAAAAAGAAAGAAAATGGTGAGAGGGATAAATTCTATGGTGATACAAATTTTTGGATGTTTCTTTTAAAAATATAGAGGAAAGAGGGTAGAATAATAGAAAATCAAATATAGAAGCTTTAATCCATTATTAATAGTTATTATCATACATATATAATTACATATTATGTATAACATATATAATTATTAATATTTTCCTATTCATTTGGGTGCCAGTAAAAATATTAGATGTAAAATCAGATTTTAAATCTAATAAAATCTGACAAATAAAAATCAGAGGTAAAAACAGACTGAAATCTTGCTTGTACAACTATGCAATGATCTTTGGCTAATTATAAGTGAGCAATTAGCATAAGGGAAAAAAAAACATTGAGTAAAGTAAAAAACTAATGTTAAATGTCAAGATGCCATTCAGCATATTTTTTAAAAAGCTGTAAGCTACCATTGTAGTTAATTTAACATTAACATTAGACTAGACTTTTATATATTAATAAAAACTGAAGAGATTCAGTGCAGTCCAGATTGGTCCACATTGCCTTAGCAACTAACTTCTTTATATGGTTTCAGGGACCTTCCTACTCTCCAGGGTCCCCAACCCCATCATCAACAGCCATCCCTTATGTATTCTGCATTTGCTTAACTATGCATGGGCAACAGAATGCATTTTTTTTACTTGCTCTTCACACATGAGCTATGTGTGAATGTGCACACAACGTGATGCTAGTATTAAAAAAAGACTATATAACTGACAGATTTTTTTTTAAACTTATGAAACATCTGCCACCACTACCACCCCCAAGAAAAATCCAATTACTAGTACCTACCTCCTAGGATTAACTGGGATAATAAAGCAATACATAAATACTAACTGCTGTATCAAAACCAAGGATGAGTATGGTGGCTTTCACTAGGAGCAGATCCATCTGAGTTCAGAACAATATTTCTAAAGTTTGGTAGTGTTAATAAAAATAGCAAAGTCAAGTACCTTATAGCAAGAAAGGGTGGAAAGAATTAGAATTAGACATTTAGAAGGGCATGGTTGAGAGAGATGGGAAAGATGGGGTATCCCATTTCCTGTCATTCACCATACCTACTAGGCTAAAAGAACTCTAATGTATACTTTGGTGCATTTTTTTAAAAATGCAATGTGCCACAGAAATTAGACTTGGTTTTTACAGTCACTGCACCAGCCCTAAATACCCATATATTTGATTTACCAAGAACTCAGACAATCTGGGGGTAAGCAAGTTTCTACCTACTTAGTTTAAATACCATCTAATTTCACATCAAGAAGATGAATTTTAATAGAAGATGCCATGAGCATTTTATAATGAATAAATTCTATAACTAAAGCAATGTGAAGAGAAATTCTATAAAGAACCTGATTAGGCCCTGATACAATGTGAAGGTGGGAAAAGTGAGGATATGAATAAATACATGGAAAAGCATGGTTCAGCAAAAGAGAGAGAGAGAGAGACAGACAGACAGACAGACAGACAGAAAGGACTTGTAGATTATATTTAAAAGCTTCACACCGTTATGTCACATACACTTCAAAAAAAGAAGTGATAGGCACTGTAAATGGCAAGCACCTTCTTAGATATGGAGCAGGTATTCTATAGAGCACAGAAGGGTGTAAATAACTTGGACATTTGGAAGGGCAAGGCTGAAGGGGATGGGAATGGCTGCAGAGGGGTAGAGGGTTTACACTTTATCAGCTAGTAGTTCAAACTCACTGAGAGAGAGAGAGACAAAGAGCGAGGAATAGAGAGACAGAGAGAATAAGAGGGGATGTAAGTATTTTTTGAGCAAATACTCTAACCACTTATTGCCAAGATACTCAATGAAAGAGGCAAGAGATAAAACTCTTCAGAGTCCTTTTTTGAGGTAAAACTTCATGGCAGGTGGTGGTGATATGCCCCATAAAACTTCAGAAAATCCATCTCAGAGTAGACAACAACAGGTACAGCCATTACCTGAGGGAGTCTAGATAGAAGGCAAAAGATGGTAGGGGAAAGTGGGTTTGGTCGAGGGAGGGTCTTTGAAGCATTGCAGAAAGCCCTAGAGCAGAGGCCAGAGGTCTGGATCACGGGAAAGCCCTAGTGGAGGCCTAGAGGTAAGTGGCCAAGAAAGATAAGGCCAGAGGTGGTCTATCAAAGCCCAAGGAGGTTCCAGGGAGTAAAGCCCAATTTTCTCAAAAGTGGCTGTGATGGCCTGACTAGAGACTGTCCAAGAAGTGAAGACAAGAGTAATGGCGGCTCCATAGACGGAATCAGTAAAGTGATGGGAGGAGCAGAGTTTTTTGGAAAATGGAAAGATAATTTTGGACTTTGAACATTTGCCCATTTGGCTTTGGACATTTTGAGTTTGATATACCAATGGACCCATTCACACAGAGATGTTTTACATACACTTAGGTCAGAGCTGGAGATAAAAATTTGAGTGTGGCCTGCTGATGGTCTACAGAGTATAAGTATGAGTGCAGTTCCTGCCTCCATGTCCATGCCTTTGTGCCTACAACAAAGCCCAGAAGAGGTGGCTAGGTCGCATTGTGGATAAACTTGCTCAATCCTGCCTGATGCTCACTAGCTTTGTGACCCTGGACAAGTTACTTGACCGTTATCTGTCTCAATTTCTTCACCTGTAAAATGGAGATGATAATAGCACCTACCTCTCAGGATTGTTGGGATAAACTAAGACAGAAAGATTTGCCTTACATAAAATGCTAAATGATATTATTGATAGCATCAATATTATCAATTATCAATGATACTGATGGCATCAAGGTGGCTTTCATGAAAGTAGGAGCAGTTCCATCTGAGCTCAGAACAATATTTCTAAAGTGTAGTAGTATTAGGAATGGGCAGTGCAGCAGATAGAGTGCCGGATCTGGGGTAAGGAAGATTCATCTTCACGAGTTCAAGTCATTTACCCGTTCCATTTCTCATATGTAAAATAAGCTGGAGTAGGAAATGGGAAACCATTCTAGGATCTTTGACAAGAAAGCTCCAAATGGGTTCACAAAGAATCAGACACAACTGAAAGTGACTGGACAATAAGCATGAGGAAAAATGGCAAATTTTTCATGTCCTGAAGAATGGCAGTCATAGACCATGTAGCTCCAAGGATGTGTGGATTGAACTAAATATGGGCTAATCTCCTTACAAGAATTTGTAGAAAGTGCATTCTACAGTCTGCACATATACCCTTATCATGGTGGCCTTGTAGCTATTTGACAAAACTGGCAAAGGAAAAGTTACATTTGGGAACACAGAGCATATTTTGGCGGTAACAACTGTCTATAACATTGCATGTTAAGTGGAATCAGAATTGGGGAAAAAATATTTTGTAAGGGAAAAGGTAGAAAAAGGCACCTGATGTGTTGAGAATTCACTCAGTTTACTGAGTGCCAAGCAAGGATTCGTGCAATAGAATCAGAAGGGTCACTGCTATCAATCCTCAACAATCCAATCCTCCCTCTTAACAACCATTTCCCTGACAAGTTTAATATATTTCTACACCAAAATTTGTGTCTTTATGCATGTGTATGTGTGTGCGTATGTATGTATGTATGTATGTATCTCTTCAATTCTTCTTCAGCCAGTTCAGATGAAAGTAAGGAGAATGCTCATTTCCCTTCACCTCTCCTTCAATGTTTGTATACTCATTTCATATACTCCTTCCCATTTAAGTGAGACAGTAAATTATCTTCCCATTCTCCTTTCTTCCCTAATATATTCCCTTGCCCTCTGCTGTCTTTGTTTTAAGTTCATCAAAATAGAACTAGGCCAAGCACTCACCAGAGCTCTCCCAACATTCCCTTCCAAACAATTTTAAAATAATGAAGCAAATCAAATTCTGTAATGGCAGAGCCAATAAAAGGTCTGAGTGAGACATCCTAGAATAACACAATAGTCAATGCCCCAAGAAAGCAACAACAGAAACAGCCCAGACCTTCCCTCCAGAAGTGCCAAAGAGACCAGCCCTAACACTGAGTCTGGAGCCAATAAGTAGGCTGGAAGAATGAGAGAAGAAAAAAAACACACCATAAAGAGCTATGAAATTGAAGACAAAAACCCAGAGGAAGAGTAATGATTCCAAAATATCTAAAGCAAAGCCTCAGAGAAAACATAGTATGGGCACAAACTCAACTAAAATGCCTGCAAGAAATGCAATAAGAATTTAAAATAAAATTTAAAATGGTTTTGTAGATGGAATGAGTATTTGAGAGGGGAAAAAAAAGAAAGAAGCTATGGAAGAAAACTGGAAAAAGAATTAACATCTTGGAACAAGAGGTCCAAAACCTTACCCAAGCAACAATTTCCCTGAAAATTAGATCAGACCAAATACAAGTCCATGAACCTATGAAGGCAACAAACAATATTAAAACAAAGTCAAAAGGCAGAAAAAATAAGGAAATGGAAGGTAGGACTGACCTGGCAAGGAGAAAAAATTTAAAAATTATTGAATTATCTGAATACTATGACTAAAAAAGCCTAAAAATCCTATTAAAAGCAATCTTAAAAGAAAACTTCCCAGATCCCTCTGATTCAGAAGAGAAATTAAAAATTGGAAAAATCTAGGTGTTACTTCTTGAAAAAAAAACCCAAAATGAAAACTCCCAAGAATTTCATGGCCAAAATCCAGAGTTCTAGGACAAAGAAAAAATACGCAAGGAGCCAGAAAGAATGAGTTCAAGTACGGAAGAGGCAAAGTTAGCAATCCTCACTATAAAGGAATGGCGAATTTGGAACATAAGGTCTCTATCCAGAAGGAAAAGGTTACTGGCTTATAGCTAAGGATAACCTATCCAGCAAAACTGAGTATAATGTTACAGGTGAAAAAAACGGACCTTTAATGAAATAGAGAACTTCCAAGCATTCCTAATGAAAAGACAAGAGCTGCACAGAAATGCTGAAGTTCAAACACAAAAATGAAAAGAAATATGAAAAGTTAAATGAATGAAACATGAATGAACAATGATAAAGAACTAAACGAAGATAAACTGCCTACATTCAAATATGGGAAGATAATACCTCTATTTTCTCTGAATTCTAACACTAACAGGGGTCATACCGGTCCAACTAGACAAAGCCTGGTAGTGCTTCTTTTATATCTTAATGATCTTAAGAAAAAAACTGAGAATAGAAGAAGAATAGACTGGGCAAGGAAAGGAGAAATAAGAGGGGAATGGAAAGGAATGTTTGGGGAAATTGTGTTATATAATAAGTGCTCAAGCAGACATTTCTACAAATAGCGAGAAGAGGGTAGAAGGGAACAACTGACACTTGAACCTTTCATCTGAATTGGACAAAAAAAGAAATAACACACACATGCATGTGCGCATGCACGCACAAAATTGGATAAAAACATAAATTTCATTACGTAAGGAAACAGGAGAGGGAGAATTAAAAAGGAGGGTAAGTTAAGGGAAGGAGTAAAATCATAAGCAAAACAAACTTTAAAGCTGTATAAAAAATATCTATAGTTTCTTTGTGGGTTGAAAAGAATAGGTATATGAGATGCCCTAAAATTAAAGAATCAAGAAACAATTTATGATATGTAAATGTGATAGAATATCATTATGCCGAACTCTTCTCTGTGCCATGACCAACCACAATGCCAAAAGATCAGTGTTACAACATGCTACTCTACCTCTTGAGAGAAGTGAAGAACTAAGAATGCATAATGAGACAAAATATTTTTGAACATGGCCAACATGGGAAGTTGTTTTGATCAACTATATGTGCTTTAAGTAACAAGTAATTTTTGTTTCCTTTTGTTTTTTAACTTGTGCTCTCAATTGAGGGGGGAAGAGAAGTGAAAAAGTAGATTTTGGTCGATTACAACAAAATATTTTTTAAAACTTCCTAAAAAAAAAAACTGGTAATTTTGGAAAAAAGCAGTTTCGATCAAACGATGAGGCCTGAATCCAGATCACAAAGGATTTAGAAATGAAGGAAAACAGAAATCAAATTGTATATGGCTTTTTAAAGGAGATTAGATACAAAGGGAAACAAAAATATAGGACAACAGTGGGGATGGTGGGATCTAGAGAAGGTTTTTAAAGCTAGGGAAGACTTGAGTGGGAAATAACCATAAGGTAGGAGATGTTGAAGAGCAGAGAATGGGGGTGATAGTGAAGCTGGCTTCTACACTGCTAACAAAGACAGGAAGGGATAGGATCAAAGGGTTTCCCTTAGCAACAAGAAGGGCCACCTCATCTTCAGAGATTGGAGTAATGAGTATAGTGAAAGACAATCTCAGAAGCATGTGAATTAGGAGGAGAGATGAGAGAGTAATCAGTGAACACCTTAAATCTGTCAGTGAAGTACAAGGTGAGGTCCTCAGGAGAGTGTAAGGGCAAAGACTGGCACAGGAACCTCAAGGAGAGAGATAAAGTTTTCAAAAGTTGCTATGATGAAAAGGAATCAATTAGGAAGAAACAAAAGAATTGCCTTGCAAAACTGAGTATCATGCTCCAAGGCAAAATATGGATTTTCAATAAAATAGAGGACTTTCAAGCTTTCTCAGTGAAAAGACCAGAGCTGAATAGAAAATTTGACTTTCAAACACAAGAAT
>CM053625.1:16352568-16370585 GCA_028646595.1 Phalanger gymnotis
GCCTGAGACCAGTTCATGTTTTTCTTGGAGGCTTTCGTTGTAGGATCTTTGACTCTGCTGACTTCTGGCTGTATGTTTTGGTCTTCTTTGTCACTAAAGAAAGATTCCAAAGTCTGAGACTGAATCTGGGTGCGTTTTTGCTGCCTGGCCATGATCCCTGCCATCTTACTTGACCCTTGAGTTTTTCATTGGGGTATGACTGCTTGTAAAGTGTACTATGTTCCAAGCTTGAGGGGATGCGCTGTTGTTTTCAGAGCTATTACAGCCAGCTCTGCCACACCAGCACTCCTTCCCCAAGAACCCCCAACCCAGACAGGACTCAGATCTTCAGCAGGCTCTGCATTCCTGCTTTGATCCACCACTTAATTCCTCCCACCTGGGAAGTGGGCCTGGGGCCAGAAGCAACTGCAGCCTTAGTTCTGTAGCTGCCCCACCTCCACTGCCCCTGGGGCAGTGGCTGAACCAGGAACTCCTTCTTTCACTCTGTCCCCAGCAGCTTTGCCCACTAACCTACTCTGTTGTCTTTGGTGTTTGTGGGTTGAGAAGGCTGGTAACTGCTGCAGCTCACTGATTCAGGGCGCTAGGGCCCGCTCCACCCAGCTCCCGGTCTGGTTGGTCCTGCCGCTGCCCGCACTGGGCTCTGCTCTGCTCCCAGCTCCGTGCGCGATAGACCTCACCCAGCAACCATCCAGGATGTCCTAGGCTGGAGCCCTGCTTCCCTCTGCTATTTTGTGGGTTCTGCAGTTCTAGAATTGGTTCAGAGCCATTTTTTATAGGTTTTTGGAGGGACTTGGTGGGGAGCTCACGCTAGTCCCTGCTTTCAAGCCACCATCTTGGCTCCACCCCAACTTCCCTATTTCTAAAGGGCATTACCATCCTTCTAGTCTTTCAGGTTCACAATATTTAAGTTACTCTATCTTCTACTATCCCTTACCCTTCATATCCAATTTGGTTGCCACATCTTTCCATTTCTACATCCACACTTCTCTTCATCCACCTGTTCTCTCCACTCACACAGTTACCATTTAGTTTAGGCCCTCATCAGCTCTAGCCTAAATTATTAAAACAGCTTTCTGATTGATCTCCCTGGTTCAAGTCTCTAACTATTTCAATCTGTCTTCTGTGATATATGCCCAAGTCGCTATGGCTTGGAATGGGATGGGGGAGAGTGAGACAGGGAGAAGGGAAGGGACTGAAGGATCGCTAGATGCTGGCAGTCAGGTTACTATTATACTTGGAGACTCTCAGTATCTCCAAATGTTTCTGGCACATTGGGTGGATCTACTATGACAAATTTATGGGAGGTTACAGACAACAATCAACTAAGGATTAACAGGCACAGATGGACTGAAATTTGCATTAGTGGAGGGAATTCCAAATCAATGACATCACAAATCCATTTGTGTAAAAGTAAAGAAAAGAAGAATGGTTAGATGGAAATAGCATTTTAATTGAATAGATATGTTAAGGAAACATCATAAACATTCCACCTTTTGAATTAACCATTTGCAATTCAATTTGCCAACAGAAGAAATCCTATTTGGACACTTCCCCTGACTGACTAAAACCAAGCACTAGGAATTCACTCCAATGATTGACCAGGGTTTCCCTAATAAGGATTTCCCATACAGTGTGGCAGGTATTATTTTAACTAAAGGATAACATACATTTAGGTGTTCCTACAACCGCTAGTAAAGACATTAAGAATTTAGCTCTATAACATCACAAAGTTGCTCTGCCAAAGACATATTACTGTGAAACTTGTTCTTGAAATCCATTTAATCTAAAAGAGGACTATTCCTCTAAAAATAGCATATTATAGTCAAGGTCAATTATAGGAATCTCAGCTAAGGAACATCATTCAAGAAAGCATCAGCTCAGACACAAAATCATCCTTCTTATAACACAGTTCTCACTTGGCTGCATACCTTGGTACTTCTCTTATTGACTTTTCTACCATACCTCCAGGAAGCTCATTATTAGAATGGCCTTATAATCCTGTAAGATCTCATCAGTCTTGGAACTTCACTTCATCACTACCCTCTCTAATTAGATGGTGGGGCCATGAATTCCAAACCTCCACTTAAAGAGAATTCTCAGCTCAGACTACTCATTTCTCATCTGGCTGCACTACCTTGAAACTTTTCTTACTGCCTTTCCACCATGTCCTATGAGACTTTCTTTTTTCCTATTTGTATCCCCAATGCTTAGCACAGTGCCTGCCACATATTAGGTGCTTAATAAATGCTTATTAATTGTTAATCATAAGTATCCCTGTTGCACAACTACAGTTATTCAAGACTCTAATAAATACTTGGGAGTGGCTTGATGCAAAGAGACACTTAAAAATAATTAATAAAAATTATAAATCATTAGTAATATAAATCATTAATAATAATTACTTTGCCCTATCATGGCAAAAATATGTAGTCAGGATAAATACAGGGGCATTTATCTTTAGTTTTGATAGATTCAGCTTCCCTTGCTTGCTCACAGAAACATATCTGATTGGCAGATCATCAGGATATGGTGATTCACAAGGTTTTAGGCACCCATTAAGCCTGATATGCCTTAGACTCTACTTGTCTGGGTCTTTATATGCCCCTATATAAGCAGGGTAGCTAGGTGTTATAGTGGATAAAATGCTGGGACTAGAGTCAGGAAAATTCACCATCATGAATTCAAATGTGGCCTCAGACACTTCCTAGTTATGTGACCCTGGTCAAGTCACTTAACTCTTTCCTTCAGTTTCCCCATCTGTAAAATGAGCTGGAGAAGGAAATGGCAAACTACTCCAATATTTTTGCCAAGGAAACCCTAAATGGGGTCACAAAGAGTAGAAAACAAAGGAACAACAAAAACAAATATTACCAAGAAGCTGCATCGAAAATGCTAAGGAAATCAAATGCTAGGGCAGTTTTGTCATCTTTAGGTAAAGCTTCCCCATGTTGTGGGTAAGAAGAAAGAAATTGTGTTGGGAAAATATTATCACACAGGGCCATTCTTAACTTTTGATATCAGAAATCTAAATAAGAGCCAAGTAATCAAGACTATACATAGATATGGAGTCAAAAGAAATATAAATACTTATTAGTTGTACGACCTTGAAAAAGTCATACTGTCAGAGTATTAGTTCCTTTGTGTGTATACATGGTGATATTAATATTTATATTATCTCCCTTATAAAACTATGAGGAAAGTGCCTTACAAAATGTAAAGAGTTACAAAACCATGAGTTATTATCACAAAGTTTCTCTCCACGTGAGAGTTGGGAGTAAGGGAGGGGAGCACAGTATTATTTGTAACTTAAATTATCCAGGAATATTTCACACCCAATCTATTTATTTACTCTTGCAGGCATAACAACATATTTTCATGGCCATATAAGTAACACGGGGGAAAAAACAATTAACTAGATGAAAATAATAATATCATCATGTTTATAGAGTTTGATGACTTGTAAAGCACTTTCCCCACAACAACTGAGTCAGGTAATACAAGTATTATCCCCATTTTTACAGATGATGAAAATGGATTTAACTGATTGATGACAAACTACATGAAGAATGATTTGAACTCAGGTCTCTTGGTTCGAAGTCCAGAGATCTGTTCTTATGATCCTCAGGACCATGTAAATTGTAAAGCAATGTACCAAGTATAACATATTTTCAGCCATTCACACACCATTCCACTTCATGTAGAGACCAGACCTTTAATTTTCACTGGTAGAAGGAACACCAAGGTAGGGAAACTCCCTAAGCCAATATAACATATTCTATGCCAAAGAGTTTACTAGACACTGAGAGATTGGGTCTTTCACATAGGCAAAACTTGAACTAGATGGTCATTCCTGACTTGAAAGATAGCTTTCACTACTTTACACTACGCATACTGCTTCTCACTCCATCTCAGGTACTCCAGACAAAACATACTAGTCACCAGTACATGAACATGTCACACAGTTTGGATTTTCCTCATCCTTAGATATATTATTAAATATTAAGGAAATGGTATTATAGTGCCCTGGTAACTAGGTCCTATTCTGACCTCACTGGTACTACCTTAGAAAAACTGTCAGTACTTAAATCTGAAGAGACAATGTCCTGTTCTGAAATCCTTTTTTTTCATCTTCATCAAACGCCTAACCAGTTTCTAAATGGAATCCAAGTCAGATTTCAGGAAGGAACCTTGAACTCTGTACCTCTGTTTAATCTTCAATGTGGAATATTGCCTTTGTTTCATGATTACTATAAAAGGAGTCAGGGAGAATTCAACAAAGAGCAAATTCTTTCCTTTCGTTTTCTCTCTAAAAAGAACAATGCTTAAAATTTCATTCATAATTTTGTTAAGAAATCTGAAAAGCTTCTACCAAAAACGAAGAGTGCTGAGTTTTCTTCAACAATCTTCACCTTCTGAAATCCTATGAGGCACAAATCAAATGTTATACCCTTCATGAAGCTTTCACTGACTCCATGGTAGAAAACAATCTCTTCCTTCTTAGAATTTTCACAACTCTGTGATTTTGTGTTTTGCCATGACCCTCAGCAAACTATTTAATCTCAAAGGAACTATAAAATACCATATTTTCCTTTGTATTATTGTTACTTGCAAACAAGCCTCATTGCCCTTAAATTATTTTAGCTTATATAAGCTCATCTTTGAGTGTTACTCATTGTCTCGCAATGTTTCCAAATTTGTTGAGATGAACTCGAATTTTAAATATACGCAATGATATCAATCTGAACTCCCTTTCAAGATGCATAATGCAACCCAATCATACCTGCCTTGCTAATGTGACTCTTATCCATGGCCTAACATCATTCCACCACGCTATCTGCCTGTGCTAGAAGCCTTTCACAATTTTTCCTGACATCAAAAGGGTACCAGTAGAACACTCTGGATACATTGCCCTCAACTACATGACCAGCCCACCTTCTCTTTCTACTATTCATTTTCTTGATGACATTTTTATTCTAGTATTGAATTAAACAGAAGTTCGAAGAACTAAACTATAGGCTTGGCTTTGATGTGGAAATGTTCTTCCACTGCTCACTTATTTTTTAAGCTATAAGCTATAATGGTTTACTGACATAGGATCACAACTTTAGAGCTGGATAATCATATAGAGATATCTAACCACATTTAACAGAGAAGAGGTGGCATTGTAGATACAGCACAGGACCTGAGGAGTTGGGAAGACCAAAGTTCAAATACAGTTCCAGATATTTGCTATTCAGATACTGAGCAGATCATTTAGGATTCAAACCCAGGTTCTCTCACTCTTAAAAATCCAGTATTCTTTCCATTCCAACAGACTAAAGTGCCTCTAGAAAATTTAAGGACCAACAAAATAATGATGAGAAATGTGCTCTGAACTTCTTTTGCTAATCAGGCGCTTTTAAATATGATTTTATTCTTCTGTTAGAAAACTATAAATTCTCAGTGAGATCAAAGAAAGAAAGGAAGAAATAAAAGCTTTTTCAAACAGACCTAAAAAAGGAAAAGGAATTGCAGCTTTTAAAAAAGCATTCAAATAAAAAGCAGTTAGATTATTTTTAAACACTCCCATATCAAGTCTTTTCATAATCAGTCACTGAATATATAAGTAAAACACAGGTAAAAATCATACCATTATCTCCATATTCTAGTCTCACAGCTAAACCAAGAAGCCAATCAATAGTTTCCTGTCGTTCTTGAATCTTGAAAGGACAGTTAACATCTTTCAGATACTGTGAAAGAAAAGGAAAAAAATCTGGCTCGTTATCACTAGTTAAATGGCAACATACGGCCAAGAATCAGAATTACATAAATAAGCCATAGTGTCTATATTCAGGTAAACAACTACGTATTAAGCCATCTAGGCCACGATGTGCCTTATACGTCTAAATCTTAAAACAATGAGTGATTAAAACAACAAAACACCACTGCTATAAAACTTAGACATGCAAGTTAAGTGTTGTTCTTCACTGTAGCCCCTTTGTGATTCATTCAACATTCATTTAAGCACCTACTACATGTCACTAGGTACTAGGAATACAAAGACAAAAACTAACTAGTCCTTGACATACAGAAGGTTACATTCTATCGGGGAAACACGAATGCAAAAAGGAAACAGGAAACAAATACGAAAAGGAAAGAGAAAGTAATTTTATGGGTAAGACAGCAAAAGAAACTGGAGAAGTTGAGGACAGGATTCTTATATAAAATGGCAAAGTGAAAGACTAATAGGTAGGGAATTTGGGTGATTTAAAAAATGGTAGTGCCCCGGACAATAATAAAGAAATTATAAAGAGGAGAGGATTTAGGATGGAAAGGTAACGAGTTGTTTTTAGCATTCTGAATTTAAAATTTTGGAACATCCCTTTGGAAATGTTTAATACATAGTTGCTGGCATACAACTGGAGCTTAGAAGAGAAACTGGGGCTAGATATGTAGATCTGGGATTTACCTACATAGAGATAATAGCTGAACCTCAGAAGCTTTTGATGACACTAACAATGACTGCCACTGCTCAAAACATTGTTGGAATACAGGTTTTAGATTTGCTTTCAAGTCATTTTATGAAACATAAAGAAAGTTAGCCTTTATTTCATAGCCACATCCTGTTTCAAACCTAAAATGAGATACCCCATCTTAATTGTTCATTTATCAAACTTGACTTTCAATATTCAATTTATGACTTTTCAAGAACTAAAATCCATTTTCAAAAAGACAATCATTTCCAACCACTGAAAATATTCAAAAGCACTTCCTGAGAAATCCAAATTCTCAGGTTCAAAGGATTTAATGTAGAGAGAATTCTGGACTTGGAGTTAGGAAGGCCAGAATTCAAACTGCCTCAGAAACTTCACTAGTTTGTGTTACCGAGGACAAATCCCATCAGTCTCAATTTCCACACATGGGGAGAATAATGAAACCTGCCTTACAGAGTTGTTGCAAGGATTAAATGATACACAGTTTTGCAAAGATTACAGCAATATGTAAATATTAGTTATTATTATTATCAAATCCAACTAAATTATTTTATAGATGAGGAAATTTGAGGGTCAGAGTACACAGAATCTCGCCCAAATAACACAGCATGTTAAACAACAAAATCGGGATTCAAACACAGGAGAGGGTGATATCATGAGAAGAGGGTAAAAGACAATGTCAAAGGTTGCAAAGAGGTCAAGAAGGATGAGAATTGAGAAAAGGCCATCAGATTTGGCAACTAAACTTATTCATATTCCTTAGAATAGGTTTTGTTTTGGGTTTTTTTGGAGGGGGAGGAGGAGGTTGCTAGTTGTTCAATATCAGGGAAAATTCAGGTAAAAATAAATAAGTGTTTAAAAAACAGGACAAGAATTTGGAGAAGTTGAGGATGTTTAATCTGGAGAAGAGATGGCTAATGCAGGATACAACAACAGTATTCAAGTATATGAAGGGCTATCATCTGGAAGAGGGATAAGACTTGTTCTATTTAGACTTGGAGGGCAGAACTAGAAGTAATGAGGGAAAGTTTTAAAGAGGCAAGTTTAAAATGTGACGTTGGGAAAAATTTCCTCTAACAATTAGAACTACTGAAAGCAGACTAGGTTCTCCATCACAGGAAATCCTCAAGAAGAATCTAGGTGACCACTTTATTACAACCAGTTCAGGTTTTAGTAGCTATTCTTTTCTGGGTACAATTAGGAATAGATGATCTTTGAAGTTCCTTTTAACTATGTAATTTTGTGATTCTATGTGAGAATCCCACATTTAGCTATGCTCTCTTATTAAGCTCTTCTTAATTATTAATTCATATGGTTTTATGCCATGGCTAGGGATACAGTATATGAACATGGAACAGAATAAAGTTAATTGGCCTCCACACAGTTAATTAACCCATGATGATCGGAGAAATCTACTGATACTACAAGATGATGGTCACAGATTTTTTTTTTTAAATGTACAACAATTAGAATGAGTTTGCCACATTCTTACATATAGTCTTTACCAACGTATTGGAACAGGTTCTTCTCCTATGAAATTGTAACTATTAGTTAAAAATTACAAAAATTTAGAACATTTTAACATCCTTTTCAGCACTAAATTCTATTATCATAAAGGTGGTTTAAAATGCGTATTGCTACATTTGATAAACAAAATTCTATGCTTGGGCTATGGGCTAAATTATTGTTATTTTTATCAATCACACCAAAGAGCTTCTATAATGGGCTATTATCAATAGGCACTAATTAGTGAAGGACGAGTTCATCTTGGATAAAGATGTAGAGCTAGAAAGGTCAAGGATGGATTTGCAAATGGCGGGAAAAACTTTGCAAATATTAACTGCTAAATAACAAAAATCACTCAAGTCTCTAAAACCAATAGTCAAAAAAGTATTATAGATAAGATATGAGATAGTTCATTGGGGGATAGGTTCTACAAGGAGATGGAATATAAACAACATGCAACAGTGGATGGGAGCCTACCCTTAAGGTGAGGAAGATCTGGTTTCAAGTATTACCTAAGAAACACACTAGCTAGGAAAACACTAGCACATCAACTAACCTCTCAGAGTCCCAGGAAACTCTCTAAAACTGTAAGTTATAGTCAAGTTGCTAACCTGAACTGGTTCCATATTAGTATTTACCCACAAAAATAAAAATTACAGGGCCAGACCCAATTCCCACTGCTCAAAAAAAAAAAAGGGCAAGGCGAGGTATGGGAGAAAGGAATTTCTGTATTAAGAGAAGTATGGGGAAAAAGAGAGAGAGAAGGATGGGTTTGTTTACCTTTACAAAATGCAACTACTAAGATGTGGCTAAGCAAAATCAAGGAATAATTACACCACATATTTATCAGATGTACATTATAGTCACAGGGCTAGTGTTCTATATAACCATATAAGACATTCTGAGGCTGTAAGTCACCCTCTAGTACCCTGCCACTCTATAAAATGACCATGTCTCCTGCTGTTTTACAAGAAACTTTTCAAAACATAGTGAGAATCCTATTAACAAGAGAATGAATGTGGGTCAGTTCAAATACAACCAGATGTGGACAAAAACTATAGCATTCAGCTTCACAATTTGAGGGTCCTCAAAAAAGAGGAAGCAAATGGTTCTCCAAAAAATCTCTGATGCCATTAATTCACATAAAATTTTTTTAAAAAAAATCTTCAGACAACTTAACCTTATTTTTAATACAAATTTTTTTTTTCAGTTTCTGAAGGCTTTTATAAACATAAACTTTAAGATCATCTTGTTAACATGCTGTTAACATTAAAACGTTATCAATTAGTTTTCATTTTTGGTTTCTTCTAGAAAATTAAGTTGCTTAGTTGATCTTGTTCCACTGGTTAAACTTCACTACTTTGATCTAAATACATACAACAAAAAACAAGAGGGTTGAAATTTTTAGTAATATTAGTATAGTATTAGAATTATTGTCGGTTTCCTTAACCACAACCACCTACTTCATTATTCTTGACCTTTTTACAAACAAAACGTTTCTCAATTTTCTCATCTATAAAATAAAAAGGCTGCACTAAATGGCATCTAAAGGTTTTCCAACTCTAAATCTGGGATCTTTCCCACATTTAACAAATAATTCCAAAACTGAATGACTATTATTATTCCTCATTTAAAATTAAATTTTATCTTTAAAGATGTTTACCTCCTTAACCAAATGATTCATTACCTTTTCAAAGAACTTGGGCCATTCACTATTGTGGATGTTTCTTAAATTTCCTCTGTCTTCGATCTTGTAGTGTCTAATCTTTTGATCTTCAAGCCAAACAATAAAGTTTCTAAATTCTGTTTCATCTGTAGCAAAAATTTTAGACAAATCAGAATACAAGACTTTAGGTAATTCAAAATAAAGAACGATAGTAGTAGTAAAATATGCATCTTCTTAACTGTAATCTTTTCTATACATTTTAGCAAGTCTTTATTATACAAATTATTTCTAATTCTATTATGTCCTTCCTGAATAAAACATCTTTTAAAATGAAATAAAACAAAAACAATTACAAAGCTATCAAAAAAAGAACCTAAAAGTAATATGAGTACATCAGTGGAGTGAGTAAAAAAACAAAAGATTACTATTAAGCCCCAATCATTGAATTTTGCTTTGGGGGAAAGATGCAGTTTAATAAGGAGTTAAGATATCATGTAATTATAACATATATAGCATAATATTTAGAGAATTAAGTAAAGCAACAGGTAAGATCCACAAAGTAATCCAAAGAACAGACAGTGAAATGAAAAAAAAAACTTTCAAACAAAAAAAATGAGAAAGATGGTATGGAGGGGTGAAGACAGTAAGAAAAATTCCTACTTAAAATTTTTAAGGCTTTTGAAATATTCAAAGTACTTTACTAAGTATATGTCCACTATAATAGAGTTATTTAAACTATCGCAAGTTTCGGCACATCAAAACACTGCTGATTAGAACAGTTAAAATGTATGTAGGAATAAGTCCATCAAAGTACTTTACAAATTTTATGTCATTTAATATTTAATATTCATTTAATACCCTGTGAGGTAACCTTCGTTTTGCAGATGAAAGAAACTGAGGCTCATGAGCAGTTAGATGTCTGAACTATGAATATGTGAAGATGTTATGGGGTTTATCTTACGACTCTTTTCATTTTTATTAATCTACAATAGGTCAAAGGTTATGAACGAAACCTCTGGGTACCATAGTTTTTTCCTTTAATCTTTTATGCATTCTCCCTTCAACTTCCTCTGTACTTAATGCATTCTGTAGCACAAGAAGCACATTACTGACCGTCTTACTATCCAATTACAACGTACATTTTATTACATGCTGCTTTGTTTCCTAGTTCTGTGTGCAGATATGTACAGCCTCCTCCTTGGGATGCTAAGCTCCCTTGGCCCCTCGGCCCCAGAACCACTTAACTGTCTCCCACGGCACTTACACCGGACCGTAACACGTTCACCAGGTACTCAACTAATACCAGTGACAGGTTTTTACAGACAGGGAAGTGCTTCCTTTGGCCAGAGTCGGATGGTTTTCTCCCCCTTTCTTTAATGGAGGAGGGAAGAAGAGGTGGGCTTACTTTGGTTGGGCTGAAAAAGAAAAATGACGGCAGATGGGGGTGAGTGATGGAGGGGGCCTGCAGGGAGCGTGGCTCATACTGAAGCGCTCCAGAAATCAAACGGTAAAGGGGCTGCACTAATGGAAGAAAGAAGTGTATGGGGAAAATGGGAAGGAGAGCCTGGTGAGGAGCGAGGCGGCAGGTGGAAGGTGATGTGTACACAGAGAAATGGCCGGGCACGGCCGAGGACGAGTGACGCATTCCCGGGCCTAACTCCTGCAAGGCCTGCGGCGAGCACGGGGCGCCTCCCTCACCTTTGCAGTTGAAGCCCGCAGGGTTGTGATAGTCGAGGGCCGTCAGCTTGCGGCGAAACATGGTATTGGCTTCTAGCTCAGTCGCCGTGACACGCGAGGCACCGGGAGCTACGGCTGCAGGGGGGTGGCAAAGCAGAAGCAGGGAGTCAAGAGAAAAGCGGACTCCCGAAAGTGCGAGTGACAAGTTCAGTCTCGAATCCCGAGCTCAGTAACTCCCAGCAGCCTGCGGGAGTTCACCAATCACGGCGCAGCCTGAGAAGGCGGGGCTAGAAGCGGTTACGTCATATTCAATAAACTTTATTGTCAATGACCGAAATGAACAATAAACGAAGAGGCGGGAACTGAAATTCTAAAGTAACTTTCCCCCGAAAGAACAAACCAATGAATTGGGCATGAAACTAAAAGAAAACGAGAAAAACAATACATTTTAAAACCCCAATTGGATACAAAAAATAGACATTTGTAAAGAAAAGATCTTGTTCAGTCATTTTTCTATCACATCCGATTCTTTGTAACCCCATTTGGGGTTTTCTTGGCACAGACGCTGGAGTGGTTTCCCATTTCCTTCGCCAGCTCATTTTACAGCTGAGGAACTGAGATAAGCAGTGTTAAGTGACTTGACCGGGGTTTCTCAGCTAGTAGAGATGTCTGAGGGCAGATTTGAAATCAGGAGGGTGAGTCTTCTTTTGCCACCTGGCTGTGCAAGAAGAGATTAACAAAATAGAAAGCACAAAATTAATTAATAAATAAAACTAAAAGCTGAATTCTTTGAAAAAGCTAATAAAATATAAAAATCATTAGCTAATTTTAAAGAAAATTTTTACGAATTATTTTTATTAAAGCACACAAATTACCAATATAAAAAATGAAAATGAAAAATTCACAACAAATGAATAAGACAAAGGAAATTACTAGAAACTAGTTAGCAAAACTATATGCCAAGAAAACTAACAACTTAAATGGAATGGATAAATAGATAAAAAAATACACAATACCAATAATGACAAAACAAAAATAGAGAATTATAATTTGATATCAGAAAAATAAATTGAATAATCCATAAACTATAATAATAATAACCACAACCAGAAGATTTTGCAAGCAAATTGTATCAAACATTTAAAAAACGATTCCAATATTACATAAGCTATTTGCAAAAATAGGAAAAGAGTATACCAAATTCATTCTGGGATGAAAATATACACCTACATTTAAACAAGAAAGATTCAGAACAAAGAAAGAAAATATACCAACATCCCTGATGAATATTGCCACAAAATTTTTAAACAAAATATTAGATAGACTTTACAGTAATCTACTATTGGGAAGTTCAGAAGAGGGGAGGGATTTCAAGCTATATAAAAATAGAATGAACTTTCTATGGTGGTAGTTGTAAGAAATGGGAGGAGTTTTGTTTCCACAGAACTAAAGGGGTTTGTGGACCCCCCTCCCCTACCCAAGCTTTAACAGAAACCAGGCCTCAAGGTGGGTCAGGTGAGAGGTCAGAAGCTTTCACGAATGCACATGCTTTTTGAGAAGGCAGGGGAATTAGAGCGGCCAAATCACTTGAACCAGTTCAAGCTTATCTAGGGTCTGGTCTTGGTCAAGAATCCAGGCCTACTGATTTGCAAAATTTGCATATGTTAAAGAGGGAAAGTAGGAAAGGTAAAAGAATGTAGTTTAACCCTAAACTAAGATAAGGAAAATCTAATTAACTTCACTTTTGCTTCTGTATCCTTATTATCCTACCTAGATAAACTGTATAACCTAGGAAAACTATGTAAAAAATAAAGATTGTAAACTAACCATAACTCTAGCAGGAGTGGAGAGACTCCTGCAGCTATATCAGTGTGAGTGTTCCAGTGAACACTATACCTGTTCTCTCAAAGAGCATAATAAATGCCTTCCTCTGCCCACTCTGGTCCTGAGTTCTTTGGGTGAGAATGGGCAAATCACCTGGATTTTCTTAAGGGAAAGGAAAGGAATGAGCAGCAGAAGCTCATCTCGGGCTTATTTCTTGATCCTGCCTTGGGGGTCCTGTGATCCCTGCTGCAGTGCTAAGAAGGTAACCACTCAGGATTTCCCTGGGGAACCCTGTGGTCTGCACAGCCTTCTTAAGGGGATATCACTGGGGATATCACTTGGGACTTCTGGTCCTGTCTCAGGAGCCTTGTGATCTTATAGCCATCCTAAGGGGCCATCACTTGGGTCTTCCTTAGGGTCTGACCCCCTCAGAGGCCCTGTGATCCCCACAGATTAAGGGGGGGGGGGGGGCTACCACTTGGTCTTCCTCTGGAAGTCCTGTGGTCTGTACAGCCTTCCCTAGGGATTATCACATGGTTCTTCCTCAGGACTTTGGCCCTGCCTGGGAAGTCCAGTGATCCCCAAAACTGCATTTTCTCACAATTTGGGGAAATCCAGTGACCCCCAAAACCACGTTTCTCACAGTAGCGAATTACTCCAACACTGTTTCTTCAGTGTTTCTTCAAATGGAAGCTAGATGATTACTTGTTGGAGGTGTTATAAACAGTATTTTTTTCCTGAGGTTCCTTTAAACTCTTAAGATTTTATGATTTGTAGATAGATAGAGATAGAGATACACATATGTGTGTCTACATATGTATTCATATGTGTATATGTATATATATTAAGTTTATTATTTGTATACATACTCTCACACATGCACAGATGTGTGTTTACATGTATGTGGGTATACATACACATGTATATATACAAATCAAACTTTGTATACATATAGATGTGTGTATATATAAACACAATCCCTAAAACCTCAAGAGTTTGAAGGAATCTCAGGAAAAAATATATACATATGTTTGTGTATGTATAGGTACAATATACCTCCCCATATCCACAAACACCTAAAATGAATCATTATAATTTAAAGTGCACTCAGTCGGGAATTAGGTGGCAAGGATTGTAGTTCCAGCTTTGCCACTGGCTTGATCTGTGCCCTTGGGCAAATCACTTCAAATCACTTTCAGGATTCAAAAAATGATAGAGTTGAACTAGGTTAAACTCTAAGGTCCTTTCCAGCTCTAAAATCCTATCACTTCCCTAACTTACCCTAACGTAATAAGAATAAAAGGCTTGTTTCACATATACAATATGCATAAGGGCAAGATTAGGGAGTTTAGTCTTGTAAATTTGCACAGATTCATCTCCTTGAGAAATAATCAAAATAATTCAACAAAAAAATAAAGAAAATTCAGTACTGTCCATCAATAAAGAATTACAAAAAGGCTCTTCACTATCCCAGGTGGATCTCAAAATATCTCTGGTCTAGGGGATTTGATAATATGCTTAAGGGTATTTACTTTCATGATGTATCTTTGGGTATATACAATTTGAATTCATTCAAGATTGTGGTGTTTCATAATTCAGAGCTATATAGTATTCGACAGGAGACCTGAATGGGTTCTTACAAAAACAAGCAGCATTGAAAGTATTTTGCAATCTCCCAAATATGATCCAGCTTGATTTCTTCATAGATGATTAGACCTGGAAGGGAGCTTAAAAATTATCTTGTCCAAACTGCTCTCATTTTACTGATGAGGGAATTGAGATCCGCAGTGGTTAAATGATTTACTCAGTCAGAAAGATTTAAAAACATATGTTTGGCATTTAATTCTTTCTTGGGATATAAGCCTAGTAAAAGAATCTCTGAGTCAAAGGGTACAGACATTTTAGTCACTTTATTTGCATAATTGTATTATGAAGGAAGAATTTATGATTTCAAAGAGAATCATATATATGTCTGAATGGTTCAGAACCACAGGATATAAGGAATTCTCTAAGTAGAAAGCAGAACAATTAAGGCACTTATTCAGGCTCCAAAGTAACAAACCCACTAACTAGCCTCCCCATTTTGATATTTTGCTCAAAAGCTTCCAGGCCCAATAAGTCCACCTCACAAGAGTAACAAGGAGGCCACCGAAAAACATGATGGTATTAAACCAAATCATATTCATGCTTCCCCTCTCCGGTAAGAAGATTGCCCACTAGCCTCAAGTCCTTGCTCACCACTCCTCAGGTCGGGTCAGCTCTGCTTTGGCTTCACTTTATCTTCAGCTTTGGCTATAGCTGTCTCTGGCTCCAACAGAAAATCAATCTTCAAGCTGTCTTCTCTCCTCTTATAGAGTTTTTGACATCATCGAGCATCGGCTGAATGACCAGAGCTTATTGGTTCTTGAGCTGGCCCCTCCCCTTAAGACCCTGAGAGGTTCACATCCACATAGATTAGGTTAACACCTAATAGGGCATGGCTCGGGAGTTACCACCTCCCCTTAGCCAGCCCCACCTTGGGCCCCACCTCAGTCATCAATCCACACCCACATAGGTTCCACACTTAATAGGGCTTTGGACCTGAGGCTTAGCACCTAGTAAGGCTTAATGAAATACACTGAGTTACTCAAAGAAAACAAAGGCCATTTTGATTACCAACACAATAATTCCACATTGCTTTCCAAAATGGTTTATAGCTCTACCAACAGTAAACTACTGTGCCTACCAAATGACAATCCTTCAACATTGATTTTCCCTCTCTTTTGTCTTCTTTGTGAATTTACCAAATATGAGGTAAAAACTCAAGATTGTTTTGATTTGATTTTGATTTGATTTCTTCTAATAGCAATTTGGACCATGTTTTCATGTATTCAAAATACTGTTAATATTTTGCAACTTTTTGGAGAACCATTTGTTCATATCCTTTAACCAATTGTCTATGGGGGAAATCTTTTGATCATATATGTTTGTTAATTATTTCTACATCTTGGATACCAAACCCTTATAATTGATACAAAGATTTTTTCTCCCATTCAATTGCTTCTCTTTTTATCCTTGGTTGCATTATGTTTGTGCAAATGCTTTTTATTTTCATGTAATCAAATTTATCTGTTTTATCTTTTGCAATTGCTTCTATTTTTTGTTTGGACAAGAACTGAGCGAGATTTTTTAAATATAGACATGAACTAAGAGAAAACTTGAAAGTTAGCAATTACAATGGATTATATGATGATATAGTGCTAACATTCTCATAGGAAGGAACAGCTGTCCTTTAGAACCTTAAAGTCTTCAAAAGTTATTGAGAGAGTTAGAAAAAAAAGAGTGCCTGAAGGAGAATTGGTGTGTCGGTAAGGCAAAATGGGCTCCTTAGCACTTGAGGAGTTTAGCTTTTGTTTACTTTGAGTGAAAGTACTTTCAGTTGTTAAGTGCTAAGCCCCAGGCCCAAAGCCCTATCAGGTGTGAAACCTGTGTGGGTGTAGACTGATGACTTAAGAGGGGCCAACTCAGGAACCAATGGTCTCTGGTTGTTGAGGCGGGGCTTGAGAATGCCAGAGGCTAGGCTGTGAGGAAAGGCGAGCCAAGAGACAACTACAGCTGAAGTTGAAAAAAAAGCCGAAGCAGGAGCTGAGGAAGCAGAGCCAACCTGTGTGAACCCAGGAGTGCGAGCAAGGACTTGAGGCCAGTAAATATGAATTGGTTAAATATCATCTTGTTTTTATGTGGCCTCCGGGTTACTCTTGTGAGGCGGGCCTACTGGGCCTGGGGTTTTTTGGTCAAGATATCAGAATGGGGAGGCTGGTTTGTGGATCTGTTGCTAATAAATGTTTTGTTGCTTTCTACTTAGAGAATCTCTCATACCTTGCGATTTCGAACCATTCAAACATATACATGATTATATTTGAGATTATAATTTCGGCCTTCCTACTACAATTGGTTCTATTTTGAAGGTTTTAAGAAAAGAAAGAGAATACAGAGTGGAGAGAATAGAGAGATATATAATACAGAACATAGAACGAAGGAAAAAAAAAGGCAGAACTTGCTGTATTCCTCATAATCGGGGCTATGAAAAAAAGTATAGAAACATAAAAGAAGGAAAGGGAGAACAGGTATCAAACAAACATCATTTATATGATATGAATAAAGAAAGGTTGACCACAAACACAGATTGATGTAAAAATATAACAAATTCAACAGAATGTAAGAAGAATTGGAGGGGCAGTGTTCACAGGGAGTGAATAGTTGTAAACTAAACAAACTTCCTGATCCTTAAAGGGATATTAAAGTAGAAAAAAATGAAGTAGAATCTAAGAGAGTACCCTTCAGTTGGGGAAGGGCTGAACATCTTAAATTGAATGTCCCAGGAGAGGAGGATTGGGGAAGGGGAAAGAAATAAGCATTTATAGAGGTCTTTCCTGACCTCCACACTCTTTTTTTTTCATTTTTTTTTATTTTAATTTATTTTTAACGTTTGGTTTTCAGCATTGATTTTCACAGGCGTTTGAATGAAAAATTTTCTCCCCATTTCCTCCCCCCCCTCCACTCCAAGATGGCATACACTCTGGTTGCCCTGTTCCCCAGTCTGCCCTCCCCTCCGTCACCCCATTCCCCTCCCATCCCCCTTTCTCTTCCTTTCTTGTAGGGCAAGATAAATCTCTATGCCCCATTGCCTATGCATCTTATTTTCTAGTTGCATGAAAACAAAAAACAACTTTTTTACTTTTGAACATCTATTTTTTTAAAACCTTGAGTTCCAAATTCTCTCCCCTCTTCCCTTCCCATCCACCCTCCCTAAGAAGTCAAGCAATTCAACATGGGCCACATGCATATCATTATGTATAACCCTTCCACAATACTCATGTTGTGAAAGACTA
>CM053625.1:16371085-16405740 GCA_028646595.1 Phalanger gymnotis
GTTATACATAATGATATGCATGTGGGCCATGTTGAATTGCTGGACTTCTTAGGGAGGGAGGGTGGGTGGGAAGGGAAGAGGGGAGAGAATTTGGCCCTCAAAGTTTTAAAAACAGATGTTCAAAAACAGAAAAAAGTTTTTTGCATGCAACTAGAAAATAAGATACACAGGCAATGGGGCACTGAAATTTATCTTGCCCTACAAGAAAGGAAGGGAAAAGGGGATGGGAGGGGAGTGGGGTGACAGAACAGAGGGCAGACTGGGGAACAGGGCAACCAGAATATATGCCATCTTGGAGTGGGGGGAGGGGGAGGGTAGAAATGGGGAGAAAATCTATAATTCAAACTCTTGTGAAAACCAATGCTGAAAACTAAATATATTAAATAATTTTAAAAAATGGCAAAAATCAGTTTGTCATTGAATTTATTCAATTTAGCCACTATTTGTCCTGGAGTTTGAAGTGCAGGACTTTTTTTCTGGTGGTGGTTTACATATATGCTTTGGTAACATTCAGAAATTCTACAGAGTTCTCTTATATCTTGCATTATTTAATTTTTTGATTTGACATGTTCTTTTGGAAGGCCTATGGCCCTATAGTTATCTCAGAGCATCTTGCCTTCAATATCAATCATTTTGGCTTGTATAAAATTCAAGTGTTCTTTTAAAGTTTTTTGCTTCTTATTCAAGTTTTATTTCAGTATTTTTGGGTGTCAATTAAATTTTAAAATTCTGCAGTGAAAACTCTTAATTCTGAACTATATGCACTCCAAAGTCCCCTCCCTCCTTCTCCACCTTGCTGGTGCATACAGAACTCCAAAGTTAGCCTGTAAGCCTCCTTTCATTGGGGTATATCAAGTTTGCTGGTTTAGGTCCCCGTTCTAAGTAAATTTAGAGGCTAGGACTGACTCCAAGTCAGGTTTTAGTCCTCCTTTTTCACGCTGGACACAGCTGCCCATGCTGATAACCTTTCCTGATTTTCTAGTGTTTTACTTTAGATGGCTGGAGGGAGTATCTGCTGCTTCGTGGGTATTGAGGTGAAGGTAGAAAATACCTTTCTGGACAAGTTATTGCAGCAACAGGGGTTCCTATTTTAGGGTTAGTCCTGGCACAAGCCTGAAAGTTAGCTTGTATGTACACCTGCTATAGATGAATTGAGGATGGTGGAGGAGTGGCAGTGGGTACTTTAAATGTTGGAGTTCTCTAGTGGTGATTACTAAGATTTTTTTTACCTTCTGGCTTCTGCAGATTTGGCTAGCTATAAATTTGTTTCATGATTCCTTTCTGGGAAGGCTAAAAGTTGAGGACATTTGAAGAAAGAAAGTGATTAATCCACCATCTTTCTAGTCACATAACTTATCACCAGTAAGTTTTAAAGAAAGGTACATTTTAATTCTGGATGAAGAATCTTAGTTAATATGATGTTTACTTAAATGATATATTTAATATCATTTTAGGGTCCTTTTAGAAATGTTTTTCATTTTTCATCATCCAACACTAAATGATTAATAAGCCCAGAATTTCTAAGAAGCTTGTATTCAGAAACAGAATGCCTAACTGCTGTATTTCTACAATAATTATTTTCACAGTGAGTGAAGCATGAAGAAATCATATATCCAAAAGTATACTTGCCTTTCATAAGAAAATTAAATGTTGGCTGCATCTGCATGGATTCATTTGTATGATCTACCACAGCGCAAAAGTTTTGTTAAAGTCACAGACTGGGCTCTAGGAAATCCATTTGTGTAGAAGACTAAGCAAAGCTACAATAACCTTAAATACAGAAGAGAAGTGCTACTGCTTCAGCTGTACCTTAGCTTTCAAAATGTTCCTTAAAGGAGAAAATTCAATGCCATATTCAGTTGGGGAAATAAAAGCAGTATAGCTTAGTATAGGAATTAAAATTGGTGTAGATGACAGTTTGATGCCTCTCTGTTGGTCAAATCTAGTGACATCCAATAATAAATATTTCCTAGCTGTTCTTCATAAACTATGATGACCTAGCTCTTCTTTGTTAGCCCAGTGAAAAGGATCAATTCAAAGATTACACACCGTCTTGTGAAGTTATAAAATATGGCTTTGTGGACAATAGATGAGCTTTCACTGTTGGAAGGAGACATAAATGGCATAACAACAAATTCAACTTTGACAGCACTCTTTTTTAAAGACTTATCTTGAAGTGCCAGAAAATTACTGATGAGATACAGTAAATAATTTAAGACTGCTTGTTGAAAAGAAAAAAATACGCTAAACATTTTTGGGTCTGAGAGTATGTTTGAAAAAAAAATAGGAGATAAAGTGACTATACTAGATTTAATATGAAAAGCTTGTAGGACAGAAAAATTCTTCAAAGCTAAAATAAAGAACATGAGAATGGAAAATGTAGGTCTGGGTTGTCCTACTTAAGTTCACCATTATGATGCACTGGTTTAACCGTCAACTCATTTGACTTAAGTTTCAACTATAAAGTAAAGGGTTGGACTCTAAGGCCCAATTCTAAAATACTATTGTTTCCTTACAATGCATAAAACTCAAACTATGTAAAGAAGAAGTCTATAATTCCAGGACCTAGTCCAGGAACAGCTGTTGGTTGACTGATTTTTAAAGTATTGGGCAAAACAAACAAACAAACCCCAAAACTTATTCTAAAATAAAGTTTCTAGCTCTTCATTTTATATCTCCTTATACCGAATACACTGTAAATACATGGTGGTATCAATTATGTGCTTTATTCCTGGTGCCTCATGTTCCAGCTCTGACTGTTCTGAAATATGTGAGTGGTTAAAAATGTTCCCTATATTTCTAGGACACTTTCTTCTGTATCCAGAGTAAGCAGTAAGTTGAGAAGAATGTGAAGAATTTTCCCATGGCAGTTACCTGAATAGCCGTTAAGCTTCTGTGACATCAGCATGTCCTCAGTGATGTAGATACACATGTCTGGGCTGACCTCTACAGCCTCTTCGTTTATTTGCTCTAGGTCTCTGGGGTCATCAACCAACATTTCTATTTCTGATGCAGAAAAGGAAAATAACATTTAGTTCACATGGTATGGGTGCTAGTGCAGGAAAATGCCACATACACATTGAGAAAAGTCATAAAATTAGACTTGAAAGGAATATTATCAGTCTGATTCTCAGTAGAATTTAAGTAATTATAGCTATTCTCATTTGTACACATTAGTTTCCACAAACTCTCTGTATATTTTATGAAAACTATGACTCATTTAAACTTTAAGTCCTCCTCTATATCGGTGTTATCATGTTCATTTGACAGAAAAAGAAATGAAGGTACAAATGTTTTAGGTAATTTATCTAACTAACAAACTACCAGAACGAATAGCTGCTTAACTCCTAAATCTGCTACCAAGCCTTGCCTAGAAGTCTTTCCTCAGTTTTTTCATAACACAAAACAGGATTGACACTATTTGCCCTACCTGCTATAGGGCTGTTGTGAGGATCATCTTTTCTAGAGCAACACTTTCTGTATTCTAAGAGTCAGTGATGCCTAGGTATTATGATTAGATAGTTGTGTGAAAGTGCTTTGTAAATTATAAATCCCCATACAAATGTAAAATTATAAACCATTATTTTTACTAATAATTAGAAAATTCCAAATTAAAAAAAAAACAGCTATCACTGCTTGAACGAAGTTCTGTTCATAGCCATGTGTTATAGGGAGAGGGAATCACTGTGCTAGTCTATTTGGCACATCTACAAATATTGGGAGTACCAATTATTCAGCAAAACTAGGAAATAAAAAGTAGAAAGACAGTGAAGTAAAAGTAATGCTAGTTAGCTGGTCCATTAGAGTAAATTACCATCGTCCTGTGAGTCATCCTCCAGCCTGTCCTTCCCACCACTTTCTACTCCAGAGGTACGGGAGCTGTCTTGGCTAGTCATGGAGCTGCAGGTTTTTAGTCTGTGGTAGATAGTACTGCCTAAGAAGCTGTCTTCTGGCCCCATGTCCCTTATTTTGGCATCAGTCTCAATGCCTGATGTTTGGGAGCTGCTGTGGCTGGTGGCAGAATGGCGAGAGAAGCGCTTGTGCTTCATGCTGCCTGTACTGCTCCCGCTTGCCTGGGATCTTTTCTCCAAGTGATCCATGTCGAGGTCTAGGTTGTCACTGATGTAAGATTCTCTGTACTGCTTCTTTTCTATAAGGCAAGTGACACACCTCTGTCATTATCCTTAATTAAAACATGAATGGAACTTGTCTATAAATACTACAAGACTTCAGGAATAGAATCAGTGATAACTTAGATGCCAGGTTGGCTCAAGGAGACAGACAGAAGTCTGCAGACACTGAGGATTAAGTCTAGCTAAGAGTGCACCAAGGGCACAGCAGAGGGATGCTAAGTGAGATCCTAGGGGAGTGTACTAGGTAACAGAGGTTATAGATCTAGCACAGAGGTGCCTGACATAGTGAACGGGGCAGGAACAGGTGCTAACAGGCAGTTCTGATGTCTGAGAGCTAGGTCACGGACCTAGTTCAAATTAAAGAGAATTGTGCCTAGCAGTGGTAGAACATGGCAAGGAGCTTTGCTGGCCTGAGTTTCAATACTGTAACCTTGGAGAGGAATCTCAGATCCAGGCCCTGGTGTTGTCCGAAGGCTGGAGCTGAACAACCAAGGCAGGGAGTGTAACCATCCAATTAGCTAACAATGGCTGAGGCCTGCAGTGGTCTGCTGGAGCTCCAACCAGAGGCAAGCCCAGAACTGTGTTGCTAAGATCCAAAACTAGGACAAAGCTTGCAAAGATCAAATCAGGAGGGCAGCAATCATACCGTTACCCAGGATCAAACAGTTTTGCCTGCACTGAAAGCTTATATGGCCCACGCCTGGGCTGTGTCTTAACTTGAAGAACCCAGAAATCAGTACCAAGAAAGGAGCAGTAGTATCCTAGAGGAGAGAGAATAGAGCCAAGCAAAGACCTGGTATTCTCTAAAGAAGTGAGTAGAGACTAGTTCTAAGACAAAGTCCCAATTCAGGAAGGAAGATAGGAAAAAATGAGTAACAACAAATTGTACCACAGAGCTATTGTGGTGACAGGGATGCTCAAAACACAAGCTCAGAAGAAGAAAATGACTCTACAATATCTACAAGGCAAAGTCTCAAAGGAAAACATACTGTGGGCACAAGATACAACTAGAAACTCTAGAAAAAATAAAACAAGAGCATAAAAAGTTAAAAATGATTTTGTAAATAAAAAGAAAGCACTAGAGGAAACATCTGCAGAAGAAATAAGAACTATGGAGGAAAGAAAATTAAGAGGTACAAAGAGGTACCCAAACAACAAATTTCCTGAAAATTATAATGGACCAAACAGAAGTGAATGCCTCTATGAATCAAAAAAAAAATATTAATGCAAAAGTCAGAGTAAAAAAAGAAATATAAGGTATATTTTATTGTAAATCTGAGGATTCTAACTGGTTTACCTCAAACTCCAAGTGGTATTGCATTTATTTTGTATAGTTACTCATCTATTTACATGCTGTTTCTCATTAGTAGAAGGTAAGCTCCTTGAGGCTATAAGATGCTTTCTTTCTATCTTTAGTGCCTAGTACTTTGCCTGGCACACAACTGGCAATGAGTTGCACTAAACTGAAGAGAGACTAAAGTTTTACCTTTGTAGTAGCTACAAAGTAGAAAAGAATTTGTTTTGTAAATTGTAGAAACTAGATTTTAGGGAGAATGTTTAAAATGTTTCCTCACACTGAGGAAATTATATATCTATGAAATGCTGAAGTGCCAACTTCTTAATGCAACAAATTTTTAAAATTGCCTTAAGTACCATAGGGAAAAAAACCATTCATTCTAAATTAATATGCTTATTATAGAATATTCTCATCCATTAAATCATATTTAATAAGAGATAAAATCTGAATCTGTTTTCACTGGTATAGGAAACTT
The DNA here is from genome assembly GCA_028646595.1 of Phalanger gymnotis. Taxonomy (NCBI): domain Eukaryota; kingdom Metazoa; phylum Chordata; class Mammalia; order Diprotodontia; family Phalangeridae; genus Phalanger; species Phalanger gymnotis. The sequence goes on from CM053625.1 coordinate 16,376,991, forward strand.
GCCTTCTACCAATGCAGGTGAGCATTCCTCTGTAACTCAGTATTAGGGAACTGCCTATAGTCCTAAGAGGTAAGTGACCTGCCCAGAGTCATATAGCCAAGAAACATCAGAGTTAAGACTGGAATACAGGTCTTTGAGGTCTCTGTATCTACTACAAGATACAGGTCTCTGTATCTACTACGTGGGTAGGATTTTTCTCTCTCCTGTTCTCAGTTACTTATTTTCTTTCTGTTTTTTTCCTTTGGACTCCAGGATCATTTTCCAGCACTTGAACTTGCTTCCTTGATGTGGTACTTCTCTGGGACCATTGCAAGCTATTATCTTTTGGAGTTGTTCTGGACTAGGCAGGAATTTACTCCTGTTTCTCTTTATTTTTCAATATCATTGCTTCATCTTTCAACCTTTTCATAGATTTTCTGGAGAAACATGTGACAGAGCTAATACATTTAGTACAGCTGTTGCCATCTTCACTAGAAGTCTCTTTCCCTCTAAAAACTCATTGCACAACCAGCTAGACTTTCTTTTAGTAACTGATTAGCTATATTAGTGGAGGCTGATTAAGCAACATTTTTTGAGCACTGATTCTTACAGAAAAATGGATGCCTAAGATAGGCTTTTGCTCTTTATTTTAGCTTAGCTGACACAAACTCTGACAAAGTTCTAATCATTATTATGACAACGTCAGAAAACTCCAAATTGCATGTTATTTTAAAAGATTAAGAGATACTTTTTGAAAGGACATTCACAATAATGAAAATAAGATTTTGTGAAGAGAAGCATTAATTGATCTCTAAATTCTGTGAGGAAAGAATTCAAATGGTTTGCTAAATGTTACAGTTAGGCACAGAGCCAGGAAATGGCTCTATGTGTGCTAGAAAGAATGTTCTCAGTGATCCTCGAACCTGTTTTTTTTTTAATATCTTGTAGTATCTTCCAATCATCTTAAAGAGTACCATGAAATTTCCCAAAGCACATGTAATCCTATTTGCTTAAAATATAAATCTTATATGACATATAGTGATCAAGGATGTTGTTAAATCAAAGAAGAATGGGAAAGTGTAAGTTTTTTAAAAAGTGGGAATTGCTGTTCTATGATCTTGCACAATATGCTTATATCATAGGCAGACACTGAGAGCTACAAGGGACCCGTGAGATCATCTCTACAAACCCCATTATTTGAAAGTCGAAGAAATTGATACTTCGAGAGAGGTAATTTGCCTTACTTCTCAGAGTCAAAAAGAAGCTACAAATTAAGCACTTTTTTTTTTGGTTACACCACATTGCCTGTTGAATTTCTGAATAGCTACCAAGGGTATCCACGAATGTCTTCAAGGAATGGATAATGATCTCTGTTGTCATTTTAATCATCTGATCATAAGACTAGCATCAAAAGAATATTCTCTAGTCAATGAGTATCTAGATTCTCCAACCACTCAGGAACTTAAGCTTGACCCTTGATCCCTTGACCTTTCACATACATAAAGAGATTTGGGAACTCAGGTTACAGAAACCTTTGCTTTTGGAATCAGGCACATACATCTCAGTTGCCATAAGCCCTTAAATACCTTCATTTTCTTCAAGCTTCCTAATATGACGGAGAACAGGTTGCAGGTTCATGTAGAGACGATGACTACTGCTGAGTAACTCTAAGAGATGTCTGGAACGCATGGGGCATCCAGTATAGTAGATGAGCTTCCTGGCTGATGGCAATCCATCTGGCAAAATCTCAAATTTCTTACCCTATGTTAAGCAAAAAACAAAAACGAAACTAGAAATTCAGAGTGCAAACTTTTTTAATGCAGATGCACTTTAAATAATAACTGAATTCCTGTTGCCCTTACAGCACACAGTAATTTCACATATAAAATACATATCCAACATATCCATAATTATATATATATATATATATATATATATCTCAATATAATACATACATGTTACTCTATTTACATACAGTTCTTGGTTGTAAACTTTAAGCTTTTATTTCTGGAATGTTGTAAGATTTTCTCTTCTTTATAATAGTTGTAACATGCCAGGATTTCAAGAACAGCTCAGGCTGGGCACCTGTGTTTCCAAAGTGGCCCGATGCAGGGCAAATTCTTATCACTGTCCTCCTGGTCTTATTTCTGCAGATTCCTGACCTGAGTTTGGGTCTAAGCAACATATCCATGGGCTTGTCTGCAGCTCCAGCACACAGCTGCTGGAATCAGCCACTATCAGCTGTAAAGCCCTACTGGTTCAATGACAGAACTGCGAGGCACCTCTTTGCCCTGGGGGGTTCCTGTCCTGGCTAGTTTGCTTTTAGGCTTCAGACTAGGCCAGAGGCTGGATCTGAGAGCTTGCTCCACTTCTGGGATCACAACACAGCTATTGTTTGTGTCAGTATACAGCCCGTTGCTGCTCTTCACCCTGGAACCAAACTGTGGGCCTGGTCCCCTCCTAAGTCCCACACTCTTCATATATGACCTGGACCTGGGTAGTGAGCAACAGAGCTTCCACTTGGAATCTGTTCCTGGACCCTGCACGGTGCTGGGCTCCTGTGTGTGAGTCTGAAGTCTCTTCTTGCCTTTATGCAGTCTTAACCATCTTTCAGTGCAGTCTCTGCTGGAACGTTCCACATGACTGTTCCCAGCGAGACACTATTCCTAGTGTCTGCAAAACTCTGTCTGGATCAGTATGACAACTTAGGCTGTAAAATGAATCACTGTAACTTTTTCTTGAATTTCCCAGTTAGGACTCAATTTGGTGCATTTTCTAGATCTGGAGGAGCTGCAGGAGAGCCCAGCTATACTTCTAATTGCTACTCAGTCAAATGTACTATGGATGAAGTTTACACTATGCTTATTGAAACTATCTTGTAGATGACTCTAATAGCAGACAGAATTATGATTTCTTAATTTCTTCTACTAGGTTTCAATATTTTATGGGTTTAAAACTTCCATTTTAGATGTGTGGTAATAGCTACTTTTATCAATGTGCTGTATAACATTACCAAAGTAAGGGAAAAACCTTTTTAACAAGCTCAGCCACAAGGAGTTCAAAACACTTTGTATAGATTTTCAAATATACTAACATAACTGTGAAAAACGGTACGGTAGGGAAGGTTGTGCTCCATTTATGAGATAAGAAATGGATTTATACTGATATTATTTTATATTTAATTTATATAAATAAAATATATAACCATATGATTAATAGTCAATAAAATATATAATAATTTATATCAGCAAATGCCAGACTCAATTTGAACCCAAATTATGATAAAGGAAATCTGTAATCCTAGCCACAAATAGTGCTTTCATCATTATTTTTAGAAAGGGGAGAATAATGACATATTCTTTTGTTAAAGGCAAATTCCTATATTGTTCCCCTCTATTTCTTAGTCATAAACGAAGCCCTCTCCCCTGCTCACATTAAGGAGACAGAGATGAATATAAAGATACAGCAAAAAATACCTTAAGAATTAACCAAATGAATCAACCAATACCCTTACATACTTACATTAAATTAATTTGTGCTCAATGCTTTTGTTTCCGACTTTATCTACACTTAACTTATGGTTTATTTACACAACTTAATTAGATATCCTCAGCCTGATTCATACTTTTGTCACTAAGGGCAGGATGATAAAGGCTGAAGAGATCGCCTTAATCAGTTTATTTCATATGAGAAATACGATTCCACTATCCAAGAATGAACATATTTACAGTAGAGGAATACTCCACATAATGTTTAATTTAATACTGAACTGAAGAACCTACGACATACAGTGCTCTATTGACTTGACCTATAGTAATAATGCCTCATTAATTTTACACTAAAGCAAACTAACTTGGGCTCTCTGTACAATGTTTTCCAGTATGAGTAAACACATAACATTTAACAGTCTGAATTTCCACCACATGGAGAAAAAGCCACTTTAACATCATGAAATATTTACTGTAAAACTTGCAATGTTAGTAACTCCTGGTGCAAAATTAGATGGCAGTAACCACCTAAGCTATCAGTAAAGTGAGCACCTAGAACATGTGATCTTTTCCTTGTGTCATACTGCTTGTTCAATACACATGAAAACTATTCCTTTGGAAGTAACAGCTTCCTGTAATGTTGTTTCACCTGCTGTGCTTTTGCAGAACAAATTAAAGACAGTGGTCAGGGTGAGAAAATTTAACTTGTGTGTCTTGGGATGGTATTACTGAAAACCCAGATCTATTGACCTAATGATTTTGAACTTACCACAAACACCAGTTTTCCAACATTTGTCCAAGGGAAGTCATAAAGTAACTGTTTTTCTTCATTAATATTCTGTGGAAAGAATTATGTGATAGAAGGTTACTAGGAAAAACTGCAAACAAGCATTCAAAAATAGCTTTAAAACTCTCAAAATGTAACAGCAATCAAAATCTGAAAGAGAATTAAATTTCTTTGGAGCAATTGAAGATCTTATTCAGATGATTACTGATATAATTTACTTGCTTCAGGTGGGGAAGGACTTTTTAAAAAAGAAGCAGTACTTTCTCTATCATATCACCTTGTCTGGATACAAACTTGGGAAGGTTTAGAATTCCAAGGTCATGATTCGGTCCTTGCTCTCTGAATTCCCTAAAACAAAAGTCTAACAAAAAGTAGAGCTGCCAAACTGATAGTCACAGCTCTGCACAATAAACTGAGGAGGACTGGATAAGAGCACCCCCGGACAAACCCAAAACATATACAACATGATGAGAGAGACAACAGAGACAAAGTGCAACAATTAAACTTTATTAAGGGGAGATATTCACACAGTTACAGATGTGGTCGGGGGGATGAAGACATGGTGCAGTCAGATGGACAGAGTTAAGAGTCCAGTATGGGGAAGGCAGGGTGGGTTTTTATAGAGATCTTATCTATATCAAGCAGGACAAGGTGTTGGGGGGTGGGTCTGGGCAGCTCCAACCTGGGGGTCAGGACTGTTGTCAACATGCTGAGGGAAACTCAGGGTGAAATTACTGGCGAGCTGATATTCAAAAAGGGGCTTTGAGCCGTTACCGCGGGTCTTATTCTGACAGAGCTGACTCAAGTGGTTTTTAATATTCAAGGCTCTAGGCTACATCGTATTCCACTGATTGTTTTGCACCCGTCATAAATATTCTTAATGACATGGAAGGGAATTTTGTTAAGTAGGACAGGATTAGGACACATAATCGTCATTCATGAAGTAACAAGAAAAGGACTTTTACCCAGAGACACCTTGGGGTTCTGCTCATGCATCAAGTAAGGGATGATAATTATCACCTACTGGGAGGTGCAGGTTTCCTGGAATTTGTCCATCATGGCAATGAGCAATCTAGCCAAATAGTCTAAATAGCTTAAATTAAAAATTTTATTTTTATTCTATTATGAAAAAAAATACAAATTACATACATCACAACTCCCCTAAAACTGAAGTTTTAACTGAACTCCATCCTACTTTATAAAATCAACTTCAAGCACTCCTGAATATCAATCATCATTTCTCATATTTAAAGCATATTACGAAGATTTGCAGCGGGAATTCAAAGTGAATTAGAGTTAATAATAATATTAATAATTATTTTCTTCTATGTTGGTTATATGGCATACTGCCTCCCTCCAAACTCTTACTTTTCAACGTCTTAATGTGTTTTTAGTGAATCAAAATGTTTATGAGAAGGTAATGAAATGTGCAACATTTAAAAACGAGGACATATAAATTTTGCCTTTTTTCTATAATCCTGCAAAATGGAGGAGGAACACAAGGCAAATTTGATCATCCTATTTACTATAAGAGTTTAAGATTTTAAGGAAACAAAGGAACCATTTAGCTCACCACGAATTATGCCTGATAATGTTCTAAATGGACTCAGCCAGCCTTAGTTCTCCAACACAGACAATTTATCTTCTTAGGAGAATTGAGGCTATTGAGGTCACACTAAAGATACTCTACATTGCTGGGAGGAAAGGTAAACAAGGAGTTTAAAAAGATTCTTACGTAAAATAATTAAGAAATATTTCATAGGATCAGATAAGATGAAGTATCGAAAGATCAGAGATTTAGAGCTGGGACAGACCTCAGGGCTTATCAGGCTTACGAGATCAGAAAACATGTGAAAAGGACTTTAATGTATAGCACTTTACTTACAACAATGCTATTATACAGGAAATGAATTATAATGATTTTACAAAGGAGAAAGATAAGGTTCAAAGAGTCCATGTCTTTCCCTGAGGTCACAGAACAAATGAGTGGCAAGGTTCTACTAGTCTTCTCACCCCCACACAGTCCAAAGCTTTCTTAGTCCTGCTTTAAAACATATTTAACATACAAAACATATCATGAAGACCACCTGGTAAAAAGCACATCGAGCTTTCATTCTCTCTGTATGCTTTTTCTAGTGTTCTCACTAAAAAATGCTTTTATTAGGTTAGTTCAGTAAGCCCCCAAGTCAGTGTCTTATAATACATTTGTGGATGTTAACTGAAACATTTCCTATAGTTGAAATACAGCTCTCTGGGGAGGAAGGAAGAAAAATAATGATCATTGTCAAGCACTAGATCAAAGCCTACATCATTTCTAACTTAGATAAGTGGGAAAGAATACCTATTCAAACCCAAGGAAACAGGCTTTGAATATTATATGGCAAATATAATGTACATACACTGTCCAAAGAAAAAATAGCCCATTCCATAATGATTTTCCATCTACATACCTGAAAGATCTGTATTCCTCGTGTGGTCAACCCAAGAGTTAATGAAGCTTCAATTTCTCTTTTATCCTACAGGAACAAAATATCTTTTGAAGAAAAATACAAATTTTAACCCACAATGCATAGTATTAGAAAGTTGAGAGTAATACCAGAGATCAATGGGATGAAAAAGTCTCACTGTTCTTAATTTTTTTTGTTAAGACCTTAACAAACATCATGACTGAATAAACTACTTGACTGAGAATGATCGTTTTAATTTATAAATAAAAAGGATTGTATATAAATAATTGTATAGGCAGTTTTAAAATTTAACACAATAGTAACAAAACTGATTCCCTCTTCACCTGTGTGTCTCTTTCTTCTGAACATTGTTTTGTTCCCTTCTGTGTATTTTAAAAATGAGTATCTCTCTTTGTCCCTCCTTCCCTACCATTGTCAAACTCAAACAGGAACTCATCTTCGTAGCAAAGAAACATAATCAAGGAAAATAAATCAACACTTTGGCCATGTATGAAAATGTCTTGTTCTGTACCTCTAGTTCAACCACTCTGACAAGGGGTGGGAAGCATGTGTAGCACTTGTTCTGTGGCTACCAGCTCCATCTCTCACTTGTAGCAACAAGTTGGGTCCTCAGAAATCAGTTGCTATTTCTCCATAGGACTCTAGGGCTAAGCTGGGCAGAGGGTTATGTTTCTTTCCAATTAGTGAGCCAGACTTAATTAGCAAGGAGTATTTACATAAGAATGGAAGCAAAGATGAGACAGGAATAGATTTCCTACTGATCCCTTGGAAGAGGGTGCATAAAAAGTTCAAACAGAAACCTGATGAAACATTGGATCAATGGTTCCTGAGAGTGCGGTCTGATGGACCTAAGGTTGAAACGCTCCATATAGGCTTGGGGAGCTCCCTAGTGACTTACTGTTATTGTCAACAAAATCAAACTCCATATAGGGGACTGTCTTTTGTCCCTTTTTAGATGACTTAAATAGGATATTATTTGTACCTGGCTCCATGAAGATGAATTCCTGTTGTAACTAGCACCCCAAGAAAGGATGTGAAGTTCCTAAAGGAAATGGTTTTGACTGATTGGATTTCCCCACCAAGGTCCACCACATCATATGCCCAGTCTGCCTGAGAGAACAATTGGATCCAGCTTTCTAGATGAAACCCCACCAGAATGGCTTCGGACTTCAGCTATGGGTCTCCCTTGCCGTATACATGTAGGCTGATTAACTGGTGAAATATGATCAAGAAATCAGGATAGTTCTAGCTTGGGCAAATACTACTTTTGGTAGAAAAAGATAGTCAAGAAACAGGAGAAAGAATAAAGTTTACCATCCTAATAGATGGGTAGAAGGCAATGACACCTTCCCCTAGAGGGAACTGTGGATATGGCTACTACTATAAGGGGGTGATGAAAAATGAATTTGAAAGCCAGCATGTGCGGTAGCTAGTAAAACTGTACAGAGAAACTCAGCACCAGGGCAAAGTGGGCCAGTTAGTCTCACCCTTACAATCCTAAGGCTTGGGTAATTGAGGTAAGAGGACAGACAATGGAGGGAAAGCATCACGGGCTCTTGGGAATTAGTATCTGTGCAAGCTCTTTCAGTAGTTTTTGAATGTTACTGTACATAGGGTCAAAGGTAAAGAAACCCTCACAGCTGCCCAAACTATCCCATGTCTATAACACCAAATAATAGTGTTTTACCCCAAGGGGGTGAAAAATTATTTTTTCTCAGTGATGGAGAGGAAGGAAACTGAGCTACTCTGTAATATCAGCTTCTTGCACAACAATCTTGCATGGCCTGCGAGGAAGGCAGATGGCCCAAGCCCATTGGTATGGCATTACTGACTTCATCAAAGCTTTTGTCTCTATTCCTGTGAATAGGCTGGGATTAGTCAGGAGTAGTTTGGTTTTTACCTGGGAAGGAGTCCAGTCTTCTTTTATGAAGACTGTTTTATGAACGACTATTTTCAGATGATCGTGAGCAGAGACCTGAAAGAAGCCTCCCTTCCTGCTGGCACTGACGTATGCTACTACAATGATGACATTTTGTTGACCGGTCAGATAAGGCTATAGTGGCAGAAGCCTTAGATCAGATGGTGGCCCACAGAAAAGACAAGGAACATGAAATCATTCCTAAGAAAACTTGAGAACCAGCCTGCTATACTGTGGTAATATATTGGCAGGGGAAAACATTCTAGGAATGATACAAAATAAGCTACTAACTTCACTTCTCTATGATCTAAGAAGGAAGTTCTAAAACTTGTACTCTTTAGGTTTTAGGGAATCCATATTTGCCACTTGGGTATAAAAGTGAACTTTTTTCAAGTGGGGCACAAAACAGGCTACATCTCTGGAAACTCTGAAAAAAGCTATCTAAGTAGTCTCCCCTTGGGCCCTTATGACCCTGCAAAGCTCATGTTTCTGAAGGTTTCTGTCCATAAAGACTAGGCTGAGTGAAGCCTTTTGGAAGTCGCCAAGTGGTGTTCTAAATAAGCAACTGTTTTAAGCTTCTGGGTCTATAAATTCTCTAAATGGCCAATCATTTGCAACTGAACAGATGACATGAGGTAGTCCAAAGAGTTTATCTCTTTGGGCTGCATGATCCAAGTTATTCCATCCAACAAGAGAGGCAGGGTACAGGAGACTTTCATTGCTAAATGAGAATGTCATGTTAAAAAAAATCACACTTGAAGGAGTGCTCAAGTTCGTAGGACACTATATTAGAGAATGTTTCACAGTTTCACTCTGAACCATTTTAAAAACAGTCTAATAAAACATCAGAATGATCAAATAAATTTCTAATGAAACTCCTAGAGGAGGTAATTTAAGTTTTATTAGGGCCAGGAGAAGCTATACTAAATTCATGGGGTATTATAAAATATTTCATCTGACAAGCCATTCAAGAATATTCATTATCTCATATCCATCTCTATTTTCAGTATTATATAAAAATTATGTAAAATATACATTTATATATTATGGAATAGAGTATCTTATGCCATAAGATAATATAACATATCAATAATATAATGTATTTTACATCATATATATTATATATATAATAAAATTATATAAATATACTACATCCTGTCCCTATGAGTTAAATTTTATATTATTACCTCCAAGACTGACTTTTAGTAACCAAACAGAAAATGAAACATAAATGTTTAGAATGTATTATAAATACAATGAAATGGTCATGGTATGTACATGTTTTGTTTAGAAATGAATGCCCTTTTCAAGCTAGAAAGTATTTCTTGACTGAAGCTGCAAAACTGACTTTACTCCATTACCTTATACAATCTGTAGTAATGAACGGCGATGTCATCTAGGCGGATGGCCTCTTTAATATATTTAAGATGTGCCTCAGAGGCTGTCAGTGCAAACTGATCTTTGTGCATATTTGGAATGTGTTTTAGGATGTAATCCTTCCCTCTCTTTGTAATAACCTATTGGAATAAAACAAAGTTCAATAACTATTTGGAGAAATGGAAAAACATATGAACTATTTCTTCTTTCTTATTTCCTCTATTAAATTAAGATGTTTTACTCATGTTTCCTCATTTGTTTTCCCACCAATGGGAAAATTAAGAATGACCTCATCTTTTCAATACTAGCATCTGTCCTTTCAAAAGATAAAAGTTTCAATAAGCAAAAGTAGAAAAGTCAGAAAGTTCCAGGCAAGGAAATGTCTACAGAAAGCCCACCAATAATGTCAAACCTATCACTCTTAATCCTATATTCTCAACATCTACTAAGGCAGACTATGTCAACAAAGTTATAGTACTACTACCACACCTACTCTTATTCTCATAACCCCCTACAGTTCTTTTAAGTATCATATTTGTATTTTGGTATTTCAGATGGCGTTCTACAAATCTGCATTTTTGCCCTCTTAAAGATAAGAAATAGTAGCAGCAGTGTGAACTGGCAGAAAACTATTCTTTAAAGTTTGAAAACATTACCTACCCAAGATGGGAAATAAGCCTCTGGCTCAAAATATTTCCCATAGTGCTTATTCCTTTTGAAGTTTCCAAGATCGGCCTGTAATGCAAAAGCAGCCAGCAAGAAGTAGGCCTCCTCTTGAAGCATACACTGGGAATGAAGAACTTGTTTTCTCAGGTGCCAGTAATAATAATATCTTGCTATTCTGTCACTTGAAGAAAAAGCAAAAACAAATCTTGAATCGTGATGATCTGGCATGTAAAAAGAACCCAAGATCTTTGTCCATTTACTAATAGGCATTCTGTTTTTGTGGATATCTATTTTCCTCACTGAAGAGGTATGTTGCAACAAGCATTTGATTCAGAATACTCAATAGGAGAGGAGCAAGAGTCTAAAACATAAAATATTCTAAGCCAAAATTTGCTTTTTAAAGAAACTTGTTTAATTTGGAGGAAGGGTGAAGGAGGAGCAAATAACCTAAATTTTCTCAGTAAAGCTGAATGGGGGAAGGAAGCAGGTGCAGCAAGAGGCTCAAAGAGAAAAGGAAGGGTTTAGAATAACTACTGTCTTGATCAAACTACAGAATCAGTTCTGGAAGAGTAAAGGGACTGTCCTTCTGCAGTAAAGGCTCAGTGTAGATAAGAAACATAAAACTATAGTAACCTCAGTCAGGTTGGCTAAGTGCTTTTCTTCAGCTCTGTTTAGCAGTATGTGAGTAGGAGGCAGCATATAAGAATAAAGCAGGATTAATAGAATCAAAGCAGGAAAAGGAAAGGTAGAAGGGAAAGGAAAAGTAGAGGACAGTATACCATAGAACTACTTAACTAGGATCAGGGTTGAGAAGGAAGAGCGTAGACAGAGTGGGGCTGACGTCTTGAAGAAGTACTGAGGTTGAAGGAATAAGGGTGTTAGTAAGAATGAAAAATGGATTTAAGAGGAGTAGGGCATCAGAGTAAATCGGAAATAGATATAATTCCTATTAAATTAACTCAAAAGTCCTAGTGGAGAAAACCAAATAACACTGACAAGGATTTCTGCTTTAAGAAAGTTTTGTATTATTAATGCATAGAAATTTGGATCCCTCTCCCTTTTTACCTTTATCTCTTTTCTTATTAATTTACCTTATATGGCTTACCCTAGGGAGCCAAGATGTTAATGGATGATCAAGAAAGCTAGTGGGTAAAAGTTATTAAACTGTGCACATTCTTTGATCCAGTAGGATCAGTACTAAGTTTAGGCCAAAAAAAGATCAGAGAGGAAAAGGACCTACAGCTACAAAATATTTACAGCAGCCCATTTTATGGTGGCAAAAAACTGGAAACCTCTTTGGTTCTCCCAGGGAGTGGATGAATAAACTGAGATCAATAAATGACACCGAATACCAATTGTGCCATAAGATTACCATAAGAAATAATAAAGGGAATGGCTTTGGATAAAAAGGGAAGACTTTTATGAACTGATGGAGAATGAAGTGAGCAGAAAGGGGAGCAATTTATACAATAACAACAGAAGCAATTTTTAAAGACTGAAGAACTCTGATCGACTAGATGACCAAAATGCTTCTGAGGATACATAACAAAGCATGTTACTCCCCAAATTTCACTAGATAAGGGAGTAAGCAATGGGAAGCATCCCAGTGAGAACTCTCTCTACAATGAAGGGTGGCACTTTTTCTGAAACCCAGAGTCACAGAGAATGTCTTTCCCAAGGTCATACAGCCAGTACATATCCAAGGTAGAACTTGAACCTAGGCTTTCCTGGCTCTACTACTGTAAGCTACAAATGGCACACCATAAAAGCAGATAAACCTATTATTTATAGACACTCGGCTAAATTTACTTTTCACATTTTACACGTTCCTTGGAGCTTAAAAACAAGTAAGTGAAACACATGGCATTATATTTAGGGGACTATTTTCCTTAAAAATTTACTCTAAAATCATTTTCTATGAACTATTTAATGTTCAAAAGGTATTCAGTAATAAAACCCAGTATAAGTAAAGTTTTTTTTAAAGATAGTCTCCAAATTTAATAATGCAACCACAAGTACTGTCTTTACGTATTTATTCTTCTCCTTTATGACCAAATTGCTCCTAAAGTTTCCACATAGCAGTGAATTTGTGCTCTCATTCCTCTAGGTTTCAATGGCAACACTTGATGCCGTAAAAACCTGGCTAATGCTGAATTTAAAATATAAAACCAAGAACAGAAGATTCAATGTATGAAAGTATAACTGGCCTTGTGATTTGTTTGTATTCCTAGTCTTACAGTTTAAAGGAACCTCAGAAGTATGTAAGAGTAGGCAGGGTCAACACAGTAAAAATGACTATTTAACCTAAATTTCACCTTCTATATACACCCCAAATATATTAACAAAAATTTTTTTTACTGAGTTAGAAAAAATATTAACAAAATTCATTTGGAAGAACAAAAGGTCAAGAATATTGTTTTAGCAGTACCAGATCTTAAATTATATGGCAGTAATTATCAAAACTATCTAGTACTGACTAAGAAATATAAACGCAGAACAATGTAAGAGAGTAGATATACAATTTACAGCAGCAATGACTACAATAATCTTGTGTTTGACAAGTGTAAAGACTTAATTTTTAGGTAAAAATTGTTGGGAAAGCTGGAAAAGAGTATGGCAGAAACTGGGCATAGAACATTATTTTACACCATTTACCAAGATAAGGTCAAAATGCATACATGACATAGATATAAAGAGATATTACAAGAAAATTTGAAGAACATGGAACATATTACCTATGAAATTTATGGGTAAGTGAACAGTTTATGAATAAACAACACATAAAGTGTGAGGTATAAATGGATAATTTAGATTATACTAAATAAAACAAATGTAGCCAAGATCAGAAGGAAAGCAGAAAATTGGGAGAAAAATTTATAGACAATTTTTCAGATAAAGATCTCATCTCAAATATACAAAAAAAACTTCAAATCTATAAAAATGAGTCATTCCCCAACTGTCAAAGGATATGAACAATGAAATAATAAGATTTCATAAGCACATGAAAAAATGCTCTAAATCACTATTGATTAGAGAAATGCAAAGTAAAACAACTTGAGATATTATTTTACACATATCAGACAGGCTAAAATGATTGAAGAGGAAAACCACAAATGTTGGGGAGGATATGGAAAAATTGGGACACTGATTCATTGTTGGTGGAACTGTGAACTGATCCAAACATTTGGAGAGCAATCTGGAATTATGCCCAAAGAGTTATAAAACTGCCTATACCTTCTGACCCAGCAATACCACTACTAGGTCTGTTTCCAAAGACAGTTAGGGAAAAAGGAAAAGAATCTACACATTCTAAAATATAGCAGTTCTCTTTGTGGTGGCAAAAAACTGGAAACTGCAGGGGTGCCCATCTGCTGGGGAATGGCTGAACAAGCTGTAGTATATGACTGAGATGGAGTACTACTGTGCTATAAAAAATGGTGAACTCAGTGATTTTAGAAAAACATAGACGTACAAAATAGCGAAGGGCAAAATGAGCAGAACCACGTTGTTTGTATACAGTAATCAAAATATTGTTTTAAGAACAACTTTGAAAGATCAAGCGTTTTTGATTATTATAAATACCCAGAGAAAGAACTGATGAGTAGAAATACGTACAGAATAATTTTACACACGTGTGTGTATATGTAGATATATACACATATATATCTATACCTATCTATATCTATATCTATCTATCTACATACATACACACGTTATTTGGTAGCCATTCTAGGGAGAGGGGGAGAGACAGGGAAGAGAAAAAAAAAAGGAAGTTACATGACAACTTTATTATATATTTAAAAGGAATAGCAAGTTGCACAAAAGAGATTTACATTCTATTTTTTCTATTCTACTATGTTATAGAAATGCCTGTTTTATTTGTTAAGTTCAGAATAAAAAATTTTATATGTAAGGAAGCTGAGACCAAGAGAGTATGGCCCAGAAAATGACTTGCCCAAGGTCACAGAAGTAGTAAACAGCTGGTATTTGAAACCAGGTCCAGTGACTTCAAATCTAGTACTACCTTCCTCTGTATCACACTGCTTCAGATGATTTGTTTTCATTATTTTCCTTACAGAAATACATTAAAAAACTATTATTTTCTGATGCAGCAAATTTATCCACAGAGCAACCAAGGCAGATCACAATCTACAATTTAGTGGTGAAGTCCCAGCGAGGTGGCTGAGGCAATATGAATGAAACGACTTGCTCAGGATCACACAGCAAGTATCAGAGACTAGGCCTGAATCCAGTTGTTTTATTTTTTTCTGATTCCAAGCTCTTATTTACCACAGTAAATATTTTCATTATGGAAGAAATGTAGTAGAGAAGAATGTGCACCAGGCTTGGAATGAGAAGATGTGTTCACACTTGTGTTCAGCAATTGCCTAACTATGAGAATTGCCTAACTAAGGCTATGAGAAATGAAATGACTCGCTCAGTTATCTTATCTGTAAAATGAGGATATGATTCCATTCAATAAAGCACCTTCTATGTGTCACACCACACCAGGAATACAAAAACAAAAATATAAAGTACTCACCCCCAAAGAGCTTACATTCTACTAGTACATTATATAAAATATAAACAAGCAAATACAAAGTGATTAAGGGAGCAAGCTTGCTAATAGCTGGTGAATGGTGAGGAGAGGAGAGAGCAGAAGAAGAGATATGCAAGAGGTAGAATTAGTTCCGAATTCAAAATGGTAAGAAGGAAAAGCAAGCCCTCTGTGCCTTCTGCATGCAGGGAGGGGGTAGAATGTCGTCTATGAGAAACAGCAAATGGTAGAGGACTGGGTGGTAGTGGTTACTAAATAGCTAGTACACTTGTAATAGCTATCTCAAAGGACTGTTTTAAGGGCTTAGAATCATTCAACATTACAATCACAATAAGGAGAATAATTTTCAAAATTCTTTTCTTATTATAGTAAAAGCACTTATCTTGCCTTTCTCATCAACGCATTATCCCCCAAATTAGAGACTACCACTTAGCATCCCCAAATTAGAGACTACCACTTAGCATAGACAGATAGCTTACAAATTATCTTTCTTTGCTAAAATATTAATAGATTTTAAAAAAACTTCAAATGAGAATATACACCAAATGCATTATAAATTTTGAAAGCAAAACCTAAAAATCAAAGTATTATCTCACAATGACAACTTATAGATAATTTTTTTTGCTAGATAACATTTTTTAAAGATCAAATAAAGATGTATTATATGCTTTGTAAACTTGCAAAGCAAATGATAAATAAATACTACAATTCTTATTTTTGTGCTCTCTACCTTCACTGTAACATGAGATTTTTTAACACCTTCAAAAGCTGTATCTTGCTAATGACTGACTTGTCATTGAGAACTGGAATGTAGGAATTATAATAAATTACAATATAAATTATAATTATAATAAATTATGAATTCATGAGTGATATTATTAAAGTTAACATTTGAAAATTTTATGTTACTGTTTTTTTTAAAAAGACACAAAGGTCTAGACTAGTTTTTCCATACCTTATTAACCTGCCATTTTCCACATAATACTGCACCCGAAAGTGAATGATCATTGGAGGACCAAACTGGTCAATACCCTAAAATAAACAGACATACACATATGTCATTTGGATATATGAAGAGTGAAGTAAGGAGAGCTTCAAAAATTGAAAATATCAAAAAATCACCTTGATTATTATACGCTCTATATTATGAATTGATGATTGCTACTATAAAGTCGATTATCCCTTATGAACACCATATTCAGAACAACAAAGTGAAAAAAGGTCATAAACTGCCATTCCTGACATATCACTTAACTCTAAATGTAAAATCTGCTGTGACCTTTTCAAAGCAATGTCCCTCAATGATATTTACAGTCTATTTTTTGTTTAACAGATTTAAAAAATTTCAAAATATTTGGACCAATGATATTTAGATCAATGATATCTAAATCATTTGGCATTTACTAATATAATTCCTTTCCATTTCTCATTCACAACTGTAGGAGAGGCCTTATTTTACTTTGTCTCTAATTTAGAACAGCTAAATTTGAAACAGTGAGTTACATGAAAATAATTTGGCTCATGGATAATCTCGCTCATGGATAATCTCACTCAAGTGATTTCTTATTGCCATACCTTGCTGGCTTCTTTCTTCCATTCTTTTGGACAATATTTATAAAGTTTCTGTGATAACTCCATGTAAACATGTTCATTATCTGGATCAAAAAATGAGGAAGAAAGAGGGTAAAGAAAAAATGAGTATAATTTTTTAAACAAATTAAGATACAGTAACTGAAAACTAACTTCAGCAGATATGTTAATATACCATAACTTCATATTATTCTAAAAGATATCTTAAGATAAAAACATTAATGCGATATTTGGATTTGTTTTGTACAGAAGACATTTTAGAAACAGTGGCATAATGTACAGAAACTTTTGAGTCCCCCTACTTTTCTTTTACATAAGTACAAATAGGTACATCAATAACTAAGGTCCATCACCACCTTTATATAAGTACAAATAGGTACATCACTATCTTCTGTTTCTTACATCATTATAATTAACCTGAACACTCCACCCGCTCCCCTTCTCATATCCCTTATAACAAACAGAATTTTTAAAGAAAAAAAAATCAGCACAACTGATTGATACATTAAAAAGGTCTGCAATTCTGTACAACGTGTAACATCTGTGACCCTCCCACCTCACAAAAGGATAGGTTACAGGTGTCCTCTCCTATTTCTTAATTTGAGTTCTGCTGGATCTTCATTTTATCATGTTAACATCTGATGTTTTAACATGTAGTTGTTTATTCCATTTACACTGCCGTAATTATTATGTAGGTTTCTTGGCTCTCCTTACTTCACTCTGCATCAATTCATACAAGATCTTTCACTGCTTCTTTATATTCATTATGCATCAGTTCATGAATCAATTCAGAGATTGCAACTCCAATGGGCTGGCCATATTGTCTGATTGCAAAACAAATGCCTGCCTTGCCAACAAAAACTATTTTATGGAGAATTCACACAGCACAAGCATTCAGTCAGAACAAGTGATAAAAAGACACTCTCAAGGTTTCTCGTAAGAACTTTGGAATTGATTGTGTGACATGGGAGACACTGGCAGAGGACCACTTAGCATGGCATGCCCTCATCAAAGAAGGTGCTGTATTCTATGAGCAAAGCAGAATTAAAGTAGCCCAAAAGAAATGAGAGATGCACAAATTTAGAGAATCCACCCCAAATGATCACAATGACTATTTGTGCCTGATCCGTGGTAGAACATTCTGAGCTCATTTTGGTCTGACAGTCACAGTTGGAAACATTGTAACTTGACTCTAACACAGTGATGTTCTTCTAGTCCTCTTTGAGAACAAAGGACAACCACCAACCAACCAATCACACTCATCATGTAAAGGGGCCATCTCGTGACTCACTTCTTAAAGAATTCGCTGAATGAACATTGGCTCACTCACAGTGAGAACCTGAGAAGGCCTTAGCTTAAAAGGGCCAAGGTCTCCCACTGCATCCTGGGCCATTTCCAGTTGTCCTGATTGATATCTCTGGAGGAGAAAGTGAGGCTGGTGACTTTGCACAGCACTCTCACTCAAATCACTGCAAGTCATGTCATCATCTCCCTGATGTCATGGTCCTCTTTCAGAACAAAGGGCAAATCACAATTCATCATATAGATCATTTCTTAGTATATATAGTAATATTCCATTATGCCCGTATACCACAATTTGTTTAGCAGGGTCCCCAATTGATGGGCAGCTGCTTTACTTCCAATGACTAGGTATCATTAAAATTAAAGCTATGGAGACTTTCTTATCAATGGCTTCCTTGGGGCACAAGCCCAGTAGTGGAGTCTTTTCAAAGAGTATGGACATTTTTATCATCTTATTTTCATAATTCCAAATTGGTCACACCATGTCATAGTGCCACCCAAAACATATGTGCCAATCAATGTACCTCCATTCCAACACTGATTTGCCATATGCCAATTTGCAGGGCGTCAGGTAAAAATTCAGAGATGTTTTGATTTGCATTTGCTGCTATTGTTAGTGATTTTGAGCATTCTTTCATGTGGTTTTGAATACTCTGTCATTCTTTTAAGAGCTGTTTGCTCATATCATTGTTTATTCCATTTACACTCATGTATTGGAAAATGGCTATTAGTCATATACATACACAATTTTTTTGTTCTTCTGTTATTCAGTCATATCTGCCTGAGGTCAGATGTATTAGGAATCAAGATGGGCTCTTAGCACTTATTCAACCAAGTGCCCTTGAAGAGTTTGGCTTTTGTTTCCTTGATTAAAATAGGAGTCTTTGGTGACCTCCTTGCCTCAAGGGAAAGCCTAGTTTACAGGGGTTTGAGTGACATGTTTGTGACAACAGAGGCTTTTAGATCACGTGGGCTTAAGTTGCATTTTTGTGATGATTTTAGGTTGCGTGGGTGAGTTGCATGTGTGACTCACCTTTGACCCTGAACAAGATATATAAAACCAGGGGTTGGCTTTCCTTTTTTCAGAGCTCAGAGATGCAGCAGTAGTGGCGCGTGTGACTCTGAGCCAGCCATTGTCAAGCTCCTAGCTGAACTAAGACGTTGGTAACTAAGAATTGTATCTGTTTATAAATGTATTGTTGTAATTTTTTTGTATTTGCTCTGAAGTTCAAGGTGCTGGCTTTTCTCCCTGAACTAATTGAATGATATTTGTATGCTGGATTAACATGAGATTGTTAACCACTTAATGTTGCTTTCCCTTGGTAAAGCAGATCAAAAGAACCTGGGCTTGCAGCATTCTGTGAGCAGGTTGTTATTGGTTTTCCACCCCCACAGCAGCTGCTAGCTGAGTTGTTAAAATACCCCATTGGGAGTTTTCTTGGCAAAAGGATTGGAGTGGTTTGCCATTTCCTTCTTCGGCTCATTTCACAGATGAGGAATTGAGGCAAAGAGGGTTATAAGTGACTTGCTCAGGGTCACATAGTGTCTGAAGCCACATTTGAACTTGCGAACATTGAGTTTTCTTGATTCCAAGCCTAGTACTCTATTCACTAGTTAGCTGCCTACATCTCCATCTAATTTATTTTTTATATCTCTTAGGTACTGAACCCTTACCAGAGAAATTTGATACAAAGATTTTCTCCCATTCGAACCATTTCCAATGTTATACTATGTACATTAATTTTGCCTATGCAGAAGTTTTTCAAATTTAAGTAATCAAAGTTGCCTATTTTATCTTTTGTAATTGCCTCTATCTCTTGCTTCTCTGGTTGAGAATACATCTGCTATCCAGTTTCTGTTACGTTTTACTGTTACATTTTTAATGTCATAATCTTTAATATTATCTCCAAAAGTGTTTTGCTTCTGACTATTACCTCCCACAATCCACTCTCCTGTCACTCACCCTCCTGTATCTTATCTCAGAATGGACTTTCTCAGAGCTGTCCCTCTGCACTACACAATACATACTAAATGAATGCATAAATGAGGTGGCTACTAAGGTTAGTTTTCAGATTTCTAAAGAAATTACTGCTGCTGGGAAGTCCTTTACTGAAGGTGACTTTATAAAGAAGTGTTTACTGGCAGTTTCTGGATTACGTCCCAATAAAAAAAGTGTTTTTGAGAAATAGTTTCATCATTAATTATACCTTTATTTGGAAAGTGAGCCTCTAAAAACCTACCTGCAGTCCAAAGAAGTTTAGCTTATTTTTGTTTTTGCTCCTACCTACTGCTAAGTTGTAACAGTCTGGTCCTAGGTCATGGACATAGCTGAAGTTGCTTTATCCTTGGTGCATAATTTCTGTTTTGGAGACATTTAATAGGTTATAGGAATCAGAAAAAAATGTCTAGTCCTCCACTCTTGTGCTGAAGAGCAAAAAACTATTCTTAGGCAAGTCTGTTATTAGCTGTTTAATGTCATTGATATATAATAACAATAATTGTTATTATAACTTCAAAAAGTTTTCTATAACGGCTAAATGAATTAATAATTCCCTCAAGATTACACTATTGCCCTTCTAATAACTGCCATTTTCCTCTTTTATCATCTTTGCCAATGTTGTAGGTAACTGTTGCTCAATCAGGAGATTGTTTTGCTGGATGTTTATTTAGATCATACCCACTTGGATATTTCATAAGACTCTGTCTTCTTCTACGGTCTTGCTTGGCGAGCTCATCAACTTCCATGGATTCAAATATCACTTCTATTCAGATCCCTAGATCCAATCTTTCTTTTGAGATCCAGTCCCATAAATTCAATTGCATATTGGACATCTTGAACTGGATGTCCTATAGGTTTCTCAAATTTAACATGTCCACAATAGCATCGCCCAACTTTTCTATTACTGATGAGGACACCACTATCCTCCCAGTCATCCAGCCTTGAAATCTTGGTATCGTTCTTCACTCCTAACTTACACTCTGTGTTGGTAAGCAAAATGGGCTCCTTAGCACTTAGTTCAACACGTGCCCTTGAAGAGTTTGGCTTTTGTTTGCTTTGCGTGATTCAGCTATTTCATTGAATCTTGCTAAGTGCTAAGCCCCAGGCCCAAAGCCCTATTAGGTATAAAACCTATATGGGTGTGGATTGGCAACTAAGGTGGGGCTAACTCCAACGAGGGCCTAGTTTACATGTCTGGGACAGCAGAGGCTCTTAGACCTCATGTGTGACTCACCCCTGACACTGAAAAAGATATAAAAACCAGGGGTTGGCCTCCTCTTCCTTGGAGCTCTTTGCCAAAGCAGTGGTGGCACACGTGACTCTGGGCCAGCCCTTGTTCTGAGCTCCCAGGCTGAACCTAGATGTTGGTAACTATGAATCTGTATTGGGTCTGTCTGTTGATGTTTGTACTTTGTTTGTAATTTGCTCTGAAGTTCAAGGTGCTGGCTTTTTCACCTGAACTAAGTGAATGATATTTGTATGCTGAATTAAAGTAAGCTTGTCAACCCCTTCACCTTGCTTTCCTTAGTTAAGGAGATCAAAAGAACCTGTGCTGCTGGCAGCTTTCTGGGTGCTGGTTGTTGGTGGATCTTGCACCCCCACAGAAGTTGCTAGCTGGATTGTGGAAACACACTCACCACTCATACTGATCTGTTGTGAAGTCTTGTCATTTTCAGCTCCACATTTTATAGTCTCATAGCTTCCACCCTCATCATCTCATGTCTTGACTAGCGTTTATTTCACTGCCTCAAGTCACGTCACACTCTATATTCCACTAAGCTAGCAAAGTGATTTTTCTAAAGAACAGGGCTCCAGGGCTCTCCTTATCACCTCTTTAATCAATACTCCAGTGGCTCACTATCATCTCTAAAATAAAATATAAAAATTCTATTTGGCTTTTGAAGTTCTTCCCTATATGATCCTTTCCTGCCCTCCCCTCACCCCTCTACCAACTCCACATAGTCTATGATGCAGCTACACTGGCCTCCTTGTTGTGCCTCAAACAAGACACTTTCCTGACTGTGTGTTTTCATTGATTTTACTTGGAATGCTCTTCCTCTTCATCTCTTCCTCCTAATTTCAATGACATCCTTTAAGACTCAGCTCAAACCCCACCTGCTTAGGTAGCAAGTCTTTCCCAGTCTCCCCAATTAGAATGTGAGCTCCTTGAGAGTTGGGACATTTTTTTTTTAATCTCCAGAACCTAGTATCATACCTGGCACAAAATAAGTGCTTAATAAATAATTGCTGGCTAAGGTATAAGATAGAGAGTGGTTTCCCATTTCTTTTATTACTGATTTGGAGCATTTTTTCCTACACAGTTGTTGATGGTTCGAAGTGTTTCATTTGATAACTGCTTATTCATGTTCCTTGACCACTTACTGACTGGAGAATGGCCACCAATTTTACAGGTACACATTCTTCTGTCCTCATAACAATTTTCAGGAAAAAAAAGAGTATTGTCTTGGAAATCTTGAATAAAACTGCCCATGGCTAGTTTTTATTTCATAAGGATAGGGACCACATCTTGTTCTCTGTACTCCTCACAATATGTAGTTAAAGGCAATAATTACTCTAGGTTTATAAGGAGGATGTTCTAGAATTACTGTTCTTGTTATGCCATTTGAGTAAATGCCTTTGTTTAAAATCTAAATCAGTCTATAGGCACATTGTTAATAGGATAGATTACTTGTGGAGGCCTGTTGTGGGCCACAGTCAGCCATGGTAACCTGAGGTTTCACTCTTTAGGTCTTCAAACCATGAGTAGGAGTGCCAATTTAGGAGAGTATACCAAAGTGGATGCTACATATGCATCATAAAACTTGAGCCCCACAGTAACTCTAAGGTGAGTAACTAAGTGCCAGGGTTTCTTCCCACCTATTAAAAATGGATAAGAAAACTGAGGTTCAGAGTGGTAAGACTGATAGAATAATAAAAATTTAAGATCTTGAAAGTTCCTTATAGATAACCTAATCCAATCCCCTCATTCCACAAGAAAACTGAAGTCCAGAGAAGGTTAGTGACTTATCCCAGATCATGATGTCAGAGCCATGCCTTCTGATTCAAAACCAGTAAATCAGACATTATTTACTCTATGCGTATGACGAACAATGAAGTGTTCCTTTTTTTTTAAAAGTCTCGGCATGACGAGGGACAGTGTGAATTGGCAAAATTTTTCAGAGTGATTTCAAAATGCAATGTCAACTGGGAGTAACTCTAGGAAAAGACCAAGAATAATAAATATCACTGGAGAGGTATATGAAAAGAAGGTTGAACTGTATGCTCAACTCTTCCACAAACATATGCAAATGGAATCTCTGTAGTCCAAATGACAATATTCGCTACAAAAATTACAAATGAAAAATTAGCCCTATACATCCAAAGTATGTTAATATTGCCTGGCTGAGGAAAAAACCTGAAATATTTGTATAAAGACATAATTTGTTATTATGTATTAAAAAAAAACTTCAGAGAGAATAAAGTAATCTATTTCCTTTTGAGTGTTTTTTAAAATGAAAATAAAATTAAACTATAAAAATTTTGTATTTAAAATTGTTGTTCAGTTGTTTTCAGTTATGTCTTACTTCTCATGACCTCATTAGGGGCTTTCTTGGCAAAGACACTGGTGTGGTATGCCATTTCCTCCTCCAGCTCATTTTATAGATGAGAAAACTGAGGCAAACAAGGTTAAATGACTTGCCCAGGGTCATGCAGCTAGTAAGTGCATGAGACCAGATTTGGATTAAGGAAGGTGACTCTTCCTGACTCCAGGCCTGACACTTTATCCAATATACCACACCTGGCCGTCCATTTACAATTGTAGCCCAGATAAAACCCAAAAGCAAAATGAACATTTGTTTAAAAAAAAAATAAGATACACAGATTAAAAGTAGACACACTTATCTAGTAATCAACTTTTATTTTCAGACTAATAGTTGATCTCTGATCCTAAAACATAAGTGTCCCAAGAAACCCAGTCATTAAGGGTCGAAACTTATATTAGATTTCTATACTGGTAATTATTTACCAAACCCAATAATGAATACTTCTAAAAATATAATTTTATAACAGTAAACTAGATTAAAAAAATTATAAGTAATCAACAGATCCATTGTTTAGGGCTGATTAGATAACGACAATTAATGTGGAGATGAAAACTTACTCTGTATGACACTAAGTCCAAAGAGATGACAATCTTTTAGCCTCAACAAATCACACACCTGGACAAGTAACTGATGACACAGTACTTTAACCTGTAGGAAAAAATGAAGACCTAAGATCAAAAACTGAGTCAAATTCATAGAGTGAATCCTAAACGTGCCTACAGGTCAAGTGGACACTAGAAAACTTCTGTTGCTCTACAGCTAATCTTTAAGTATTTTATCTGGAAAACACAATAATTTATTGTTCAGTTGTTTTTGAGTCATGTCTGACTCTTCATAACCCCATTTGGGGTTTTCTTGGCAAAGATCCTGGAGTGGTTTGCCATTTTCTTCTCCAGTTTATTGTATACATGAGGAAACTGAGGCAGAGTTAAGTGACTTGCCCAAGGTCACAGTTAATATTTGATGCTAGATTTGAACTCAGAAAGATGAGTCTGATTCCAGGTACAAGCACTCTATCTACTGGTGCCACCTAGGTGCTGCATAGAAAACAGAGTAATAGCACGTTAAAATGAATACTATTAAAATACTATTAAAAATCTCACACAAAAGACATACAGGCAAAGTCTTACTCCCAGATAACATTGCATAATACCTTTCTGAGATGCTCAAAATGTCTACCCTTATTACTAAGACTATAAGCTGGATAAGTACTCTTTTGAGCAAAGACAGCCTCTAAAATACCATCTACCATATAAAGATAGATTGTTAAAACAGAATGCATGATGTGTACCACATCTTCTAAATAACAAGCATCCAACATGAATGAGATCTGGTAGAGTTAGCAAGAATA
The DNA here is from genome assembly GCA_028646595.1 of Phalanger gymnotis. Taxonomy (NCBI): domain Eukaryota; kingdom Metazoa; phylum Chordata; class Mammalia; order Diprotodontia; family Phalangeridae; genus Phalanger; species Phalanger gymnotis. Next base: position 16,402,079 of record CM053625.1, read on the forward strand.
GGGAAATACTTAAAGGCCGGAGAAGGAAAAATATTTTCAATTTCCAAATTATGGCTTGTTAGTTCAGCTGAATGATCGTGTTAAACTTTACTTTATTCTGGGCAATCTTGACCTCAGCTGGCCATATAAAAAATGTTATAATAGTACAGATCAAAGTAAATCATGAATAAAATATCAGAGAAGAAATAAAACTTAACTAAAAAAAAGTTCAAATATATTTAACTCTTTAGATATATTTTGAGATAAAGGTAATATTTAAATATTAAATTTAGGCCTTAATAAACACTTAAAAGACATTAATAAAAAATACACATTTCTGATTTCAAATGGAATGCTTTCAAAAATCAGGCTTATAGTACTGAAAAAGTAATAACATAAACCAGAAAAAAGAAACAAGAAACTGGAAAAGTAATGTACAACTGAGGTGTCAAATACGTGGCCCCCAACAGTTCCAAGTACAGATCAAACTAGATTAAAATGTAAATGTATTTAACAAAATAAAAACACAGTACAACACAGATACTGTTATTTTACGTTTTTCTAAGTAAATATGCATGAAAGCACTGGTATACAAGATTCTACAAAATTATACATTTCACTTTTAAGATTCAACCTGATGCCATATGCGATAAGTATCTAGAAGATCCAGCCATCTACAGGAAATCCCTTTTCAACTTGAACCCTAGTGGTAGTACGATGTCTAGCACATATCGGTAACTTGAAAATATTTTATTGATTTATTAACTCTGTACTGGATCTCATCTATGACAGTGGAAAACATATTTGGAGAGCACATATGTCCCTGCTTTATCTTTACTTAATGTTTATAATCAGAGGGTTGCTGAAAAAGGCTCTCTGTATTGTGCTATCTTTTGGGTAATTATGTTTTTTATTTTGATATATACATAGGATACACCTTCTTGGAAGACAGCCTTCATGGAAGCATTTTGTTCTACCAAATCAAATGTTTTGGTTTTTTTTTTTTACAGTCAACAAACGAGTACAGTGTAATATTGTATTCTTTATATCCTCCAGTTGTTGCTTTGATAGTAAAAATGTAGTCTTCTGTAGAATATACTTGAGAAAGCTTGACTATTTCTGACACATGAAGACTACTCTGGATGCAGTCTCACAAAAATTGTATCCAACCAAACTCTTAGAAAAAGTCATCTAGAAAACATCTGATTGAGGTGAGTATATGAAAAGGTCAGAGCAAAGCACAATTTTTCAACATAAAGCCCAGTAAAGATTTAAAAAGAAAGATCACTTAAGAAATCTTCAAAAAAATAGATCACCTATCTAGTACAAAGGTCAATTGGCCTGAAGACACTGGGAGAGAAGCTGCACCAGGGAAGTCAGTGTGAACTCAGGTAAATTAGAAATTAGCAGAGAATGGGAGAAGGATGGGCCAGGGAAATTAGTAAAGTTTCTGAACCTGAAACCAGCAAGTGTTCTGAACAGATGAGAAGGCAAATTAGCGCAATCTCTATTCATTAGGGGAACTTGAAGCAAAACTCCTCCCTAACCTGTCAGGAAAAACATGGGAACCAAACCAGCCCACACAGGGCACTGTAAAGAACAACCTGGCACCTGGACCCAGGGGTGCTAGGCAGGAGACCTTGGATCAGTGTGATCTCCAGCACCCCACTTAGGCCTGTCAGAGCTACATTATGGTGCAGAACCAACTCCCAATTAGGTATTGTGCAAAGAGAAAATGACAGACTCCAGCCAAGGTCAGAAATCATAATGCACTAGCAGAAAATGGAAAACAGTGGCCAGGAACTGAGATAGTAAGTGGGGCCTAATAACAGCCATGTTATCTGGATAGTCAAGTCAATGACATCTATACTACAGAAGGGCCAGGACCAAAACAAAAACAGACAAAAAAACCCTACCCAAGGGAGGTACCCAAGGACCCAAATACAAAATCTCAAACCAAGAACGGAAGTTAAAAATGTAAGTGAAGAAAACAACACGATAAAAATTTATTGTGGGTAAAGAGAAGCCCATGGAGCAGAGAGAAAAATAGAGCTACCCCAATGAAAACTACAAGCAGAGATTAAAAAAAAAAAAAAGCTTGGCCACCAAGCTCTTCTTGCCCTTAAAGATCCCCCCCCCCCCGCCCCTTTCTGAAGCTCCCTCCCCGCCCCCCACCCCCACTGAGTTCCTCACAGAAACTCTATTTTGATGATGAGCTCAGACTAACCATGTTCACTTCTTTATTCCTCTCCCTGCTCTAAATCTGACTCTCTAGACTTTTCCGCCATGCCCCTATCTAGGTACCTTCTCACCCCAACTTTTCAGACCATTTTTGTGTATTGTTTGACCCATTAGAAGGTAAGCTTCTTGAAGGTAGGTACTGTCTTTTTGCTTATATTTGTACTCCTACACTTACAACAGTCCTGACCAATGGCAAACTCTTGATAAATGTTTGCTGACTTGTCAAGAAGTGCAGAGTGGCTTTAAACAATTAAAGCAAGAAATTTTTTAAAAATAAAATTGGAAGCAAAATTACAATTCATTGGTAAAAAATCGGAAAGAGAATAAATAGCTGAGAAAAGAAGATAGAGAACTTCAGCCAAGTAAAGACTTCCTAAAAATAAAGAATGGAGCAAGCAAAATTCAATGACTTTATGAGAAAAGAAGAAAAACAGAACAAAATCAAAAGATGGTAAAGATGAAACTGCAAGTTACCTGCTATTTAAAACAAGCAACTTGAAAAAGCAGGTCAGGTAGAGAATTTAAGATCACTGGTTTTCCAGAAAACCATAACTAAACAAAAAAATGTGTGCACTATAATTCAAGAAATCTCAAAAGACAACTGTCTGTATCTATTTGGAACAGAAGGAAAAGTTAAAATAGAAAGAATCCACCAATGATCTCCTAAAAAAATTGCAAACTGAAAACATCCAAAACCATAAAGAGTTCAAGTACTAAGAAACAAGGGTAAGAATTACATAAGACTCATTAGCAACTATTATAACGAACTAAAAGCCTTAGAATATCATTTTCTAAAAGGCAAAAGAAAAAGGCTTACAATCAACAGCTAGTTATTCCTGGAAAACTGACTATGGAAGGGAAAACAGATCTTTAATAGAATAGAGGACTTTCAAGAATTCTTGAAAAATATGAGAACTAATCAGAACATCTGAAATACATAAGACTGAAAAGAAACATAAAAAGGTAAACACATTTGAGTAATTGCAAGGGCCTAACTAACCAAGGATGAATTCTAATAGATAATTAATAATTTTAATACCACTGTAGTAAAACGGAAAGAGCTCTAGATTTGGAGTCAAGGAGTCTAAGTTCAAATCCCATCTCTGAAACTTTGAGCAAGTTGCCTAAGTTCTGTGTGACCTTTAGCAAGTCATATCATGTTTCAGAGACTCAGTTTCCTCACTTGTAAAATGAGGGGTTTAGATGAGACTGCTTCTAAGATGGCTTTAAATCTGTGATCCTGGCCAAGATGGCGGCTGGGAAGCAGTGACTGGCGTGAGCTCCCCACCAAGTTCCTCCAAAAACCTATAAAACAATGGCTCTGAACCAATTTTAGAGCTGCAGAACCCACAAAGTGGCAGAGGGAAGCAGGGCTCCACCGCAGGACAGCCTGGATGGTCCCTGGGTAAGGTCGGTCCCACATGGACCTCCCAGCCCCCAGC
>CM053625.1:16406240-16424547 GCA_028646595.1 Phalanger gymnotis
ATACATGAGTGAGATATCCTAAGAGACTAAACAAGGTTAAACTGGTTAGATCTCTATATGGAAAGTTGATACATATAAAGCCTGAGAATTTTATTGCTATGTCTCTTAAAGGGAGTCTACTGAGAGGTCAAGGGTGTGATTATGTTATGATGGGATGATCTCAAAAGACTAAATGGAAGGTGAAAAAGAGGACTACAATGGGGCACGGGGCATGGGAGAGGAAAAACGGGGAAAATTACCTCATGAAAATGGGGAAAGCAAGGAGTTACACAATGGAAGGGAGGACTGGGGGAGTGTGCAACCTTTAAACCTTATTCTCATCTCAACTGGTTCAAGGCAGGGAAGAATACACATACATAGAGTTGAGTAGAGATATTCAATTTATCCAACAGGGAAGTAGGAAGGAAAGGGGCTGCGGGCATTAGAGATAGGGTAAATTAAGGAAGGCAGTAGTCAGAAGCAAAACAGACTCCTGAGAAGGACAGAGGGATAAAAAAAGAGAAGAATAAGTATAAGAGAATAGGATGGAGAGAAATAAGCATTTAGCAATCATAACAGTGGATGGGATGAACTCACCCATAAAACAGAAGAGGATAAGAGAATGGATTAGAAACCAAAATACAAAAAAATCACTTTTTATAACAAACGGGCGGAGCCAAGATGGAAGAGAAAAGGCAGCTACTGGCCTAAGCTCTCCCATAATGACATTTAGAAGAGGTATACATATAGAGCGTGTGGGTATAAGTTGACTTTGATATGATGATAAAAAAAAAAATAAGGGGCAGAAAAAAAAAGGATTGTACTGGGAAAAGAGGAAAGGAGGAGACGGAAAAGGGGACATATCACAAGAAATGGCATAAAGACCTATAATAGTAGAGGGAAAGTAGGGAGGGAGGTGAGCATGGTTTGAACCTTACTTTCATCAGATTTGAAGAGGGAATAACATACACAATCACTTGGGTACAAAAATCTTTCTTACCCTATATGAAGTAGAAAGGGTAAGGGGAAAAAAGGGAGAGGGGCTGATAGAAGAGAGGGCAGATTAAGAAAGGTGGTTGGTGCTGAAAAGCAAAACACTAGTGAAGAGTGAAAGGGAAAAAGTTGAGAGAAAAGCATAAATGGGAAAATAGGATGAAGAGAAAGGCAGAAATCATAACTGTGAATGTGAACGTGACGAACTCTCCCATATAAATCAGGAGTGGATAGCAAAGTGGGAAAAACTATAATCCTACCATATGTAGTTTACAAGAAATATATTTAAAGCAGAGAGCTACACATAGAATGAAGGTAAAGGGCTGGAGTGGAATATATTATGCTCCATCTGAAGTAAAAAAAAAAAGGCAGGGGTAGCAATCCTGATCTCAGACAAAGCAATAGCAAAAATAGATCTAATTAAAAGAGATAAGGAAAGAAACGACATAAAAGGTACCATTCTACATTAAAGAGAAAACTGAATGGGGACAGAAAAGAATATAGCTTTTTCTCAGCAGTACATGGGACTTACACAAAAAACGACCATGTATTAGCGCAGGGCTGTCCAAAATGAGGCCCCCAGTTCAATTTATGTGGGCTGCCTACAAACACAGAAATTTACATAGTTTAGTAAACAAAGCCAAGCTTGTCTATTGTTACAATACAAACCTAAGGTTGGACAGCCCTGTATTAAGAGTATTAAAAACCTCACAATCCAATGCAAAAAGACAGAACTATTAAATGCATCCTTTCCAGATCATGATGCAACAAAAGTGACATGTAATAAAGGGCCGTGAAGAGACAGATTAAAAATTAATTGAAAACTAAATAATCTAATCCTAAAGAATGAGTGGGTCAAACAACAAATGATAAATACAATAAATAATTTCACCCAAGAGAATGACGAGACAACATAATAAGATTTATAGGATGCAGCCAAAGCAGTTCTTAGGGGAAATTTTATATCTCTAAATGTTTACATGAATAAAATAGTGAAAGAGAAGATCAATGAATTGAGCATTCAACTAAAAAGGCTAGAAAAGGAACAAATTAAAAATCCCTAATTAAATACCAAATTAAAAATTCTGAATAGCAAAGAAGAGATTGAAATTAAGAAAACTGTTGAACTAATAAGTAAAACTACAAGCTGATTCTATTAAATAAACCAATAAAATAGATAAACCTTTGGTTAATTTAATTAAACTAAAAGAAGAAAGCCAAACTACCAGCTATCAAAAATGAAAAGGGTGAATTCACCACCAATGAAGAGGGAATTAAAACAATAATTATGTCCTATTTTGGCCAACTGTATGCCAATAAATCTGACAATTTTAATGAAATGGATGAATATTTACAAAAATATACATTGCCCAGATTAAGAGAACAGGAAAAAAATACTTAAATAACCCCATTTCAGAAAAAGAAACTGAACAAGCCATCAAGGACTCTCTAGGAGCAGGTGGATTTACAAGTGAATGCTACCAAACATTTAAAGAACAATTAATTCCAAATACCCTATAAACTACTAAGGAAACTAGGCGAAGAAGTCCTACCAAATTATTTTTATGATACAAATATGGTGCCAATACCTAAACTGGAAAGTGCTAAAACAGAGGAAAAAATTATAAATCATAGAATATATTAGCAATTATAGAAAATTATAGAATCATTTTCCTAATGAATATAGAAGCAAAAAAATTAAATAAAATATTAGCAAAAGAGATTACAGCAGGAATGCAGACTGGTTCATTATTACGAAAACTATCGGCATAATGGCCATATTAATAACAAAATTAACAAAAACCATAGGATTATCTCAATGGATGCAGAAAAAGCTTGACAAAATACAGTACACGTTCCTATTAAAAACAGACAGCACAGGAATAAATTGAGTTTTCCTTAAAATGATAAGTAGCATCTATCCAAAACTATCAGCAAGCATTATATGTAATAGGGATAAGCTAGAGGCATTTCCAGTAAGACCAGGGATGAAACAAGGATGCCCGTTATCACCACTGTTATTCAATATTGTACTAGAAATGTTAGCTTTAGCTATAAAAGAAAAGGAAATTGAAGGAATTAGAATAGGCAAAGAAGAAACAGAGCTATCACTCTTTGCAGATACGAGTATAGACTTAAGAGAATAATTAAAAAACTACTTGAAATAATTAATAACTAATCCAAGTTGCAGGATATAAAATAGAGCGAGTGGTCATAAGACCCAAAGAGATCATAAAAAAGGGGAAAGGACCCACATGTACAAAAATATTTATAGCAGCTCTTTAAATGGTGGCAAAGAACTGGAAATTGAGGGGATGCCCATCAATTGGGCAATGGCTGAACAAGTTGTGGTATATGAATGTAATGGAATACTATTGTGCTCTAAAAAATGATGAGCAGGCTGATTTCAGAAAAACCAAGAAAGACATGAACTGATGCTGGGTGAAGTGAGCAAAACTAAGAGAACACTACACACAGTAACAGCACCATTGTGTGACAGCCAAGTTTGATAGACTTAGCTCTCTTCTCAGCAATACAATGACCCAGAAGACTCACGATGGAAAATGCTATCCACATCCAGAGACAGAAGTATGAATTCTGAATATAGATTGAAGCAGAGTATATTTTGTTGTTGTTTTTTCTTCCTCGTGGTTCTTCCCTTTTGTTCTGACTCTTCTTTCACAACATGGCTAATATGGAAATATTTAACATGATTGTACATGTATAGTCTGTATCAGATTGCTTGCTGTCCTTGGAGAAGGAAGAAGGGAGGAAAATTTGAAGCTCAAAATCTTACGGAAGTAAATGCTGAAAACCATCTTTACATATAATTGGAAAAAATAAAGTATTATTAAGTGGGGGGGAGGGCAGAGAAAGAAACAGCAAGTTATGTATAGTAAATTTGCAGTTTTATGTACAATAATATTTTTATTGCATTATGTCATGGAAATGCTTGTTTTATTCCATAAATTAAAATATTTTTAAATAGTAAAAACATTAAAAGTTCCTATACTTTTGACTTTCAATTTTTCATTGGAAGATATATGTACATGTTTTATTCCACAAATTAAAAATTTTTTAAATAGTTAAAATGTAAAAAGTTCCTATACTTTAACTTCTCATTTTTTCATTGGAAGATATATGCACAAACTGCATTTTGTCCATATATCTTCAAGAAGTAACACCTCCTTTACATGGTTGGAGTTGGGGAGGAAGTGATCTAAAATTCATGTTATATTTTTTTTAAACGGGAACATATGATTTAGCCCGTTTATATGCTATAGCAAAACTCTACTATAATTTTATAATTACTGAGCCCATTTTCAAATCTGACTTTTAAAAAGTAAAATCCAAAGATTGGATCAAACATAACTATATGGCAGGTTGTGTTTAAAAACTACCAGTTCACTTTTTCTACCTCAGTAGAAATAATTATACATAATATTAGCACCTAATGAGGCTTATTCCAACTAGCTATTTTTAAAAAACTCATCTCAGCAGAAAAAAGAATACATATTTCTAAAGAGCTTAACCAAAATCATAAAGATACCTGACAGAAATGTGACATGAAACTTAGCTCCCAATTTGAAGTTTTAGAGAAATCTCAAAATAACTATGCTTTCTATACGTTCCAGCTGAGGTCCAGGTATCATTCACAAACAAAGAAAAATCTCATTGAGATCATTCAAATCTCAGGTTCATATATATTTTACCACCTGGTATGTATTAATCTCTCCTTGGTATCAGATTTCATGCAGTAAAATAACTGCTTGCAGATTTTGTACAAAAAATCCCTTTAGACATCAAAATGTGCAACTTCCAAGTTCAAAATTACTTTGCCCCCAAAAAGATAATATTCCTTCGCACTAAAATCTGACATTGTCAAAAAGACTGATTAATCTGAAATCTTTCCTTTCCAGAATTATCCTTAAAGTTTATTGTCAATAAATTCTGAGAGTCAAAATCTGTAAGATCACTGCAAAGTAAAACTGGAAACCAAGTGCCACAAACTAGAAAAACTAAAGAGCATAATTGACTTAAACATTTTACAAGAAAATCCATTAGTTCAATAACAATTTTAAAGAATTCTTAGACAAAATATCTACACAGCCAGAATATCCAACCCACAGTGAAGATCTGAATTATACCAACAATAGACTTTGACAAATTCATGTTTTCATTTATACTATTCTACTCATTTTCCAAAAAGTTCTCTGTCTTGATCAACCCTGCAGTATCTTAAACTTGCAAATTCAAGAAATACAGTGCACCAAAAGAAAGAAAAAAGGGGGAGAGTAGAGGAGAAACAAATTATTTCCTGCACACAAACTTTTTTGGAACATTCCAGTGGTCAATCAGTGTAAAATCTTAATCACTCCCTTCCCCGCCCCCACCAAAAAACAAAAAAGTCCAGTTCATATTACAAGCACTCTGCTCTACCACAGGCAGCTGGGGGCTCAGTGGATAGAACTGCTACTTCACAGAGTTAGAGCACATAGTGGGAGTTATATAAAAGCTTACTCTCTTTGGAGAAGATAGCCAGCATAAATCTAAGAAATTTTCTGAAGATATGTTATATGTGAAATATGAATTTAATATCTGTAAATATACTGAAGTCATCCAGATGTCATCTGTATCACATATATTTATAATATTCTGCCCTATACTTGATTCTTCAAACCACAAAGGCTTAAATTTCTAGCAAATTTTATACATGAAGGCCACAATCAAATCCGTTCTTTTTTCTGTTCCTTTCCCTCTTTTATGGAGGCTCTAGAATGAGATGTTTATAAGACTTGATGGCTATTTAAATTATTTCCTTCAAAATTCTCAAAAGTCCTATTTTGAAAAACTCCACACTGCTTACTGCCACTGAATGTAAATGTATGCTCCTATTTTAAAACAAACATATAACAGACATATATCTCAAAATAACTATGCTTTCTGAGGGGAAAAAAAAGTTTCCCCACAAAAGTTTTGAGGCAGTAAAATATCAACTCGCTGAAATCACTGAAAGGAAATGACTAACATTCTTGGAAAATGAAGCCACTGGCAGCTTTCTCCAACATAATCCCTAAAACTGAACCCTGTGGCAAAAGAGTATTTTGTGTATAAATAAATTTATATAGATTCTTTCAAAGCTAATAAATAAAATATCTAGGGTTCCCCTAGAAAGGCAATTAGGATTATATGTAACACAGAGGAAATCCCAAGAAGACATGACATTTACCATGCATTCCAAGATCAGATTCAGAACCACTGGAGGGCAGAACCTTAAATTTAAATACCAGGACAAATTTTCGATGGTTTATTATAGTTTCCCTTAGTACTCTAAAACAACAAATTCGCTGGCTCAGTTGGACTCCAGAAGAAAACAAAGGATTTTGTGATATGTTAATAAAGCCAAACACAAGGGGGGGGGGGGCAAAAACAAAGAAAGGTGAGGAAGTTCAGACACTGGAGTCTACGGAGACCAAATGAGTGACTCGAAAAACTGTTGCTCTTCATTTCGGCCCAAAATATGCTTGGAGGGGCAGTTTTTCACTAATTCACAGCTTCCAAAAAAAAAAATCCCCCTATTCCCTTATTCCATTAGGGACTCAACTCTTACCTTCTGGGCAAAACACATCACTTAAATGCGCTATTTCATCTCGCTAGACTATTCGCCAAATAAAGATAAACTGCTCTTACTCCTGACATCTCGACTTCTGAAAGCACCGGTAGGTGAGAAGTACAGGGTCCTCGGCCTCCACACGTGCAGTCCTGCTGACTCGGCCCCTCCTGGGTCTCTCAAACCCGGGGAGCATCGGCTCCTTGGGGTGCGAGGGACCCCCGAGGACGCCCCACGGCTTTGCTGCGTCCCAGCACCCACCTCCGGGTCCCAAAACTTAGGCGGAGGAGCTTTCACCAAGAGCAAAGGCTGGCTGCTCAGGTCCATTGCAACAACTTTAGGGAGCTGCCTCCCTCCCTGCTGGGAATTAGAGGGCAAGTGACAGCTTCGGGTTCCTCCCACCCCAGCCTTCTCCCCCATCCGCCAGTCCTACGATGGGGGTCGAGCACCAAGCGGTGCACGGTGAGCCCAGAGAAGCCGAGAAGTGCGGGAGGAAGGGAAGGAGGAGGGAAGGAAAAGCGGGGGCGGGAACGGAGAGTTGAAAGGAGGCAGCAACCGGGAAACATTGCCTCATTTCTTTAAGGGAGCAAGTCACCAGCACCGCCTGCCTCCAGCAGCCTCACCCCACTGCTAGGACTACAAGCCACAAGGCTAATGCATCCTCCAGTCCGAGGGATTCGCTGGGAGAGGCGAATTTGTAAACAGGCAAAACGACCCTAAAAACCAAGGAGTCGGGGGAGCAGAAACAAGGGTGACCGCCCAGGGTGGAGGAGAAAAAGACCCGTGATACTCCTTCCTCTGAGGCCCGCCAGCTTTTTCCACTTTGAAGCACCCCCTCCCCCCTCCCCAACCCTCAAAGCCCTGCTCTGCCGCGTCTGCCAGCGAAGCCAAAACAGACTGTGTGGGGCCTATTAGGGCTCGGATTGAAAAACCACCGGACCTTTCGCCACCCCCATCATGGGGTGCAGTCTCCACCTCCCGTACCTTAAATAAATTCGAAGACAGGAGGCATCAGAAACTCCTTTCGCTTCTCTCTCCCCGGGGCTTTCCTCCACCTCCTTCCCGTCTCAGCCTCCTCTGCCTTTAGCCTTGGTAGCAATCGCCCTGCTTCCGTCCCGCCCTAGTCCCTCCTCCTCCACGTCCTCTCCCTCTAATCGTCACTAGGTGGCCGCCGAGCTACATCGGAACTCCTGCGGGGAGCAGCACGTGGACGCCCGGGCAACCCCGCCCCAGGGACGATACCAAATTCCTTCAGGGGAGGAAAACTTGGAAAACAGAAGGATGGAGAATGAGACAGGCGGCTAAGCTTCGGTAAACGATGGAACACAAATCTGGAGTAGAATCACAAGTTTAAAACTCTTCAGAAATATGCAAAATTTGCAATACAAGAAATATCCCTCACTTTAACAGAAAAATTCTTGGTATGGCTCCCCTTCTCCTAGATATAGCCTTCCCTGGATCTGCTCTCTGACTCCTTAAATATGAGTTGGATTTGGGAGATTTGTGTGGACGCGATGGTTGACCAGTAGTTTCTCTATTTCCATGAAATTAGGGGTGATAACTCAGAGGAGGTAGCAAAGGAGGACTCTGTGCCTTCTTTTCCCAGCCATTTTTCCTCTTCCATTGTTATGATACCACAACAACCATCTTCACAAAGTAGAGCTTTTACTAAATAGATAGACTCTGGGTATTTTAAAGTGTGTTTTACAGTGTCTGAAAAATGAACGCATCTCCCATTACTATCTGGAGAACAGAAATGACTCATCCCCCCTCTACTATTCATCAAATAGCTCGTTAGCTTGAGGAAATTCAAAGACTGGTTTTATTTAGGGATGAAGTCTCTTTGAGGAACAGAGACCCTGGAAGAGAAGAATTTCTTTACAATTGATTCTTATTTACAAGCTTTTTCTCCATTAGAATACCGGCTCCTTGAATGCTAGAACTTGAATCAATCTCTCTCTCTCTCTCTCTCTCTCTCTCTCTCTCTCTCCCCCTCCCCCTCCTTCCCTCCCTCCCTCCCTCCCTCTCCCTCTCCCTCTCTCCTGTAACTATAAGGAAGCCTTAATTGGGGTTGAGGGGTTTCGAGATCCTTAAATACCGACATGCTGGGTCCTGCCAAATGATTTCGACTCAAGCCTTCTCAGACCAAGAAAAGACAAAATTTATTAGAGATTCGCCATATTAGGGAACCCTGAGCATTTGTGACACTAATATGCCAACGGGTCAGATTAATCTGAGTTACGCTAGATTGAATCTGAGCACCTTCATGGAGGCAAGATGGAGCTTATATACAGAAAGATTGTGGGAGGGATCTAGGGTGGTTGAGTGGTCTGGGGTGATGGGAGAAGGGGTTAAAGATGGACTGGGATGACTGGGGTGAGGTTAGACTCCAGAGCGGGAAATAGCTGAAGGCTACCTGGAGGTGACATGCCACAGAGGGCTAGGGTAACAAACTTGGGTATAGATAGTTTGGTATGATCAACAGCCAGAAGGCAATCCAGACGATGGAAGACTATTTGGGCCTGAAAAACCAGGTCAAGTGAGAAGATTCAGAGTGGGTTTCAAGGGGGGTTCCCACAGTCTAAACCCCATCATTCCCCCTCAAATGAATGGGACCCAAATTCTTTTAGAGTCAGGGATGAAGGTCTCAGCTTCTGAAACTGCTTCCTGCTGACAAAGGGTGTCGAGCCGTCCCTGTCTTGATGGGTCCCGTATAAGGGGTACATAGTTGGAGCAGTTGTCTGGAAGTTGTTGGTGTGGAGCCTGGAGGAGACAAACCTTCAGCCTCGATTTTGCCCCGGGTTAGGTGAGAGAGGTGGAGAAAGTGGGAGCACTGCCAAACCCCAGACTCCCCCGTCCTTCCCCTTCTTGAGGTCTTGAGATTTCTTAAGACAACCCATTATGCCAAATCCTTAATAAACTTTGTCTTTTTCCTTGACTGAGAAGGCTTGGTTGAATTCATTTGGCAGGTCCCAGCATGTAGGTATTTTTGGGTCCCCAGCACCCCTAAAAACCTATGGTTCCCTACCATCATCATTTTTCTTTAACCTGAACATGATCATTCAACATTAACAAATGTAGCTCCAACTTTTCTGCCTTCCTAGCTCTTCTTCCTTTCTTTTCACTCTGCCTTTGACCATAAAGTCTGGGTCCTAGTGGACTGGTAAAGAATGGAAGTGGAAACCACTCAAAATGAGTTCTTCACAGAGGAGATCAATAGAGGCGAATATGAGAATCAAGGATGCAAAGATAAATTATGTCGAATAGGTATCAACCTTATAAAACTTAAAAATTAATTTAAAAAATCACACTTTTTTTTTTGTTTTGGAGAGAGTTACACAAAAATCGTTATGATACACCAGTATTAATAGCAATTCAGCCCAGTTCAATAAGCCTTTTAAAAACATCTCCTGTCTAGAAGGCACTTGCACAGGGTTGGGCCTACATTCCCAAAAGAACAACAAAAAGCAATTTAACTCTAAAGGAGCTTCTATTCTACTGGGCAATACACATAGGCAGGTAAGTAAATGAAAGATCATTTGATGAGGGAAGGGAGCTAACAACAGGGAAAGATTCCTTTGGGAGCTGAGTAAGCCTTGAAGGAATCAAAAACTTCCTAGTAGAGAAGTGAGGCAGGTCAAACCAAGCTTGAGATTACAGATACTACAAATAGACCAGTTTGACTGGAATGTAGAGTACGTGAAAGGGAGTCATGAAATAAGTCTGAAAGATAAGTTGTAGCCAGATTGTGCAGAGGTTTAAATACCAAAACATTTTAAATATAAATGTGTTTTAGAGGCAATACGTAGCAACTGGAGATTGATGAGCAGGGGAATGACTCAGTCAGACCTGTATATGCCCACATGCCTTGCTCATCTAGCAAAAGGTTAAGATTAAGAGCACAGTGCCCATTTCACTGTCTAAACAATCACAAAATTAAAGGTGAAGAAAAACATTTTTAATATGATAGGATGTGGAAAGATGCTATCCACCGCCAGAGAAAGAACTAATGAACTCAATGCAGAGTGAAGCATACTTTTAAAAAACTTTATTTTTGTTTTATTTTGTTTCTGCTTTTTTTTTTGCAACAATGGCTAATATGGAAATGTTTTTCATGACTTCACATGTATAGTCGATATCAAATCTTCTCAAAGAGAGGAAAGAGGGAGATAATTTGGAGCTCAAAATTTTTAAAATGAATGCTATGAAAAGATTTTACATGTAATTGGGAAATATTTTACAAAATAAATAAAAATAATTTAAAGAAAAAAAATGATAGAACTTCCAAGAGGCAGATTAGTCACTTTCTCCAAAACTGTTTTATCTTCCAAATAACATAAAATAAAGTCCAACCAAGGCAACAGGAACACACACACACACACATATGCACACACACACACAAGCACAGGCACATGCACACACACATGCACACCCATATGCACATACACAGAGAAATGATGTACCAGATAAAGAGTTTGTTGTTATTGTTCAGTCATTTTCAATTGTGTCCACTTCTTCATGGCCCCATTTGGGGTTTTCTTGGCAAAGATATTAGAAAGGTTTGCCATTTTCTTCTCCAACTCATTTTACAGATGAGGAAACAGAGGCAAGCAGAGTGAAATGAAGTCACTTCACCTGGGCACTCCAGGGTCACACAGTTGGTAAGTGTCTGAGGCCAGATTTGAAATCAGGAAGATGAGTCTTCCTAACTCCTAGCTGCTCCAAAATGAAGAGGAATTATAGTTAAATCCAGAGAAGACAAAAGAGAACCCAGACAAGGTAAAATTCTTATGAATTAACACTGACATGATAGGCCTAGGCTAGGGTTCCTATTTCTTTGCACTAGGAATTTGTTTTCTAATTAAATGTTTAAAAAAAGAAGAAAAAAAAGGAATTAGTTTTCCTTAAAAGGCAACAAAGCCAGGGATTTGATTGGCCCCTGACTCATTTGTTGCAGCTTCCTGGTCCCCAAAAGGCATAAAAAATTATGCCCATGTAGGGTTTCTTGTAGAAAAGCTATGTACCACTATATCCTTGGTTCATATACATATATATACATATACATACTTGCTGAGTTAACTGTCCAATGATTTCTAATTTTGTCTCAACATTGAACCTAAATTAGCAGGGTTCTAGCATTAGGTAGACCCCTAACCCTAACATTTGGCAAAGTTGGTGATCAGGAAGAGATGAGCTGGCAGCATGGCTCACATCACACTTGAGTTGGGGTAAGGGCATTGCAAATACAGGGGGCAAGTTGATCAAATGGTGGGACACTATATGGCTCCCCAGCAAAAGAGCTCTTTTGCTGCCTGGGAGGATAAAGAAAGTACCAAGTCCAGCATTCCCTAATTGTTGACTGCCCTGGAAAAGTTTAACTAGCAGCATAATAAAATTGAAAGCAAACTGGCAAGTGTTGTGAAAAAGGAAAATTCTTTGGGCTTTTGCCATGATTAAAGAGGTGAAACATACATAAAAGTAGCAAAACGTTGACAGGTTGATCAGTGGAGATCAGCAAGGGATTCAAGATGGAGCCAGCTTTTATTGATAACTTTTGTAATAAAATAAAGACTATTTGGATAGGTGCAGATCAGCCAATGGTATGGGCCATAGCATCTCACTTCCTCCTTAATTGCTGTATGTGAGGGTATGATGAATGAAAAGTCTGAAAGACATACTTTCTGGGTAACTAATAATCAATTTATTAATTATGGCTAGTGTCAGAATCCCCATGCCAAGACCAACCCTCTCCTTCACTCTTCTCTTTTTACTATTAGGAGACACCCTGTTTTCCAGAGCTAAGATCCAACAGTCCTTGATGATCAGACCTAGAGTAATACTCAGAAGGATAATAGTTGCAGTCCTATAAGGTCTTAAATAGCAAGTTACAACAATCATAGCTTTGGGTACATTCAGTTGTTGAGAATCACATATCCTTGATGACAAGTATTGACTATAGTCTCACTTTGGTAACTTTTGGTAATCTGTTAAGATTCATCATGAAAAATCACAACTTGCCTAGCTTTAGATAAAGATATTTGCTATTAGAGGAGGAAATAAAGGACATGAATACCCCATATCAATACTAGTCCTAAAGGCCTACTTCAAGGTTCAGAATAACTATAAGCAGCCGAGTAATGGAACCAGATGGACAGATGTCTTGTATGGGAAAATGAATTAAAAGAATCCAACCTTAGCTTCCCCAAGGTCCCAACCTCATTCTCAAAGACAGATATCCACTAGCCTTAGTTCTCAAATGTCACTCATTGAGCCGCCGACTGCTAATGTTTTTCTTGAAGCTCTCATTTAAGAGTGGCCCAATGACACAACAAACCTAAGAATGAAACTCAAAAAGAATATTCAGGGTCCCAAAAAGGTTTCACCTCAAACAGTAGGACTGGACATAATTGTTATCAATATCATCAAGTTGTTGCAATATATTAGCTGACAAATAAAATTTAGCAGGCCTTCTAAGAATTACAAAAAGATTTTTACTTAAACATTTCTTTCAAAAATATTTCTCTTTCTTAAAAATAGCTTGAAATTTATCTTGATGTAAAAAGATAATCATTTTATAAAGTAAATTAGTTGGAAAACTCTAAACTGACCGATATCAATCTATTATTCTACCCTTAAAGCAAAATAAATCTTTAAAATTGGAATTTGTCAAAGCCAAGTTGGTATCAAATGTCTTTAAGTATAATAAATGAATCCTCAAAGTACCATATATAAATTATTAATTATCACAAATTCCTAATTATCTCCACATTTACCCAAAAAAGTGTTTGCAGTGAAGAAGATTCATTTTCTAAGTGAAGTAATGCCAAAAATATGCACAATTAAAGTAGCCATCATAATATCCTCTAATAGTTTAAGCTATAATTTTCATGAGTGATAGCTAAATAATTTTAGATGAAATTTCCTCTTACATATAGGCAAACTTGTACTTCAGAATATTACAATACAGGCTCAGCAGGGCTGATAAAATGACATAACAGTTTTCAAACATTTTGCCACCTCCTTTTAACAGTATAATTCATGATCTAACATCCAGATTATAAAAGAAATTGCTCTTCTGACAGCATCTGATATAATAGTTTATCAAATTTCACAATATAAGAACTTTTAGAAACATAACAATACCATAACAATATTATGTATTTGAAATTTGAAACAAAATCCATTACCAACCAAGTGACCTCAATTCAGTTGAACGCATTTCTAAATTAGCTAACGGAGAAAATCATGCATCTCACCGTTGTATACTGATCACATCTCAACTCTCATATAGCTTTATCAAGCATGAAGCAATTACATCTAATTGAAGAAATAACAATAGCAGTTAACATTTATATTGCACTTGCCCTAGATGCCTCATGTGATCTGCTCAGCAACCGTGAGAGGTGGGTGCTATTACTATCCATTAACAGAGTAGTAAACTGAGATAAACAGGTGAAAGGTAACTTGCTTGAGGTCACACAGCTAATAAATTTCTTAATGCCAAATAGCAAATGTAGTTTATGTTAGGCTCTGATTTACTGTAATTACCTTGGTAGAACACATTTAGACCACATTCTGATTTCCTTCAGGATAGATTTCAGACCAAATCAAATCCATATTTATAATCACTAATATTAACATTTAAATCTCAATTTATCCAAGGTCCATCTACTGTTCAAAATTCAGTTTCGAGATTCAGTTTTCTAAGTGAAGTAATGCCAAAAATATGCCCACTTAAATTAGCCATCATAATATCTCTCTTCAAAAGAGAGAGCCCATTATTATTCAAAAACTCATTTTTTAAAAATATGCTGGACATAATTCCCAGATCTGTATCACCTTTCCCCCTATTTCTTCAAAGAGTTGGATCAGTATTTAGTCTCCTGCCTCTTTTAAAGGGAAAATTTCATAATTACTGTATGGGAAAAGGTACAGAGAAAAGACCATATAAAATGTCATTATTTATAAACTTAGAAGGTTTCTTGAGACCATCTACTTGGGCAAGGTCATAAAATCTTATGAGCCCTGTGCAAGAGCTTGCTGGTGTTGTGAAATTCCTAAATCATGATTGGTTTACCGAGTTAATGAGATCCTCTCCTCCATTACAAACACTCCTAGACAAAAGAGGTGGGAGAGGGAAGAATTTACAAGAATTTGATTCCAGTGTAGACATAAGTGCTTTATGTGATGATTAGTGATTATGAAAATTATGAAGTTATATCTGTTTATATCATTAAAATAGAGAAAGAGCAAATTAATGAATTGGGTATGCAATTTTTACAAAACTAGAAAAAGAACAAATTATTTTTTCCCCAATTAAACACTAAATTGAAAATCCTAAATAGTAAAGATAAGATTAAGAAAATTGAGAGTAAAAAACCACTGAATTAATAAATAGAACTAGGAGTTAGTTTTACAAAACAACAAATAACATAGATACTCAATTGGTTAATTTGATTTAAAAAATAAGAGAAGAAAACCAAATCATTAGTATCAAAAATGAAAAGGGTGAATCTGCTACTGAGAGTGAAATTAAAGCAATTATAAAGAGTTCTTTTGCCCAATAGAAGCCCATAAATTTAACAATTTAAGAGAAATGGAAGAACATTTAGAAAAATATAAATTGCCTAGATTAGCAGAAGAGGAAACAGAAGATCTAAATAGATCTGTTTTAGAAAAAGAAATTAAACAGTCCATAAATGAGCTTACTAAGAGAAAATCACTAGGACCAGATGGATTTACAAGTGAATTCTCTCAAACATTTTAAGATCAACTAATTCCAATATTAATTAAATTATTTAGAATAATAGATAAATAAACGTTTCTATCAAACTCCTTTTATGAAACAAATATGATACCAATATGTAAACTGGGAAGAGTAAAAACAGAGAAAGAAAATTATAGACCAATTTCATTAATGTACATAGATGCAAAAATCCTAAATAAAATTCTGGCTAGGAGATTACAACAACATATTACAAAAATTTTACATTATGATCAAGCGGGATTTATACCAGGAACGCAGGGATGATTTAACATGAGGAAAACTATTCATGTAATTGATTACATCAATAATAAAAGCTTTAAAAGATGATATGATTGTGTCAATAGAGGCAGAAAAAGCTTTTGATAAAGTACAACACTCATTTCTATTAAGAACACTTGAAAGTATTCATATAAATCGATTTTTCTTTAAAATGATAAAAGAAATTTACCTAATACCATCAGCAAGCATTATTGATAATTCAGATAAACTAGAATTCTTCCCAGGAAGATCAGGTGTGAAACAAGGATGCCTATTATGACAAATATTATTCAATACTGTACTGGAAGTTCTAGCAATAGCAATAAGAGAAGAAAAGAAAATTGAAGGAATCAGAATACAGAATGAAGTGATAAAACTATCTTTTTGCACATGATATGATTATATTCTTGGGAAATCCCAAAGATTCAACTGAAATGTTAGTTGAAGCAATTAGTAATTTTAACAAAGTAGCAGGATATAAGGCAACTCCGAATAAATCATCAGCATTCTTATATGTCACAAACAAAAACCTGCAAGAAGAGATAGCAAAAAATACCCCATTTAAAATAACTCTAGACAATATAAAATACCTGGAGGTATACCTGCCAAAAGAAACTTAGGAATTATATAAATAAATTATATAACAAGTTTTTAGACAAATAAATCAGATTTAAATAATTGGAAAAATATTAATTATTCATAGGTAGGCAGGGCCAATGCAACAAAAATGAGAATTTTACCAAAACTAATTTATATATTCAAAGCTATCCCAACTAAATTACCAAAAAAAAAAAAATTTTTTTTTTTTTACTGAATTAGAAAAAAATTCATTTGGAAAAACAAAACGTCAAGAATATCAAAGGAACTAATAAAAATATAAAGAAAGAAAATTAAGCAGTACCAGATCTCAAGCTATATTATAAGGCAGTAATGATCAAAACTATCTGGTACTGGCTAAGAAATAGAAAGGTAAGGGCAGAGCCAAGATGGCCGCATGAAAACAGCGTCTTACCAGAGCTCTCTCACAAGTTCTGTCAGATTCCTATAAAAAAAGTGAATTTGAGCAGATTTGAGAGAGTTAGAAACTGCAAGAAGTCTGAGTGGGGCAAATTTCCCAGCCAGGAGAGTCTGAAAGGCTGAAGGAATGAATCTGTAGGCTGGGAGAGTACTCGGCGTGCAGAGCTACTCCAGACAGGACCAAAGAGGAAGCGGCTGGCCAGGAAACCCACATGGGAGACAGGCTGGGAGAAAGCCGGGCGCCCGAAACCAGCAGAGATCCCCAGGCCTCCCAACACAGGACAGTACTCTGTGGAAGCCACAAGAGGCAGCACAATGCCACTGACTGTGAGATACCAACTCCTGAAGCTTGCAGCCCAAAGGCATGAAATGCTTCTTGAACTTCTGGGAGACATAATGGCCAGGTAAATGGCTCTAATCTCTCCCCTCCCCACTCAGAGAATTCCTGGAGGGGGGGGGGGAGAACACTGGAACAGAGGAGATAGAAGTGGGGCTTCAGTGGCCAAGTAGTGGGAGTACCTGAGTCCCAGAGGGGCAGAGCCAGCAGGGGTCAACACCAGGAGCCCAGACATACTCTTGCTCCCCTAGGGGAAGTGCCAGACACCCAGCTTGAACAACAAAGACCTGAGGCCATTGCTGAAGAGCAACAGTACTGGAGAACAACCCCAGGGGAAGACAAGATTTCGGGCACCCAGACCCCCTCCCCCACACCTCAGAAAACTGAAGGCTATATTTCACAAAGCCAACTACAAGACTCACAATCCCCAGAATAAGAAAGCTGGGACACTGAGCCCTGAGCCCCAAAAGCAGAAATTTATTGTAAAGCCAGGAAAAGGCTAACCAACATGAAGAACACAAAAAAACGAGGACCATTGATTCTTTTTATGGAGACAGGCAGAATCAAAATACCAATTTGGAAGAGGATAACAATGACACTATATCCCCATGTGATACCTCAAAAGGTAATGTGAACTGGTCTTCAGCCCAAAAAGCATTACTGGAAGAGCTAAAGGAGGATTTAAAAAACCAAATTAGAAAGGTAAAAGAAAAAGTGGAAAAAATGGAAAAAAAAATCCACTGATGAAATCAAGTCCCTAAAGAATAAGACTGGCAAAATGGCTATCGAGATTCAGAATCTAAATAGAGAAAATGACACCCTGAGAGGTAAAATCAACCAATTGGAAAAGGAGACTCGAGAGCAAAATGAAGACAGTAACTCATTAAAAATTAGAATTGAGCAAGTGGAAGCTAATGACTCTATGAGGCATCAAGAAGTAGTAAAACAAAATGTAAAGAATGAAAAAGTAGAAAAAAGTGTGAAATATCTGATTGGGAAAACAACTGACCTGGAAAATAGATTGAGGAGAGACAATTTAAGAGTTATTGGTCTACAGGAAATCCACAATGAAAAAAAGAGCCTTGACATTATCTTCGAAGAAATTATCAAATACAACTGCCCAGAGGTCCTAGAACCAGAGGGCAAAATAGTCATTGAAAGAATTCACAGATGACCCCCTGAAAGAGATCCCAAACTGAAAACTCCAAGAAATATTATAGCCAAATTTCAGAATTACATAATCAAGGAGAAAATACTGCAAGCAGCCAAAAAGAAACAATTCAAAAATCATGTAACTACAGTCAGGATCACGCAGGATCTTTCAGCTTCCACTTTAAAAGACAGG
>CM053625.1:16425047-16449879 GCA_028646595.1 Phalanger gymnotis
CTTTGACCCAGCAATACCACTCCTAGGGTTGTATCCCAAAGAGATCACACAACTGGGAAAAGGACCCATATGTACAAATATATTTATAGGGGCTCTCTTTGTAGTAGCTAAGAATTGGAAATCAAAGGGATGCCCATCAATTGGGGAATGGCTGAACAAGCTGTGGTATATGAAGGTAATGGAATACTATTGTGCTATAAGAAATGGGGTTGATATGGACTTCATAACAACCTGGAAGAACCTACACGACATAATGCTGGGTGAGTGGAGCAGAGCCAGGAGAACATTATACACAACCACAGATATATGGATTCTGCAGTGACTAACCCTGACAGACTTTGCTCTTCTCAGCAACACAATATGCAGAGACAGCTCCAAAGGACTCATGATGGAGAGTGCTATCTACACATAGAGAAAGAATATGAAGTATGAATGCAGATCAAGGCATACTTCATGCTCACCTTTTTCTCGCCCCATTTTTTTTCTCTCTTTTGTGTTTGTTGTTGGCTTGTTTTTTTTTTTTGTTCTGTATCTTCTTTCTCATGATTCATTCCATTGATCATAATTCTTCTCCACAACTTGACTAGTGTGTAAATTAATTCAATGCCAAGTTATACATGGAAGTTATATGGGATTCCATGCCATCTTGGGGAGGGAGGGGGAGAGGGAGGGAAGAAAATCTGGAACTCAAAATTATGTAGAACCGTGTATTGCAAACTAAAACTAAAAATAAAAAAAATTTTTTTAATTAAAAAAAAGATTTTGGGATAAGAATACATTATTTAGTAAAAAATTGTTGGGAAAACTGGAAAGCAGGATAGCAGAAACTGGGCATAAACCAGTATTTCACACCATTTACTAAGATAAGGTCAAAATGGATACATGACCCAGATGTAAAGAGAGATTTTACAGGAAAATTAGAAGGACATGGAACATATTAAGATCAGACTTAGGGACAGGTGAAAAATTCATGAATAAACAAGAGCTAGAGAGCAAAGTTAGGTATAAAATGGATAATTTTGATTACATTAAATTAAAAAGTTTTTATATAAATAAAACAAATATTTAACCAAGATCAGAAGGAAAGCAGAAAATTGGTGGGGGTGGGAGGACTTTTTATAGACAGTTTATCAGATAAAGGTCTCATATCTCAAATATGTATATGTAAAGAACTTTGTCAAATCTATAAGAATGTGAGTCATTCCCCAATTGATAAATGACCAAAGAATATCAACAGGCAGTTTTCCAATGAAGAAATCAAAACAATTTATAGTCATTAACAATACTCTAAATTATTACTGATTAGAGAAATGAAGATTAAAATAACCTTAAGATATCATTTTACATCTACCAGATTGGTAAAATGATAGAAAGGAAAAGTGACAAATGTTATAGAGGATGTGGAAAAAATTGGGACATTAACTCATTGTTGGTGGAATTGTAAAATGAGCCAACCATTTTGGAGAGCAATTTGGAATTATGTCCAAAGAGTTATTAAAATATTTTTGACCCAGCAATAACACTATTTGGTTTATTTCCAAAGATGATTAGGGAAAATGGAAAAGTACCAATATGTTCTAAAATGTTTATAGCAGCTCTTTTGGTGGTGAAATTGTAGGGATGCCCAATAATTGGGGAAAGGCTGAACAAGTTGTGGTATATGATAGTGATGGAATATTACTGTGCTATAAGAAATGATGAGCCCAATGATTTCAGAAAAACATGAAAGGACTTACATGAAATAATGAAGAGTGAAATGAGTAGAACCAAGCAAATATTGTGTATAGTATACAGTAACAGCAATTGTTGTTTCAAGAATGACTTTGAGTGAATATGTTATTTTACCCAAATTATCTATAAAGGACATATGCTTTCTCTACATCCAGAGAAAGAACTAATATAGAGAAATATGTATAGAATAATTTTATATACACATACACAGAAAGGGAGATGAGAGAGGGAGTTTACTAGTGGCTGAAAGGATTTGATATGCTCAAATGGCTTGAGCATAATTAAAGAAGAAAGCATTTCGAAAATTGGATTTATTTTTTTAAACACATTTAGGTAGGAATCCTAGTTTAATGCATGAAACTGTTATTCTTTGTGTTGCAAAAAATGATATGTAAGTGAGGCTGCTCCACTCACCCCTCCTTCTCCCAAGTCACTTCTGATGCATAGGGTAACAATCTTTTACTACAAATCAACATTTTTTGCTCTAGATAGACAACGAATATGTATCAACCTGCAGTGGGGGGTGGCTATTACCCACTTGTTGCCACCTAGGTCTCTTCTGAGCCAATACCAAAAGAACACAGATATGGGCATGTGCTACTTTCCAACAACCTCTATCAGAACTATAACCTTCCTGGATTGGTGGCAGTTACTTTTTATTCAGCACAAATAGGCACATTTATGTAACAGAGAGCAGGTCAGAAGAGAAGCTTGAGATCTCAAATATCAAGGACTTGCTACTTGTTCTTCAAACTTGACACCTATTTATGTCTAATGATAGCCATCCCTAAGGCAGGAAGAGGAAGGAAGAAAAGAAAAAGAAAGAATTTATAGGAAAATTTTGTTGTGTATCTCAAAGGAATAACAAGTTGTACATAGCCCAGAAATTAAAAACAAAATAAATAGAAATTAAAAAAAAATAAGTTATACCTGGAAAAGAATGACTCTAGGTCATACTAGATAGGTCTAGATACTGGGATAAAACATCTCTATCTCTGTTTTATTTCAGGTAAGAGTTATAGGTAAATTTTTGGAACAATCAATCATAGAACAAAATTTCACCTCATTTATAGAGTGTCATTGCCAGATTCACGATAATCCGATGAGAAACATTCCTGTTCAAAATGAAGTGACACAGCTAAGAAATGAAGTCAGGAAGATCCTTTCTTTAGCAATGTCAAGGTCCTCTCCTCAAACTACAGACACTGTAGCAGTTCCCAGACTCAACTCCCTTTGGGCAGCCCATGGCAGCCCCCTTGAATGGTAGACTATTGGTCTCAAGACTGTAAACAATCATGCCTGAAATCAAAATATAGAACAGTATCAGATTATAGTCCTGCAAGATATTACCTCAAATGGCAAGTTTCACTCACCACAGTTCAGGGATAAGTTATTTCTCTCATGGTGTTGAAATACAAATTTACCAGGCCTTTAAAAAATTTCACTCAACGTCTTTGCCTTCATTTTCTTCTTGTTCTTCTTGAGTTGAAACTCATCCTGGTGTAAAAATCTATCATTAGAAATCAAGAAAACAACTACATTCTGGAATTTCATGTAAATATTGAATATATGATAGTTTACTCAAAACCCAGAAAAACATTGGCTGATTGCTATAATCCCCCATATTAACAAGTATCTTACATTATTGTATATTCGGGCAAAAATGAATCTTTAAGACTTGAGTGTATTGAGACTAAGGTGACTCAAGATATGTGGAGAGAGGGAAGAAGATAATTTGGAACTCAAAATTTTAGAAAGTGATCTTTTAAAATTTTTTACATGTAATTGGAAAAAATATTTTAAAATAAATAAATAAATACATAACCAGGTAAATATTTGATGGGTTTTGGTATTATGAAAATAACCCATCAGAACTAGTACATTCATAATTTTTATAAGTAATAGTAAATAATTTTGGGTGAAACTTTTTCTTTACTATAGGCAAACCTGGAAGTTTCTAGTTTCTTAAATTTCAGCACTTCAGAAGACTGACACATGGTCAGTAGGACTGATAACAGTTTTCAAACATTTTTGCCACCTCTTTTAAAAGTTCAGTTTATAATCTAACAACATCCAGATTAAAAGAAGTTATTTTTCTAACAGTATATCTGATATGATGCCTTACCAAATTTCACAAAATAAGAAAATTTAGAAACATAGTAATAACATACACAATATTATGGATTTGAAACATGAAACAAAACCCAGTACCAGTTAGGTGACTTCAATTAAATGGAATGTATTTCCAAATTAGATTATATATAAAAAAATCACGATCTTATCACTTTTGACATTTTATATTAATCACATCTAAAATTCCACTATAGAGTTATCTAGTACGGAGTAATTACTTTTATATAGTGCTTGCTATATGTCAAGTACTGTGTTAAGTACAATCATTTGATCCTCCCAACAACCCTGGGAGACTAGTGCTACTATTTCATTTTCTTCTTTACACAGGAAACAGATAAGCAGAGGTGAAATCACATAGCTAATACATTTCTGAGACTAGACTTTTAACTCAGGAGTTTTTCTAATCATGTGTTTTCCTGCATTTTTATTCCTGTCTTAATGCCAAATGACCAATGTTATTCTTTTTTATTAGGTTTTGATTTACCACAATTATTTTAATAGAAGAATGCATTTCACTATAATGGCAAACTGTCCCAAGCTTCAGGAGTTTTGTGCAGCTGTTTTCAGGGATACTTCTAGGGATCTGTAAGTTTTCAGTTCTTCCATGGTAGTATGATCAAAGGAGAGGTGTTTACTCCTCTCCTGGACTTTGCTCTGGTCTATGAGTGACCACAAGCACCCTTTTCTGCCTTGAAACTATGAGGAGGATTCCCTCTCCACCACCACCACAAGTTCCACTATGCCAGCACTCCTTGCCCCAAGATTGCCACCCGGGACTTCAACCCAGATCCCAGCACAGGCAAAGCAAGATAATTTTGTGTAGTAGGAAGGCCGAATTTACACTCTCAAATATAATCATGTATATGTTTGAATGGTTCGAAATCGCAAGGTATGAGAGATTCTCTAAGTAGAAAACAAGAAAAAATTTATTTAGGCCCCACAGCAGCAGATCTGTGAACCAGCCTCCCCATTCTGACATCTTGACAAAAAGACTCCAGGCCCAGAAAGCCCGCCTCACAAAAGTAACCAGGAGGCCACAGAAAAACAAGATAGTATTTAGCCAAATCATTTTTACAGGCCTCAAGTCCTTGCCCACACTCCTGGGTCTACACACGGGTCAGCTCTGCTTCCTCAGCTTCCTGCCTCAGCAGCTTCCTGCCTCCCAGGCTTCCAGCTTCCACAGCTTCTGGCTTCCGCAGCAGCTTCCGCTTCTACTGTAGTTGTCTCTTGGCTGGCCTTTCCTCGAAGCCAAGCCTCTGGCGTTCTCAAGTCCCACCTCAACGACCAGAGACCATTGGTTCCGGAGTTGGCCCCTCTTAAGTCATTAATCTACACCCACACAGATTTCACACCTGATAGGGCTTTGGGCCTGGGGCTTAGCACTTAACAGCTGAAAGTACTTTCACTCAAAAGAAACAAAAGCCATGCTAAGGAGACAATTTTGCTTAACAACACATTTTGCCTCAGTGCCAGCAAAGAGATCCCTGCAATCTCCCTTTGATGAGCCACTCAATCCCCGCCACCGTCTGCGGGCCAAAAGCTCTAGAAACAGCTACTGCACCACCACAGGGCTAAGGCTGGAACGCACTCTTTTCCCTCTCTCTCTCTCTCTCTCTCTCTCTCTCTCTCTCTCTTTCTCTTTATCTCTCTCTCTCCCTTACCCAGGTCCAATAGACCTTTCTTACTGACCTACTAAATTTTCTTTGGCATTTGTGGGTTAAGAAGTCTGGAAACTGTCACAGCTGCCAGTGATTCAGTCCCTTGAGGCCTGCTCCAAGTTTGCTGGGGCCAGGTCTGTGCTGGTGCACTTTGTACTGGACCATACCTCTCTCTCAGACCGATGCAACAGACCTTTCCTGTTGACCTTCCAGGTTGTCCTGGGATGGAAATTTGTTTCACTCTGTCATTTTGTAGGTTTTGATGATCTAGAATTTGTTTAGAGTAATTTTTTACGCATATTTGGAGGGGTTTGGAGGAGAGCTCAGGCAAGTCTCTGCTTTTACTCTGCCATGTTGGCTCCACCCCACTCCCTCTTTTTACTCCTCACTTTTTACTTATTAGAGGATAGCCTGTTTTCCAGATCCAAGGTGCAGCAAGCAAGCTGTACCCTAAGCTAAGCATAACAACAATCCCTTGTGTTGACCCTCTGGATGAACTCTTCAGCAACTAAATCACAGAATTGATGGTTCCTGAGCTTAGGCAAGTACCAATCGTCCCAGACATGAAGCCCTGCTATGAATGGACTTTTGGTCATTAGGCAATCTTGCCTTACTGTTACGGTTCTGCCTCATTGTTTAATTGTTTGTCTAGCCACAAACATAAATATTAAAATTCAGCTTCACTGGCTTGGGTTTTCTCCTAGAGGAGATCCTGGCACATGCGTCTAGTTTCCCTCCAAAAGAATAAAGAAAGTTTTTTGTTTATGACCACTGTTAGTTCTTCGATTGTTTCTTTTGTTTGTTTGTTTCTTTGTTTTATTTTATTTTTCAGAGTTGACCGTATGTGCCTGTATGAGCTCATTGGTATTTTGGAGTTAACAGCAATTGCAAACTTCTGTTTCTCTTTGGTCGTTTTTTTTCAAAGTTGACAATTGGTGTCAAAAGTTGGATCAGAAAGCATTAATTCCTCTTGCCCCTACAGGAGCCCTTGTACCTACAGGACCCTTTTGAATTCCCCTTGATTCACACTTAGAGAGTGGCAGTGGGTGATTTTCCTTCTTTGACTCCCAAGCTCCCATCTTTGGTCAAGCTTCAGCCATTGGAGTACTGAAATTTTGGTCATTGCAACTGAAGAGAGGACTTGTCCATCTCTTCTTGGAGAAGTCTCTTGACTTCCTGAAACAGGTACCTTTGTGTTTGCTTCCCTGTGCTTGTAATATGCAAAACTTGATAACTAAGAATTAGATATCAAAGAACTTGGCTGCAAGGCATATGCATTTAGTCCATGCAGTTACTTGCAATTTTCTTAAGTAATTGGCATAAGTTGGCATTGCTGGCCAACTCAGGGTTCTTTTGACCAGGATAAAATAAATTACCTTAAGAAAAATCATGATGAAAAACCACGAATGGGATGTTTTAAATAAATAGATACTCAAAACCATTAAGGAAGATTCCTTTTGTAGCTTAGATTCCCTTAAGAAAAGCTTAGATAGAATCATCCAGTCTACGTGTTTTGTTGTTTTGTCTGTGTTTGTGTCTTTGTAAAATGTAAAGTGTCTATGTCATGTTTGTGTTGTTTGTATATCCTGTTACCCTGAAAGGTTTATGAAAAACAAAAAGCAATAAAAACTACTAAGAACTACAGCCAAAGAGTTTTGAACACTGGGAAAGATGTATAAACTTCCATACTGTAGTAAGAAGGCCGAATTTATGATTTCAAAAAGAATCATGTATATGTCTGAACGGTTCAGAACCACAGGATATAAGGAATTCTCTAAGTAGAAGGCAGAAGGATTAAAGCATTTATTCAGGCTCCAAAGTAACAGACCCACGAACCAGCCTCCCCATTTTGATATTTTGATCAAAAGCTTCCAGGCCCAATAAGTCTGCCTCACAAGAGTAACCAGGAGGCCACAGAAAAGCATGATGGTATTAAACCAAATCATATTCATGCTTCCCCTCTCTGGTTAGATGATTACCCACTGCCCTCAAGTCCTTGCTGGGCACTCCTCGGTCCACACAGGGGTTGGCTCTGCTTCTGGGTCAGCTCTGGAGTCAACCCTCCCCTTAGGCAACCCCACCTTGGGCCCCACCTCAGTCATCAATCCACACCCACATAGGTTTTACACCTAACAGGACTTTGGGCCTGGGGCTTAGCACTTAGCAAGATTCAATGAAATAGCTGAATCACTCAAAGCAAACAAAAGCCAAACTCCTCAAGGGCATCTGTTGAACTAAGTGCTAAGGAGCCCATTTTGCTTACCAACACACATACTTGAAGTAATTGTTCCAGTAAGCAGAACCAGCACTCACTTTAGACTTTCTGAGGGAGATTAGGTTATAAGAAGAGAGGAAAAAAGACAAAAAAAAACCCCTACAAAACACTTGTTCTGTCCTGGAATTTTCACTCCTGGGATTTTGGGTAATTCCACAAACTCACTCCTTTCTGAAATATCTTAGTAAGTTTTGGGGTACCATTCTATAGAATTTGTTTTAAGAAAAAAAATAAGAATTCAATATTGTGAAGTTATAAGAGGAAATTTTTTCTCCTGGAAGATGCATAGCTTCATGGTTTTAGGGCACTGAAGGAAGACAACTAGTTTGAAAGTAATCACAGAGGGAAGAAAGAAAGAAAAAAAGAGTAGGTAAATGTTTTGCACTTTATAGCTACTTCTTCTTAACCCTTCCTTGACCGTGAAAAGAAGATTGTATAAACCAAAGATCTCCTGTGATTTCCTAGCCCCACCCCCAGTTCAGAGACCTTCTCTCTCTTATCTTGTTAAGCCCTCTCATCTCAGATCAGGCTCCCAACCAAAGGTGTTTGAAAAAAATGCTGGAAAAATGTAGGGAAACTTGAATCACATTCTGATTGCAGAAATTTACTAGCTGTAATCTCAAGCAAGTTATCTTATCTCTGTTTGTCCTAGTTTCCTGATCTGGAAAGAGAAAAATTATAATGGTACCCACCTCCCAGGGTTGTTGTGAGCATCAGAATAATATAATGATTGTAAAGTGCTTATAGTGAGTGGTGTATGCTAAGCACTATATTATTATTTCTTTAATTGAATGTAATTGTTCCATGCCTGATAACTCTGAAGCTGGTATAAAAGGCCAAAATAATAAGCTTAATGATTTTAGTATTGGAAATTTGGAAATGCAATTAACTTAATTGATGTCATCTGAAGTTTTGTTTCATGTTTTCAATGCATGATATTCTTTATTTCATTATTGTATTTCTAAATTCTCTTATTTTGTGAAATTTGAGAGTTCATTATAACAGAAATACTTTTACACAAAAGCTCCCTTTTAATCTGGATGCTGTTATATGAGAATTGAGCTTTTAAAAGGATGTGATTAAAAAAATTGGATATTTGAAAACCGTTAAAAATTCAATGAGTTATACTTTGTTACAAAACAGATAACAATGTTTATTATAATAGTGAATTCTCATTTGAAAATTATTGGCTTTATAAAAGTATATAGGGTAGCTTAAACATGCAGCTTAAAGACGTAAAGATGATAATCATGAGTGAACTAACAGATATATACTGTATGTCTGAAGCTCCAGTATATGAGTAGCTTTAATTTATAAGTAAAGGCTAAATGAAATGTTAACTGTTAGGGAAACATCAGGAAAAATATTCAAGCCCTAAATTGTGGTTAGTGAAATTTTGCTTTTTAGGGTAAAAATTCTTGGGATTGTAATTTACTATTGTTTTGAGTTTTGATTACAGGGATAGTTGTCTGAATTGCCATGAAACCAATAGGGTAAAATGGCATGTACTGCAGTCTGAGAACTGATAAAGGTGGATGTCTGTGTATGGGAAAAGTTTGGGGGATGGCCTTGGCATGACCGATGATAGGATCCTCTTGACTCTGTTTTCCCATTGTGCTATTTGCTTTTGAAAAGGAAATTTCCCTAGCTGGGTAATCCTGAGTCTTGCTTTTGATGCCCTGTGACAACATGATTTGCTGTCAGATATGGCTCATTCCTGGAATCAAACAGAGATAAGGGAGTTTTCCCCCTATTATGATATATGACATTGTTATAACTGTGCCCATCCTTTTCCTTTTATAGCAAATTCCTATAATCAGGAAATTTTGCAAGTATAATGCTAAATCTATCAAATAATAGATTCATACTGGAACATCTCTGAGTTACTTTAATAGGATGTAAGTATGAACATCTTACAATTTAACCTGTATATGTGGTCAAACTATAATATAGCGATGACATCCTCCTAATGAGGAAACGATTAGACAAAGTAATAAGACAGTCGTAATGTAAAAATCTTCTAATTAAATGGAATAGCAAATTTTGAGAAGCAACAGGATTAGGCTGTTTTCTCTAAGTACTGTATACATAAGTATATAATTGGCTTCCAAATTTATCTGTCATGGAAATTCAGGCTTTGAGTATGTTTCAGTAGTAAGTTCTCAAAATTGGATTAAGGATTTTACACATAAATTGTATTAATAATGGTAAAGAAAGTGAAATTATTTTTCCATTTTTAAAGTATCTGTCTGATAATTTTATTTTTTTTTTTTTTGCTTTTTTTTTGGCAGGGCAATTGGGGTTAAGTGACTTGCCCAGGGTCACACAGCTAGTAAGTGTGTGTCAAGTGTCTAAGGCCGGGTTTGAACTCAGGTCCTCCTGACTTCACGGCCGGTGCTCTACTCACTGAGCCACCTAGCTGCCCCCTGTCTGATAATTTTAAAAGGCAGAAGAGCTTATTTTATGGTTGGACCTTTATAAATTTTTAAAAGATTCTTATGTCAGGTATAGGATTTGGATAAGGATAAAAACAGCAAATGGTGTATTAACTGGAATTCTCTGAAGTTTCAAGATTGGAGAACCAACATTTACTAAATGGTAGTAAGTCTTATTGGTAGCAGAATTATTTAGGAACCTCTAGATTTGGAACCAGAGAAGCATAGCCCCATTCAAAGCTATCCTGAGAATTAAGCTTATTGTCTAAGAAAAGATATCTAGGGAACAGGTGGCTACATGAGACATCTGAGACTTAAAATGTTCTGGTTAAATGGACATGGATAATGGGTTACAAAGATACAAGGAGACAATGTTATTTAACATTGGTGATACTTATTATATTGATTTGGTCTTTATTTCTAATCTCAGCTTTTGAGACTCTGGTTTCTGATCTCAGCCTCCAGATCCAGGTTTATGTTTAAGTGTTTTTGGTTACTGTGGTGGCATGGAAATTTCCCTTCTCAAAACTAGTCCACTGTGAGCCCTTTAAGTAGTTTGATCTGTAACCTGACAATAATGAAGCATGACTTAATGTAAATTATGATTAAAAATTTATGAAAAACCTTATAATTTATAGTGGATTGAGGGGATTAGGACAGCAAGTGGTTAATAGTGGGAATTGAGTGAACCACACTGACTCCATCTCATGATTCAATTCTGGAGCTAGTTTAACATCTATTCAGTTATGGATCTAGTTCAACTTCTGTCTTATTCAATTGTGGGAATTGGAAGAAAACCTTATTGCATTGTTTGAAGCTAGCTCTGTGTGACTAGGAAACTGCAGCTTCTCTATGTGCTGTTTAGAGACCCTTAACAAAGGACCTATGTTCTACTGAACAGAAAACTAGATCCAAAGATTGATGCTAGGAGTTTTCTCACAATTATATATCTCATGGTTTTTTTTTTAAATTATACTTTATTTATTTTAAGTTTTCAACATTCATTTCTGTAAGATTTTGAGTTTTACATTTTCTCCCCTCTTTCTCCTCCCCCTTCCTCAAGGTTCCATGCAATCTGATATAGGCTGTACTTATACATTGATATTACATATTTTCACATTAGTCATGCTGTAAAGAAGAATTAGAACTAATGGGAAAAACTACAAGAAAGAAGAAACAAAACAACAAAAGAAAAGGAGAGCAAATAGTATGTTTCCATCTGCATTCAGACTCCAAAGTTCTTTCTCTGGATGTGGATAGCATTTTCTATCATGAGTCTTTTGGAGTTCTCTTAGATCTTTGCATTGATGAGAAGAATTAAGTCTATCAAAGTCAGTCATCACACAATGTAGATACATGTACAATGTATTGTACTTTGTACAGTACTCTCCTGGTTCCGCTTATTTCACTCAGCCTCAGTTCATATAAATCTTTCCAAATTTTTCTGGAGTTATTATACTAGTGCAGGACCTCTTCCTCCTCCTCTCAGAACTAGATAGATCTAACCACAAAATAAACAAGAAAGAAGTTAAGGAGGGGAATAGAATTTTAGAAAAGCTAGATATGATAGACCTCTGGAGAAAACTGAATGGTGATAAAAAGGAATATACCTTTTTCTCAGCAGTACATGGCACCTACACAAAAATTAACCATGTATTAGGGTATTAAAAACCTCACAGTCTAATGCAGAAAGGCAGAACTATTAAATGCATCCTTTTCAGATCATGATGCAATAAAAATTTCATGTAATAAAGAGCCATGGAAAGATAGACTAAAAATTAATTGGAAACTAAATAATCTAATCCTAAAGAATGAGTGGGTCAAACAACAAATCATAGAAACATTCAATAACTTCATCCAAGAGAATGATAATAATGAAACAACATACCAAAACTTACAGGATGCAGCGAAAGCAATTCTTAGGGAAAATTTTATATTTCTAAAGAGGAATGCATTGGACTTAGGAAGGAATTGGACTTAGCTCTCTATATATTTTAGAAATAAGGCCTTTATCAGACACACTGGCCATAAAATTTTTTTTTTCCTAGCTATTTTCATTCCTTCTAATCTTGGTTGCATTGGCTTTGCTTATACAAAAAGTTTTTAATTTAATGTAATCAAAATTATCCATTTTGTATTTCATGATGTTCTCTATCTCTTCATAAATTCTTCCTTTCTCAATAGATCTGAGTTGGTCTCTGATTTTTAATCTATCCTGCTATCTATTTACATTTTATGGATGAGCTCATCCCATTCACATTCCAAGTTATAATTCTTTTTTGTGAATTTTCATGCCTTATTTTTACCCACTATTTTCCTTCTCAGCCTCTCTTTTCACCCTATCTCTGTTACTTCGT
The DNA here is from genome assembly GCA_028646595.1 of Phalanger gymnotis. Taxonomy (NCBI): domain Eukaryota; kingdom Metazoa; phylum Chordata; class Mammalia; order Diprotodontia; family Phalangeridae; genus Phalanger; species Phalanger gymnotis. The sequence goes on from CM053625.1 coordinate 16,437,637, forward strand.
TTTCTCCCCTTACTCTCTTATCCCCTATTTTACCCTCCCCTCTAAAAATCCCTCCCTAATCTATTCACCACATGCTCCTAATCTTTTTATTCCAAGTAATAGTGTTTTATCTTTTCCAATTACATACAAAGATAGTCTTCAATGTTCACCTTTACAAGATTTTGAGTTCCAATTTTCTTTCTCCCTCCCTTCCTTCCCCCCTTCCCAAGGCAGTATGCCATCTGATATAAGCTATACATATGTATAACCACATTAAACATATTTCCACATTAGTTATGTGGTAAAAGAAGAGTTAGAACAAAAGGGAAAACCATGAGAAAGAAAAAAAAACTACAAAAAAAGAGAAAATAGTATGCTTTGATCTGCATTCAGATTCCTTGGTTCTTTCTCTGCATGTGAGCAGCATTTTCCATCATTAGTCCCTTGAAATTGTCTTAGATTATTGCATTGCTAAGAAGAGCTAAGTCTAACAAAGTTGGTCATCACACAATGTGCTGTTACTTTGTACAATGTTCTCCTGGTTCTGCTCACTTCACTCAGCATCAGTTCATGTAAGTCTTTCCATGTTTTTCTGAAATCTGCCTGCTCATCATTTCTTATAAAACAATAGTATTCTATCACATTCATATACCATGACTTGTTCAGCTGTTCCCCAATTGATGAGCATTCCCTCAATTTCCAATTCTTTGTTACCACAAAAAAAAAAAGCTGCTATAAATATTTTTGTATACTATGGGCCCTTTTCCCTTTTCTATGATCTTTTTGGGATACAGGCTCATAGTGGTATTGTTGGAGCAAAGTGTATGCACAGTTTTATAACCCTTTGCTGCCCTCCTAATCTTTGTCTATGCACCATTCTAAAAGTCCCTTCCCATTCCTTCCCCTAGTTTTCTCACATCTCCAGAACTTTAGAAGACTTCTAAACATCTTCAAACATATATATAGCTTCCTCTTCAACCCAAAAGAGAGTAATGTTCCAATATTACCAGCTCTCCATCCCCACCTGCTTGCTCTGTATTAATTCTTCCTTTCACACCTTATTTTTATGAGATGATTTCTTCTTTTTACCTTTTTGTGTTGGTAAAAAAAAAAAGGGCTCTTAGCACTCAGTTCAACCAAGTGCTCTTGAAGAGTTTGGCCTTTGTTTCCTTGATTAGATTTGGGAGTCCTTGGTGACCTCTTTGCCTCAGGGGAGGGCCTAGTTTACACATGAGATTGAGTGACATGTTTGGGACATCAGAGGCTTATAGACCACATAGGTTTAAGTCTCCTCTTTGTGATGATTCTAGGTCACATGGGTGAGTCACATGTGAGACTCACCCTTGATCCTGAAAAAGATATAAAACCAAAGGTTGGCTTTCTCTTTATCTGGAGCTCTTGCCCACAGCCATGGTGGTTCAAGGGATTCTGGGCCAGCCCTTTTTGTGAGCTCCCGGGCTGAACCTAGATGTTGGTAACTATGAATTGTATTTGGTCTGTCTGTCGATGTTTGTAATTTGTTGTATTTGTATGCTGAATTAAAGTAAGCTTGTCGACCCCTTAACGTTGCTTTCCTTACTAAAGCAGATCAAAAGAACCTGGGCTTTGGCAGCATTCTTGTTGTTGGGCTTGTTGGTCTTTCACCCCCACAACAGCTGCTAGCCAGATTGTTGTAACACTTATCCCACCCAATTTTGTTTTTAGAATCACCTCATCATATGAAACTCAGCCTCGATATTTCATTCAAACTACCTTAGTAATGATGACAGTTTTAAGAATACTATTGCTACTAATAATTACTAATACTAATATCATTTTCATATGTCTTAAGCAAATAGTTTGACCTTAATCACTGCCTCACAATTAGTCATTAATGATTTGCTTATATTTCTTCTGGATCTTTTATATCAAATTTTCCATTGAGTTCTGGTCTTTTTGTTATAAATATCTGAAAGTCTTTCAGTTCATCAGATGTCTTTTTTTTTTTTAATTCAGGATTATACTCAACTTTGCTGGATAAGTTATTCTCAGATGCAACCCCAGCTTCTTTGCTCTTTGCAATACAATGTTCCAGGACCTATGGTCTTTTAGTGTAGAAGCTGCTAGGTCTTGTGAAATCCTGATTGTTTTTCCACAGTTTAATTTTTTATCTTATTTGCAATATTTTCTCTTTAAGCTGGGAATTTCAAAACTTGGTTATGACATTCCTGTAAGTTTTCTTCTTAGGATCTCTTTGGTGATCAGTGGATTCTTTTTACTCTCTTGTTCTAGAACTTCAGGGTGGTTTTCCTTAATTTCTTGGGGTTTTTTTGGTCAAAACTTTTAGGTAGTCTGACAATTCTTATATTGCCCCTCCTTGATCTGTTATCCAGATCAGTTGTTTTTCTAATGAGATATTTCGGATTTTCTTCTATTTTTTCTAGTTTTACTATATCTTGTTGTCTTAGGTCATTTGATTCCACTTGCCCAATTCTAGTTTTCAAGGAGTTATTTTCTTCCTTTTGGTTTTGTGCCTCTTTTTCTAATTGGTTAACTGTCTTTTCATAATTTTCCTAGATTGCTTTTTTCCCCCTAATTTTTCTTCAGTCTCTCTTATTTGATTTTTGAATTCCTTTTTACTTTCTTCCTTTCGGTTTTGTGCCTCTTTTTCTAATTGGTTAACTTTTTAATAATTTTCATGCTTTGCTTTTTTTTTCCCCCTAATTTTTCCTCATTCTCTCTTATCTGGTTTTCAAATTCCTTTTTATGTTCTTTCAAGATTTCTTTTTGGACTGGTGACCATTTGACATTAGTCTTTAGTGGCTTTCTTTTTTTTTGCCTCATTTTCCTCTGAATATGAACCCAGATCTTTTATACCAAAACAGCTATCAATGGTCAGGTTCTTTTTCTTTTGCTTACTAATTTTTATTTTTAATGTCTTATTTTATTTTTAGCAGCTTAATATTATTATTATCAAGTTTTAATCCTGAGTTATAGGTAAAGTTGCCCTAGCCTTCAGGTCCTTATTATTGTTTCCTGAATTCTGTCTGGGGGCTCAATCTCGGGGACTTCTCTCTTCCTCCTTTAAATCCCAAAAATGTTTTTGCTGCCTTTGCTACTGGTACAACACTCATAGGTCTGTGCTCACTGTTCACCCACAGCCAAGCCTAGGGATCATGTCTGGTTAGCACTGCTGGGCCTGACTTCCAGAAACAGCAGAGAGTCTTTCCATTTTCCGTCACTCAGCCATTTGCTATTCTTTAGATCAGGGTTGTCCAAAATGTGATTTATGCAGCTGCCTACAAGCATAGAAATTTGCATAAATGCTTTAGTAAAGGAAGCAGAGCTACCACAGAGCTCTCACTAAAATGGCAAATCAAAAAATATTGTCTATTGTTTCAATAAAAACCTAAGGTTGGACAGCCCTGCTTTAGATGAAAGTGTATGAGGTAAAGTTCGTGAAGTGAAATTTCTTGAGGCCCTGAATGATTTGAAAGTTAAGGTGAAATTTCTTGAAGCCTAGTCTGCTTCCCTCAGGGCCTGCTATTTATTCATTCAGTGGAGTTAGCCTAGAGGTGTTTATACTTCACTCAGACCAAACTTCAACCCCTGGAGTCTTCTCCCAGATCCTCATTAGAATTCTTAGGACTACTGCTTTACCCCTTTATTTTTGCTGCTCTATGTTCACTTTGTGGTTGATTTTCTGTCTTTTTGTGGAGGGAATCTAGGGAGCCCAGAAATTTCTGACCTACTTTACCATCTTCCCAGAATGTGTCACCTCCCATGGTTACCTTTGAAATCCTCTTCTTTCAAGGAACAGATCAGTCACCAACTCTTCAATGAAGCTTTTCTTGGTCTTCCCTGCTGAAAGTGAACCTTTCCTCTTTAAATTTTTTTACATCATTTTTTTTAGTATCTCTCCTTTGAACCATTATATTTGACCTTGTATTATATTAATTTTTGTATTTGTTTGATGTCTCTCCATCCCTCCTTATATTGTAAACACCTTAAGGGTGATGAGGTTAACCAAAATGATGAGGTTAAGGAACCATAGGTTTCTAGAGGTGCTCGAGACCCTAAAATACTGAATGAATTCGACTTGAGCCTTCTTAACCAAAGAAAAAAACAAAATTTATTAAGAATTGGCCATAATGGGTAGACTCTTAGGGAGCCTGAGCATTTGTGATGCTAATGCCAGCAGGCCAGAACAATCTGAGCAGAGCTAGATTGAATCCAAGCACCTTCATGAAGGGAAGATGATACTTATATACAGAAAGATTGTGGGAGGGATTGAGGGGTGGTCAAATAGTTTGGGTTGACTAGAGCAGGGGTTTAGGGAGGGTCTTGAGGAGCAGTCTAAGGAAGATTTTGATGGGACTGGGGTGACTAGAGAGCAAGACTCCAGGAAACAAGAGAATGGGATTTTGATGGGATGAAGGGTGGGAAGCAGCTGGACAATAGAGGGCTAGGCTAGGTAGAGATTTGGGCCTAGATAATGAAAGGCTTATGGCCTCAGGCAAGGCCAGATCAAATTTGAAGATTCAAGGAGAGTTCTAGGAGGTTACCAGAGACCTAACCCCATCAAAGGCAGACTCTGTTTTGTTTTTCATGTACTATTACAAATTGGTGTCTACTAACTGTCTTGCTTAATAAATATTTGTTGAAAAGAATGTGTGCATAAATGAATTAAAACATTTATTATTTGCTTTCCATATATAAAGTAATATATTAAGTTCCGGGCATACAAATAGAAAAAACAATCCTTTTTCTCAAGGTGGTAATATTCTAATGGAGGAGACAAAAGAGATGGAAGGTTTAGGATGTAGTGCTTCTTCTTTAATATAATTTTCACTCATAAAATCATACCAGTTTCTGAGGCTGAACCATTTAACAATGCCAAAGACTTTGGTGGTAAGAACTTTATTTTCTGGGTCTTCTATAGCTGTACCTATAGGAGTTGCTTCTCAAAATGGTGCTGGTCATTTAACTTGCTTGTCCCATGTTGCCTCATGTTTCTCCTTCAGGATATATTTTGCTAGATTTCCTAGTCTGTTGGAAGTGCCTGGCTCTTCACAGCTGAAAATCTAATGATATGTCAGTGACCAGTGGATAATTATTTTTTAAGTTGTTCTTTTTTGAAAAAACTTATTAATATTTAATTTTTTCTCCAATTACTTGTAAAAAAATTTTAACATTAAAAACAAATTTTTTGAGTTCCAAATCAAATTCTCTCCTTCCTTCCTGCTATCTTCATTAAGAAGGCAAGCAATTTGATATAGGTTATACATGTGCAGTCATACAAAACATATTTCCATGTTAATAATGTTGTGAAAGAAAACACAGACAAAAAAAACCCACCCTAAACTTAAGAAAACTAAAGAAAGTAAAAATAAAGTATGCTTCAATCTGCATTCAAACTCCATCAGTTCTTTCTCTTGAGATGGAGAGTATTTTTTTACCATAAATCCTTCAGAATTGTCTTGGATCATTGTATTACTGAAAACAGTTAAGTCATTTACAGTTGATCATCATACAATATTGCTGTTAACTGTCCTCCTGGTTCTGCTCACTTCACTTTGCATCAGTTTATTTAAGTCTTTCCAGGTTTTTCTTAGAGCATCCTGTTCATCATTTATTATAGCACAATAATATTCCATCACTATCATATACCACAACTTGTTCAGCCAATCCCCAGTTGTTGGACATCCTCTCAATTTTCAATCCTTTGCCACCACTGAATAGCTACAAGTATTTCTGTATATGTAGTGTTTAAAAAACAATTCTTTGGTATACAAACCTAGTGGTGGCATTGCTGGGTCAAAGGATAGGCATAGTTTTATAGCTCTTTGGGCATAATTTCAAATTGCTCTCTAGAATGGTTGGATCAGTTCACAACTACAGCAATGCATTAGTGTCCCAATTTTCCCACATTTCCTCCCACATTTGTCATTTTCTATTTCTGTCATTTGAGCCAGTTTGATATGTGTGAGATGGTCTCTGAGAGTTGTTTTAATTCACATTTCTCTAATGAATAGATTTAGAACATTTTTTCATATGACTATAGATAGCTTTGATTACTTCATTTGAAAACTCTTCATATCCTTATATAAATTGGGGAATTATTCTTATTTTTCTAAATTTGACTCAGTTCTCTATATTACTTGAGAAATGAGGCCTTTATCAGAGAAACTTGCTATAAAAATTTTTTTCAGTTATGATTACTTTGTATTTCCCTCCATCCTATTTTCATCCCAGTTTATCATATTCTCACTTTCCTTTCACCCTGTCCATCCTCAAAAGTACTTTGCTTCTGACTGCCATATCCCCCAATCTACTTTCCCTTCTATTAGCTCCTCTTCTCTTATCCCTTTCTGATCCTACTTTCCTGTAGGGTAAGATAGATTTGGATACCCAACTAAGTATATTCCCTCTTTGAGCCAATTCCAATGAGTATAAGGTATGCACATACCACTCCACATCTTCCATCTTCCCCCTATGGTAAAAGCTCTTTCACTCTTCTTTTGTGAGACAATTTACCCAATTCTACCTCTCCTTTTTCACTTCTCCCAGTACATTCTTCTTTCTCATTCCTTAATTTAATTTTTTTAGATAATCATTCCTTTATATTCAATTTATCCTTTCTGCCTTCTGTCTATGTATATTCCTTATAACTGTCCAAATAATGAGAAAGTTCTTAGGAGTTACAAGTATCATCTTTCTATGTAGGAATATAAATAGTTAATTCACATAAATCATCTGCCTCTCTCTATATTACTAACAAAGCCCAACAGCAAGAGAAAGAAAGAAAAATTCCATTTAAAGTTAGCGTAGACATTATAAAATATTTGAGAGTCTACCTGCCAAAATAAACCCAGGACTATATGAACACAATTACAAAATACTTTTCACACAAATAAAGTGAGATCTAAATAATTGGAATAACATCAGTTGCTGATGTGTTGGCTGAGCTAATATAACAAAAATGACAATGCTACCTAAATTAATTTACTTATTCAGTGCCATACCAATCAAAATACTAAAAATTATTTTATAGAGCTAGAAAAAATAATATCGAAATTCATCTGGAAGAACAAAAGGTCCAGAACATCAATGGAATTAATGTAAAAAATGCTAGGGAAGGTGGTCTAACCATACTAGATCTTAAATTGTATTATAAAGCAGCTATCATCAAAGCCACTTGGTACTGGCTAAGAAATAGAGGAGTAGATCAGTGAAATAGGTTAGGCACACAAGACACAGTAATCAATGATTACAGTAATCTACTGTTTGATAAACCCAAAAGACCACAGTTTCTGGGATAAGAACTCACTGTTTGACAAAAACTGCTGGAAAAACTGGAAAATAATATGGCAGAAACTGGGCATAGAACAACATCTGACACCGTATACCAGAATAAAGTCCAAATGGTACACAGTCTAGGTATAAAGGCTGATACTATAAACAAATTAGGGGAGCAAGGAATAGTTTATCTGTCAGATTTATGGGGAATGGAGAAATTTATGACCAAATAAGAGATAGGCACCATTATGAAATGCAAAATGGATAATTTTGATTACATTAAATTGAAAAGTTTTTGCACAAAGCCAATGCAACCAAGGTTAGGAGGAAAGCAGAAAACTGGGAAAGAATTTTTATGACTAGTGTCTCTGATAAAGGCCTTATATCTACAATATATAGAGAACTGAGTCAGATTTACAAGAATACAAGTCACTCACCAATTGATAAATTGTCAAAGGATACGAACAGGCAGTTTTCGGAGGAAGAAATTAAATGTATCTATAGTCATGTGAAAAAATGCTCTAAATCACTATTGATTAGAGAGATGCAAATCAAAACAACTTTGAGGTACCACATCACACCTACCAGACTGGCTAACATGACAAAACAGGAAAGTGATAATGCTGGAGAAGATGTGGGAAAGTTGGAACACTAGTTCATTGTTGGTGGAGCTGCAAGATGATCCACCCATTCTGGAGAGTAATTTGGAACTATGCCCAAAGGGCTATAAAAATATCCATACCTTTGGATCTAGCAATACCATTTCTAGGGCTGTATCCCAAAGAGATCATATAAATCAGAAAAGGTCCCACATATACAAAAATATTTGTAGCAGCTCTTTTTGTGGTGGCCAAGAACTGGAAATTGAGAAGATGTCCATCAATACGGGAATAGCTGAACAAATTGTGGTATGTGAATGTTATGGAGTACTATTGTTCTATAAGAAATGATGAGCAGGTGGGCTTCGAGAAAACCTGGAAAGACTCATATGTACTGATGCTGAGTGAAGTGAGCAGAACCAGGACAACATCGTGCACAGTAACAGCCACACTGTTTGAGGACTGATTTTGATAGACTTAGCTCTTAGCAATTCAAGGACCTAAAACTTTTCCAAAGGACTCATGATGGAAAATGCCATGCACATCCAGAGAAAGAACTATGGAATTAGAATGCAGAGTGAAGCAGACTCTTTTCTCTTTTCTTTTGTTTTGTTTCGTTTCTCATGGTTTCTCCCATTTGTTATAATTCTTCTATGCAACATGATTAATGTGAAAATTTGTTTAATAAGAATGTATGTGTAGAGCACATATCAGATTGCATGCCATCTTGGGGATGGAGGGGAAAGGGAGAGGGAGAAAATTTAAAATTCATGGAAATGAATGTTGAAAACTGAAAATAAATAAATTAAATTTTTTAAATAATTTTTTTAAAAAGAAATGCAAATAGTTTAACCTTATTGAATCCCTTATCACTTCTTCCATTTTTTTCATTCTTTTAATTTAGGTTTATTTTGTTTCTTGGTGTGTCATGGAGTCATTAGCTTCCACTTGCCAAATTCTAATTTTTAAGGAAATATTTTCTTCAGTGAACTTTTGTACCTCCTTTTCCATTTGGCCATTTCTGCTTTCTAAGTTCTTCTCCCCTCAGATTTCTGTGCCTTTTTTACTATTTGACTTATTCTGTCTTTTAAAGCTTTATTTTCTTCAGTATTTTTTGTGCCTCCTTTACTAAGCTGCTGACTCTTTTTTTCCATGCTTTTCTTGCGTAACTCTCATTTCTTTTCCCAATTGTTCTTCTACCTCTCTCATTTGATTTTTAAAATTTTTGGAGCCCTTCCGAGAGCCCTTTTTGGGCCTGAGGACAATTTACATTTTTCTCTGAGGCTTTGGATGTAGCAGTTTTGACTTTGCTGTCTTCTTTCGAGTTTGCATTTTGAACTTCCTTTTCATCATATTAACTTTTTATGGTCAGGATGTTTCTATTGTTGTTGGTTGTTTATTTTTTCTACCCTATTTCTTGACTTTTAACGTTATGTTAAACTTGGGATCTGCTCCCAAGTTGGAAGGGGCACATCAGGTTTTTTGTACAGCTGTTTTCAAAACTAATTCTGGGGACCCATAAGTTTTTGGTTCTTCCAAGGTGACATGATGTAAGGAGAGAAGTGTTTACTATTCTCCTGGCCTGTGCTCTTGACTGTGAATGATCACAAGCACTCTTTTCTGCCCTGGAACAGTGATCAGGGTCCCAGCTTTCCTGTGGCCACAAGCTCTGGTGTGTTAGTGCTCCTCCTCACCCTGGAACTGCAATCCAGGACTGTGACCTGGATCTGAATATAGTAATACACCAGAGTTCTACTTCCAGCACCAGCAAAGGGACCCCTGTAATCTTCTGACCAGCTGTCTGGTCTAGCCGGACCAGCCCTTACCATCTGTGGGCTGAGAGCTCTAGAGGGTACTGCTCTGATTCTGTCACCCCCAAGGCCTGCTGCTGGTTTGTTGCAGTTGAGGCTTGCCCTAGTGTAGCTTGTGCTTAGCTGATCTCTGTTCTCATCCTGGTGCAACAGAACTTTCCTTTTGATTTTCTAAGGTGTCTTGGGCTGGAAAATTTCATCCCATCCTTTTGTGGGTTCTGCCTCTCTAGAATTTGGAGGGTTTTTTGGGCATTATTTAAAGTGTTTAGATGGAAATTTGAGAGAGTTCAGGTGAGTCTCTGCTTTTTCTCTGCTATCTTGGTTCTGCCCCACCCCCACAGGGATCAGGTTTTATGGGCATGTTTGTACAGAAATGATAAAAGAAATTGTTTTTATATTCAAAGGACATCTATTTATGACTGCAAGTTGAAATTCTCTATGACTTTTATAGTACATTATCATTTTCTGGCTGTAACAGATTGAACTAGGACAAAGAAAGAAGCATTAGTTCCCCCCCTAGAATAGTCACAGCATAGTCTGTACAACTTTCCTTAAACTATTAAACCAATGTTATAGTTTATTTTATCTGTCCAGTAATAAACCACAAACATAACAAAGCTACACAGCAAATTGTTATTATTTGCTTAAAGAAAGGAATGCCATTAGAAATATAAACAAGAAGAACTAGTTCTGGCATTTCACAAGTAAACTAAAACCAAATGAAGTTGAGTTGGTGGGAGCCTCTACAAGGAGCCCTTTAGTTATTAGGATGTCAAGAACACAAGGTCCTATTGAGCTGAGTTCAGGGGTTGGTTAAAGGAAACAGAAGCTGAGCTGTGTCTAGTCTTTCTTCAATGTGTGGCAGGGTTATGTTCCATATCTTCCTACCTCCCATTACCTATTTCTTTGTGGGATCATAGAATTTAGAGTTGGGAAAAAGTCTTAGAGAAAATCTATTCTAATCTCCTCATTTTATAGATGAGGAAACATAGAATCAGAGAGGTTAAATAACTTTCTCAAGGTCACATATTAACATTATCAGCATCAGAGCTGGAATTTAAAACCAGGTCCTCTGATTCCAAAACCATACCACATTTCCTTTTTTTCTTTCCATAAGTCAGGAACAGTTTCTATTTTTCAATACTTCGTGGTTTAGCTTGACTGTGGATCTTTAGATCTTCCCACCTCCCTGACTTTAGATTTTATTAAGAAATTCTTCCTCAGGCCACATGGTACTAAGTCTTCCTTTTCTTTTCCCTGTCTTTTCTTTCCTTCACTTTGTTTCCTTTCCTTCTAGTAGATAGTGCATTCATCGACTTTCTTATACTACTCATAGGAGCATAGATTTTGAACTGGAAGGGACCTTAAAGGTCATTGAGCCCAACTTCCTTATTTCATAGATCAGGAAACTAAGGCAAAGAGAGCTTAACTAATTTGTTCAGGGTCACATAGCTAGTAAGTGTCTAAAGATCTGAATACAGTTTTTTCTGACTCCAAGTCCAGTACTCTACTCCCTTTATAGTTTCCTTTCTTCCCATCTCTCCTCTCTTTAATCTGTTTTCCACACAGCTGCTAAAATTATCTCTCTAAGGTACAAGTCTGACTGTGTGACTCCCTAATCAAAAGTTTTCAATGGCTCCCATTGCCTACAGGAGAAAATACAAACTATTTAATTTAGCATTTAAAACCTTCCACTATCTGAATCCCCCATATCTTATTTCATATCACTCCTTCTTACAAAATCTAAACTCCATATTCCAGAGAAAGTGAAACACTGGCTATTTCCCAAACTTGACACTCCATCTCCCCCTCTCCTTGCATTCACATGTCATCCCTCATTTATTGACTACACGTTCCTCATCTCTTTGTCCTAGAATCTTTGTCTTCCTTCAAGGCTTAGCTCAGGAGCTACCTCCTCCATGAAGCCTTTCCTAATTCCTTTTCCCTCAATTATTAATATTCCATGACTTCTTGATCTTTCTTGTAATATGCTCATTTTTTTTTTACAACTTATATCTTCTAGTAAAATGGAAGCTATTTAAGGCCAAGGATGGTTTTATTTCTTCCTTTTTATCCCCATTTTCTAGCAGAATGCCTTATATATTAGTATTTAATGTTCACTTAAATTTAGTTAGAGATTAGAATGAGAATTAGAATTTGGAAAAAGCATGACTTGAGGTTCAAGATATTTTGTACAGTATAAGACACTCCTTTTTGGAGAATGATTATTACTCAAAGCTCTGTGCCTAAATAAGGGGTGGCGTTTAGCAGAGTTTGAGAGATGAAAAATCCTAATTTTTCTGGCTTCCAAGTTTGAGGTGGAAACACAAACTTCAATTTCCCTTCAGAGAAAGGTCTTATGAAGGAGAGAAAAACTCTGGGGAGAAACCAACATGTAGAGGAGCCATGCCCTCATGTCCATATTCTCAGCCTACTATCCTAGAAACCTTGGGGAATTTCCCATAAGGTGAAATCTAGGACTCTCTCTTTTATAGTTGAGATGAGATAGTGTGTACTTATTTTCTCAATATATTTATAACAGAAATGTGTTCTGGTATTGATTCAACCACTAGATA
>CM053625.1:16450379-16476195 GCA_028646595.1 Phalanger gymnotis
ACAGACAAAAGCTCCCCTATTACTGTAGAAGGCAACACCTTTCTCCCAGGCCCTCCTCATAATTTCTCACCCTCCACATTCAATCTATTTCTAAGGTCTGTTGATTTCATCTTTGCTACATCTCTCAAATATACCCCCTTCTCTCCTTTGGCACTGCTACAGTTCTAGTGCTAGCCCTCATCACTTATACCTAGACTATCATAATATCCTGCTGGAAGATTTGCCTGCTTCAAGTCTCTTCCCACTCCAATCCATCCTTCTCTCAGCCACCAAAGTGATTTACCTAAAGCACAGGTCTAACCATGACACCTCCTTACTCAATAAACTCCAGTGGCTCCCTGTCACATGCTCTGTTTGACATTCAAATCTTTTTATAGTCCTCTCCTGCCTTGCCAGTCTTCTTATACCTTAGTCCCAGCAACCTACTCTTCAATCCAGTGATACTGATCTCCTGGTTATTCCACAAATAATACACTCATTTCTGGGCTCCTAAAATTTTCTGTTTCTGTCTCCCATACCTGGAATGTTCTCCCTTCTCAATTCTGCCTGTTGACTTTGCTGACTTCTTTTAAGTCCCAGATAAAATCTTGTCTTTTACCAGAAGCTTTCCCTAGCCCTTCTTAATTCTAGTGCTTTCCCTCTGTTAATTATTTCTCATTTATCCTGTATGTAGCTTGCTTCAAATATATTTGTTCGTATGTTGTTTTCCCATTAGAATGTGAGCTTTTTGAGGATAAGAACTCTCTTTTTTTTCCTTTCACATCCCTAGAGCTTAGTACAGCACATAATAGGTACTTAGTAAATATTTATTTATTTATTTATTGAATTAGTTAGGTTGGTCTCTGATAACAAACATATCTTTAGACACATAGTAGAATCTCTTCCATTATTATGGGATATTTCATAATTTTTACTCTACATATCTTTCAAATGATCCAGGGTCACCTCCACACCTTGATAAGGCACTTCAGAGTATAATTTTCATGAAGTGATAATGAAACTAAAGTGAAGTTAAACAAATAAATTAATAAAAATCCCTGTAAGAGTCAAGCACGGGACTCTAAAGGCAAGCAGGAAAAAAGAATTTGTATATATTTGACATGCATTGCTACCACAAATTAACTGTTTCAATGGAGAAGTAGTCTATCAAATCTGGTAACCAAATCAATATTTCTATTTTGAATTATATGATTGATTTCCCCTAAGAAAAATTATGGTATCCCAATAAATGCTATACTCCTAAATATCTTGAAAAAAATCATACTTTTTGGTTTTTTGCAGCTAAGAGAAAGAGAGAGGGATAGAGAATAAGGACCAAGTCAGACATTGAGTCAGGTTAATGAAGGTTTTTTTCTATTGTTGTTGATTTCTTCTATCTTCTTAGGATGTTTAGTCCCTTTGCTTTTTTCCTTAGGATGTTTAGCATCTTTGCTTATGGGAAAACTTCTTACTGAATTATTGATTCCTAAGAAACATCTTTTCATTTGTTTCTTAAAGAGATAATTATTTTAATTTTTTCAATTACATGTAAAAACATTTTTTAACATGTTTTTAAATTTAGTGTCCCATTTTCCCCAATATCCACTCCAACATTTGTCATTTTTTTTTTGTCTCATGTCAGCTATCTGACAGATACAAGATGGGACCTCAGCATTGTTTTAATTTGCATTTCTCTAATCAACAGTGATTTAGAGCATTTTTTTCATATGACTATAGCTAGCTTTGATTTCTTCATCTGAAAGCTACCTGCTTTCACCATTTATCAATTGAGGAATGACTTGTATTCTTATACATTTGGGAAATCAAGCCTTTTTAAGAGAGATTTGCAGGAAAAAAAAAAAATCCCCCTCCTCCTCTCCAGTTTTCTGCTTTCCTTTTAATCTTAGATGCATTGCTTTTGTTTGTTAAAACCTTTTTAATTTTAATTTAATGTAATCAAAATTACCAATTATACATCTCATAATACTCTAACTCATCCTTGGTCATAAGTTATTCCCTTATTCATAGATATGACAAGCAAACTATTCCATCATCCTCTAATTTGCTTATGCTATTACTCTTTGTGTGAAATACTGGTCTATACTGAGTATCTGTCAAACTGATGTCCAGTTTTTCCAGCAATTTTTGTCAAATAGTGAGATCTTGTCCCAAAATCTTGTATCTATGGGTTTATCAAACGCTAGATTTCTATGGCCATTTGCCATACTTTATCATATACCTAATCTATTCCACTGACTCACCACTCTATTTCTTAGCTGGTACCAGATTGTTGTAATTTTGTAATGTAGTTTGAATACAGTTGTAATACAATTTGAGATCTGGTATGGTGAAGCAACCTTCCTTTCCCACCAATTATTCCATTGATTTCCTTCATATTCTTGACCCTTTGTTCTTCCAGATGAATTTTGTTTTTACATTTTTTTCTAGCTTTGTAAAATAATTTTTTGGTAGTTTGATTCATATGGCACTGAATAAGTAAATTAATTTAGGTAGAATTATCATTTTTATTATGTTGGCTCAGCTTACCTATGAGCAATTAGTATTTTTCCAATTGCTTAAATTTGACTTTATTTGTATGAAAAGTGCTTTATTCATATAGTTTATGGGTTTATCTTGGCAAGTAGACTTCCATGCACTTTATGTTGTCTATGGTTATTTAAAATGGAATTTCTCTTTTAATCTCTTATTGCTGGTCTTTGCTGATAATATATAGAAATACTTATGATGTATGTGGGCTTATTTTAATTCCTGCAATTTGATTTGTTATTTCAGCTACTTCTTAGTTTATTCTTTAGGATTCTTCAAGTGTATCATTCTATCATCTACAAAGAGTGAGTTTTGTTTCCTCGTTTCCTGTTCTAATTCCTTCAATTTTTTTTTTTTGGTATTATTGCTATAACTAATATTAACAGTACAATAGCAGTAATAATGGACTTCACCCCGATTGTATTGGAAAGACTTCTCCTTTATCCCCATTACAGATAATGCTTGCTGATGGTTTTAAATGGATATCTAAATCTTATCATTTTAAGGAAAGCTCCATTATTCTTATGCTTTCTAGTGTTTTAAATAGGAATGGTGTTGTATTTGGGCAAAAGGTTTTTTTTTTATCTATTGAGATTATAATATGATTTTTGTTGGTTTTGTTATTGATATGGTCCATTATGCTTATAGTTTTCCTAATATTGAACCAACCCTGAGTTATTAACAAAAATCTTACCTGGTCACAATTTGCAATGTATTGCTGTGAGCTTCTTGCTAGTATTTGATTTAAAATTTTGCATCAATATTCAATTTTCATCAATATTCTATAATTTTCTTTCTCTGCTTTTGCTCTCCCTCAGCATCATATTTGTGTCATAAAAGGAATTTGGTAGGACTACTTCTTTGCCTGTTTTTCCAAATAGTTTATATGACATTGGAATTGATTGTTCTTTTAAATGTTGGGTAGAGTTCACTTGTGAATCCGTCTTGTCCAGGGGCTTTTTTTTTCTTGTGGAGTTCATTGATGGCTTGTTCAATTCCATTTTCTCAGATGGAGTTATTTAAGTGTTCTATTTCCTGTTTTATTAATCTGGACAATTTATATTTTTGTAAATATTCATCCATTTCACTTAGATCGTTAGATTTATTGACATATAATTAGGCAAAACTAGCTTCTAGTAATTGTTTTAATTTCTTCTTCATTGGTGGTGAATTCAACCTTTTCATTTTTAATGCTAGTGATGTGGTTTTCTTCTTTCTTTTTAAAAATCAAATTAACCAATGGTTTATTTATTTTATTCATTTTTTTTGTAAAATGAGCTCCTTTCTTGTTAGTTAAATCACTTTTTTATTTTCAGTTTTATTAATCTCTCCTTTAATTTTCAAGATTTCCAATTTGAGATTTAATTAGGGATTTCTAATTTGTTCTTTTTCTAGTTTTTAAAGTTGTGTACCCAATATGTTGATCTGCTTTTCCTCTATTTTATTGATACAAGCATTTAGAGGCATAAATTTTCCCCTAACTACTGCTTTGGCTGCATCCCATAAATTTTGGTATATTGTCTCATTGTTGTCATTTTCTCTGGTGAAATTATTGATTGTTTCTATGATTTGCTCTTTGACCCACTCATTCTTTTGGATTAGATTATTTAGTGTCCAATTAATTTTTAATCTGTCTTTCCACTGCCCTTTATTGAATGTAATTTTTCTTGCATTGTAATTTGATAAGCATGTATTAAATATTTCTGCTTTCTGCATTTGATTGTGAGATTTGCATACCCTAATACATGGTCAGTTTTCATATAGGTGCACATACTGCTGTGAAAAAGGTATATTCCCTTCTATTCCCATTGTTTCCCCCAGTATCTATCATATCTAACTTTTCTAAAATTCTCATAATCTCCTTAATTTCTTTCTTTCTTTTTGTTAGATTTATGTAGTTATGAGAAGAGAAAGTTGATGTCACACATTGTACAGTTTTGCTGATTATTTTCTCCTGTAACACATTTAACTTTTCATTTAAGAATTTATATGCCATACCTTTGATGCATATATATTTAGTACTGATATTACCTCATTGTCTATGGTATCTTTTAGGAAAATGTATTATCTGCTTATCTCTTTTAATTACATCAATTTTTGCTTTTGCTTTCTCTGGGATCACAATTGCTACCCTTGCTTTTTTTTTTAACTTCAGCTGAAACACAATATGTTCTATTCCAGCCTTTTACTATTACTCTGCATGTGTCTCTCTGCTTTAAATGGGTTTCTTGTAAATAATATATTGTAGAATTCTAGTTTTTAATCCACTCTTCTATCCTCTTCCATTTTATGGGTGAGTTCATCCCATTCACATTTACGGTTATGATTACTATGTATTTCCCTCCATATTGTTTCCCCCCTGTTATCCTACTCTCTCTCTCTTTCTCTCTCTCTCTCTCTCTCTCTCTCTCTCTCTCTCTCTCTCTCTCTCCCTTCTTTCACTCTGTCCCTTCTCAAAAATGTTTTTTTCTGACTACCACCTTGCCCAATCTGCCCTCCCTTTCACCAACCCCTTTCTCCTTTTATCTCTTTCCCTTCCTACTTCCCTCTAGTGTAATATAGATTTTGATACCCAACTGAGTGTGTATGTTATTCACTGAGCCAATTTTGATGAGAGTAAGGTTCAAATGTTGTCTGTCAGCCCCTGCCCATCTTCCTCTCTACTCTAAAAGCTCTTTTGTACCTCCTTTATGTAAGACAATCTATCCCAATCTACCTCTCCCTTTCCCCTTTTCCTAGTGCATCCCTTTTCTCATCTTTCAATTTTATTTTATTTTTTGATAGCATACTATCATACTCATATAATCCTATCATCTCATACCCATCTCCTCTGTCCATGTGCAGTCTTTTTAGCTGCTATAATAATGAGAAAATTCAAAGGAGTTATAAGTATCATCTTTCCATGTAGGCATGTAAACAGTTTAACCTTATTGAATGTCTTATGATTTTTCTTTCCTATTTACCTTGTTGTGTATCTCTTGAGTCTTGTATTTGAAAGTCAAATTTTCTATTCAGCTCTAGTCTTTTCCTCAGTAATTCTTGAATGTCCTCCATTTCATTAAATATCCATTTGCCCCCAGAAGAATTACATTCAACTTTGCTGGGTAGGTGATTCTTGGTTGTAATCCTAGCTCTTTTGCCTTCTGCAATATGATATCCCAAGCCCTCTAATCCTTTAATGTAGAAGTTGTTAAATTTTGTGTTATTTTGACTGTGGCTCTATGATATTTGAATAATTTATTTCTAGCTGCTTTGACTATTTTCTCCTTCATCTGGGAGTTCTGTCATTTGGCTATAATAATACCATTTTCAGTTTTCGTTTTGGGATCACTTTCAGGAGATGATTGGTTCTAGGATACCAGGGCAGTTTTCCTTGATAATTCCTTAAATTTGTCTAGGTTTGTTTGTTTGTTTTGATCATGGCTTTCAGATAGTACAAGAATTCTTAAATTATCTTTCCTTCATCTATTTTCTGGTTGGTTTTCAATGAGATATTTCACATTTTCTTCCATTTTTCATTCTTTTTTAAAAATTTGTTTCTCGATGTCTTATGGAGTCATAACTTTCACTTGGTCATTCTAAGTTTTAAGGAATATTTTCTTCAGTGATGGTTTTCTTTTTGCCTCCCAATTTTACTTTTTAAGTTCTTTACAATGAATTTTTGTATATCCTTTTCCATGTGACCAATTCTACTTTTTAATGAGCTCTTCTCTTCAGTTGTTTATTGTGCCTCCTTTACCAAACTACTGACTCTTTTTTCATGATTTTCTTGCATCACTCTCCTTTCTTCTTATAATTTTTCTATACCTCTCTTATTGATTTTTAAAATCTTTTTTGAGCTTTTCCAGGAATTCTTTTAAGGCCTGAGACTAATGTACCATTCTCTTTTAAGCTTTCGATGTAGCAGTTTTGACTTTGTTATCTTCCTTTAAGTTTGTATTTTGATCTTCCCTGTCACCATGATAATGTCCTATGGCCAGGCTCTTTTTTGTTGTTGTTGTTTGCTCATTTTCCCAGTCTATTTCTTTACTTTTTACGTTATATTAAAATTGGATTCTTCTCCCAGGTTGGAAGGGGCACTGTCTTCAAGCTTTAGGTTTTACGTGTTGCTGATTTCTGGGGGTCTTTAAGTTTTCAATTTCTTCAAGGTGGTGTGATGAAAGGAGAAGAATGTTTACTATTCTCTTGTGCTGTATTTTGGTCTATGAGGGACCACAAGCATTCTTCTGCCCTGGCACTGCAATCAGGGTCTTGCTTCTGCTAGTACTCCTTCTGATCCTGGGACAATGACCTGGAACATGTATGGATAATGGACCAGAGTCTTGCTCCCAATGCCAGGAAAGGGTCCCCTGTAATCTCTTTCTGACCAGGTAGCCTTTCCCCTTAGCATATGTGAGCTGAGATCTCTGCTACTGCTCGCTCAGTACCCCCTAATGCTTGCTGCTGGCTTGCCAAGCAGGATCGTGTTCCACTCTCACCTCAATTACATAGACCTTTCCTGCTGACCTTCTAAGTCATTTTGAACTGAAAATTTTTTCTCTCTCCACTCTGCTGCTCCAGAATTCATTTTGAAACCTTATTTTAACATTTTTTGGAGGGGCATTATTCAGCCATCTTGGCTATGCCCTTGAGCATTTTCATTTGTCTTGGGGATAGAAATGCTATCATGGGAATTCTACATTAGAGATCTATTTATTTTGCCATTTTACAAAACAAGGAGGAAACTAATTTTCTAAAATTTAGGGGATCTCAGGATATAAACTTATGTCAATACAGCCATCTGTGTACCAAAAAGAATGTCAGAGAATAATAAAAGTTAACATTTGTGTGGTTAAAAAGAAAAGAACAGATGAAATGCTTCAAATTCTTTTCATGGTAGAGTTTAATGGAATACCTGAAAAAAAAAGTAGCATTTCTATTCAGATCACAGTACCACAATAGTGATTTAAGTAGACAATTTCTTTAGTTACAAACTGGTACAAAGACTTCAGTGTAATTTCTACTTGCAGAGAAAAAAAAAGGATAAGAAACCAAGATCAAAATTAAAGAAGTTATAGGAGGTCTTGTGTGCATTTGTTTAAAAGATAAATTGAATTTCAGTATTTTAACTTGGAACAAAGATAGACAATAATCATATCAGTCAGATTTCCTATTCCTATCTCTATGCTAGCACAAGGTCTGATATTTATGAGCTAGGGACTTGATCTGTGATTTCACTGGTACAGGGAACAGCACCTAGGAAAGGAAATGCTTCCTGCCTATTTAGGTCAGCACCTGAACTGCAAGTTATAGTCTTAGTGAGTTTCCTAGAACAGAAAGAGGTTAAATGACATGCACAGAATCATACAGAGAGTATGGAGCTTCAACTTGTCTTCTTAGTTGTAAGGCTGGCTTTCTGTCCAACACACTGATGGGGTTTAGACTATGGAAACCCCCTTGAATCTTCCCACTTGATAAGGCTTTTGCCTGAGGCCATAAGCTTTTCATTATGGCTAGACCCAAATCTCTAGGCTAGGTTACTCTTAATCTGGCCTAGCTCTCCATTGTCTGGCTAGTTTCCACCCATGATCCTGTCAAGGGGCCTATACCCAAATCTATTGCCCTTAAACTAGCCTAGCCCTATATTGTCTGTTATCTCCAGGTAGCCTTCAGCTGCTTGCTACCCTTAATCCCATTCTCTTGGATCCTGGAGTCTGACCTCACCCCAGTCCCATCAAGATCCACCTTAGACTCTTCCTCAAGACCCTCTCTAAACCCCTCCTCCCATATCCCCAGGACTACCCTAAATCCTTCTCACAATTTTTCTGTATATGTTTCATCTTGCCTCCATGAAGGTGCTCAGATTCAATCTACCTCAGATGGAATCTAGCCTGCTTGTGAGAACAAGCTTCACAAATGGTGAGATTTCTGAAGACTACCCATTATGGTGAATCTGTGATAAACTTTGTCTTACTTTGACTGTGAGTCGAATTCATTCGAGCAGGACCCGGGGTATTGGTATTTTGGGGTCTTGAGCACCCCTAAAACATGTTTCTCCAACTTCATCGACACCATACTTACTGCCACTCCATAAATAATAGACTTGTTAATTGATTACTTATATTTTATAACAAGACAAGAATGATAGAGGCAGATATTGAGAACAGAAAGTAAGTAAAGCTATGAAAATTCAACCAAATAGGCATTTTGTCTTAAAGATGCAGCTGCTATCACTAATTACATTAAAAGTTTCAGTCCTTTGGCAAGTATGAGGCACATGTATCTCTTTCCTACTCTTTCAAAATGGTTCTCTAAGCAGCAGTATGTTATGTTCTATCAATGTATTTTCCCATAACCAGAGAAAACATAAAGCTCTAATCTTTAGACTTGTCAAAAAAAAAAAGCTATCGGCAAACTAATACACACACACACACACACACACATACATGTATATACTTCAAGGGGTTAATATAATCGACACTAGGAAAGTATGAATGGTCATGTGTTAACATTTTCCAAGAATATTAGTGTGTATACATATGTGTATGTGTGGCTATACATACACACATGTCTATTGCATTTGATGAGGTCAGGGTAACATGTTTTTAGGGGTGCTCAAGACCCCAAAATACCAACATCCCGGGTCCTGCTAGAATGAATTCAACTCAAGCCTTCTCAGCCAAAGAGAAAAACAAAGTTTATTACAGATTTGCTATAATGGGTAGTCTTAAGAAATCTCACCATTTGTGATAACTCATTTTCACAAGCAGGCCAGATTCAATCTGAGGTAGATGGAATCTGAGCACCTTCATGGAGGCAAGATGAAACTTGAAAGATTTGTGAGAGGGATCTATGGTGGTCCTGGGGTGATGGGAGGAGGGGTTTAGGGAGGGTCTTGAGGAGGACTCTAATGGGGAGCTTGATGAACTGGGGTGAGGTCAGACTCCAGAAACCAAGAAAATGGATTAAGGATGAGAAGTAGCTGAAGGTACTTGGAGATAACAGACTAGGCTAGTTTAAGGACAACAGATTTGGGTATAGACACTTTGATAGGATCAAGGGTAGAAACTAGCCAGACTATGGAGGGCTAGGCTAGGTTAAAAGTAACTTAGAGATTTGGGCCTAGCAATAATGAAAGGCTTATGGCCTCAGGCAAATGCTTCATCTAGTAGGAAAATTCAACCAGAGTTCAAGGGGGCTCTCACAGTCTAAACCCCATCACATTAACTCTTGGAGTTTCACATGAGGTCAGAAAGTTTTTTTTCTCCCTAGTATTCATTCAACATGGATTAGTTTATCCTCTCCTATGTGCTATGTTAATATTATGCTACATGCTGAAAAAAATACTGAAAAAAGTATCCAACATGGTTCTTGCCATCTAAGATCTGATAGCGTGGCTGGAGAATGAAAGTATATATAAATTAAAGAGTTAATTAAACAGTTGTTGCTGTTGCTGTGTTTGTTCTTTGTTCTCAAAGAGTACCATAACATCAGGGAAATGATGACATGACTTGCAGTTGACTTTGATTTGAGTGAGTGAGGGCTGTGCAAGGTCACTAGCCTCACTTTCTCCTCCAGAGCCATCTGGATCCAGTGACCAGATATTTATCAGGATGACTAGAGATGACCCAGCATGCAATGGGAGATCTTGGCTCTTTTAGGCTCAGACCTTTTCATGTACTCACTTAGAGTGAGGTAATTCCCATTCAGTGAATAAGCTTCTTTAAGAAGTGAGTCAAGGGATGGCCTTATTAACTAGAAAAAAAAGAAAAAAAAATCAAGATGGGAAGGGAAGACCCTCAGGGTTGGTGTTCCAAAGAGAAACAGTTACCATAGATATTCACTTTACACTAGGAGGGCCCAAAATGCAGCAATTAAGTGGAGCTTGGGTATATAAGGTACTATATAATTAAGTAAAGAATCTGGAGTTTGGGTGGACTGCAAGCTTAAAATGTGATAACAATGGCAGAAACAAAACAAACAACAAAAAACTAATACTGTCCTAGAAAATTCTGGGCTTAGGTGTGGCAAGGCATCTAGAAAAATGATAGGATAATGCCTCTATACTCTGCCCTAATGAGTCCACATATGAAGTATTGTTTTCAGTTCTGTATGCCATTTTTTCAAAGCTTTTCCCCCTTTAATTCTGAATCTTCTGCACTTAACATGGTGCCACAGAGTAAATTCTTAATAAATTGATTGATTTATATACACTTTCCTAACTATAGACTCCATGATTTAGAAATGGAATCCTGAAGATACACACCTTTTTGTTACTCCTTTCCATGAGCTATGATGGTTAGAAAGTTGGAGGGGGCTAAATGGATGGCTACATATAAGAGTGCTTGATCCATTTCCATCCTTTCTCAATGAATTTGATAATTGACTTATATTTTTCTATCCTACCCACCTTCCGCCCTCATATTAGGGGTCTTCAATATATATATATATGTATATGATTTATATATATGAATATATATATATGATTTCTATATATATATATATATATATATATATATTTTCCTTCAAATACCCTTACTAGTCAGTTCCTCAAACTAGTCATCTCCCGTGAGGTACTCCTCTACCCCACCTCAGCCACACACAAAGATGTCCATGGCCTCAATCTTGCTATCACCCGCAAATGTCTACCTTGAGATTCAAGAATCCTGAAATCCCCTTATTTCACCATAATCTATTGACTTTTCACCCCTCCTTCTACCTTCTCTTACAGAACGCTATTTTTCCTCTGCACCATGTCTTTCAGTTCCTTGGCTCCCCATTCTCTCCCAGTCCAACTCCTGGGCACTAGACACTCTCTCCTTTACACTATCTCCTTGATGAATCAATTCAACTCTATACTCTCCTCCTCTCTTGAATTCCTAGCTCCCTCGTCATATCTCTGATTACACCCAATCAAACCTCAGCCTTGGATCACTTGCACCATTTGTAGAATGTGGGATCCTTTGCTTCTACACATTTGCGACTGAATGAAGCTGAAGAAAATCATATAACCATTTTGACTGGGTAGAATTTATGTTGTCTGGGCCAATACTGCTGCTAGATAATCCTACTATACTTTATTAAATTACTATCCCATGCTCCACAATTGCTTTTCCAAAACTTTTCATCACTTCTCAAATCTCTCATGGCTTCTCCCCTCACTGTCTCAGCTGAGAACCTTGTTTCATATTTTATAGAAAAAAATTGAGGCCATTTGCTGTCAATTCCTTCCCTCTTCCTCATCTCCTATCACTAAAGTGCCTTCCACCTCTTTTTCCTCTTTCACTCCTGTCTCACATGAAGAAGTGGTCTTATTCCTTTCCAGGACTAAGCCCTTAACTTGTTCAAGTAATCCATTCTGTCTTGTGTCTTCTAACAGACTGTCTCTATCTGCTATCCTCACTGTATCACCTATTTTCAATCAAATGCTGCTGACTCATTTCCTACCACCTATAAACATGCCCATGTGTCCTGAAAAAAAAAAACCTCTCATTTGATCCTTCCTTCCCTGCTATTATTTTGGGTTTTTTTTTTCTGTCCCTTGTAGCTAAACTCTTCAAAAAGGCTATCTCCAATTGTTACCTCCACTTTCTCTCCACTTACTCTTTTCTTAATTCCTTACAATCTGGCTTCTGACCACATCATTCCATCAAAACTGCTGTCTCCAAAGTTACTAATAATCTCCTAATTGCCAAATACAACAACCTTTTCTCAGTCTTCATTCTTCTTGACCATTCTGCAGTCTTTGACACTGTTGATCACAGTGATCTCCTTGATACTCTCTTCTCTCTAGGTTTTTTGGGATACCACTCTCTCCTGATTTTGCTCCTACCTACTGGGCCACTCCTTCTCTGTTTCCATTATTGGATCATCCTCCAGATCACACCTTTAACTGTAGATGTCCCTTAGAGTTCTGTCCTGGGCCCTCTTCTCTCTCTCTACTACTGTACTTGGTGATTTCATTAGTTCCTATGGCATTATCATCTTCATGCTGCTTTTCATCACCTTTCTTGCCCTAATCTCTCTACTGACCTCCAATATCCTGTGATGTTAAAAAGTCTGAGAGACATAGTTTCTGGGTAATTAATCATTTTATTAATAATGCTAGCCTGTTATTAATAAAGGAGGTCAGTGGCACTCTCAAATGCTTAAGACTCTCATGGTGGCAGGCTCCCAACTTATATGCTTTTGGAAAAGTGGGTGTTCCTGGGGGTAGCAATGAACTTTAATTGGTTAACAATGAGAAAATGAATATTATAATGAGATGTGGGTTCATTCTAATGAGGGTCTTGGGGGTATGTGACACTGAGCACCCAAATATTGTTCAAAGAGATATCAATTTCTATATTGCCCATCTAACAAAAGGGAGAATCCACATTATCCCAGACCTGTCTTAGAAAACACAATGAGCAGGAATCTGCCCGTTCACCTAAACTTAGAATTTCTGTACTGTCTTTGGTTAGATTTTAGCTTTCCTGGCTAGGTAAGTCTTTGAGCAAGATTTCTGACACTGGTTGATTTCTGAATGAGGAAAAGGAGAAAAGCAGAAAAACCTCAGTTCTAATTCAATAATTAGTTATTAAATACAATAGAGAAATATCCATTTCTATTGCTCCCATCTCTAACTGCCTTTCAGATATCTTGAACTGGATGTCCAATAGACACCTTAAACTCAATATGCCCAAAACAGATTTTGTTTTCTTTTCGCTGTAAACTGCACCCCCCTCCTCTTATTGTAAAGTGCAACACCATCTCCCCAGTCTCCCAGGCTTGACACCTAGGAGTTATCCTGGATTCCTCCCTATGTCTTAACCCTCCATATCCAAGCTGTTGCCAAGGTCTGTTAATTTCACTCTTGCAACATCAATCAAAAATGCTCCCTTCTCTCCTCTGACAGTGCCACTACTCTAGTTCAAGCTCTCATCACCTCATGTCTGTACTATTAGCCTGTTGGTTGGTCTGCCTGCCTTAAGTCTCTCTCCACTCCAATCCATTCTCCATTTAGCCACTAAAGTGATAGGATAGGATCAACCTCGCCCGCCCCCCCCCCATTCAATAAACTCCTATGACTTTCTATTCCTCTAGGAGCAAATATAAACTGTTCTATTTGTTATTCAAAGCCCTTTATCACCTATCTCCCACTTACCTTTCCAGTCTTCTTACACATTATTCCCCATATACTCTTTGATCCATTGACAGTGACCTCTTGGATGTCCCATGAACAAGATACTCCATCTTTTGGCTCTAGGCATTTTCTCTGGCAGTCTCTCATGCCTGGAATGCTCTCCTATGTGACCTATATTGCAATTTTTTTTTAGGGACTCATATTGATGGGGTTTAGATTGTGGGAGCCCCCTCCAACTCTCCTTGGATCTTCCCACTAGATGTGAGGCCATAAGCCTTTCATTATTGCTAAGCCCAAATCTCTAGGCTAGGTTACTCTAGATTACTTCATTGTCTGGCTAGTTTTCACCCTTAATCCTGTCAAAGTGTCTATACCCAAATCTGTCATCCTTAAACTAGCCTAACCCTACATTGTCTGTTATCTCCAGGTAGCCTTCAGCTACTTCCCACCCTTAATCCATTCTCTTGGTTCCTGGAGTCTGACCTCATCCCAGTCTCATCAAGCTCCTCCTTAGACCCCTCCTCTCATCACCCCAGGACCACCCTAGATCCCTCCCACAATCTTTCTGTGTATAAGTTTCATCTTGGCTCCATTAATGGGTTCAGATTCAGTATACCTCAGATGAAATATGGCCTGCTTGTGAAAACAAGTGTCACAAAGGGTGAGATTTCTTAAGACTACCCAATATGGCAAATCTGTAATAAACTTTGTTTTTCTTTGGCTGTGAGTCGAATTCATTTAAGCAGGACTCATGTTACTGGTATTTTGGGGTCTTGGGGACCCCTTAAAAACATGGTTCCCTGACCTCATCATAATAGTATACTTGTATCTGAACAATCTCTATGGAAGAGGAAGAAGTTAGTTCTTACAACTTGTGCTAAAAGGGGAGGTGGAAGAGGGAGAAATTGGTTCTTAATAGCTTATGCTAAAGAAAAAATACCTCAATCTATAATTATCAACTCCTGCCCCTTACCCCTCTTGGCCTCTAGAAATTACTAAGATAAAGGGATGGGGCTGCTTCTCTTCACTTCTTCATGCTATCTTTTTGTGATTTATTTTCAAAGGTGTCCTCAAGTTCTTTATAATCTAATTTTGCCTTTAAAAAATCCTAGAGATGAAGAATAGCAGTGAGTTTTTTTTTAATTCAATTTTTTTCAGTCATGTCCAACTCTTTGTGACCCCATTTGGAGTTTTCTTGGCAAAGATATTGAAGGTGGTTTGCTATTTCATTCTCCAGCTCATTTTGCCAATGAGGAAACTGAGGCAAACAAGGTAAAGTGACTTGCCCAGGGTCACGCAGCAATAAGTATCTCAGGCTGGAGTTGAAGAGATGAGTCTTCCTGATTCTGGGCCCAGCACTCTACCACCTTGTTGACTCCTAAATGTAATTGATGTTTACTGGTTCAATTATATTGGGGTGCTAATCACTGGCCATTTATATTGGGAAAAACATACCAGAATAAGGTCAGGAGGAGTTAGCATTGGATAAATTCCTAATTTATTAGAAGTACTCCTAGAGCCCTAGAACCCTGGGGAGAAAATCTAGTCTTTTAGTGGGATTCAACTTGCCAGTGAAAGTAGTACAACAATGACAGCCTGAAAGCAAGGTTTGCTACATTTCATTCCTCCCCCAGGGTTCTTCAATACCCTCAAAGCAGGTTGAGGGTGTCTCTAAAATCTTCCATTGTCTTCAGCTACCAATGATCGTGTACTCCCTTATTGTTGAGGGTTTCTGAATCCCATTTCTGTTCAAGCACTTAACACTCAGATTAGTTTTTATGAAGGAATATTTACTTAAAAGGTATAGCAATAATAAACATACAACCACACCTCCTCTCCTCCCTCCCCCCACACCTATGGTCATAATCTCCCTTTGTGCCACCTCAGTCTCTGGGGAGAGAAAGAAGACTAGGTTCACAGTTTAGTTTAGTCCTAAATTCCAAGCCCTCTTGGGCTAAAGTCCCAAGCACTCTGGCTTTTCAGGGCTTCCCTGCCAAGCTAGCTGGCTGCAACATCCAACCTAGAATATTGGCTCCAAGGTCACTGTGGCTCAATTCGGGTTTCAATGGAGATTCCTTCCCTCTTCTATAAAACCGAGAAGGACCAATAGGGCCTCAGGGTATAAGAGAAAGCAGAAGAGGGTAGCCTGTCTATCCTTCATCTGTTGTCCATGTTGTCCATGGTGTCTCTGTTTTCAGGTAACCCTTCACTCTCTGTGGACGCAAAGCAGATAAATAACTCAGAAAAAAGACAGCAAAATTGTCCCAGTCTGCAACTTTTAAAGACACAAACTGTTCTAGTTAAACACTCAATGGAAGGAGGCTATGCCCACCTATGCAGTAGGAGAACTCAGGCCGTTTTCTCTCCAAAACAGGGTGCCTCTATGTTAGGTGATCTGGGCATGCTCCAAAGCTTCCATTACAGTAGAAATTGGGACAACATCTGGCATTGACTTTAGCTCCCAAATCTCTGGAAGTTTGCTCTCCCAACCTTTCAAAGTTTACAAGGTCACAGCATACTCCATCTAAGGTCAGGATAAACAAATGCAAAGAGGCAAAGAAGAGGGGAGATTAAGGCCTGAGGCTTCTTTTTCAACTCAGAGGTTTATGGGATGCTCATATAACTAGACAGAAAGGATCTAGTGACTTTTGTAATCTTTCTCAGTTCCAGAATGGTGGTCAATCGAAAGTCTCTCCTTCACATGATAAATAGACCCCAAATAATTCATACACATGCTCTGAAAGTTCATGTGGGGTTTGCATTGGAACACTTTCATGTACATGCATCCTCATAAGGAATGGAGCTTGAGTAAGATTACACGAGGAAGCACAAACACAGATCCAAGGGGAACTAATTCACATGTTACATCTGTGTGACCAAGCACGCTAGACTTTCAGTTTTCATAACATTACATTTCTATTTCTTTGAGATTAAAAAAAAAATTCTGCAGTAGTCCAGTCAGTGTATTATCCTTAGTTTAAAGATGAAGAAACTGAGTCACAGGGAGTTTAGTCACTTTAGTTGGGGTTACACAGCTGGTAAACATTAGAGACAGTTCTTGAACATAATTCTTCTAATTTCTAATTCCAAGATCAATGTTCTTTTAAAAGAATGTTTCATTGATGCATTTTGTCTTTGCATTATTCATTTTTGCAAAGAAATACAATAGTCTCCCCTCCTAGTCAGCTAGGTGGTGCAATAGATAGAGTGGGGGCCTGGAGTCAAAAAGACTGGACTCAGACACTGGTCAGCTGTGTGACCCTGAGCCAGTCATTTAAATACTGCCTACTTCAGTTTTCCCAACTATAAAATGGGGATTTTTAAAAGCATAGGGTGTAGACTATAGGAACTCCCTTGAACCCCATCCTGAATCTTCCCACTTGATCTGGCTTTTCATGCCCAAATAGTCTAGCCTTGCCTTCCATTGTCTGGTGACCTCTGGATTGCCTTCTGGCTGTTTCCCACCCTGGATACTATCAAAATATCTATACCCAACTCTATTACCCTAGCCCTCTGTAGTCTCTAGGTAGCCTTCAGCTGTTTCCCACCCTGGAATCTGACCTCACCCCAGTCCACCCTTAGCGGCTCCTTCCATCCCCCCAGACTCCACAGTCTTTCTGTATATAAGCTCCATCTTGCCTCCATGAAGGTGCTCAGATTCAATCTAGCTCAGCTCAGATTAATCTGGCCCACTGGCATTAGTGTCACAAATGCTCAGGCTCTCTAAGAGTCTACCCAATATGGAGAATCTTTAATAAACTTTGTTTTTCTTTGGCTGAGAAAGCTTGAGTTGAATTCATTTGGCAGGACCCAGCACTTCGGTATTTTGGGGTCTTGAGCACCCCTCAACACTACCTCACAGGATAATTGTGATGATCGAATGAGATATTTGTAAAGTGCTAACATAATACCCAGTGCATTATAGGCACTTAATAAATGCTTGTTCTCTTCTCCTTCATCCCCTGATCGTGTTAAATCCATATTAAATTCTTTCCTTAAGACAAAGAAAAAGAATTAAGTATGAACATCTATTATATATCTGGCCATATCTGAGAATGTGTACTACTGTCCCGTTTCTCTGCCATAAGAAACAATGTATGTTACATTTTATATTCTCTGGGACTTTTGATACTTTTAGTGATCTTATTGTGTGGGACGAAAGACCGCTACTCAAATTAATTGACAGACACTTGGATACCTTGAAAGCAGAAAGGGGTTTGTTACTTTCAGCCCCTCCTTGCTCAGAGCAGCGCTGGACAGGGAGAGTATGACTTGGAAGTTGCCCCTCTGCCTTTTATCCCTAAGGCAACATTTCTTCTCCCTAACCCCCTATCTCCTTGTCCCATTGACTGGGCCTCAGAGCACACAATGTGTTCCAGGGAACCTTTTCCCACAACAAAAGGCAGGGTAGTGGAAAATTACCAGAGTCTTGCCCAGAGACAAAGAACATGGATGTTTCTCTGCCACATGCTCAAAAACCGGGGTGCGGGGTGGGGGGGTGGGGACGGCGCTTCGGTACAGCTGCAAAGGATATTTTCAAAAGGTCAGCTAGATGCTGGTGCTATTTTGTACATCCCAATGAGCCCAAGGCCCATTTTCCCAAGGCCACTGAGGGGCTTCGCTAATTTGATTCCCTCACATTATCATTTACATTGTTTTGGGGGGTTTGGGGAGTATATTTTTCTTTTGTTTTAATCTTCATCATTTCATATAAGTTTTTCTATGTTTCTCTGACTTTCTTATTTTTGTTATTTTTTTACCCCACAATATTATCATATACTTTTTTCAGTCATTCCTTGATCAATTTGTGTGTGTCAGAAGACCACTGACTCAAGTTAAAAAAAAAAAAAAGAGGTTTCTCAAGTTAGGAAAAACAGAAGTTTTATTTGATCAAGTCTTGGAAGAGTTGGGCATCTCTCTCACTACCAGGGTGGACTGGCAGTGATGAGGGAGGTGAGGAAGAGAAGGCAAGCAGGGAGATATATGCCCTTGTACAAACTATTCTAAGAAATTCCACCCCCAGAGGCTGGACCCCCCCATCCCCATTGGCGGGAGACAAGTGGCCTCACAATCTAACCAGGAATAAAGCTACAGAATTACCTTATGGGGGGAAATAGGGGAGGGGAGGGGGAGAAGGGAAATATCATCTGATTTCCCCAAAATCATACGATTTACAGGAAAACAAAACTTAGGCCTGGTGAGGTTCACATCCTGACTAAATTTTTAAGTACTATCTCTATTTTGAATATTGCCTTGCCTGAGTTATTCGTAGGGAAGCTTTTACAATCTTGTATTCCACTTACAGCTGAGGTGACATCTATAAATCTAAAGAAGGAGGGGGAGAAAGATATTCCTAAAGGCTAAATAATCAGTTTCCCACAGACTCAAATTCTTCACATTTCCCTTTTCTCTAAATACTGATTCTCAAACATTTTAGATATAAATACATACATATATATATATATATATTCCTGCGAAGCCTTCACACTTTATTCTCTCGCTACCTCACACAAATCTGAATCTACTTTCTAGTGCTTTACTACCATAAGGAGTACTTCTAGGGATATATTTCAGATATTTCTTTCTGCTTTTAACTCCTTGGAGGTAGATGCCAATAGTGGAATCCATGGGTCTGAGTGTGATGGTGAAGCCCTCTCAGGGAATCTGGATCTCAGCCTTTCTGTGAGTTGAGTGGAATGAATGTGGGTGGGGACCTTAAGGCATGGCTCAGGGCTTCTGATTGACAGCTAGACCTAAGTTTCGAGTTACTAAAATCACCTGAACTATGTCCTCACCAAATAAGGAAAAAAGTGTTTTTGAGAGTTTGGCATTGGCTAAATTGTACCTGGGGTAGTA
Organism: Phalanger gymnotis; assembly: GCA_028646595.1. Lineage (NCBI taxonomy): Eukaryota > Metazoa > Chordata > Mammalia > Diprotodontia > Phalangeridae > Phalanger > Phalanger gymnotis. The sequence goes on from CM053625.1 coordinate 16,469,866, forward strand.
GATTTCCAGGAAATTGTGAGCCTGGACTCCACCAATGAGAGTAAAAGGCCAGTGCGGGGGGGGGGGGGGGGGGGGGGGGGGGGGGGAGTTTCCCTAGTATATAAAGCTAAGTTCTACCCTCTGGCCACCCCCCCCTCACTACCACAGATTGTCTGATTGTCTATTGGTTAGGAGTCTGCCCTTTCCCATGGGATTGTAATAAAGAAGTTTTTCTGTTTCTAAATTTGAGAGACCTCTGACTTTTTTTAATTAATTGCTGGTGGGTGGTCTCACCCCACACAGGTAGAATTAGATTAGTGTTCTTTCAACTCTGCCGGACAGTCTCTATTGTTACTTCTTTCACAGCTTTAGTATAGGACATGGGAACTGAACCAGGTCTTTATACTGTTAGAATCTCAGGTTCTTTACTTTACCTTGGAACTAACAATACAGAACTACTTTAAAAGTGTGTTGCAAATGCTGATTCATATTTACATGCCTTTCTATCCCTGAATTAAAATAATCACTTAACCATAGTGTATAATTAAGAAGTATATTATTTGTAGATATGATCTGTGAAGGCTGCATTGTAAAAGGATACTTTAAAGATCATAGAGTCTATAAGAAATTCTATCCAATAGGATTTAAGGGATGAGCAAATCTAGGATGAAAATTAATCTAGGAAAAGAAAGAGTTTGTTGTGAAAACAGAACTTGAAAGTCATAGTTAATTATCCCTAGAATAATAAGAATGTGTGCTCAAGGCTGAATCTTTCAGAGATGAATAGGAGAATGGTTATTTGATTCACAAAGTAAGGTCTTTAAATTCCTACTCTTGCCTCCTCTGCTATCTCTAGAACAATAGCTCTGGGCACCACTTTATAGGAAACACTCAAGGATTTTTCCTTAAAGAAGACGAAGGAGATGGTGGAGTTGTAGGAAATAGTATAGTCAAGCTACCCCTAAACTCATCTCCAGAAAATGTTTCAGACCAAATCCTGATTGGAAAATCTGAGAAAAAATCATAATGAGCCCTCTGTCCAGCCCAGATTAGAGGGATACACACAAAGACTGACAAAGAGACCACCATGTGGGGTAGCTAGGTGGGTCAGTGAAGAGAGCATTGGACCTGGAGTCAGGTTCAAATCCAGCCTCAGACACTTACCAGTTGGGCGACCTTGGGCAAGTCACTTAACCCTGATTGCCTCAAAAAAAAAAAAAGACTTCATGAAACAATAAGGACTATTAAAACAAAAACCAAAAAACCTCCACACCATGTGAAATGCTATGGCACTTAGGGAGATGGTGGGCACCAGGGCAAGAGGGGGTACCAGGCCTATAGCAAGACAATGCATGCAGGGTGTGTGAACAACTGGTAGCTTTGTCACCCATTACTCAATTCTAGGTCACATATCCAGGGCAGATTGAGAAGAGGACATGTGCTGGGAGGTGGTGTTGCAGGGTGGGGCAATACGCTGGGTGGTATTGTAAGAAAAGATAGTATGGTATCTGGTTTTGCTCCCACAGAAGCTATCCATATAGCTGAGTTAAAGTTTACCTACCAAGACAGTGGCCATCTGAGGGTCAGGGAAGCTAGAGAGGCTAAACCAGTTGAACCAGTCCAAGCTTATCATGTCCGTTCAAGGGTTAGGTCCTGGTCAAGTGTCTAGGTCTACTAAATCTGCATACTTTGCATATGTTAAAGAGGGAAGGTAGGGTAGTAAAGAATGTAGACTAATCCTAACTCAGACAAGGAAGATAGAACTAATTAACTTCACTTTTGCTTCTGTATCCTTACTATCCTACCTGTGTAAACTGTATAAATTAAGAAAAGTGTAAAAAAGTAAAGAATGTAAACTAACCATAACTCAAACAGGAGTGGAGGAGCTGGTTATCCTCACTCTTACAGCTGTATCAGTGTGAGTGTTTCTAGTGAGTACTGCAATCTAGAGTAGTGTAATAAACACCTTCCTCTGCCCACTCTGGTCCTAAGTTTTTTGGGTGAGAATGGTCAAATCACATGGATCTTCCTAAGGTTATGCTACCAGGAAAGCACTGAGCTGTGGAAGCACGTCTTGGGCTTATTCCCTGACCCTACCTTGGGGAGTCCTGTGATCCCCTCAGTGGTGTTAAGGGGGCTACCACTTGGGACTTCCTCAGGGAACCCTGTAGTCTGCACAGCCCTCTTAAGGGGCCATCACTTGGGTCTTACTCAGGGTCTAACCCCTAGGAAGCCCTGGGATCCCCACAGTTAGAAAAGGGGCTATCACTTGGTCTTCCTCTGGGAGTTCTGTGGTCTGCACAGCCTTCCTTAGGGGTTATCACTTGGGTCTTTCTCAGGGTCCAACCCTAGGAAGTTCTGTGATCCCCATAACTGTTCTAAGGGGCCATCATGTGGTTCTTCCTCAGGGTCTGACCCTGCCTAGGGAGGTCCTGTGATCCCCACAGTTAGAAGAGTGGCTGCCAATTGGTCTTCCTCTGGGAGTCCTGTGGTCTGCACAGACTTCCTTAGAGGTTATCATGTGGTTTTTCCTCAGGGCCTGACCCTGCCTAGGGAGGTTCTGTGATCCCCACAGACTAAGGGACCATCACCTTGTTCTTCCTCAGGGATTTGGTCCTGCCCAGTCTGGTGATCCTCAACACCGTGTTTCTCACAGTATAATGAACAAGGAGCAAGGTCATAAGCACATAGTAGCAGTGTGGCTCTGACTCTAGGAGCAGCATGGGGTCTCAATTTCATGTTTTAACCCAGTCTGAAGCTTACAGAGGAATACATAGGGTAAGATTCCCAGATCAAAAGGGAGTTTTCATTTCAATCTCTCTGTACCAGCAGAGTTTTTCCAATTGGTGGATTGGAGCAGCAGGAGCTGCTATTTGCTCAATTTAAAACCCAAGCCAAGAATTTACAGAGCTCAGACCAAGAAAGCAGCAGTCACTTTGGCCAAGATCAGACCACTTTGAGAGCACTGAAAGCTTGTAAGTCTCCAGTGTGAGCTGGCCCTAAGATCCTGGAATAACAGAATACTTAATGCCCCAGGAAAACACCAACAGGATCATAGATGTTCTCTCCAGAAGTGCATAGAGCCCAAATCCAACATCAAACCTGAAGCTCAGAAGGAGGCTGGAAAAATGAGCAAACAAAAAAAGAAAAGCACTATAAAACTTATTATGGTGACAGGGAAATTCAAGACACAAACATACAAGAGGGGAATTACTCCAAAATATCTACCTCAAAGAAAAATAGAGCATAAGCATAAATTCATATGGAATTTCTGGAAGAGATGATGGAAGAATGAAAAGAGAGTTTAAAATGTTTTTTTAATAACTTAAATGATCCCTAGAGGAAATAAAATTGTAAAAGAAATGAGATTTTTATGGAAGAAAGAATTGAAAAGGGAACTGACAACTTGGCACAAAAGAAACAAAAAATCTTGCCAAGCAACAAACTTCCTGATAAACATAATGGATCAAATCTTAATCTCCTTGTCTAGAAAGAACAATGACAGCAAAATTAATCAATAATGAATGTTGCAAAATTACAAAGAACGAACATGGCCCAAAAGAAGAGATATGAGAAGACATCTCCCCCAACTCCTTTGAAGAGGAAAGAAGCCCCTGAGTCTGGAACATTTTGTATATTTTAAGATTTTTCAACATGTTATTCAATTTTGTTGATTGCTTTTTCTCTGCATGTTTATCTTTTAAAAAAATATTTTTGTATGTGATATGGCTATCTGGGAGGGGAAGGAGGAAAAATAGAGAGAGAAATTTAGCTGATGTAAAAAGAAAAGATATTAGTAAAGTTTATTTTTAAAAAGTTATCAAAGGAGATTAAGGAAAAATATGGAAGATTAAGGAGTAAAACGTGAAGTAAGGAACTTGAGGGAAAAGATGAAGGTAGTTGGCAAGAGAAGTCAAGGTAAATAATAAAAGTTAATCGTAATATTTAGAGGGTTAAGCAAATTGATATTGATGAATGAGGCAAAACAATGAAACAAATAACAAACTAGTCTAAGGCTGATGGGCATTGCTATGGCTGTGGTGGTGGCTATGGAGTTATTGAGACAAAGAAAAGAATTTGCGCAGGGTTGTCAAGTTACTATGGAATAACTATAAAAAGTTTTAGCTACGTACTTGGCTTTGAAGCGCACACACCTAGAAGAAATAATGGTGAAAAATCTGACCATTATCAAAATAGGAGAAATCATACAATGATGTGCAGTATTGATTATGTAGTGTTTGTCAACTGAGTGACTGTTATCTGTGTTTGTGTTTCTTTTCATTTTAGGTAGCTAAGGAGCTTAAACGGTTCTTTTTCATTTAACATTTTATTTTCTCCCAATTGCATGTAAATTAATTTGTAACACTAGCTTTTTTTCAAAATTTTGAGTTCCAAATTCTCTCCATGCCTCTATTTCCTCCCTCCTCATTGAGAAGTCAAGCAATTTAATATACAGTTATGCAAAGTATATTTCCATATTAGTCACATTATGAAAGTAAACACAGACTCCCCCACCCCCAAAAAACCCCAAACCTCCAAGAAAAATAAAGCTAAAAAAGTATGCTTTGATCTTCCTGCAGATTACATCAGTTCTTTTTCTGGAAATGGATAGCATTTTTTTTTATTATAAATCCTTTGGAATGATTGTCTTGGATTACTCTCTTGCTGAGAGCTGATAAGTCATTCACAGTTGATCATGATACAATATTACTCTTACTGTGTACAATGTTGTCCCAGTTCTGCTCATTTTCCTTTGTGTCAGTTTGTGTCTTCCCAGGTTTTTTTTTTCCTGAGAGCAACCTGGTCATTATTTTTTATATTATGATAATATTCCATCACAATCACATACCACAATTGAGTCATCCATTCCCCAATTGCTAGGCATTCTGACAATTTCCAATTCTTTGCCATCACTAAAAAAGCTGCTACAAATGTGTGTACATATAAATCCTTTTCCTTTTTTCCCCTCTTTGGGATACAGACCTAGAAGTGTTGGGTATAATTCCAAATTGCTCTTCAAAATTATTGAATTAATTCATAACTCCACCAACAATATATTTAGTGTTTCAATTTTTCCAAATCCCTTCCAACATTTTTCTTTTACCTTTTCTTTCTTATTATCCAAAATGAGAGGTGTGAGGTGGTACCTCTGAATTTTTAAAATTTGCACTTCTCTAATCAATAGCCATTTAGAGATTTTTACTCTCTTCTATCAACACCTTTCCTCCTTTCTCTTATCCACTTCCTCTCCTAGTTTCCTGTAAGGTAAGATAAATTTCCATACACAAATGAGTGTGTATGGTACTCCCTCTGTGAGCCAATTCCAATGAAAGTAAGGTTCATGTGCTACCCTCCACATCCTCCATCTTCCCCTTTACTGGATTGGGTTCTAATTTAGCTCCCCATTGTATGTTATATATCTTCAGATTAGGAGTAAGCATTCTTATTAAAAATGTCTCCCCATTGCCCAGTGGGCAGTTATGTAGTATTTTTAGAGCATCCTATATGTCTCCGTCCCAGGTTTCTGGGTCCCAATCTGGCCTGGCTTGCTCTATAGACATGTGTACCTTCTTTTTATTAATTTTCCCTTTCCTTTTCTTAGACTTAATTTGAGCTTCCTTAAAGGCCACCTTCTTGGCCACATTTTGAAAAGAATGCACCTGATCACTTAGGATAAAATTCTGACCTTGCAACAAGCTAGACAGCCCTCTAAGTCAGCCAGCTCCTTCTCCAATTGAACTTTTTCCTCCACAGCTTTATTCCTAAGCTGACACATTTTCCTGCAAGCAGTCAGCAGAGCCCAACCCCTTCTACTAATAATACATGCTGTTTAAATTTAAATATTGGAAAATTGATGAGTGTGCCTCCCTGGAGGGCTACTCTCAGATCAGTTGGATTAGGTCTATACTTTATATAAGATTCAGTCCTGACTTGGCCTAATCCTACAATATTCCCTGTTGGAATAGGTATTGAACTGCCAGTTGGGCTCTTTGGTTTGATAGCACCTTGATCTGGATTAGCCATTAAAGGAATCCAGGTCTTGGGTGGACTTATTGATCAAGATTATCAGGGTGAGATAAAGGTCATACTATAAAACCTAGGACCCAATCCAGTTGAGATCCAGGTGGGGGACCAGATCATCCAGCTATTTATATTGTCATATAAGGAGTTGGAAGCTAAATTACTCTCACTGCCTACAAAGGTTACCATAAGAAGTGGAAGGGAGGGGCGGAGCCAAGATGGCAGCTGGGAAGCAGTGACTGGCGTGAGCTCCCCACCAAGTCCCTCCAAAAACCCATAAAAAAATGGCTCTGAACCAATTCTAGAGCTGCAGAACCCGCAAAGTGGCAG
>CM053625.1:16476695-16496526 GCA_028646595.1 Phalanger gymnotis
ATTTTTCCTTCTAAGTCAAAGAACCTTTTAAGACATATCAAAACATGTGACAAAATTACCTATTCTTTACTTTATTCACATGGGTACATATGACATTTCTAGAAGGAATATAAAATATTGGCAATGATTAGGAAGTCCTATGCAAGAAACAAAGAACATAAGATTTTCTTCACAATTGCTGATTGGAGACAAGGGATACAGGAGACAAAAGAGATGTCTTAGAATGGAATTTGGTTTTCTGGATCATGGCTTATAATAAATGGTTGATAGATTCCTGGCCATAGATCAAGTATGATTAACTAAGGCTAGTAAGAATGCATTCTCAAGTGTCCTGAAAAACCATATCTAAATGACTTTAAACTAAAAAGGATGGGGGAAAGAATAGACTACTAATGTATATTTCTTAAGTTATTACCCCCAAAAAGTAGCCACAAAGAAAGAATAAAATCTGATATACTCAGAAATTCATAAGAAACAAAAACCAAGAGTCGGAAGTGAAACTCATAGCCTCAAGTGTCTGTAGACAAATGCCCCAAAGTTTAGAGGTTCTAATGCATGGGGGCAAATTTGATCTCATAGTTACCACTGGTACTTTCGGAGATGAAACTGGGTTTCAAACTATGACTCTGGATCATATTAAAAACTAACAGAATGGGAGGTAGGGATAGGCCATTATATATTAAGAAAGTATAATGTGAGGAAATCCAGGAACCAAAGAAGGGAAGCCTAAAGGAGAGTGTATAGGTAAAAAACAAAGAAAGGGAAAACAGAAGTGACTTTTTTAGCATTGGAGTATACTGTAGAACACCTGGACAGAAAGAGGAAAAAAGCAGATCACAAACCTGGCATATGGGCCTGATATCATAGAAATACAGGACTTCAGTTATCTAAACACATAATAGTGTGCTCTCTGATAAAAGGCAGAACAACTAATAACTTCTTGATATTGTTTATTGCTAACTTTATCCCTTAAAAGATGGAGGAATCCACAAAGGGAAATTCTATTCTCAATCTGATTGTCACTAACAGAATTACAAGTTAGGCTTGCTTGGGTGGAGATTATGGAAACCTTGAGGAAAGAGAACTTTCTTTTTAGAGCTTGTGCATAGGAAATGAAATCATATAGTCTAATATGTACCCTAGATTTTGAGAAAACAAATTTCAGTAGGATCAAAGATAGGATCTCTTGGGATAAAATACTTCAAAAGAATTCAACCCAGGAGGGTAGGGAGATACTCAAGAATAAAATTTTTAAGGCACAAGAAAAATGAGTTCCACTATGAAGGAAAAATCAAATTGGTCTGAAGAGAACAGAGTAGATGCTCAGGGAGTTGACTAACCAAATTAAACTTTAAAAAAATTTTTTTATAAAAGATAAATGTATGGCTTGGTAACAGAAGAAGAATATGATTATACAAGTTTTGTAAAAAGTGTCAGAAATACTAAAGCTCAGAAAGAGCTGAGGCTAATAAAGAAAGCTAAAGCCAACACAAAGAGTTTGAAGTTGGTTTTCTTTTAAGCTAAATTGTGAGTAAAAGGAAGATCAAAGAAGGGTTGCTATGTTTTTATGGGGTGGTTGAGATAATAACTAGCTTAAAAGAGAAGGTAGCAGCACTATTCAGTTCTTATTTTGTTTTTGTTTTCTCTGCAAAGGAGAATGATACTCACATTGGAAAAGAGAGAACAAAAGTGACTGCCAAAAAAGTTGATATCCAAGATGAATAAAGAGATAGCATGAAAGCATCTAGCTCCCTTGGCCTACTTTAAGTTACCTGACCTAAATGAACTACATCCTTGGGTCCTGAAAGGACCATTACATATGATTACTGTCAGAGATATTTGAAAGATCATTAAAAATGGGAGAGGTATCCCAAGACTGGAGAAAGACAAATGTCCTGATTTTCAAAAAAAGGGAAGAGAACAGAGTCCTCAAATGATAGGCCAATGAGCTTGACTTCAATTCTAGGAGAAAAATTCTAGAATAGATAATTGAAGAGATGGTAGGTACACATTTAGGAAATAAGTGATTACAAATAATTAGCATGAGTTCATCAAGAACAGTTCATGGAGAATTCTGACTAAAATAGTTGCCTGAATGGAGGTAGATTGCCCAGCTCCCACTCTAGCAAACACCTGAAATTAACTCCAGACCAAATAATGCTATCCAGAAATTCAAAAATAAACTAAGTAACAGCTCCCTTGGAACTACAAAAAAAAAAAAATCATACAGAAGCACATGGGCAATAGTAAAGAACCAATGCACAAGTCAACAGCCTCCCAGCACTCCCTGGGATGGACCAGAGCCTGTAATGACTTTGCATCTGGAGGGAGCAGAAGTAGAGGGCCTAAGAAGACCTAAGAAGGACAGAAAGCCCAAGGATCTTATAAGGCACAGGGAACAATAGTGACCAGAGCAGCACGTTAATACTAAAGTCTGGCACAACTTATGTTAAAATGATCCATGGTTCTGATTCCTTTGTCCTGACATACCATATAAGATCTTGAAGATCCAGTGCTCTAAACTTCAAAGATCCAGGGGAGGTTTACCCTGGGAGGTGGAGGTCAGCACAAACGAGGGAATTAGCAAGACTGACCACTCCAAAGTGGGTGGCCCCAATTCAAGAACTAAAGTTAGAGAGATGAATAAATTAAAACAATGATCAATATAAAACACACTGTAAATCTAGAGACCAAAAAAGAATGAGTGAGTAAATCTGTAACAAGTACAAATAAAGAGTAGAGGAAAAAATGGATTTTCCACAAGGACCACATATAGAAGAAATAATGCCAGAAATAAAAGTTCTGGAGGAACAAATTGGAAGGAGAATAAATAGATAAGAAGAGAAAATAGTGGCCAGGTACTGAAAAAGGACTGGGAAAGGGTACTAGGACAAAAAGCCCTAGGAGAGAAAGAGATCCCAAGGGTTCCCTGAACAAGTTCTTTGTATAGGAACCATCACATATCTGGCAGCTCTCTTGCCCACTAACCAGGTCACGGAACTAGTATAGAAAGGAATAGTCAAATGCACTGGCCATAGCTGTTTATTGAGCAAGGAACAAGTTTTTGAAAAGTAGCTATGTGGCTCTGATTCCTAGAGCAGAGTGGTGACTTATCTTTAACCTTTAGCCTAGTAAGGAATAACAAGGATTGGAGTCCCAGATAGAGAAAATGAACCTGTAGAGCTCCACAGCAAGCTAATAGGGATTGATTCTAGGACCATTTAACTCAATCTGACAAATCCAAACCTAACTCAAACACTTGCAGAAATCAAACCAGGAGGATGGTGAGTAGAGTTTACCTAGGATTATGTCACTTTGAGAGCACCAAAAACTTTCTGGGTCCCAGGCTAAGCTGTGAAAGTAGCAAAAGGATTTAAGAAGATGGAAGCCCAGGCCAAATATTCTACCTCCTCATCAAAGAGTGCAAGAGACAAACACTAAAATAAAATCCAAATCAAGGAATATGCTGGAAGAATGAGCAAACAGTAAAAAAAAATATATCCCTTAATAAAGAGATATTATGGAGACAGGGATATTATGGAGACAGGGAAGATCAAGACAGAAACACAGATGAAAATTATTTGAAAATGCTCAAAGAAAAATGTAACTTGCATATAAGTCCAACAAAAATTCCTAGAAGTGTTAAAACAAGAATTTTAAAAAGAAAATTAAAATGATTTAAAAAGCCAAATGAGAGCAATAGAGGAAAAAATAGGGAAAGAAAAATTATGAAAAGCGAATTAAAAGCTTGGAAAAAGAGGTGCAAAACCTTGCTGAAGAAAATAACTTCATGAAAATTAAAATTGGCCTTAGAGAAACAAATGACCCCATAAAACATCAAGAAAAAAAAATCTAAGTATCTAAAAAATAGAAACATCTCATAGAAAAAATAGCCTACCTGGAAAATGGATTAAGGAGATTTAAGAATCATTAGACTATCCGAAAGCCATAATAATAATATATTAAAAAAAAAAAGCCTAGACAGCACATTTCAAAGAAATCATAAAAGAAAACTGTCTAGACCTGAGAACCTGAGGGCAAAAATGAAGATTGGAAGAATCTATTTGTTTTCTGAGAGAAACACCCTATGAAAACTCCTAAGAAGGTTAAAGCAAAAATCCCGAGTTTCTAAGTCAAAGGGAAAAAAAAAACACTGCTAAAGGCAGAAAGAAATAATTTAAGTGCTGAAGAGTCTCAGTAAGGTTCACGCAAGATTTAGTGCCCAACTACTACTCCAAAGGTGTGGAGAGCTTGGAATGTGATGTTTTAGAAGGCAAAGCATCCAATCTTAAAAAAAAAAAAATGTTTAACCCAAAAAACTGAAAATAATCCTAGAGGGAGAAAAGGAACTTTTAACAAAATAAAAGACTTCTAAGCATGCCTGATGAAAAGACCAGAGTCAAGAGAATTATAAAAAGACAAACATTGTAAGCAATAGTAAGGAAATAAACAAGGATAAATTGTTTACATTCTTACATGGGGAAATAATACATATAGACTCTCAGGACTGTATCATCATCAGGGCACAAAATGGTATGGCATCTAAATTATTACAAGAATTTCTTAAATTAGTAAAACTATAATAGTGGATCATCTCGATTTACCCCTCTCAGACTTAGCTAAATTTAAACAAAAAATAAACAAGAAAGAAGTTAAGGAGATCAACAGAATTTTAGAAAAATTAGTTATGAAAAACATCTGGAGAATATTGACTGGGAGTACATCTGTTTCTCAGCTGCGCATGAGAAAATGCTCACAAAAATTTACCGTGCATTAGGGCATAAAAGCCTCACAAACAAATGCAGGAAAGTGGAAGCAAAACATACCTTTTACTGATCATGATGTAATAAAAATTATATCAATAAAGAGACTTTGAAGGAAAGATTTAAAATTAGTTGAAAATTAAATAATTTAATCATAAAGAATGGGTAGGTCAAGGAAAAAATGAAAAAAGTTCAATAAAGATGATGATAATTTTGAGATAATATACCAATATTTGTGGGAGGCAGCCAAAGCAGTACTTAGGGGAAAATTTAAAACTAAATGCTTTTATCAACAAAAAAGGAAAAAGCAGATCAAGAAATTGGGCATGCAAATAAATTTAAAAAAAAAACCTTAAAATGCCAACAGATTAAATACCCCTAGTTAAAGCAAAAAAAAAAAAATAGAAATCTTAAAAATAAAAAAGAAATGAACAAAGTTGAAACTAAAAAATAGCTAATTAATATAGGAGCTGGTTTTTTAAAAAATATCTGTGCATGAGGTAATTTTACGATATTATACATAAGGTAATTGTACTTTAAAAAAAAAAGAAAGAAGAAAACCAAATTACCAATATCAAAAAAATGTGAAAGGTAGACTGAAGAAAATAAAGAAAAAGTGAAAGCAATTACTAGGAGCTATTACATCCAACTATAGGTCAACAAAATGAATAATCTCAATGAACTGGATGAATATTTAAAAACATAAAAATTGTTCATATTAACAGGATAGAAAACAAAATATTTTTAAAACTTTATCTTCAAAACAAAATTTAAAAGTCATATACTCTCTAAGAAACAAATTCCCAGGATAGATGGATTTATGAGCAAATTCTATAAAACATTTAATTTAATTTAATTAATACAAAACAGTTAATTTCAATACTACATAAACTAACAAAGTTAAAAAAGGAGTCCTAGTAAATTATTTCTCTGATACAAATATGAGCTTGATAGCTAAACCAGAAAAAGCCAAAACAGAAAGAAACCTATAAACCAATTTCCTTAATATCTATTAATGTAAACATTTTAAATGGAACATGAGCAAAGAGACTATAGTAAATAGCACAAAGATCATACATAACGATCAGGCTGAACTTATACTAGAAATGCAAGGAATATTCAGTTTTAGCAAAACTATAAACATAATTGACTATATTAACAATAAAAGCAAAAACATTTACATGATTATCTCAGTAAATACAGAAAAATATTTTGACAAAATACAACACCCATTGCTAATTAAAAATACTAGAAAGCTTAGAAATAAATAGAGCTGGAGCAAAATTTCAGTTCTTCTGAAATGGTATGATCTATGGAGAGGTGAGTTTACTACTCTCCTAGCCTTTATTCTGGTCTGTGCATGACCACAAGCTCTCTTTTTTGCCTTGGAATTGTGACAAGAGTCCTAGCTCCACCATGATGGCAAACTCTGGTGCACTAGTGCTCCTCTTCACCCTGGGACTGAGACCGAGGACTGCAATCCATATTCAGGTATGGGCAATGCAACAGAGTCCTGCCCCCAGAGCCAGCAAAGGGACCTCTGTGATGTTCTTCTGACCATTTGTCTGACCCCCTTACTGTCTGTGGGCTGAGAAGTCCAAAAACTGTCATTGCCACCACTGATCCAGTTTCCTCCAAGGCCTGCTGCTGCTTTCTTGGGGACTGCACTCCCCTCACACCTCAGTGCAGCAGACCACCTACTGACCTTCTAAGTTGTCTTTGGCAGGCAAATTGTTGCACCCTGTTCTTTTGTGGGTTCTGCCACTCCAGAATCTGTTTTGAGGCATTATTTAAAGTTGTTTAGTTGGGGAGAGCTCAGGTGAGTTCCTGCTATCTTGATGCTATCCCCCTATTCAGATATTGACAGGCCAGAGCATTGAGATGAATCTAATATGAAATCTTATAAGGATAAGAATATAGTGTTGTTCTCAGATGTAAAGAAATCAAGTGCAATAATATAATACGGTTAGCATGTTGTTTTCTGAAAAAGATCTGAAGGTTTTAGTGAACAACAAACTCAATATGAATCAGCAATGTGATACAGCAGCCAACAGATCTACTGGGATATTGGGATGAATTTTGAATATGTAGTTTTTAGGAATAGGGAAGTAATTGTTCCATTGTATTCTCTTCTTCTTAGGCCTTATCTGGAGTATTGTGGTCATTTCTGGGCACTACTCTTTTACAATAATGATAAGTGGTAAGGAGTGTAACCAGGATGGTAAAACACCTCTAGTCTATGTCATACGAGGATCTTTTGAAGAAGCTAAAGATGTTTAGCCTGGAGAAAGAAAAAGTCAGAAAGGTCACGATAGTTGTCTTTAAGTATTTGAAGGAGTGTCATGTGGAAGAAGTATTAAGTTTGTTATTTTTTATAACAAATAACAGACCCAGGAGGAATGAAGGAAGTTTAAAACACAAACAGATTTTGGGAAAAATTTCCTTTAATTCCAGCTGTACTTTCACAACCTGTCCCCTACCTGACTTTCAAGTGTTTTTACCTTACCCCTCCACATATTCTGCAACTCGATGACGCTGACCTTATTTATATTTCTTAAACATGACATTCCATTTCCTGACTCTGTGCATTTTCCCTGGCAGAGCTCCATGCCTGGAAATCTCTTCCTCCTTATCTCTGCCTTCATTGATCTGCTAAAGTTTCCCTTTCCCCAAAAAGTCATTCCCAGGCCTTCTTAATTTTATCTGAGATTATCGCCATTTATCTGGTATAGCTTGTTTGTACAGACTTCTTTGTGTGTTATCTCCCCACTAGACTTTGAACTCCTTGAGAGCCGGTATGTTTTTTATCTTTCTTTGTATCCACAGTTTATGCACAGTGTATGTGTGTGTACAGTGCCTGGTACATTGTAGGTGCTTAATATATGCTTGTTGACTGACTATCCAAAAGTGAAATTGCCTACCTTGAGAGGTGTTGAGTACCCCCTCCTTGATGATCTTCAAGTAGAGGCTGGACAACCATTTTTTAGATATGTTACATGGTAATTCCTTTAGTTTATGGATTGGATTAGATGGCATCTGATGTCCCATCCAAATTCTGTGATCCTTCTATTTTTTTTTAATTTTTGTAGTTTAAGTCTCTTCTTTCCTTTGCTTTCATGGAAATTCTCCTGTCTTCTTACTTGGGTTGGAGAAGCAGAACATATAGGCCCATTTCAAAACATGTAGTTAGGTGTCCATCCTTTGCATTACATTTCTGAATATTTCAAGAATGAAAGAGGCATCAGCTGAGAAATTACCTAATTTTGTGAGTCATATTAGAAGAGTTTCAAGAACATTCGAGAAAGACAAGTTAAAGCAAAGGAACACTCCCACTCTTAAGCCAGGTCAGTGCATATGTCATCACAGACCCAGAGTCACCTCCTCATAAGACTGTATGTATTATGATAGGAAGCTCAAATAACAAGGCTTATTTTCCCTGCCAAGGTCACAATCAAGGAATTAAGATAGTTTCTTCTGACTGCTCATTTGGGCACATAAACAGTGGTGTGGCCAAAATCTCTCTCTCTCTGTTTAACATAATTATATGGTAACCCTGGAATGTGACAAGATGAATTATTCTTAATCCAGTAAACAAATAAAATGGACTATGCCAGAGAAATAGAGATCTCTGTAGCCCATCATCTGACAACTATGTTTCTTTTTTAATCCCTATAGCAAACTTTACTATTTCCTTCTTGGGAATTATTTGATGCATGAGAGGAGGATGAGAAAGAGGAAGAAAAAAAGGAGGAGGGAGAAAGGAAGGAAAGAGAGACAGAGATAGAGACAAAGGAGTACCCTGCCCTAGTCTGAAGTGCTGGTATTAAATATACAAGAAATATACAGACCTCCAACAACCTTGAAACTTGACTCTGAAGTCATACACTACAAGAGTAATCTTGACTTATTTTAAATGAGTAGCGTGACAATAGCTGCCTTTTAGGGAAGTTGTAGGTCTTCTAGTCTCATCAGTTCCTATTAAGTTTACATTGGTAGTGCTTAATAGGTATTGAAGACACGGCCATGTTAGATATGTTGTTTTCTTCCCTAATCAGTCCATATCTGGAGTATTGTGTTAAGTTCTGTGTATGGTTCTGGGAAGACAATGATAGGCTAGATGGTATCTATATGAGGGCAAATAGGAGAGCAAAAAGAATTCAAAATCATATTATTTAAGAATAGGTTCAAAAATTGGGGAGAGCACTGCAAGCAGTCAGAAAGAAAACTTAAGTACTAGGGAGTCATTGTCAGAATCACATATGATTTAGTAGCCACTGCTACAAAGAAGAGGAGAGTTTAGAATATGCTATTTCAGAAGTCAACAGATATAGGCTTGTAACTAAATTACTCACAAAAATGAATATAATCTACAGGAGGAATGAAATAGAGGATTTTGATGCTTTACTAAAGACCAGAGCTGAGTGAAAATTTTGAAGTTTAGACAAAACCAAGATGGCAGAGTAGAAGCAACACACCTGAATTCTACTCCACAAAACTCCTTCCAACCAGCCTACAAAATGCACAAGACTGAACCCTGATGGTGAAATCCAGAAAAAAGTTATAGTGAGTCATTTGTCTTGAGACATGAAAAAGGTTCAAGAGACATAATTTCTGGGTAATTTAATAATTTTATTAATAATGTCAACATTTTAATAAAAGGATGGTCATTTGGCTGTCCCTCTCTTAGACCAAAGATAATCATGGCAGTTGGGCTAAAAACTCATATGTTCTTTTGGAAAATGAGTGTTCACAAGGATGGAAATCCACTCTGATTGGTTAGCAATTAATGAGAGAATGAATATTACAATGAGGGGCTAAGAATGACACCTTGCCACCCTTGGAAGGAGAGAGTATCTCTATACCCAGACCACGCCCAGACTTGAGCAATTTAGACAAAGGGTCTGTCCCCACCCAAGTTTGATTGAATGGAATTCACCTTAGAGTAGAAATTCCTTGTAAGGTTGTGTGGGGTCAGATAGAGGAGAAGATTAGCTCAACCTTCAGAGACTGTGGCCTTGAAATGAGGATAGAGAAAAGGGCGAATTGTGAATCTCCCCAAATCATTAGTTATTAATTATAATTTCTCTCAGTTTATATAATGTTTGTAAAGGGAGACAGACAGAGAAGTCTGCAGACATTGTGGACAGGGTTAAGACAGGAGCACACCATTCACTTGAGCCCTCTACTTCTCAAGGAGAGGATGTGTACAAGAGTGAGAAGAGGTCTTAGACCTGTATTAGAGTACAGCAATGGGGCAAATGCCAAGTGGCAGTTTTGTCACTCACTACTGAGTCCTGGGTAACAGATCCAGGGTGGACTGAAAAGAAGACCTGCGCCCTAGGGTAATATTCTCAGGTATGGAGGTTCTGGTCAATGAACCAAGAAAGAAAAAAGTTCAAAAGCAAACAGCAATGGTATGGCTCAGATCCCAGGAGTAAAGTAAGCTCTGAATTTCAGCATCTGTCTCAGCCCAATGAGGAATAACAAGAAAAAAAATCCCATGCCAAATGGGAGCCTATAGCTCTGTCACTCTGAAACAAAAGAGCTTTATAGCTGGCTGATAAAGACAGCATTACTGTTGTTCAGATTTAAACCCAGGTTAGGAAGTTGCAGAGCTTGGAATGAGAGGGCAGCAATAATATTTTGCCTTGGATCAGACGATTTTAGGAGGACTAAAAGCTTGCAGGTGCCCAATCTGTGCCTTTGATCCCAGCATAACACAACACTCAGTACCCCAAGAAAGCAGCAATAAGACCAGCCTAGACATTCCCACCAGAAGTGTGATAGAGACCAGCCTTAATATCAATCCTAAAGCCACAAAGTAGTGTGGAAGAAAAAACAAGAAAGGAATCTCACAATAAAGAGTTATTATGGAGCAAACCAGCAGCAAGCCCCATCTCAGCAAACCAGAGATAGATTCTGAACCCCAGGGCAGTGAAGCAGGAAAATGCCAACACCTGGACACCCCACTTGCCTCAGCATAATCAGGGGAAAGGCAGACTCCAGCTCTGAGAACCACCATATGCTTCAGCATAGTCATGGGCAAATAGGCAGCTGCCAGAAGCCATGCGCTTCAGTGTAGCCTCAAGGAAATGCAGAATATACCCTACCAGCCTCAGCACATGCCAGATACCACCATGAGAATCCTGCTAGGTAAGCTACTACTAGGTAAGCTAGAGACTCCCATGGCCTCCAGCAGCATGAGCCACACTCCCACACCACCCCCTCAGTGCATGACCAGACATGACGGTCCACCACAGGCCTCAGGGCAACAACAGTACAGCACCAGGTAAACAGCCAGCCCCTATAGTCCCTGGAACAAGAAGCCTGAGACAGTGCCCCCTTCCACCTGTGAGCAGAACTCAAATTTAAAAGAAAGGGAAAAGACCCCCTAAAAAAGAGGAGCAAAAAACAACAACAACAAAAAAAAATCTAACCATAGAAAGTTATTATGGTGACAGGGAAGATCAAGACACAAACTCAGAAGAGGATAAGAGTTATCAAAACATCTATGGGCAAAGCCCCAAAGAAAAGTGGAAAGTGGTCTCAAGCCCAGAAAGAATTCATGGAAGAACTCAAAAAGGAGCTTAAAAATCATGTAAAAGAAGTAGAAGAAAAATTGGGAAAAGAAATGAGAGTAACATAAGAGAATTATGCAAAAGGAATCAACCACTTGAAAAAAGAGAACAACTGCTTAAAAAGGAGAATTGGTCAAACAGAAAAGGAGATACAAAATCCACTGAAGAAAATAACTCCTTATAATCGGCCAAATAGAAAAGAAAGTACAAAAGCTAATTGAGGAAAACAAATCCTTAAAAATTAGAGTTGGGCAAGTAGAAGCTAATGACTCTATGAGACACCAAAAATCAATCGAATAAATTCAAAAGGATAAAAAAAATAGAAGAACATGTAAAATATCTTATAGGAAAAACAACTGACCTGGAAAATAGATCCAGGAGAGATAATATCAGAGTCATTGGACTACTCGAAAGCCATAATCAAAAGGAGCACCTGGATAGCATCTTTCAAGAAATTATTAAGAAAAATTTCCCTGATATCCTGGAACCAGGGGGCAAAATAAGCATTGGAAGAATCCACCAATCACTTCAGGAAAGAGATCCCAAAATAAAAACTCCAAGGAAAAAATACTGCATGTGGCCAAAAACAATTCAAATATCAAGGAGTCACAATAAGGATTACACAGTACTTAGTAGCTGCAACATTATAAGATCAGAGGTCATGGAACATGAGATTCTAGAAAGCCAAGAAACTAGGACCATGTAGTTGCAATTTGGATTTGAAGATCTTTCCCACCGGTTAATAAGCCATGTGACCTGCTTATGTCACAGGAAGCCTGTTACATGTGGTGGGAGGAGCTTCCCGACAGGAAAAGGAAGTTATATCACAGGAAATGCTGAGAGAAAGAGAGAGAGAGAGAGAGAGAGAGAGAGAGAGAGAGGGAACGAGAACAGTTATGGACGCTAATGGCCGCTCTCATGATAGAACTGAACAAGCTGACTTAACTGTACTGTGAGTTTGTTTTGGGGAAGACCCCAGCAGGGGTTGGGAGGGGTTTTGGGATGGTGAGGCTCCTTGTTGTGATATTATATATGGAATGTTTTACTGCTCTGATAGATTGGATAAATGGCTTGTGGGATATGGTTCTCTGGTGTCTGAATAAATGGTTTACTTCTTCTACCTTCTATGTGGAGAGTCTTGTATACTTTGCGATACAGAACCACATAGGCATTTTGACAATTATCATCTACATTGTTATTATTGCCTTACTGATACAGACTACAATCAAGAATCACTTACTTGGTGAAATTAAGCATAATACATCAAAGGAAAAAAGTGGTCATTCAATGAAATAGAAGGATTTCAAGCCTTCATAAGGACAAGACCAGAATTAAAACAAAAATTTGATCTCTGAATCAAGACACAAGAGAAACAGAAACAGGAAAAAAGGAAAAGAAAACATAAGGGATTCAATACATCTAAACTGTTTACATCCCTACATGGGTAGATGATTCTTAAAAATTGTTTTACTACTAGTACAGCTAGAAGGAACATATATAGATAGGGTATGGGTATAAGGTGAATTTAAGGAAATGACATGAAAACATCAAGGGATGAGAAAGAAGGGTACGCTGGGTGCAGAAGGAAGGGAGAGGTAGAATTGGGTAAATTATTTCACATGAAGAGATGGAGCACAAGATGGGAGGGTGGACAATGGATATTGCTTGAATTTTACTGTCATCAGTATTAGCTCAAAGAGAGACTAAAACATACAATCAGTTGAAAATAGAAATCTATCTTACTTGACAGGGAAGTAGGAGGGGAGGAGATTAAGTAAAGCTAAGGGAAATAAAAGTTAAACATGCATAAAAAATTAGAAAGGGCTGAACAAGGACAAGCCGTATACATTCACGTGTGGAAAGATGATACATATCCCCTATCAGCACTATCATCCTGGAACCAGAGGGCAAAATAGACATTGAAAGAATCACCAATCACTTCAGGAAAGAGATCCCAAAATAAAAGCTCCAAAGAACATTATAGCCAAATTCCAGAACTGGCACAAGTCATAGAGGGAGTCTAATTTGACAAGATCTGGGAGTGTTCTGTTATATCTTGATAATCTTAAGAGATGAAAGGAAAGAGATAGGAAGAGGAATACACTTGGGGGAAAGGGAAAGGGAGATTGGGGAAAATTATCTCACATAATCAGGTATGCAAGTAGATAGCTGTACAAACAAGCCAGTGGTGGTGAGAGGATCAGCAGACACTTCAATCTTATTCATCTGAACTGGTTAAAAGAATGGAACAAACACCCCTCACTCCTCCCCTCCCCACCCTGAGTACAGAAACATATTTTACTCAACAGAGAAATAGGTAAGAAAGGAGACAAGGGAGAATTAATGAAAAGGTAGATTAAGGGAAAGATTAGTCCCAAGAAAAACAAGTTGCAAATAAAAATGTACAAAAATATATTTATACCTTTTTTTGAAGTGGCAAAGAATAGGAATCTGAGGGGGTACATAGTATTATAATATAAGAAATGATAAAGGAAATGAATTCAGAGAAACCAGGAAAAACATGTATAAAGCGGTGCAAAGTAAAGTTAACAGAACCAGAACAGTTTATAAAATGCCAATAATTGTAATAAAGACAAAACAACTTAGAAAGATTGGGAACTCTAAACAATATAATGACTAGTCACAATTCCAGAAGAATAATAATCAAATATGCTACCCACCTCTAGATAAGAGAATGAGACATGTATATGCATACATACATACCCATGTGCATGTAATGGGTCTTTGCTTTGAGTATATCCAGATCACATAAAATAGAGAAAACTAGGGCTTTGCTTCTAAAAGAAGACACTCTATTTGTTTAGAGTTTCTTTCTTCCCATGGTTCCCCATCTCTCCACCATCTCAGCTGAATACCTTGCCTCATATTTTATAGAAAAAAATGAAAGTCATTCACTGTGAACTCCCTCTTTTCTTCTCCATATTATGTCACTCAGATGCCCTCTGTCATACTCTCCTCTCTTACATCTGTCTCACATGATGAGCTAGCCTTGCTCCTCACCAAGGGTTAATCCCTCAAGGATCCCATCCTGTCTTCTCCAAGAGATTACCACTTCTGTCAACCTTATTCTATCACTTATTTTCAATTTCTCCCCATCTAGTGCCTCATTCCCTACTGTTTACAAACATGCTCATGTCTCCCTATTCTGAAAAAACAGAACAAAACCAAATCCCTCTCACTTGATCCTTCCACCCTAGCTAATTATTATCCTATATCTCTTCTTCCCTTTGCAGTCAAACTCCTCTAAAAGGCCATTTACAATTTGTGCCTCCACTTTCTTTCCACTCACTTTCTTCTTTTTTTTTTAGATTAATTTATTTGCTTTTAGTTTCCAACATTCATTTCCACAAGATTTTGAGTTACAAATTTTCTCCCCATCTCTCCCCTCCCCCCATCCCAAGATGACATTCATTCTGAGTACCCCCTTCCCCAGTCTGCCTTCCCTTCTATCACCCCTCCCCACCTCTCTTATCCCCTTTCCCCTTACTTTCTTGTAGGGCAAGTTAGGTTTCTGTATGTCCTTACTTGTGTATCTTATTTCCTAATTGCATGTAAAAACAATTTTTAACATTTGTTTTTAAAACTTTGAGTTCAAATTCTCTCCCTTCTTCCCTCCCCATCCACCCACCCACCCTCATTGAGAAGGCAAGCAATTCAATATAGGTTATACATGTGTAGTTAGTTATGCAAAACACTTCCATAATAGTCATGTTGTGAAAGACTAACTCTTTCTAACTAAGACTTTCCCTCCACCCTATCCCGCCCCCCATTTATTCTATTTTCTCCTTTGACCCTATCCTTTTTCAAAAGTGTTTGCTTCTGACTACTCCCTCCCCCAATCTGCCCTCCCTTCTAGCATCCCCCGCCCCTTTTCCCCTTCCCCCTACTTTCCTGTAGGGTAAGATACCCAATTGAGTGCACTCACTTTCTTCATTATAATTCACCTTCTTACCTTATCATTCCACCAAAACTGCTATCTCCAAAGTTACTAATGATTTCTTAGACGCCAAATTCAATGACATTTTCTCAAATTTGCATTCTGTCTTACCTCTCTGTAGCTTTGACAGGTTGATCACCCCACCTCCTTAATCTTCTCTTCTCTCCAGGCTTTTGGTTTATCTCCTACCTAATGGACCACTCTTCCTCTATCTTCTCTGCTGGATCTTCCACCAGATCACACCCTCTAACTGTAAGTGGCCCTCAGAGTTCTGTCCTGAGGCCTCTTCTTTTCTCCCTTTATACTATCTCACTTTGAAATTCATTAGCTCCCATGGATCACCATTTCTATGCTTGAATCTGCCTATCCTGCTTCCATCTCTCTACTGATCTCTAAACTTCCTTCCCCTTCTCTCTCTCTTTTATTGTGGTTCTGAGAAATGGGTCTGAGGGCATTTATTTCTGTTCTATGTTGTTTGTCCTCAATTTCAGGCGCTAGAGGTGATGATCCTCACCAGACCAGGAAGTTTGAGCCATCATAGTCTTAGAGCCAAGATTGCAAGAGGGAAAGCAGAGGAGCAAAAGTACCAGTTCAATTCATTGCATCCATGCTGTGGGTGAACTGGGATCTTCACCCTCTGGATGAGCACAGGAAAGAGAACAGCAGAACAAGAGAGACTGGCTCAATCTCAATAGTTTTAAAGACACTGACTTTTCTGATTATACAGCCAATTAAAGTAGGTTAACCTCATCCACATGGTAGGGAACACAGAGGTCACCATGTTAGACTATCTGGACATTCTCCAAAAGTGTGTCAAGAAAAAGTGGATTACACAGAATAAATAAAAAATAAATCCAAGACATATAGGGAGAGGGAGTACTCAGGAACAGGAGAGATATCTTGTCTTGGGATTCTTGAACTGCATGTTGAAGGAAGTAAGATGTGTAATGAAGGGTGATGCATTTCTGGCTTGGGAGTCAATCAGTGCAAAAATATGAATAGGAGAGGGAATGTATGAGGAATAAATACAGAAGAACCATATATATAGTGAATTAAAGGCACAAAAATTCTTATCATTATCTCTGTGATAGATACACATAAGTATCTATTTTTCTTTGGTGGGGCTGGATTTACAAACATAGGAATGAAAAGGTCAAGTATAATTTATAAGAAATATGTACATATACTTTTACAACCATTTTCTCCATTCCCACAAGCACTGTGCAACAATCATCTGTAGAATGTTTCTCATACTATATTTATAAAAAAAAAAAGCAAAACCTTCCTTCTTATGAAGCTATCTTTGTTTTGTTTTATTTTTGAGCCCCATAGTTTCTCAGGCCTTGGTAATATGATGCTTGTTTCACAAAGTAGCCTACCATTTTCTCCCTCACATCTAGAATAAAAACTACTCTACAGACCATAGGGCATTTGTCCAATCTAATCTCTGAGGTAGTTCACTCAGGTCTTTATAAGCCTGTGGACTAAAGACACTATGTTTTATTTAGTCAAAGAAATTTTCTGTCTCCTAACTCTTATTCTGCTTATCCTTATGCCTAAGGAAACAATCTTAAACAATTAATCAAATCTTTTGATAGTTAGAAATTTCTTAAAAATAACCTGAAGCTCCTTCACTATGGCAAGGTATATAATTGCCAATTCATTACAACAACTCATTTATCAAAATTTATCATCTTTTTGAATACAATATGATGGTTATTTTAAAAATACTTTAATCTTCTGATGTTTAGAAGAAAATATTCCTTACAAATGTATCATTTTAAATGGACAAGGCTGCATGAGCTTTGGAAGAGATTAGAGTCTCAGGACCTTTCTCTTCAATAAGTACAGACAGTTCCAAATTTTTTAGTATCACTTTAAGCTATTAAAGTTTTAAGCTAATTAAACTTTAATAGTTTTAAACTACATTAAGATGTTTGGGACACCTTATATATCAGTACTTCCTGTAAAAAAAAAAATAGAGTTTCATGTAAAGTAAAGCTATGAAGCCAGTTAAAAGAGTTTAATGAATTAAAAAATTCTGCTCAAAATTATTAAAACCAATTCATTCAAAAAAATCTCTCATGTAACTTTGCTTTCAGCTGAAGTATATTCAATACCCAGAGTTAGTAAAATGAACCTGTTACCAGCAACTCATCTTACAAAAATTTTTTTAAAAATGTTTTTAGAGCTGATTGTTTCCCATTGCATTATAAGAGAACGTTTCGTTTAACAAATTGTATTGTTCTTCAAATGCAGAAAGGTTGATGAGTAATGGCAGTACAAGGACAGTCTGGAAGTGTCAGTGAGGAGCAAGGAGTATTTATTTTAACTCTTCCTCCAGAACCAGTGAATACGCATATGGGATGGGAGAAGGAGGGAGTATCAGAGAAGATGTAACTAGTTTTGGAAAGTATGGCCAAGAATGTCATGTTATGCAAAGGGAGCTAGGCCCCTTTAAGTGCAGGATGATGGAAGGCATGTGAAAGGAAAATAGCTTTTTTTTTTTTTTAGTGATTTTTGTGAGGAAAGGGAAGAGGTCTTAAACAAGGGAAAGTTTGTCACTTATGGGACAGAAATTGCAGAGGGTACAGTTTGAAGGATGAGAAAATCTACTGTAGAGTTGGACATTGTAAGAATAGGATTAAAGTAGAAAGGGATGAGACAATGGGAAGCAGAGATTAAAGATAGCAGTGTTTTAGTCTTAGGCAGACAGAGATTTAGTACAAATGGAATTCAACCAGAAGGTTTGTTAGGCAGAAAAAGAATCTTGGCAGAGCATTAGTAGATCTGAAAAGCTTCACTGATGACTACAGAGGAGTATTATGTCATCTGTTCCAGGTACTATCTTCATGCCATTCTTAGTTTCTGCCTTCTTTTGGCTCCTGATTGGAGCACAGTGCATTTCTTGCAGTGCTTGACTGGAACACAAGATTTGTTCTAAATTATTATAGCTATAAATTACTTCTTGTTGTTCGGTAGTGTCTTTGTGACCCTATATAGGGTTTTCTTGGCAAAGAAAATGGAAAAGTTTGCCATTTCCTTCTCCAGTGGATTAAGGCAAACAGAGGTTACCTGATTTGCCCAGGATCACACAGTTAGTGAGTGTCTAAGGCTGGATCCGAATTTAGGTCTTTCTGATTCCAGGTCCGGCATTCTATTCACTGAGCCACTATAATGGTAAGCAGGGTGGGACTCTTTTGTTGTCTTTTGTTTTGGAGTACTTCTCAGCACTAAGACAATCGAGTGCCTTTGAGTCTTGCCTTTGTTTCAATCAAAAGTCTTTGATGACCTGCTTAAGCCAAGGGAAGGCTTAGGTCACATGGGTTTAGTTGCATGGTTGTGATGCCCTCTCACCCTGAAGAAGTGTATATATAAATATACTCTGAGGTTAGCAGTTTGCTTTGGGACTCTCACTCACTGGAAGAGTGTTATGTGATTTGACCAGACAAGACTCTGGGTAGCCATTGTTCAGGAGCCCCTGCCCCCATCCCCGCTTTGAAAAGCCCAGACGTTGGTGCTTCTCTCTGATAACTATGTATGTAATGTCCTGGTGAGACAGCTAGAAGCCTTCTGTTGATTTCTGTGTTTTATTTGCTCTGCTTATAAAATTTCCACTTGTAATTTCTGTTTATATTCTCTCTGAAGTTCAGGTTACTGGCTTTCCCCCCTGAACTAAGTGAATAGTATATGTACATTTAATTAAAGTAAGATTATAAATCCGTTAAAGTTGCTTTCCTTAGAAAAGCAAAAAAGCAAAAAAAAAAAAAAAAAAAGAAAAGCAAATCAAAGAACTTGTGCTAGCAGCCCTCTGCGTACCGGTGCTGTTGATCTTACACAGCCACAGTAGCGGAAAGTAACATTGTTGTTACAGCCACCGAGCTGCCTCTATGAATTCCTTAAAATCATAAATGTATAAAATTTTCAGGTATAAGTCTTACAATAACAATGACAACCACCTATTTGCAGAATTAGTCTCAACTATCTGCCTTAATAAATTAGGGGCCCTGGAGATTTGCTATTTCCAGATATCTCAGATTCACATTGAAGCAGGCACAGCTTCTCCCCTAGATCAGCTCATGGTTTTCTACAACGTATCATCAACTATGGGGGCAGCTAGGTGGCATCATCTTCCTGAGTTCAAATCTGGCCTCAGATACTTACTAGCTATGTGACCCTGGGCAAGTCATGGAACCCCATTTGACTTAGTTCCCTCATGTGTAAAATGGACTGGAGAAGGAAATGGCAAACCACACACACACACACACACACACACACACGCTAATCCTGAGGTCTCATGAATCACACACATCATCTTTCCATGTAGGAATGTAAACAAGACAGTTCAACTTTAGTAAGTCCCTTATGATTTCTCTTTCTTGTTTAACTTTTCATGCTTCTCTTGATTCTTGTCTTTGAAAGTCAAATTTTCTATTCAGCTCTGGTCTTTTCACTGAGAAAACTTGAAAGTCCTCTATTTTATTGAAAATCCATATTTTGCCCTGGAACATGATACTCAGTTTTGCTGGGTA
>CM053625.1:16497026-16510426 GCA_028646595.1 Phalanger gymnotis
ATTTATGAAATAAGTGAAATTATATTTAAAATGAAAAAAAATTTACAAAGCCCTTTTGCTACGCCTAATTTTTCCATAAAAGCAAGGTTCTTTCTTTTTCAATACTTGTATTTTACTGGCATTGCTATCAGACAATGAGACATGTAGTATTATTCTCTCTGATAAACTAAAGATTAATATAATGAAGAGGCACACATTGGATATGAGTAGGCTACAGTATATAACCAATAAAGAATTAAAAAAAAAAACAAATCATCTGTCATTTGACATCAAATGATAGAAATTGAAGATGGGCTTGATCATGTGGCAAGAGAGAGTGTGTGGACAGATAGAATGTTCCACAAGTACTCTTGCAAGACCTAGAGAGATCTGGGAAGGCCTCTAGCACATAAGGTGGAACTTCTGTAGTGAAATTTGGGAAGAACATACACATAAGTTGCACGGGATAGGCAGGCATCATTAGAAAGAATTCCTGAATTTATGAAACATAGATCTATTTGAGTAACTGAGTAGTTTTAAAAAGTGAAATCCATTTGTGATGGACAGAAAACTGAACTGGTTAGAAAAGAGAATATAGAGGATTTATGGTTATGAAAAAAGTCAAATGAAAACTCAGCTCTACTCCAACAATGAGCAAAACCAAAGAAATTTAAAAGGGTATTAGATCAAATAATGTTTAAGAAATCCAAGGAGAAACAAGACTAGGCTCTCTCATTTATCCCAGGACTGTACAAAAAGCCAGTTTGAAGCCTTTGGGATCACACTGACAGGGTAGCCAGTTAGTAGGCAACTAGTAAATAATAAGGGCTATGAAGGAATGCTTACCCTCAGGGACCTCAGGTCCTGAATTTGGCCATGTCTCTATGCACAATTTCCCCCCCAGTAGCCCCGCTATTCCTATAATTTAGGGTTAGTCTTCATGGTCTTGATTGCATCTTTTCTGACTATTTCAGAGGACTCTTCTGTTGTTCTTATCCCTTTCCTGCTCATATCTCTCAGCTCACCCATTGACTTTCCCAAAATCATCCAGCCATCCAGGCCAGGAATGTCCATTGGAGAACTTACAAACTAGGAGGTACCTCTTCTCCAAGGCAGCGTGCTGGTGTTTCTAAGATCTCTGCAGCTCCTGGGATTTTTAGGAGAGCAATGACCTTAGATGCATAGCAAATTGCAGGAACTTGGTGCAATTCAGCAGAAGATAGCAGTGAAGTATAATATATATAACTATTGTGATAACTTCTTGGGTTTCTGCATTAGGTCTTTGAGCAGAACCTAGGGCCTAAATTCCTCCTTATGCTCAGAGGGACTATCAGCATCTACCTTGCTTTTTGGGTTATCACTGTAGGGCTTGGGAGGGACCTTAGGAATAGGCAGTGTTATCCTCAGGAGTCTCAGTCCCATTGGGGTTGGGATTAGGTCAAGGGTCATTTTAAAAGATCATTCTTACTCAACCTTCTGGTTGAAAGGGTTGCAATGCTCCTTTTCTAGCCTAACTTATCTTGGCAGGTAGCTGCCAGCAGAGTTCATCAAAGATCTCTAGGAGGTTGAAGGTGCTGGCAACTTCAGTAGGAGTCTTAGTAGAAGTCTGTTACCCAATTTCTTTCTTTTATAAAATAATATTTTATTATTTTCCAAGTTACATGTAAAAATAATTTTGAACATTCATATTTTTAAATTTCAAGTGCCAAATTCTCTCCCTCTCTACCTCCCATTCCCTTTCTCTGAGATGGTAAGCAAATTAATACAGATTATATGTTGGTAATCATGCAAAACATATTTCTATGTCAGTCATGCTGTGAAGGAAGAAACATACCCAAAAGAAAGAAAAACACAAAAAAACATAATGCTTTGATCCGCATTCAGACTCCATCATTTCTCTCAATGTGGATATCATTTTTCATCACGAGTCCTTGGGAATTGCCTTGGACCATTGTATTCCTGAGGAAAGCCAAGTCATTCATAGTTGATCATTGTATAATATAGCTGTATAATGTTCTCCTGGTTCTGCTTATGTTACTTTGCATCTGTTCATATAAGTCTTTCTAGGATTTTCTGAAACCATCCCCCTGTTCAATTAAGCTAAGTTAGGTTCGGATTCGGATTTGCCCTGGCAATAAGGCACACTCCCAACAGAACAAAGTTTTTATTAAAAGACAGGGGAAATACTCTATTAACCCTGCAACCACATTATTTAACAATTCCTACTACCCAGTTAACGTAGTGACAAAGATAGAGACACAGACACACAGAGGCAACACCTGTTCAGAGGAACACTGCTGCCCAAGGTTTCTCCAAGCTGGGGAATCCCTCTCTTTTCTACAAACACAGCAACAATAACAAAGGACACACACACAACATACGACATACACTTCACATTCAGCACCTGCACCCAAGGCTTCTCCAAAGCTGGGGAACCCCTTTTACAGCCTCCTTGGTTGGTCCTTCCGAACATAATCCCAGGCAAAGGGTCCTTTCTGTGGGTGAGGTTCCAATGTGCCTGTCCCACATGGTGACTTTTACAGTGTCCTGAACAAGGAAGACTTACTGCTAACTGTCCCTGATGTTCTCTGCCAGAGATGGTAGCCACTCCCCTCGGGAGGGGAAGATCCTGTCAGTCATTTTGTTTTTGAGAACTGGCTAGGTCCTCAAAAAAGCAGTTTGAGAAATATCTCCTGTTCTTTGTTAAGGCCTATCAGTCTCCTAGTGGGAGTGTATTCTATTCTTTGTTCAGGGCCTATCAGTCTCCAAGCCAGGCAAGGAATGTCTGATTCTTTATTCAGGGCCTATCAGTCTCCAAGCCATAGAGTCTAAAGGTCTGCAGAGGGGCAGGGAGCTGGAAACATATGTGCTGGGCTTACACTGTAATATGGAGGATTTTCTCTAATGATTTATCATTCACCCCCTCATCATTTCTTATAGCACAGTTACAATCATATACCACAACTTGTTCAGCCATTCCCAATCAATGGACATCCCTTCAGTCTCCAATTCTTTGCTACCACTAAAATTGCTGCTATAAATATTTTTGTACAAATATGTCCTTTCCTTTTTTTTTTTTAATCTCTTTGGGATACAGATCTACTAATGGTATTGCTGGATCAAAGGGTATGCACAGTTTTATACCCTGCAGGTATAGTTCCAAATTGCTCTCTAGAATAGTTGGATCAGTTCACAACTCTATCAACCATGCAATAGTGTCCTGATTTTCCCACATCTTCTCCAACATTTGTCATTTTCCTTTTCTGTCATGTTAGCCAATCTGATAGGGTGTGAGATGGTACCTCAGAGTTGTTTTAACTTGCATTTCTTTAATCAATAGTGATGTAGAGCTTTTTCTATATGACTATTTATAGCTTTGAGTAATTCATCTAAAAACTGCTTGTTCATATCCTTTGACCATTTATCAACTGGGGAATGACATGTATTGTTATAAATTTGCTTCAATTCTTTTTACATTTAAGGAATGAGACCTTTATCAGAGATATTTGCTGTAAAAATTATTTTCCAGCTTTCTGCTTTCCTTCTAACCTTGGTTGTATTATTTTTGTTTATGCAAAAACTTTTAAATTTAATATAATCAAAATTTTATATTTCAAAATGTTCTTTATTTCTTGTTTGGTCATAAATTCTTTCCAACTAATTGTTGACAGATAAACTATTCCTTGCTCTCCTACTTTGCTTATGGTATCACCCTTTGTGTCTAAATGCTGTACCCATTTTGATCTTATCTTGGTATACTGTGTGAGACACTGATCTATACCTAGTTTCTGCTATACTATTTTCCAGTTTTCTCAGTAGTTTTTGTCAAATAGTGAGTAATTAGCCCAGAAGCCCTAGTCTTTGGACATATCAAACGCTAGCTTACTATCATCATTTACTACTCTGTCTTTTATACCTAATCTATTCCACTGATCCACCACTCTATTTCTTAGTCCATACCAGATCATTTTTATGATTACTGCTTTATCATATAGCTAGAGATTTAGTACAACTAAGCTGCCTTCCTTTACATTTTTTCATCAGTTTCCTTGATGTTCTTGACGCTTTGTTATTCCAGATGAATTTCGTTATTATGCTTTCTAGTTCTGTAAAATATGTTTGGTCATTTGATCGGTATGTTACTGAATAAGTAAGTTAATTTAGGTAGAATTATTATTTTTATTTTATTGTCTCAGGCTACACATGAGCAATTGATATTTTTCCAATTTTTCTAGATGACTTTATCTGTGTGAAAAGTGCTTTATAATTGTGTTCATATAATTCCTGGGTTTGTCTTGGCAGGTAGACTCTGAAGTATTTTATATAATCTGCAGTTATTTTTAATGGAATTTTTCTTTCTATCTCGTGTTGCTGGACTTTGTTGGTAACATGTAGAATTGCTGATGATTTAGTAGGCTTATTTTAGATCCTACAACTTTACTAAAGTTGTTAATTATTTCAACATTTTTTAGTTGATTCTCTAGGATTCTTTAGAGAATATAGAGTATACCATCATATCATCTGCAAAGAGCAAGAGTTTTGTTTCCCTATGGCCTATTCTAATTCTTTCAGCTTCCTTTTCTTCTCTTATTGCTATAGCTAATATTTCTAGTACAATATAGAACAATAGTTGTGATAATGGTTATGTTTGCTTCAACCCTGATCTTACTGAGAAGGCTTCTAGCTTATCTTCATTATAGATAATACTTGCTGGTGGTTTTTGATAGATAATACTTGTTTAAAGGAAATATCAACTTATTCTTATGCTGTCTAGTATTTTTTAATAGGAATGGGTGCTGTATTTTGTCAAAAGATTTTTCTGTGTCTGTTGAGATAATCCTATGATTTCAGTTGGTTTTGTTAATGATATGATCAATTATGCTGATAGTTTTCCTAATATTGAAGCAGGCCTGCATTCCTGGTATAAATAGCACCTGGTCATAGTGTATGATTCTTGTGATATATTACTGTAATCTCCTTGCTAGTATTTTATTTAAAATGGTTAGCATTCATTAGGGTCTATAGTTTTCTTTCTTGGTTTTCGCTCTACCTGGTTTAGGTATCAGCACAATATTTGTGTCATAAAAGGAATTTGGTAAATCTCCTTCTTCATCTATTTTTCCAAATAGTTCTCTCCTTTGACTTTCAGTTTTCCAATTTGGTGTGTAATTGGAGATTTCAAATGTGTTCTTTTTCTAATTTTTAATTATATGCCTAATTCATTGGCATATAATTATTCTTCTCTATTTCTGTTTCTAATCAAGGTCTCTTGAATCAATCAAAGACTCTTGATTCAAACAAAGGTAAGACTCAATCAAAAGCACTTGATTGCCTTAGTGCTGAGAAGCACTCCAAAAGAAAAAATAGCAAAAAGTCCCACTTTGCTTGCCATTATACTAAGATGGTAAGCAAATTGATATATCTCTCATTCTTTCTCTATTTTATTGATGTAAGAGTTTAGAGATATATGTTTTTTCCTAAGTACTGCCTTGGCTGTATCCCATAAATCACTGTTGCCATTCTCTTTAATGAAATTATTGATTGTTTCTATAATTTGTTCTTTGACCCTACTCATTCTTTAAGATTACATTACTTAGTTTCCAACTAATTTTTAGCCTATCTTCCCTCTGTCTAATATAATTTTTATTTTGTCTGAAATTTTTATTGCATCTGAAAAGGTTGCGTTTAATATTTCTGCTTTTCTGCATTTGATTGTGAGGTGTTTTGTCTTGTTTTGTTTTTTGCTAGGTGCCATTTATAGCTTAGAAAAAGGTATAATCTTTTCTATCCCCATTCAATTTTCTCCAGAGGATCATATGTAATTTTTCTAAGATTCTATTCACCTTATTAACTTTTTAATTTATTTTTTTGGTTATATTTATCCAGTTCTGAGAGAGAAAAGTTGAGGTCCTTCACTAGTATTGTATTGCTGTCTATTTCTTCCTATAACTTGTTTAGCATTTCTTTTAAAAATTTGGATGCTATACCATTTTGATATATGTTTAGTACTGATATTGCTTCATTGTCTGTGTTACATTTTAGCAAGATGTAGTTTCCTTCCTTACCTCTTTTAATTAGATGTATTTTTGCTTTTGCTTTGTCCGTGATCATGATTGCTACTCTTACTTTTGTAACTTCAGCTGAATCATAATATTCTGCTCTAGCCCCTCACCTTTACTACTTCAAATGTGTTTCTTATGAACAACATATTGAAAGATTCTGGTTTTTATCCACTGACTCTCTCTCTCTCTCCCTCCCTGTCTCTTCTCACCAGTGTTTTGCTTCTGACCACTGCCTCCCCTAATCTGCCATTCCTACTATCCATGCCCTCTCTTCTCTTATTCCCTTCTATACCTACTTCCCTATAGGGTAAGATAGATTTCTATAGCCCATTGAGTATGTATGTTATTCCCTCTTTGAGACAATTCTGATGAGTGTAAGGTTTAAGAAATGTCCATCCCCCATCTTCCCTTCCACTCTAATAGGTCATTTGTGTCTCTTCATATGAAATAACTTACCCCATTCTACCTCTCCCTTTCCTCTTCTCCCAGTGCAATCCTCTTTCTTATCCCTTAATTCATTATCTAATTTCTTGTAAGATGGCAGATAGTCTCTTAATTCTTTCCCATATACTTGACCCCAAACCATTTCCCATTTTCTAGAAATAAAATCCCATTACTTGGTCATCAATTGCTTTATTTGTCTTCATGACTTGGGTTAAAGCAAATACCTGGGTTTAGAAAATTTTAGAAAATTTGTACTCAGGAAGATGATATAATTACAAACTTTATTATTATGCAACTCAGCAAGCAGACAAAACAAAAACATTTACACACATATAGCAATTCAAATGGCAATATGAAAAGACTGAGGTTTGTCCCCACTTACAAGAAACTCAAACAGATGAGAAGAGTTAGGCAGATGTGTTGGGGGAGGAAACATACTCAAAGTTGGGGTTCAGGTGGCAAAATTATATAACCTAATAATGGGTTTGAATGAGAACAAATAATTGGGGCTAGATATTAGAGGGGCCATTCTTAATCAGACCCAGAAGTGGTAGAAAAATTCTTGGGGTCTATTATCAATAGCAGGCTTGAGTGAATCTCAAGAAAGGGGAGGTTTCCTTTTCAGTATCCAAATCTAGTAGGAGGATTTAATGTTAACTATCTAAGGGAGCAGAAAGAGAATGACTCAAAGCCCCTGCAACAGGTCAAGAGTAAATTCAATGAAAAAGCTGTGAGCTTGCTCTGCCTGACACAGAGTTAACAGTGGAACAGTTCAAAGTATCTGTTTTGTCTATATGCTTCTTTGGGCACTAGGGCCCAAAACTAGTTACTCCTAGACTAAGTTACTCCATACTGGAGTCCTATCACTATGAATATAACACTAAACTATTGATTTAGCTATTCACATCAATGCAATGATCTAAGACAATTCCAAAGGACTCATGATAAAAAATTGTATCCACATCTAAAGAACTGACAGTCAGAATGCAGATAAAAGTATACTATTTTCACTTTTTTGTGTGATTTTTTTTCTTTTTGGTGTGTTTCTTCTTTTATAACATGACTGATATAGAAATATGTTTTGCATGATTGTCCATATATAATCTATATCAATTTGCTTACCATCTTAGTATAATGGCAAGCAAAGTGGGACTTTTTGCTATTTTTTCTTTTGGAGTGCTTCTCAGCACTAAGGCAATCAAGTGCCTTTGATTGAGTCTTACCTTTGTTTGAATCAAGAGTCTTTGATTGATTCAAGAGACCTTGATTAGAAACAGAAAATATACTCTGAGGTTAACAGGACCAACTAATATGACAAGTTTTTCATTTATTAATAGAATTTCATACTACCCATTGGAGTTGAAAATAGGGAGAGACTCAGAATGGAAGAGCCACCTTGCAGAAATCAGCCTGTGCGATTTTTTTATATATGTATGTATGTATAGGGCATCATATTAAAAATGGCAGTTTCTCTCTCTTAGTCAGTTTGGTCCCTAACAGGGAGATATAAATAATGAAATCGAGTCTGCCCCTGAGGGACAATAGTCTTTTATTTTTACGGAGGTTCTGGGTAATTTATTGACTGAAAATCAAGGAAAATGAAAGAAAGAACAGATTAAATCAACTCCATTACTTTTTTAGTAGCAGGAATCATAGTGCTTTGTATATTTAGAAATAACTAGGAAACCTTTCTGAAAGCTTTTTCTTGGTAAAGATAGTAGAGCAGTTTGCCACTTCTCCAGCTTATTTTACAGAAGATAAAACTGAAGCAAACAGGGTTAAGTGACTCATCTAGGGTCACACATCTAATAAGTGTCTGAGGCCAGAGTTGAGCTCATGTCTTCCTGACTCCAGACCCAGCACTCTATCCACTGTGCTACCTAGCTGCCCCCAGGAACAATAGGAAGCTTTTCTGAAACTGTCTGCACTGGAGTAATAGAACTTACACCACTTTTAGAAGTAAAGGCAGCCCCGAATAATAAATGAGGGTTTATTATGAACTAGATCCATAGCATTGTCATGGGCAGCTTTTGAAAAATTCTATGGGTAGGATGAAATTAATTCTTCTGTCTTCCTTGGTGGTCTATAGCAGGATGTTTCTGAAGGCTGAATTAGAGTGTTTTGAAGTTAAGGCTGCAAAGTATTCAAAACATAAATATCATTTGGATGTGACCTCTGAAGTCTTTCCTCAACAAACTTTGATATTAAATTTTAGTTTTGTTCCCTTTAAGGTTGACATTGGTTTATTTCTTTTTTCAGTTCTTCCTTTTAATGATGTCATTTAGATTTACAAAAACAGAGAAGGAAAGAACAGGAAAAGAGAGAAGGGAAAGGAAAAGATGAAAGATAAAGATTATCAAGGGTCAACTTAAGCTTTTTTCCAAAACACAAGGTGCCTAGGAGACCCATTTTGGGAAAAGATTCCTTTAAAGGAGCAAAAGAGAGGTGGAGGAAAAGTTGGAGTTCGGGAGGGGAAAGAAGTAGAAAAAGAAGCTACATGAATTAGTGCTCCCCTCCCCATCAAAACGAAACCTTTCCTGTGAATATATTGTCTATTATGGTACAAATAAGATTCAAAATGTTAAATATTTAAGTACAGTATGAAAAATATAGTCAATGATATGTTTTTATAGGAATATGATTTTTCCTCCTAATACTGCTTTAGCTACATTCCAGAAATTTTAAGATGTTATTTCATCATTTTCATTTTCTTCCACGTAAGTATTGTTTCTACATTTTATTCTTTGACCCATTCATTATTTAGGATGTTGGGTCTTTTGTTTGTGGTCCCTGAACCAATGACTATTTTTATTGTGTTATGGTGTACAAGTGACGTAGTTATTATTTCTGCCTTTTTACATTTGTTTGCAATATCTCTGTGCCCAGGATTAACTTTTTTTAAAGTTCCATGTGGTGAGAAGTATATATGTACTTTTTCAGTTGCATCTAGAATCCAGCAATTCATTCAGTTCTATATTTTCCCTTTTATTTCTCTTTCTGATAGACTTATCCCAAATTGAGAGGGGCATTAAATTCACTTGTCACTATTGTGTTTCTTTCTCTGTCTTCTTGTCCCTTAGTTAATTTATGGATTTAGATGCTAACATATTTGGAACATATAGCTTTATTACTGATAACAGCTTGTTACCCATGGTAACTTTTAGCATGATGTAGTTTCCTTGTTTTTCCCTGTTTATTTTTTGATTGTTTGTTTTTGTTTTGTCAGACAGCATGATCGCAACTCCTGCATTTTTGGATTCACTCGATGCATAGAAAATATTTTTCTATACTCTTAGTTTTATTTTGTATATATCTTTGTTTTTTAGTTATGTTCCTTGTAAGCAGAACATTTAAAAAGAGGTTCAATGTGAAACCATGAATCTCCATTTCATAGCATTTGCTTTTTTTTTTTAAAGGCATATATGATAAATTTTACATGTTATATACAAATTACTTTGCTCATCTGTATTTACTTCTGGAAATTTTTCTTTACATTTTCTCCAAAAAAAAAATTTAGTTACAATGGTCCTCTTTTTCATCACTATAGCTAACACCTCCCCACCACCATCATACACATACCAATTAAAAACCAAGAGAAAGAAAAAGCAAAAATAACAAATAGTCAAAATTAAGTAATATAGATACATGGTGACAATGTCCAAAAACATATGGCCCTTCTACAACTTTTTCCATCACCTCTCTTTCAAGAAGTGGGTAAGATTCTTCATCATAGTTCCTCTGGACACATGGTCATTGTGTTGAACAGAATTCTTAAGTCTTTCCATATATGTATTTACAGTGCTGTTATCCTTATATAAGTTGTTCTGCTGGCTCTTCTCCTTTCATTCTGCATCAGATCATGCTAACTAGGATTCTCTGAAATTGTCTCATTTGTAATTTTGTCTACGAGGAAATAGTATGATCATTTTCCTACCTTGTATTGGAGCAAATCCAAAGCTAGGCAAAGTAGACTCCATGGCTTAATCTTCAATTGCTTCAGCTGGAAGCAGGGCCATGAAAAGATAGTAGTTCTTTGTAATTCACAAAATTTACTGTAAGGCAAAGCAGAGTGAGCAAGATGTCTCAAGGAGGATGGAAAGGGGATATGTAGGGTTGTGGGGAGAAGAGTACAAAGTTGAAGATAGTTCTTACAACGTCCTTCCTTCTATGGAAAGGGAAACTTTTTCTTTTCAGTTTCAATTTCTGATGAAAACTCTGACACTATATTACTACACACATGGGATTATTACACTGTTTCTCGGCAAATAGCAGTATTTAATTGCAAATTTCTTATGCATGAACTTACCTGTTCACCTGAACATCATTGTGCCTGAGGAATTTGGGAAGGTGGTGGATAAACTCATCCAGAACAAGGATCTGGATCCAGGTTACTGAATAGGTTCCCTGGACCAGCCTTGACCAAAAAGAGAAAAACAGAGGCTGCTGTGGGTTTCCTTAAGTATAAAATATCTATGGTTGGGACTCAAGCTTCTTCCAAGTAGATCAGTAGCTATACCTAATCAAGCTCCAACTTGTTTCTCTAAAGAGAAAAGGACTGGCATTGATTACTATCACAGAAGGAATGTGGTTTTCTTAGTCTGGGCATTCAACAAATAAGAGTCAGTGATGACTGATGTGTAGATATGCTTTCTTTAAGTTTAATATTCTGAAACACAGCATTTAAGAAAACACTTTGAAAAATAAAGTGTGGGAATTAAAGATGTTTGATCAATTTTCAATCACTAAGAGAACTGGATGTTAGAATTGGATGTTAGAAAATCAGGATTATAGGTGTTGCTCTGCCATTAATCACCTGTGGTTTAGGACAAATTCATTACCTTAACTGAGTCCATGTGTAAAACAAATGTGTCTAAGTGTCTAATTTCTAAGGTCATTCATTAAGTCACTAAAGTCTTAATTCAATAAGCATTTAGATTAATAATTGTCTGAGTGTTATTGGCTTGGGCAGGAACAATGATTATGCATAAATAGCAAGTGAAACCAACATGCCAGACAAAATCTTATGGGAAATTTTTGAAATCACCAAATTATTTTTATGGCAGAAAGATGAAGGTTGGTTTCATCAATATGCTATCAAACATACCCATCATCATAATTTCTTTCAAATAAGCATTCTATTTATTGAAACATTAGCTAACTATAGCATGTGTCACTTTGAAAAAAAATATTTTTATCCTAGATGGAAAAGCCAAAGAGAAGGATTTGGACTATTTATGAAATGATGTGTAAGGAATATGGTAAAGTTCAGTAGATAAAGAGCTGGTCTCAGAGTTGGGAAAACCTGTCAAGTCCTGCCTCTGTCACATATTGACAAGCCACTTGACATACCAGTGTGTAGTAGGAAGGCTGAATTTATAATCTCAAATATAATCATGTATATATTTGAATGGTTCGAAATCACAAGGTATGAGAGATTCTCTAAGTAGAAAGCAGCAAAACATTTATTTAGGCCCCACAGCAGCAGATCCGCGAACCAGCCTCCCCATTCCAACATCTTGACAAAAAGACTCCAGGCCCAGAAAGCTCACCTCACAAGAGTAACCAGGAGGCCACAGAAAAACAAGATAGTGTTTAGCCAAATCAAATTTACCGGCCTCAAGTCCTTGCTCGCTCACACTCCTGGGTCTACACACGGGTCGGTCGGCTCTGCTTCTGCAGCTTCCTGCTTCGGCTTCCGCTTCCACTGTAGTTGTCCCTTGGCTCTCCTTTCCTCGCAGCCAAGCCTCTGGCATTCTCAAGCCCCACCTCAATGACCAGAGACCATTGGCTCACGAGTTGGCCCCTCTTAAGTCATTGATCTACACCCACACAGGTTTCACACCTGATAGGGCTTTGGGCCTGGGGCTTAGCACTTAACAGCTGAAAGTACTTTCACTCAAAGTAAACAAAAGCCAAAACTCCTGAAGTGCCTTTCACTCAAAGTAAACAAAAGCCAAACTCCTGAAGTGCTAAGGAGCCCATTTTGCCTTGCTGACACACAGTGCCCCATACAATTCTCTCAGATTATAAATTGCAGAGAAAATATCAATTTGCATCTGTAGGAGGAGTTACTCACTGAGATTTCCCTATACCAATGAGATCACAGTTCTGACAAAAAAAAATTTTTTAAAGGTAGATGATATATTAAGTATTTTTAATTCCTATAAATATAACTCAGCATCAGTAAATTTGTTTTAGTTCTTGTTATTATTGGTTAGGGTAGCTTGTATTTGGATATGCCAGGAAATTAAATCTCTCTTTTTGGTCTATGTGTTGACAAGCAAAATGGTCTTTGTTTTCTTTGAGTAACTCAGTGTATTTTGTTGAGCCATGCTAAGTGTTAAGCCCCAGGCCCAGAGCCCTGTTAGGTGTAAAATCTATGTGGATGTGAGCCTCCTAGGATCCTGGGGGGAGTGGCTAGGACTGGAGCCAATAGAAGCCTGTGGTGGGAGGAGCTTGCTGAATGGTTGGAGCAGAGCTAAGATGCAGTTGGAGAGGCAGTAGAGAGGCAGCTGGAGAGGCAGTTGGTGACAGCAGTTAAGAGCTGAAGGAGAGAGGAAGCAGTCAGCTAGCTGGAACACAGCTTGGAGAGTGTGGCAGAAGCAATGGTGACAGTGGCAGAGACAGCTACAGCCGAAGCTGAAGCAGGAGCTGCGGAAGCAGAGCCAACCCGAAAGTAGAGCCGACCTGTGTGTGGACCGAGGAGTGCTAAGCAAGAACTTGAGGGCAGTTTGTGATCTTCTTACTGGTAGCATAAATATTTGGTTTAATGCCATTATGCTTTTCTGTGGCCTCCTGGTTACTCTTGTGAGGCGGACTTATTGTGCCTGGAAGTTTGTGATCAAAGTGTCGAAATGGGGAGGCTGGTTCATGGGTCTGTTAATTTGGAGCCTAAATAAATGTTTTAATCCTTCT
>CM053625.1:16523612-16541578 GCA_028646595.1 Phalanger gymnotis
AAGTCACCTCTTTGTGATGATTTTAGGTCACGTGAGTGAGTCGCATGTGTGACTCACCCCTGACTTTGAAAAAGATATAAAAACCAGGGGTTGGCCTCCTCTTCCTTGGAGCTCATTCCCAAAGCAGTGGTGACACACGTGACTCTGGGCCAGCCCTTGTTCTGAGCTCCTGGGCTGACCCTAGATGTTGGTAACTATGAATCTGTACTGAGTCTGACTGTTGATGTTTGTACTTTATTTGTAATTTGCTCTGAAGTTCAAGGTGCTGGCTTTTTTCCCTGAACTAAGTGAATGATATTTGTGTGCTGAATTAAAGTAAGCTTGTCAACCCCTTCACCTTGCTTTCCTTAGTTAAGCAGATCAAAAGAACCTGTGCTCCTGGCAGCTTTCTGGGTGCTGGCTGTGGGTGGATCTTGTACCCCAACAGAAGCTGCTAGCCGGATTGTGGAAACAGTAGTTTCCATTATAAAAGGGATATCTCAAACTATCAAAAAATTATTTTTACAGAACTAGAAAAAATAATAGCAAAATTCATCTGGGAGAGAAAAAAAGGTCAAGAATATCAAGAAAATTAATTAAAAATGCAAAGGAAGATAGCCTAGCTGTACCAGATCTAAAGCTGTATTATAAAGTGCAATCATCAAAACTATTTGGTACTAGATAAGAAATAGAGTGGTGGATCAGTAGAATAAGTTAGGTACACAAGACAGTAGTAAATGACTATAACAATCTACTGTTTGATAAACTCTAAAACTCCATCTTCTAGGATAAGAACTCACTGTTTAACAAAGACTACTGGGAAAACTGGAAAACAGTATGACAGAAACTGGGCATAGAACAACATCTCACACTGTATACCAGGATAAGGTCTAAATGGATACATGATTTAGACATAAAAGATGATATTATAAGCAACTTAGGAGTGCAAGAAATAGTTTACCTGTCAGATCTATGGAGAAAGGAAGAAGTTACAACCAAACGAGACTGAGAGCATTAATGAATGCAAAATGGATAACTCTGATTACATTAATTAAAAAAGGTTTTGCACAAACAAAACCAATGCAACCAAAATTAGAAGGAAAAAGAAAATTGGGAAACAATTTTTATAGCAAGTCTCTGATAAAAGCTTCATTTCTCAAATATATAGAGAATTGAGTCAAACTTAATAGAATACAAGTCATTTTCCAGTTGATAAATGATCAAAGAATATGAACAGACAGTTTTCAGATGAAGAAATTAAAGCTATTTATATTCATATGAAAAAATGCTCTAAATCACTATTGATTTGTGAAATGCAAATTAAAAGAACCTCACACCTATCAGACTGCCTGATACGACAGAAAAAGAAAATGATAAATGTTGAAGAAGATATGAGAAGATATGGGAAAATTGGGACACTAATGATGGAATTGTGAATTGATCCAACCATTCTGGAGAGCAATTCAGAACTACACCCAAAGGTCAGCCAAACTGTACATACCCTTTGTTCCATCAGCTGGGCCACTACTAGGCCAAAGAGATCATTAGAAAGGGGAAAAGGACCTATGTATGCAAAAACCCAAAGAGATCATAAAAAAAAAAGGAAAGGACCTACATGTGCAAAAATATTTATAACAGCTCTTTTTGTAGTGACAAAGAAATGGAAGTTGAGGGAATGCTCATCAATTGGAGAATGGCTAAACAAGTTGTGGTTACATGAATGTAATGGAATATTATTGTGCTATGAGAAATGATGAGCAGGCAGATTTCAGAAAAACTTGGAAAGACTTACATGAACTGATGCTGAGTGAAATGAACAGAACCAAGAGACACAGTAACTGCAACATTGCACAATGATCAACTATGATAGACTTAGCTCTTCTCAGCAAGCAATGATCTAAGATAATTTCAAAAGATTCATTATGGAAAATGCTATCAACATTCATAAAAAGAACAATGGAATTGGACTGCAGATCAAAGCATATTCTTTTCAGTTTTTCTTCCCTTTCACTCACCATAGAGATGGCCACCATTAGACACATATAAGCTGATCCTTCCTTTGAAAGATGGTCATCTACCTGAGAACCAGTGTGGCTTCACAAAGGGCTGAGGAACAGTCAATATGGTCTTTGCTGCCCAACTACTCCAGGAGAAATGCCAGGAGCAGAAAAGAGGTCTGCACATATTTGTAGATCTAATCAAGGCCTTTGATATTGTCAGTCCTGAGGGCTTATGGAAAATTAAGTCAAAATTTGGTTGTCCAGAGAAGTTCGTCAGTATTGTACATCAATTTCATGATGGCAGTTGCCCACATTCTGGATAATGGATGATGTTCTCTTACTTTCCCAGTCACCAATAGAGGCTGTATGCTTGCTCCCATGCTTTTTTAGCATGCTATTTTCAGCCACGTTGTCAAATGTCTTCAGTGAGGATGAACATGGCATCAAGATCAGCTATGGCAAGACCAAAGTGTTCATGCATGATTTTTCATTTGGAAATGATTGTGCACTCAATGCAGCCTTTGAAGTTGAGATGCAACAAAGTATGTATCAATTCTCTTCTGCTTGTGCAAATTTTGGCCTAACAATTAACACCAACAAAACACAGGTACTCCTTCAGCCAGTACGAAGCCATCCATATATGAAACCACTTGGTACAGCAAATGGAGAAGTTTTGAATGCTGTGGATGAGTTCACTTACCTTGACAGTATACTTTCTAGGGATGTACACGTTGATAACGAAGTTGATGCATGCATTGCCAGAGCTAGCTCAGTGTTTGGGAGTTTCTGAAGGAAAATGTGGGATAGAAGAGGTATTAGATTGACTACCAAACTGAAGGTCTACAGAGCCATTGTGCTGACCTCATTGTTTTATACCTATGAAACCTGGACAGTCTACCATGCCAGGAAATTGAATAACTTCCATTTGAATTGTTTTAGGAAGATTCTGAAATTAAGCATAGACCAATATCTCACCCCATTTACCAAGATAAGGTCAAAATGGTACATGACGTAGATATAAAGAGATACTACCAGAAAATTAGAACATGGAACATATTACTCATCAGATTTATGGATAGGCAAACAATTTATGAATAAAGAAATAGCAAATTTAGATGTAAAATGGATAAATTTGATTAAATCAAATGAAGAAGGTCATGTATAAATAAGACAAATGTAGCCAAGATGATAGGGAAAGCAGAAAATTGGAAGTAGGGGGAAATTTTATAGACAGTTTCCCAGATAAAGGTCTCATATGCCAAATATATAAAGAACTTTGTCAAAGCTATAAGAATATGAGCTATTCCCCAACTGATAAATGGTCAAAGGATATGAGCGGGCAGTTTTCCAATGAAGAAAACAAAACAACTTATAGTCACATGAAAAAATGCTTTAAACCATTATTGATTAGAGAAATGCAAATTAAAACAATCTTGAGCTATCATTTTACATCTATCAGATTAGCTAAAATGGTTGAAGGGGAAAGTAACAAATGTTGGAGAGGATGTCAAAAAATTGGGACACTAATTCCTTGTTGGTGGAATTGTGAACTTATCCAGCCATTTTGGAGAACAATCTGGAATTATGCCCAGCACCTTACTTTAACTCTGTTTTTCTTTTTGTTTCATGTGGCTTTCTTGTAAATAACATATTGCTTGATTCTGACTTCTAATACATTCTGCCATATGCTTCCAGTTTATCAGAGTTCATCCCATTGTTGCAACAATTTTGGCTAGCAGCTGCTATGGGGTGAAAAACCAACACGAGCCCAACAACAAGAACACTGCAAGCTCACGTTCCTTTGATCTGTTTTACTAAGGAAAGCAACGTTAAGGAGTTAACAATCTTACTTTAATCCAACATACAAATGTCATTCAGTCAGCTCAGGGGGAAAAGCCAGCACTCTGAGCTTCAATGCAAATACGAACAAATTACAAACATACATTCATGAACAGAGCAAATACAATTCATAGTTACCAAGGAACCATCAGCGTCTGATTTCAGCCAGGAGCTCAACAAGGCTGGCTCAGAGGTCCACTCCTGCTGTGGCTTAGAGCTCTGAAAGAAAAAGCCAACCTCTGTGCTTATATATCCTGTTCAGGGTCAAAGGTGAGTCACACATGCGACTCACCCACGTGACCTAAATCGTCACAAAAACACAACTTAAACCCACATGGTCCAAGAGCCTCTGATGTCATAAACATGTCACTCAAACCCATGTAAACTAGACTTTCCCTTGAGGCAAGGAGGTCATCAAGGACTCCTAATTTAATCAAGGAAACAAAGGCCAAAATCTTCAAGGGCACTTGGTTGAATAAGTGCTAAGAGCCCATCTTGATTCCCAATACACCCATTCACATTCAGTTATGATTACTGTTTATTTCCTTCCATTCCATTTTCTTCTATTTTTCTCTCCCTTTTTTACCC
The DNA here is from genome assembly GCA_028646595.1 of Phalanger gymnotis. NCBI lineage: Eukaryota > Metazoa > Chordata > Mammalia > Diprotodontia > Phalangeridae > Phalanger > Phalanger gymnotis. The sequence continues at coordinate 16,528,019 of CM053625.1, forward strand.
TGGCAGTCCTCAAAAATCTGTTTGGTTTCTGACCACTGTCTCCTTTAATCTTTTTTTGTCCTAATCATCCCCAACCAGAGGTGCAGAGGTGAGATTTAGCCAGCTGGCGCCAGTTTCATAGAATCAGTACCTAATTTTAGGTTGAGTTCCTCAAACCAGTTGTTAGTGGGGGTGGGGCCTGTGCCCACCACATCAGCTGCAAGGGCGGTGCCTTGGCTTGCTTCTGTGGAGAACTGGTTGTTAATTCATTTGAATCCCACCACTGTCCCCAACCCCAATTTTCTCTTATTTCTTTACACACACACACACAATCTTTAGAACAATCTCTATGAAAGTGAGTTTCAAGCATTGCCTGCCACTCCCCTCCTTTTTTCCTCTCCACTGTAAAAGTTCTTTCTTGTCCTTGCTCTTTTATGTCTGCCTCTTTTATGTTTTCCCCATTTGTGTTCTCCCTTGCCCCATCTCTCAGTGCTTCCCTCTTTCTTGGCCCTCCATTTTTTAGTTCATTCCAACATAATCAACTCATACTTGTGTCCTCTGTCTATGTAGAATTCTTCTAACTGGCCTGATAATGATAAAATTCTTAAATGTACATGTATCATCTTCCCATATTATGTATACAAAAAGTTTAACCTTATTGAGTCCCTTATGATTTCTCTTTCTTTTTTTTAATAAAAGGTTTTTGTTTCTCTTGAGTCTTTTTTGGATGTCAAATTTTCTATTCAGGTCTGGTGTTTTAATTGGGAATGCTTAAAAGCATTGCCCCCCGTCCCCGCAAAAAAAAAAAAAAGAATTATTATACTCAATTTTGCTGGGCAGATTATTCTTGGCTATAATTCTAGCTTTGCTTTCCACAATATTATATTCCAAGCTCTCCACTTTTTTAATATGGAAGCTGTTAAATCTTCTGTGATCCTGAGTGTGGCTCCATGATATTTGAATTATTTCTTTCTGGCTGCTTATAATATTTTCTTCTTGACCTGGAAGCTCTGGCTTCTGGTAATATTCAATAGGGGTTCACTTTCAGGAGGTAATTAGTGGATACTTTCAATGTCTATTTTAGTCTCTGGTTTTAAGACATTGGGGAAGATTTCCTTTATAATTTCTTGGAATTCGATATCTAGGCTTTTTCTTAGTCATAGCTTTCAGATTCCAGCCAGTTGACTTTTTTGATGAGGTATTTCACATTTTCTTCTGTTTTTTCATTCTTTTGAATTTGTTTTATGGTTTCTTGACTTCTCATGGAGTCATTAGCTTCCACTTCCCCAATTTTAATTTTTAAGGAATTATTTTCTTTTGTGAGCTTTTGTACCTCTTTTAACATTTTACCAATTTTATTTGTTATTCTTTTCATGTTTGCCTCTTAACTTTTTGTTTTTTTCTGCATTGCTCTCATTTGCTTTCCCAATTTTTACTCTACACTGATTTTATTTTGAAAATCATTTTTTTTACTCTTTCTTTAGCCCTCATAGGAATTCTTGCTGGGCTTCTGTCCAATTTGCATTTTTCTTTGAGGCTTTGCTTATAGCTAGTTTCACATTGTTCTCTTCAGAGTTTCTGTCTTGTAATTTCTCTTTACCATATTATCTTTTTATGATCAGGGTCTCTTTTTGTACTTTGCTCAATTTTCTAACCTATTTCCTGTCTTTGATCTTTATGTAAATGTTGGGCTTTGCTCACTAAGGGATGTGGCAGTGTTCTTAGCTCCAAACTTTTTTGTTCTGCTTTTCTTATCATGGCTAATTCTAGGGGTCTGTAAGTTTTTGGTGCTTTCAAGGTGGTGTCATTCAGGGAGAGGTGTGGTCACTGCTCTCCTGGTTTGTACTCTCTTCTTTACCCTGGGAGGATGCTTGTCACCTGCAATCACAAGCAAAAGCCCTCTTCTCTACCTTGGAACTGTGACCAGGTCTCCAGCTCCCTTGTAGCTGTTTGTGCTAGCAATCACTTTGGCCCTGGAACTCTACCTAGAACTGCATATGGGCAATGAAATTGCCAAACAGTATCATGTCCTATGCCCAGGACCAGCATAAGGGACCCCTGTAATCTCTTCCTGACCAATTGCCCAATCCCCTTACCGTTTCTGGTCTGAGAACTCTTGAAGCTGCTATTGCAGCTGTCCCCACACCCTCCATGGCTTATCATTGGTGTTGTCCACAAGGCTGGCCCCCACCCTTGTCTCACAGACTTCTACTTCTGACACCCTAAATTGTATTGGGCTGGAAAAAATGTCTCACTCTGATCTTTGTTACCTACAACACCCTAGAATTCACTTTGAGACATTATTTTAAAATTACTTGGACAGGAATATTGGGAGAGTTCAGCTGGGAGCCTCTACTCCACCCCCTCAGCTCTTTCACCAAGTTATTCCTGTTTTATGCTACAGTCTGAGGTCTGAAAGTGCTGTTCCCCACTTGTCCTTACTTCTTTTCATCATTTCCCTTGATATTTTATATCTTTGTTTTTCCAAATTTCACTTTACTTTTATCAAGCTCTGTAAAGTTTCCCCTTGGTAATTTGATTGGCGTAGTATTAAAAGTGTTCATTTTTGGTAGAATTTTTTTTATATTGAAATGAGCACTGAATATTCCTCTAGCTTTTAAGGAAAGAATACTTTGTAACTGAATCTGTATTAGTTTCTTGTGTGCCTTAAGAGGTTGATATTTTATGCATTTTGTAGGTTTTGGGAATGGGATTTCTCTTTATATGATTACTTCTTGCATTTTGTTATTATATAAAAATGCTATTGATTTTTGAGGATTTATTTCATAGCCTTTAACTTTGCTGAAGCTATTAATTTTCTCATTTAATGTCTTTGCATTGTCTCGATTAGTCTCTAGGATTTTCCAACTAAACCACCAGCAAACAGGGATAGTTTTATCTCCTCTTTACCTATCTTTATTCCTTTACTTTCTTTTTCTTGCTGTATTGCTGTTGCTAGCATTTCCAAAACTATATCAAATAATAGGCGGAAAAGTAGGTATTCTTGCTTCTCTCCCATATATACTGGAAAAGTTCTAATGTATTCCCATTACATATAATGCTTGCTTTTGGTTTTAGATAGGTGCTTTTTTGTGACATTAAAAATTGGTCCCTCTAAGTCTATATTTTTTAGGTTTTTAGCATAAAATAATGTTATATGTTATACTTTGTCAGAGGCTTTTTCTGCATCTCTTGAGATGATAATGTGTTTTGGGATGTTTGGTTTTTAATACAGTTAATTATATTGATTGTTTTTCCCATTGTTGGACATCTTTGCATTGCTAGTATAAATCCTACTTGGTCATATGTATTGTTAATGCAATGGGAAAGATCTTTCCCATTCATTAATAGGCCCTTGTGACTCGTCTGAGTCACATGAGTTTGAGTCACATGGAGCCTGTGGTGGGAGGAGCTCGCTGAACAGAACTTTTTTTCCGCTTGACTTTTCCCTGGTTTAGATATTAGGACTACAATTTTCTCAGAAAAGGATTCTGGTACTTTGAGAATAGTTTGTGAAGTGTGGGTACAAAATTAAATGTTTGGTTTTTTTTTTCTCTAATAACATCAGTGAAAATCCTGATTCAGTTGACATTCAGTAAATTGTTTTGCAGCTTCACATTTTTATTCCATTATTTTATTTGTTTTTTCAAATGTATTTCTTGTAAGCTATAGATTGTTGGGGCTTGTTTTCCTATCCAATCTGTCACTCTTTCTTACTTAATTGAATTGTTTAATCTGTTCCCATTTAAAGTTATGAGTTAGATTTATATTTTCCTCAGTCTCTAGCATTTTTTCAAGTTATGAAAACAAAGATATTAATTCCTTTCCCCCTTGTGTTTTTGTCCGATTATATAATTCTAACCCCCACACTTTTTCCTTCTCAATCAAATAGATTCCCCCTTTGTCTCCTCCCCTTCAACTAGTTCTGTTCATTGGGGGGGGGGGGGTTGCTGTCATTTCTAAAAAGAATTTTTCTCACTCTCTTCATCATCCATCCTCTATTTCTGTCTCCTCTAGACCCTCATTTTCTGATCATTATCTCTACAATCATCTAGTCTCTCTCTTTTCTCTATGTTCCTCATGCAATCAAAGTTTCCAAGGTATCCACTCTAGGCTTTCCCTTCTAGACATTTTCTGTCACTTGCCCCATGGAATCCCCTCTTCTCTTGTGCTTCATTCCCAGAACAATACCAATTACTGCAGTGTCAGAGAAAACACAATCCCAATGCAGGACCCCTCCCTCAATGTGTCACAGATTATGCAGCCCACCACTGATTTGTGCCCTACCTATTAACATTTTTTCCTACAGTTGCCTCAAAATTTCCTCCATAGGTTTATACCCTCCCACTCTACAATATCCCAGGTGCCAGTTGCCCTCTAGAGCTCCAACTTCCCTCCTCCCAATGTAGTATGAGTAGACTTTTTAAGCACCCAATGCCCCAGCCTATGCCCAGTGTGGTACTCATCTCCCTCCACAGACCATCTCTCTTCACCCCTTTCACCACCAAATTAAGGTCTCCTTCCTCCTCACTTTTCAATTTTCCTCCATTTTCCTCAACTATTATCCTGTAGGCTCTTCTCTTTGTGAGATCATTGCTAGCCCTAGATTTGACCCTGGCATATCATGCACTCTACCTCCTTCCTCTCCTCCTCCCCTTCATGCATCCTCCCATGTTGTAATGTAATCCCACAAAAAATATTGATTCACCTGTAGGCAAGGTGTTGCCAGGTCCTGTCCATAATACCTCAGGTTTGCCTCTTCATTGTTACCTCTATCAGATTTCTGCCTTCACCCCTATCTCCTTTTGTGCATTTGGAAAGAAATTTCTTACTGCTCTCTTGGCTGTCATTCTGTTGCCATTGCTGTCCTTAGCTGTTGCTAAGTACTAAATTAAATGTTATTTTTATTCCTCTGGCATTTCTACCGGTTGAGGTATTAAAGAAATAAACAATCTCTTCAGTTCTGTCTTTCTTTCTAAAAATGTTTCGAATTCATCTTTAGTACTGAACATCTATAATTTATGGTTAAGCTCAGATTTTCCACATAGATCACACTATGCTGTGCCCTGAGCTCCATTGTTCTTTAAAATGTATTCAAATTCCTCCACTATATAGTGGATGCAGAATAGTCTTGCTTTATTGGGATGTCCTTTCCTTTGTATTTGAAGGTCATCTGATTGCTTGTAGAAATTGTAGTTTCTGAGGTGTATTGAAGTTCATCACTATGTGTTTTGTAGTTTGCACTCAGGGTTTTTTATTCCTATTTTTAATTTTTTTTTATTAAGTAATTTATTTTTAGTTTTCAACACTTACTTCCATAAGATTTTGAGTTCTAAATTTTCTCCTTCTCTCTTTCCTCCCCCCTCCACAAGATAACATGCAATCTGATAATAGGCTCTAACATACATTCATATTAAACATGTTTTCACATTAGTCATGTTGTAAAGAAGAATCAGGACCAATGGAAAGAATCACGAGAAAAAAGAAACAAAACAACAACAAAAACAAAGAGAGAGAGAGCAAATAGTCTGCTTCCATCTGCGTTCAAACTCCATATTTCTTTCTCTGGATGTGGATGACATTTTCCATCATGGGTCTTTTGGAGTTGTCTTAGATCCTTGCATTGCTGAGAAGACCTAAGTCTATCAAAGTTAGTCACCACACAATGTTGCTGTTACTGTGTACACTTCACTCAGCATCAAATCATATAAGTCTTTCCAGGTTTTTCCGAAGTCCACCTGTTCATCATTTCCTATGGAGCAATAGTATTCCATTATGTTCATATACCACAACTTGTTCATCCATTCCCAAATTGATGGGCAGCCCCTCGGTTTCCAGTTCTTGGCCACCATAAAAAGAGCTCCTATAAATATTTTTGAACATGTGGGTCCTTTTCCCTTTTTTTAATGACTTCTTTGGGATCGGTATTGTTGGATCAAAGGGTATGCATATTTTTATAGCCCTTTGGGCATAGTTCCAAATTGTTCTCCAGAATGGTTGAATCAATTTACAACTCCACCAACAATGCATTAGTGTTCCAATTTTCTCACACTGCCAACATTTGTCATTTTCTTGTTTTGTCATGTTAGCCAATCTGATAAATGTGATGTGGTACCTCAGAGATGTTCTGACTTGGATTTCGCTAATCAATAGTGATTTCAAACATTTTTTCATATGAGTATAGATAGCTTTAATTTCTTCATCTGAAAACTGCCTGTTCATATCCTTTGACCATTTATCAATTGGGGAACGACTTGTATGCTTATAAATTTGGCTCAGTTCTCTATATATTTTAGAAATGAGGCCTTCATTGGATTTACTGGCTGTAAAAAATTGTTTCCCAGTGGTTTTTTTTTTTTTTTGCTACAGGTGATTTATGAATTCTTTCAATTGGAATTTCATTTTTCAGTATTCAGAAGTTCTGGGCTATTTTCTTGTATTATTTGCCCTGTTCTATTCTTTTGGGAACCCTTTGATCCTTAGGTTTTCTCTGTGCATGTTGTCTTCAAAATCAGCAATTTTGCTTGCAAAGTGAACTTATTTTCTTTTAATTCTTTTTGCTTCTCTTCTAAGCCATCGCCAATTCTAATTTTTGTGTGGTTCTGTCTATTTTATTTGCTGTGCAAGTCACACATTCTACTCTTATAATTCTCATTTCTCTTTTGAACTACTAAGCAATAGTGTGTTGTACTTCCATGTTCTCAAATTCAACAGGGTCTCTTGTCTCATCAAATATTGGATCATTTTCCTTTGCTCTGCAGTTTTTATTTATAGATGCCTGAACTCCTTTACTAGATTGGGAGGCCATATTTCCTTCATTTGTTATTTTTTTTTCTCTTTGTTTATCTGTTTATGGTCAAGGTCTTTGAGTTTTCTTCTTCCCGGCATCTTTGGTAATTTCAGTCTTTTTTCTCCTTTATTTTTCCTGTTACTCACTTTCTTACTCCCTTTCATTTGATTATTGTTTCACTGGAGTCTGAACCTCAAAGCTTTTCAGCCTCCTTCCCACAGGGCAATTCACAATTCACAAGCCTAGATGTCTGCCTCTCAAATGACTTTTGGGTGGTCAGAATTGGCCCCAGCTATTGCTTGTGCTCTTTCTATCAGTCTTGGAGAACTGCTGGCCAGGCCCTTCCCCCATCTCCCACTATGTACATACACATACAGTATCCTCCCTTTTTACTCCCTTTTTGTTCAGGCACCAGGAGCTCAGAACTTTGCAGTGCTAATGCTATATGGTTGTCTGCCCTGGCACTGACTCTGCTGGTGTTTCGAGGTTTTTAGCCCACCAAGCAGCTCTATTGGTGCTATAGAGCAGTCAGCTCCCTGGGTACTCACAATTCAGAACTTTGTAATACTGTTGCTACAAGGTTGTAGCCCCCAAGAGGCTTTAGCTCCTGATGAGTTATGGCCAACTGTTGGAGCCAGTTGCCCATAGCCTTCAGTCATGGCACTAGAAAGATGTGGACCAGAGCATGGGCATGTGTTTTGTTGCAAGCTTGTTTCAGGGTTAGGTCTACTTATGCAGGGTACAAAGTAGGGGAGTGGTGCTGAATGAACTCTGTTAGTGAGTGTCAGTTCATGGTATTTTGTCAACTTTCTTTTGGATTTCTTAGCATCCTAGTTCATGGGTACAGCAGAAGTTTGTTTTATCTTTGGTGCATAATTTCTGTTTTGGAGAGGTTTGTGGTGCAATAGGGAGCAGAGAAAATGTCGAGTCCTCTATCTTATTGCTCAAGTTTCTCAGAAGTCTAAGATCGGATATTCTGATTCAGCCTAGTGTCAGTAGAAGTAGATACAAAACCCATTTCTGTCACAAAATCCAAACCTATTCAAATCATTTCTGGTCCCAAATAATTTACCTACAATTTGCATCAATAAATTTGATAAGTATAACACCTCTGCCAAGGTACTGGCATAATCCAAGGGATTAACCCTGTCAGTTCAAGCTATCATAATATAATCTGAATTCTTCTCACTTTCAAAACCAAAATCTTAAAAAAAAAAACCTATTTCTACTTTCAGCTTGGGCATAACACCATATGGACAATGTACCATGTGAACAGGTGTGGTGTCTAATCTAGCACCCACATTCTTATATCTTGGCTAACTCTCCCCAACCTGTATAAGTGACAGGTCTCAGTTTCCACCCTTAGGCAGAGTGGCAGCCATGCAACTAGAATTGAACTTCTCAAGGGGCCTTAGGGGTAACTGTGATTTGGCAAATATACTGTCACTATTTAATACTGTAGCTTTTGAAGCCCCACTACTCTTTTTCCAGGTCATAAAAAAATCATTCACCATGACATTGTTGTCTCTGAAACATGAATATTTACTTACCAATGAGGCAAATAGAAAGACACTGATAACATTTACATTTAGAAGGCAAGACCAGATAAAATCAAAATGCAATATAATGCTAACTCTGGCCTCACTGTCCCAGAGTAAGTCTAGGTATGTTTTAATCCTTCAGGGTTCTCAGGTAACCTGAGGAATTTTGTTGATCTTTCTATGATATTAGCTTGAGTCCCCACTCTTGTGTGTTCCTTCACTGTTAGCCACCACTAGTTAATGTTTCAATTCCATTTGAGCAATTAACTTTTACAAAGATAAAAGCTAATTTCTACTATATACATACAGAAAGGACTTCTAAGAGCATTTTTGCTCCACAGATATATAGTTTCAGACTGGCTCTCCCCACCGCCAATGCCTTCACCAGTTCATTCTTTTTCTCTAAAACCATCAAGCCTTAAAGGATTCCTTGCCAAGAGACTGGCTCAGGCTAATTAGTGTCATTTTTATTGTGCCACAGTTACAGTTCCATAGCCAAAGTGGCTCCTTTTGATGACTTAAATAGCAAATAAAACCAGTTACCGAATGTTTGTGTATAATCCAAATCTCTCCAAGGCACTTGCTGTTACAGAGCACCATACCTTTCTGGAAATAGCCTTTGTAGCTTCTTTCATGTGGAGCCAAATATTGCTATGAAAATAGTTTCCCAGCAAACAAGTTGTACAACCGGTATCTCTGATAAAGTCCTCGTTTCTAAAATATAGAGAGAACTGAGTCAAATTTATAAGAATACAAGTTGTTCCCCAGTTGATAAATGGTCAAAGGATGTGAACAGGCAGTTTTCAGATGAAGAAATTAAAGCTATTTATAGTCATATAAAAATGCTCTAAATCATGGTTGATTAGAGAAATGCAAATCAAAACAACTCTGAGGTACCACATCACAGCTATCAGATTGGCTAATGTGACAAAAGAGGAAAATGATAAATTTTGCAGAAGAGGCATGAAAATTGGAACACTAATGCATTGTTGGTGGAGTGGTGAATTGATCCAACCATTCTGGAGAGCAATTTGGAACTATACCCAAAACTATAAAACTGCGCATACCCTTTGACACAACAATACCACTTCTAGGGCTATATGCCAAAGAGATCATAAAAATTGGAAAAAGATCCATACGTACAAAAATATTTATAGCGGCTCTTTCTGTGGTAACCAAGAACTGGAAATTGAGGCGATGCCCATCAACTAGGGAATGGATGAACAAATTGTGGTATATGAATGTAATGGAATACTATTGAGCTACAAAAAATGATGAGCAAGCAGGCTTCAGAAAAATCTGGAAAGACTTAGATGAACTGATGCTGGTAAGCAGAACCAAGAGAACACTGTACACAATAACAGCAACATTTTATGAGGCTGACTTTGATAGGCTTAGTTCTCAGCAATGCAAGGATCTAAGACAATTCCAAAAGACTCATGATGGAAAATGCTATCCACATCCAGAAAAAGAACTATGGAATTTGAATGCAGATTGGAGCATACTATTTGCTCTCTCTCTTTTTTTGTTTTGTTTTATTTGTTTCTTCTTTCTCATGGTTCCTCCCATTGACTCTAATTCTTCCTTACAACATGACTAATGTGAAAATATGTTTAATATGAATGAACATGTATAGTCCTTTTCCCATTTTTATGATTTCTTTAGCATATAGCCCTAGAAGTGGTATTGTTGTGTCAAAGTGTATGCACATCATCTTGGGGAGAGGGGAGAGGAGGGAAGGAGAGAAAATTTAGAACTCAAAATCTTATAAGAAGTAAATGTTGAAAACTAAAAATAAATTAATTAAATTTTTTAAAAAGAAATTGTTTCCAACTTTATGCTTTCCTTCTAATCCTGTTTGCATTGGTTTTGTTTGTACAAAAGCTTTTCAGTTTAACAGAATCAAAATTACCCAATTCACATTTTGTAATGCTATCTCTTGTTTGGTCATAAATTTTCGTTTCTCCGTATATCTGACAAGTAAACTATTCCTTGCTCTCTTAAGCTGCTTATGGAATCACCCTTTATGTCTAAATCATGTACCCATTTTGACCTTATGTGAGATGTAGGTCTCTACCTAGTTTCTGCCACACTTTTTTCCATTTTTCCTAGCCGTTTTTGTCAAATTGCAAGTTCTTATCCCAGAAGCCGGAATCTTGGGGCTTAACAAATAGTAGATTACTGTAGTCATTTACTATTGTGACTTCTGTATCTAATCTATTCCACTGATCCACCACTCTATTTCTTAGTCAGTATAAAATAGCTTTGATGATTGCCACTTTATAATATACTTTTAGATGTTTTACAGCCAGGCCACCTTCTTTTACCTTCTTTTCATTAATTCCTTGATATTCTTGACCATTTGTTCTTCCTTATAATTTTTTTTATTTTTTTCTAGCTCTATAAAATATTTTTTGGAAGTTCGATAGGTATGGTACTGAATAAGTAAATTAATTTAGGTAGAATTGTCACTTTTATTATATTAGCTTGGCCTACCCATGAGCAATTGATATTTCTCTAATTGTTTATATCTGACTTCATTTGTGTGAAAAGTATTTTGTAATTGTGTTCATATAGTTCTAGGGTTTGTCTTGACAGATAGACTCCCAAATAGTTTGTATTGTCTAAAGTTATTTAAGATGGAATTTCTCTTTCCATCTCTTGCTGCTGGGCTTTGTTGGTAATATAATAAAATAATAAAATGCTGATGATTTACGTGAATTTATTTTATATCTTGCAACTTTACTAAAGTTGTTAATTATTTCAACTAGTTTAACTAAGTATTTCATCATTTCACCTGCAAAGAGTGGTAGTTTTTTTTTTCCTTATTATCTACTCTAACTCCATCTATTTCTTTTTCTTCTCATTGCTGAAGCTAACATTTCTAGTACAATATTGAGTAATAGAGGGATAATAGGCATACTTGCTTCACCCCAGATTTTATTAGAAAAACTTGTAGCTTATCCCCATTGCATATAATGCTTGCTGGTGGTTTTAGATAGATATTATTTAACATTTTAAGAAAAGTTCCATTAATTCCTATGCTCTCTAGTGTTTTTAACAGGAGTGGGTGTTGTATTTTGTCAAAGACTTTTCTGCATCTATTGAGATAATCCTATGATTTCTATTGGTTTTGTTATTGAAATGGCCAATTATGCTGATAATTTTCCTAGTATTGAATGAGCCCTGCATTCATGGTATAAATCCCACCTGGTCACAGTGCATTATCCTAGTGATAAATTGTGTAATCTCCTTGTTAATATTTTATTTAAATATTTTGCATCTATATTCATTAGGGAAATTAATCTCTAATTTTCTTTCTCTATTTTGAATCTTTCTGGTTTAGGTACCAGCACAATATTTGTGTCATTAAAGAAATTTGGTAGGACTCCTTCTTTGCCTATTTTCCCAAATAGTTTGTACGGTACTGGAATTAATTGTTCTTTAAATATTAGGTAGAATTTACTTGTAAATCCATCTGGTTCTGGGGATTTTTTTCTTAGGGAGTTCACTGATGACTTGTTCAATTTCTTTTTCTAAGATGAGGCTATTTAAGTATTCTATTTCCTCTTTTATTATTCTGGGCAAGTTATATATATATTTTTAAAATATTCATCTATTTCACTTAGATTGTCAGATTTCTTGGCATACAATTGGCAAAATACATCTGAATTATTGCTTTAATTTGCTCTTCATTGGTGATGAATTCAACTTTTTCATTTTTCATATTGGTAATTTGTTTTTTTCTTTCCTTTTTTAAAATCAAATTAAACAAAGGTTTATCCATTTTATTGGTTTTTTTTTCCATATGATCAGCTCTTGGTTTATTTATTACTTCAATAGTTTTCTTTCAATTTTATTAATCTCTCCTTTGATTTTCAGTATTTCTAATTTGGTGTTTCACTGGGCATTTTAATTTGTTCTTTTTCTAGGTTTTTTAGTTGCATGTCCATTTTGTTCATCTATTCTTTCTCTATTTTATTGATGAAAGCATTTAGAGACTTAAATTTCCCCTCAGTACTGCTTTGGCTGCATCCCCAAAATTTTAGTATGTTGTCTCATTCTTGTCATTTTCTTTGATGAAATTATTGATTTTTTTCTATGATTTGTTGTTTGACATACCCATCCTTTAGGATTAAATTATTTAGTTTCCAATTAATTTTTAATTTGTCTTTCCATGATCATGTATTAAGTGTAATTTTTATAGCATCATGATCTGAAAGGGATCATTTCACATTTCCACCTTTCTGCATTTGATTGTCATGTTTTTATAGCCTAATAAATGGTCAATTTTTGTGTACGTGTCATGTACTACCTAGAAAAAAAGGTATATTCCTTTCTCTTTCCATTCAGTTTCTCCAGAGGACTATCATATCTAACTTTCCCAAAATTGTATTATCCTCCTTAATTTCTTACTTTTTATTTTTTGGTTAGATTTTTCGACTTCTGACAGGGGAAGGTTGAGGTCCCCCACTAACTAGAGTTTTACTGTCTATTTCCTCTAGCAACGCATTTAATTTCTCCATTAGAAATTTGGATGCTATACAACTTCATATATTTTTATTATTTATGTTACTTCATTGTCTATGGTATCTTTTAGAAAAATGTAGTTTTCTTCCTTTTCTCTTTTAATTAGATCTATTTTTGCTTTTGCTTTGTCTAAGATCTTGATTGCTACCCTGGTTTCTTAGTTTGAGCTAAAGTATAATAGATTCTGCTCCAGCCCCTTACTTTTTGCTCTCTGTGTGTCTCTCTGCTCCAAATGTGTTTCTTGTTTATTTAATATATTTAGTTTTCACCATTGATTTTCACAAGAGTTTGAATTACAATTTTTCTCCCAATTTCTACCCTCCCCCCACTCCAAGATGGCATATATTCTGGTTGCCCTGTTCCCCACTCTCCTCCCATCCCCTTTTCCCTTCTTTTTTTGTAGGGCAAGATAAATTTCTACACCCCATTGCCTGTGTATCTTATTTTCTAGTTGCAAGCAAAAAAACCGTTTTTTTTTTTTGTTTGTGAACATCTGTTTTTAAAACTTTGAGTTCCAAATGCTCTCCCCTCTTCCCTTCCCACCCACCCTCCCTCCCTAAGAAGTCAAGCAATTCAGCATGGGCCACATGCATATCATTATGTATAACCCTTCCACAATACTCATGTTGTGAAAGACTAACTATATATTGCTTCTTCCTAACCTATCCCCCTTTGTTGAATTTTCTCCCTTGACCCTGTCCCTTTTTCAAAGTGTTTGTT
>CM053625.1:16542078-16559715 GCA_028646595.1 Phalanger gymnotis
TGCTGTATAGTTTGGGGTGGGAGAGAACAGTTACACTGACCTATGGAAGAATTTTTTAAAAAGCAGATTCCTTTAAAAAATTCTCACAATTAGGCTTTTATATAAGAGTGTGGAGATACATTTGGAAAATGGATTGGACAGATCCTCAGTTCTAAGGTGTTGTTTTGTGCTGGCCTGGTTTACAATTAGATCAGGGAAGAAAAACTTGTAACTCGCCTAGTTCACATAAATGTTTCTGGCAAAGACACTGGTTTGCAAGTAAAATTTCCAGCTACATCTTTAACTAGAGTGAAGTGAAGACTTCAAAAAGCCACATATAAGTCCAATTTTAAATTGGATAAATATCTTGCAAATGTTAGTGCAAACTAATAATGTAATTGCACTGATATTTTCAGGTTTGTTAAATTTTACTCTTTTTACAATTGATATTCAGTTACAGAAATTAATTTATTAACAATATTAATGCATTTGTGTCATATCACACACACAGGAATGTCATATCGTTTTCACGATGTGTTGCTGAGATTATCATTAATAAAGTAAACTTCTTATTGCTTTAACAATAATGCTCCTTGCACACTAAATATTTATATTTTATTGAGGTGCTCATATTTCTGTCTTGTTTGGTGTAATTTCTTTAACACATAGCCTTTCACAATGCAAACTGTGATTGTTTCGTGATTTTGAAATGTAACTGGTCTGAATACAGATGTTAGAGTGAGGATGGGGGTGGTGAGAGGGTGTGGAATTTACTACTAATTTCAGCTTGACAAACTGTTTTTGAAGTTATAAAAAGCCTGTTCACACAAAATTATATGTAATGGCTGTAGTAATCAGTTTATTATATAGACTAATCATTCTTGAACATGCAAGCTCCAGGGGAGCAATTGGGCCTTTAAATATACACAAATATTTTATTAAATGAATTTTTACCCTTACATCCAGATAGACCTAAGCAGTTAAAAAAAAACATAAGAAAAATTAAGAGCTATTAGCTACATATTAACTGAGAAACTACATACAAACCCAAAAATTTGGGGAGGAAGGGTTCGATGGAGAAGAGCTGGAGAAAAAACTCATCACAACCTTTACTAATAGCTCCAATCCATTTAAATGTTGACCAGTTAATCAGGCTGTGGGTACAGTTTAATCTTGTTAGTTGAAATATTTACCTAAGATGTAGGTCCTTCAGAAGGAGATTACAAGGGTCTCTTTGCTAGCACTGAGGCAGGACTCTGTTGCTTTGCCTATATTCAGATCCAGATGGAGTCCTGGGTGAGGAGGAGCACTAGCACACTAGAGCTTGAAGCTACAGTGGAGGAGGAACCCTTGTTATAGTTCCAGTGCAGAAAAGAGTGCTCATGGTCAGTTGCTCATAGACCAGAGCACGGGCCAAGAGAGTAGAAAAACCTCTCTTTAGATCATACCACCTAGGAAGAAATGAAAACTTACAGATCCCCAGAAGTATCTCTGAAAACAGCTGCAGAAAACTCCTGAAGCTTGAGACACTGTGCTCTCCACCCTGGAAGCAGAGGCCTACTTTAACAAAGAGTTAAAAGTCAAGTAATAGGCTGGGAATATGAACAAACGACAGAAAAAACTGACTATAGAAAGTTACTATGGTGACAAGGAAGATCAAAGCACACCACTTAGAAGAAGATAACAAAGTCAAAGCTTCTACGTCCAAAGCCTCCAAGAAAATTATGAATTGGTCTCAGGATTTTGAAAATCAAGTAACAGAGAGGAAAAATTGGGAAGAGAAATGAGAGCGATGCAAGAAAATCATGAGAAAAGGGTCAACAGCTTGGTAAAGGAGACACCAAAAAGTACTGGAGAAAATAACACCCTGAAAAACAGACTAGGCCAATGGTAGACTAGGCCAAATAGTTAAAAAATAAGTTACAAAGAGCCAATGAGGAGAAGAATGCTTTAAAAAGCAGAATTGGCCAAAAAAAGGAGGTCCAAAAGTTCACTGAAGAAAATAGTTCCTTAAAAATTCGAATGGATGCCCATCAATTGGAGAATGGCTGAACAAGCTGTGGTATGTGATTATGATGGAATACTATTGTACTACAAGAAATGATGCACAGGATGGTCTCAGTAAACCTGAAAAAACTTGCATGGGTTATGTAAAGTGAAATGTACTGTGTACAAAATAACATCAACATTCTAAGATGATCAGCTGTGAATGACTTAGCTATTCTCAGCAATACAGTGTTCCAAGACAATTTTGAAGGACTTATGATGAAAAATGCTATCCATCCCCAGAAAAAGAACTGATGGTATCTGAATACAGATTGAAGTATACTTTTTAAAAAACTTTATTTTTCTTCAAATTTTTTATCTGTGTTTTCTTTCACAACATGATCATTATGGATATGTTTTGCATGACTGCACATGTATAACCAATATTGAATAGCCTGTCTTCTCATTGGGACTGGTGGCAGGGAGGTAGGGAGGGAGAAAATATGGAATTTGAAGTTTTAAAAACAAATGATAAAAAGTGTTTTTACATGTAACTAGGGGAAAACAAAATATTAAAGAAAAAAGATAATTACAGACCAATTTGCCTAATGAATTTTGATGCAAAATGTTTAAATAAAATACTAGCAAGGAGATTACAACAATATATGAAAAAGACCAGGTATGACCAGGTAGGATTTACACAAGGAATTCAAGGCTGGTTCAATATTAGGGAAACTATCAGCATAATTGAGCATATCAATAAAAAAAACAATAGAAATCATATGATTATCTCAATAGATGCAGAAAAAGCTTTTGACAAAATACAATGCCCATTCCTACTAAAAACACTAGAGAGTATAAGAATAAATGAAGCTTACCTTAAAATGAGAAGTAATATTTATCTAAAACTATCAGCAAGCATTATCTGTAATGGGAATAAGCTAAAAGCCTTCCCATTAAGATCAGGGGTTAAGCAAGGATGCCCATTATCACCACTATTATTCAATATTGTACTAGAAATGTTAGATTTAGCAATAAGAGAAGAAAAAGAAATTGAAGGAATTAAAATAGGTAACGAAGAAACAAAAATATCATCTTTGCAGATGATATGATGGTATACTTTGAGAATCCTAGAGAATCAACTAAAAAACTACTTCAAATAATTAACAATGTTAACAAAGTTAACAAAGTTAACAAAGTTCAAGATATAAAATAAACTCACATAAATCATCAGCATTTCTATATATTACCAAAAAAGCCCAGCAGCAAAAGATAGAAGGAGAGAAATTCTATTTTAAAAAACCATAGACTATAAAATACTCGAGAGTCTACCTGCCAAGACAAACCCAGGAACTATATGAAAACAATTACAAAATACTTTTTTTATTTATTTAATATATTAAATTTTCAGCATTGATTTTCACAAGAGTTTGAATTACAAATTTTCTCCCCATTTCTACCCTCCCCCCCACTCCAAGATGGCATATATTCTGGTTGCCCTGTTCCCCAGTCAGCCCTCCCTTCTGTCACCCCACTCCCCTCCCATCCCCTTTTCCCTTACTTTCTTGTAGGGCAAGATAAATTTCTATGCCCCATTGCCTGCATATGTTATTTCCTAGTTACATGCAAAAACTTTTTTTGTTATTTTTGAACATCTGTTTTTAAAACTTTGAGTTCCAAATTCTCTCCCTTCTTCCCTCCCCATCCACCTTCCCTAAGAAGGCAAGCAATTCAGCATAGGCCACATGTGTATCATTATGTAAAACCCTTCCACAATACTCATGTTGTGAAAGACTAACTATATTTTGCTCCTTCCTAACATATCCCCCTTTATTGAATTTTCTCCCTTGACCCTTTTTGAAAGGGTTTGTTTTTGATTACTTCCTCCCCCATCTGCCCTCCTATCATCCCCCCTTTTTTATTTCCTTCCTCCTTTCCTATGGGGTAAGATACCCAATTGAGTGTGTATGTTATTCCTTCCTCGTGGCAAATCTGATGGGAGCAAGATTCACTCATTCCCCTTCACCTGCCCCCTCTTCCTTTCCTACAGAACTGCTTTTTCTTGCCACTTTTATGTGAGATAATTTACCCCATTCTATCTCTTCCCTTCTCCCTCTCTCAATATATTCCTCTCTCATCCCTTAATTTGATTTTTTTAGATATCATCCCTTCATATTCAACTCACCCTATGTATATACAAACATACATATGTACATACATACATACACACACACATATATATATACACACCCTATGTATATACAAACATACATATGTACATACATACATACACACACACATATATATATATATATACGCATACACATATATGTAAATTCCCTTTAGCCACCCTAATACTGAGGTCTCATGAATCATACATATCATCTTTCTATGTAGTAATGTAAACAAAACAGTTCAACTTTAGTAAGTCTCTTGTGATTTCTCTTCCTTGTTTACTTTCTCATGCTTCTCTTGATTCTTGTGTTTGAAAGTCAAATTTTCTATTTAGCTCTGGTCTTTTCACTGAGAAAGCTTGAAAGTCTTCTATTTTATTGAAAATCCATATTTTGCCTTGGAGCATGATACTCAGTTTTGCTGGGTAGGTGATTCTTGGTTTCGATCCTAGCTCCATTGACCTCTGGAATATCACATTCCAAGCCTTTCGATCTCTTAATGTAGAAGCTGCTAGATCTTGGGTTATTCTGATTGTGTTTCTACAATACTCAAAATGTTTCTTTCTGGCTGATTGCAACAATGGAACTTGGCAACAATATTCCTAGGAGATTTCTTTTTGGGATCTATTTGAGGAGGTGATCGGTGGATTCTCATTCCCCTTCACCCAGAGACCATCCAGGCTGTCCCGGGCTGGAGCCCTGCTTCCCTCTGCTATTTTGTGGGTTCTGCAGTTCTAGCATTTGTTCAGAGCCAATTTTTATAGGTTTTTGGAGGGACGTGGTAAGGGAACTCACACAAGTCCCTGCTTTCCAGCTGTCATCTTGGCTCTGCCTCCCACAAAATACTTTTACACAAATAAATTCAGGTTTAAACAAATGGGAAAATATTAATTGCTCATGGGTAGGCTGAGTCAACATAACAAAAATGACAATTCTACCTAAATGTATCTATTGATTTGGTGCCATACCAATCAAACTACCAAAAAAACTATTTTATAGCACTGGGAGAAATCATAAAAAAAAAATTCATCAGGAAGTAGAAAAGGTCAAGGATATCAAGAGAATCAATTAAAAAACGTGAAGGGAGGTAGCCTAGCTGTACCAGATCTCAAACTGTATTACAAAGTTGTAATTATTAAAATAATTTAGTACTGGCTAAGAGATAGAGTAGCAGAGCACTGGAATCAATTAGGTACACATTACATTATTAAACAACCATAGTAATCTAGTATATGATAAATGTAAAAATCCAAGTTTTTGGCACAAAAACTCATTATTTGACAAAAACTGCTATGAAAACTGGAAAACAGTATGGCAGAAACAAGGTAGACAACAACATCTCACTGTACACCAAGATAAAGTCAAAATAGGTACATGATTTATACATAAAGGGTGATACCATAAACAAATAAGGAGAACATGGAATAGTCAGATCTATGAATAAGGTAAGAATATAGGACCAAAGAAAACATAAAGAGCATTACAAAATGTAATATAAATAATTTTGATTATATAAAATAAAAAGGGTTGGCACAAACAAAATGAATTGTAATGGTAATCAGGGAAGGATTTTTTGCTCTTCTTCTCTTAAGTGCCTTTATGAATCTAGCTTTTGTTTGAATGGGGCAGGTAAGGTGGGATCTTTTAGTCTTGGAATGTTTCTCAGCACTAAGACAATTGAGAGTCATTGAGCTGTATGTGACGTGGTGCTGATGGTTGGAGCTTTCCCACACTCTGGTGTTAGTGATTTCTCACATCCTAAATGGTGAGCCTTGAGCCCTCAAGGTCCTGAACAAGGTATATGTACTAGAAGGTTAGCATTTCACTTTTGGGAGTACACTCATGAAAGGGTGACAAGACTCTGGGCAAGCCGTTGAAATAACCCACCCCCTGGCTTTGATACCCAGACATTGGTGCTGGATAGACTGGTTTGTGTTATTTGATCTGTTTATATAATGTATAGGATTTGTAATTTCTGTTTGTATTTGCCCTGAAGTTCGGGGGGCTGATCTTTTCCCCCTGAACTAGGTGAATGATATATGTTTAATTAAACTAAGATTGTTAACCCCTTAAAGTTGCTTTCCTTAGAAAAGCAGATCAAAGAACCTGTGTTGACAGCCTTTCTCTGTGCTATTGTGTTTGGTCTTACACAGCCACAGTAGCTGCTAGCAACATTGTTGTTACATGAATGCAACCAAAATTAAAATGAAAGCAGAAAAATAAAGTGAAATTTTGCAACATGTATCTCTGACCCTTTTCTCAAATATATTGAGGACCAAGTCAAAATTATAAAAATGCAAGTCATTCCCCAATTGATAAATGGTCAAAGAGTATGAACAGGCAGTTTTCAGATGAAGAAATCAAAGTTAAATAATCATATAAAAAATGCTCTAAATCCCTATTGATTAGAGAAATGCAAATTAAAACAGCTCTGAGGTATCACTTTATACCTCTCACATTGACAAAATGACAAAAAAGAAAAATGATAAATATCGTAGGAGATATGAGAAAACTAAGACACTAATGGTGGAATGGTGAACTGGTCCGACCATTCTGGAGAGCAATTTGCAACTATACCCAAAAGGCTATAAAGCTGTGCATACCTTTTGATCCATCAATACCACTGCTAGGTCTATATTCCAAAGACATAAAAAAAAAGGGAAAGGACCTATTTGTAGGTCTTATTTATAACAGCTTTTTTTTGTAGTACCAAAGAATTAGAAATCAAAGGGATGTCCATTAATTAGGGTATGACTAAACAAGCTGTGGTATATGATTGTGATATAATATTATTATGCTATAAGAAATAATGAGCAGGCACATTTCAGAAAAACCTGAAAAGAATTCCATGAACTGATGCTGAGTTATGTGAACAGAAATAGGAGAACATTGTACATGTTGTAAACAATAACACCAATGTTGTACAATGAGGTATTTATTTTAGTACTATTCTCAGCACTACAATGATCCATTTAGAAAAGACTCATGATGAAAAATGCTAACCACATCCAGACAAAGAATTGATGTCTGAATACAGACTGAAGTATGCTGTTTTTCACTTTCTTTCATTCTTTCTTCCTTTTTTTGAGTCTCCTTGTACAAAGTGAATAATATAGAAATGTTTTACAAGATTGCACATGTATAATCTGATTGCTTAACATTTCAGGGAGGGGTGCAGGGAGAGAGAAATAGAATTTGGAACTCAAAACATTAAAAAATGTTAAAAATTGTTTTACCATTTAATGGAGTGAGAATATATTTAAAAATAAAAATAAAATGAGTACTAGAGAAAAAATTGGGGAAATAAATGAGATCAATGCAAGAAAACTATGAAAAGGGAATTAACACAACTTAGTAAGAGAAATAAAAATATTGAAGCAAATAAGACCTTAAAAAGCATAATTGGCCAAATGAAAAATGAGGTATAAAAGCCCACTAGAGAAAATAATTTTTAAAAAATCAGAATTGGACAAATGAAAGCTAATGACTCCATGAGACACAAGAAACAATAAAAGAAATTCAAATGAATGGAGGGAGAAAAACAACAGAAAAAATATGAAAACTCCTAGGAATATTATAGCCAAATTCCAGAGTTCCCAGGTCAAATACCATAGAGTCACAATCAGGATCACACAAGATAGAGAAGGTTCCACATGATGTTCTAGAGGTCAAAGGAGCCAGGATTAAAACCAAGCACACCTTAGTATAATCATATAGAGGAAAAAAATGGATATCTGATGAATGATATTTGATGACATTTAAGCATTCCTGATGAAAAGACCAGAAGTAAATAGAGAATTTGACATAAAAACATAAGACCAAAGAGAAGCATTAAAAGGTAAACAGGAAAGAGAAATCATAGGGAACTTAATAAGGTTAAATTGTTGACATTCCTATATGGGAAGAAGATAAAAGTAACCCTAAGAACTTTATCATTTTTAGGGCAGTTAGAAGGAATATACATAGATAGAGGGCATGGGCTGATCTCAAAAAAAATAAAAGTGGGGGGTGAGAAATAGGAATCAACTAGGAGAATAGGGAAAAGAAAGGAAATGGGGGAATTATCTCGCATAAAAGAGGCACACGTGGAAGAGCTTTTACAGTGGAGGGAAAGATAGTAGGATGTGGGCAATAGGAAGAATATTTCAAGAAATTATTAAGGAAAATTGTCCTGATATCCTAGAACCAGTAGAAATTGAAATAACCCACCAATTACCTCCTTAACGAGATCCCAAAATGAAAATTCCCAAGAATGTTATAGCCTAATTCTGGTGTTCCAGGCCAAGGAGAAAATACTTCAAGAAGCCAGAGAGAAACAATTCAAATACTGTGAAGCTACAGTCAGGATCACATAAGACTTAGCAGCTACCATGTTAAAGGAATGGCAGGCTTGGAATATGATATTCCAGAAGGCAAAGGAGTTGCAATTACAACCAGGAATCACATACCCAGAAAAACTGAGTACCATTCTTCAAGAGAAAAAATGTATATTTAATGAAATAGAGGACTTTCAAGCATTCTTAATGAAAAGACCAGAGCTCAATAGGAAATCTGACATAAAAACACGACTCAAAAGAAGCTTAAAAAGGTAAGATAAAAGGGAAATCATTGGGAATTAATAAGTTTAAACTGCTTACATTTCTCTATGGGAAGATAATAATATAGCTTCTAATAGCTTTGTCATTATTAGGGCAATTAGAAGGATTACATATGGCAGAAGGCACCAGAATATGTTAAGGCCGTGTAAGAAAAAATGGTGAGTAAAAAAGAGGGATGCTCTGGGAGAAGCAGAGAAGAGAGAAGAAGAATGGAGAAAATTATTTCACATAAAATAGTCTTACAAGGAAGAACTTTTACAGTGGAGGTAAAACAGTGGGGTTTGGGCAGGGCAGGCAACACTTGAACTTCAGTCACACCTAAATTGATTCAAAGAGAGAATGTGTGTGTCTGTGTGTGTGTGTGTGTATGTGTGTGTGTGTGTGTGAGTGAGTGCATGTGTGTATTAATTTGGTAATAGAATGTACTGTTCTTAATTTATATACTTATACATTCTATTCCCACATCTTATCCTACAATTGTAGCTAATATGGCAACTTTTGAGAAAATTCATTAGAGGTCATCTTCTTATAAAAAGTGTTCCTTAGCAGAATCTGATCCTCCTAATGGGGGAATAAATAATGCCAAGTATGAAAATTAAGTTCTGCTTTTCAGTTCGTATCTGAGTTTCTTGACTATATCAACATGACAATTGGCTAACCTAAAAATGTAAATTCCCTGGTTTATAATGTTCCAAATTTGATTTTCTAAAGTAGAGACATAAGGTTTGAAATAACTTTCACTATTGGAACTGGTTATTGGCAAAGTCATTTTCAAATTATGTTAAGACCAATTTTGTAAGAGATTTTTTGGCAGAGTAGGAATTCTTACAAGTGAAGTGAACCAGAGAATCCAGTCAGCTGGAAACTGTTTTGAGACCACACCCAAATCAGAGGACTGCATCGGATGTTTCCAGACAACCAGATGGCCATGTGAGACAAGACTTCTATGAAATGGACTGGTGGGGTTTTTTTGGTTTTGTTTTTTGTTTTTTTGGTTTTTTGCTATTTGCTTTTTCTCTATTTGACTTTTATCTGTAAGTTTTGCTTACCAGAAGGGACTGCGTCCTTTGATTTTTGTCACTGTGATAGATCTCTTTCCCTTTTACCCTTTTATTGTTTCTCATCATAATCTTGATAGTTAGAAACCCTTGATGAAGTGTTTGTCTTATCAGTTAGTGATTCATTGGGAAGACTACATCTCTCAACAGAATTAAATGGGGGAATGAGAGAAATGATTGCTTCTCTCATATTAATAATCAGTTATTGAATTACATTGAACTGAAGGACATTGTTATTGAATGAGATAGCCCGAAAATCTGGGGAACATGCTTTTCCATCAACTAAAGAAACTTAGAAAGAATTTAATCTAAAATGAATTCTGGTCCATTGTATTCCATTCATCCAGTTCTGAGCAAAGGTAAACCCACTTTTGTCTAGACTGCCCTAGACTGGGATGGTCTGGACAAGAGATAGGTCTCTTGGACCAAGACCAGGTGATCAGTCACCTCCCTTGTTAGAATAAGCCCTCTCATTCTAACCAATGAGAGTTGATTGCTGCCTTCAGGAACACCTGCTTTTCCAAGGATATAAAAGCATTGAGTAGGTTCCCTGAAGGGTCTTTGGCATTTGAGAGTGTCACTGACCCCTTTTCTTAATTATTGCTAGCATGATTAATAAAATATTAATTACCCAAAAACTATGTCTCTCAAACTTGTTCTACATTCACAGGTGGCAGGCAATGCTTGAAACTTACTCTCACCAGAATTGGCTCAAAGAGGTGCTTCCACAATCTGGCTAGCAGCTTCTGTGGGGGGTCCAGATCCACCCACAGCCAGCACCCAGAAAGCTGCTAGCACCCAGAAAGCCCAGGTTCTTTTGATCTGACTTAATAAGGAGAGCAAGGTTAAGGGGTTGGCAAGCTTACTTTAATTCAGCACACAAATATCATTCACTTAGTTCAGGGAAAAAGCCAGCACCCTGAACTTCAGAGTAAAATACAAGCAAACTATGTTCCCCTTAAATATTTGGTATGACATTTTCTAACTTAGAGAAGTACAAATCTCATGGCTCATGGTGACATTGGTTAACTGTCAGGTTTGTGTTTCCAAAGTCCCTTTTGGCTTTTCAAAAGAGTTTGCTGCCATTCTTATAACCTTCCTTGGATTTTAATCTCATATTACAATTAGCCTTTTCTCTTTCTGCCTTGTCATTAGACAACCACACTCCTACTCTGGTGGTAGACAGGGAGAAGGGTATTGTGTGAGGAAAAATAGAATGATATTTAGTATCTGAGATTCCTTTTTTCCTTTGCTATCATCCCACAAATTTCTTGCCTCTAGTCCTGTTTCCTATAGGAAATCTTCCCCTAATTTAGAGAGATAGTAGCTTTAAAAAAATCTCACTCTAAGCCCTCCTCTGAACAGTCTGCTACTATCTGCCTTATACTCTTCCCCAATCCTCTCACCAAGTGATGGTGAGGCTAAGTTATAAACAAAGCTCACAGAACAAAAGCTTCCCCAAGTACCCTTGTAGAAAACAACCAAACACTTTTCCTTTAAAAAGATAGGTGTATTTTTCATTATAGAATGTAAGCTCCTCAAAGGCAGGGACAATATCTTTTGTATGTTCTATTGTACCTAGTATACCACAAATGCTCAATAAATATTGATGTTAGCTGGGGTCGGAGAGAGCGGGGGAGCGGAGAGAGAGATAGAAAATGCCTCATCATAAACATGAGTCATTTTAGAATTAGTTGTCTGACTAGTCAGTTACCAACTAGTTCAAGATGAAACAATCCCAAATTATGATAGGCTAAAGATTAGAAAAGATACTCTGTAGTTACAGCAGATCTGATCTAACTTCTTTAAAAAAAAAACAAAAAAGAATTGGCCATCTTAGAAAAGTGGACAAAACTAAAGATCTCACAATTTCCTAGAAACAGCAGGGATAATGGACAGGGCTCTGGTTTTGGAGTCAAGAAAACCTGATTTCAAAAACTGCCTGGGGGAATTATTTACCCCTCCCTTGAACTTACTTATGAAATTATAGGTCAGTTACAATCCACCTTCATACTAATGAAATCAGATCTTTAATGTATTGGTATATTATCATTTTTTTTTTCTGTCCTGGGCCCTCTTCTCTCTCCGAATCTTCTTTCTCAGTTGCTGTTGATTCAATTATCATCTCTATCTAACTTAGATCTGATTAGCTAGCCCTAATCTTTTATGAGGTCCAATTACCTGCTGGAAATTTCTTAATTAATTTACCATAGCTAATTTGCTGCAAAGATTTTTCCTAGTTAACTGTTTCCATTTTAATCTCATTTGTCTTGTATTTGTGAAAATGTTTAAATTTTATGTAATAAAATTTATCTATTTTATCCTCTACAGTTTTTTATATCCCTTATTTGTTCATGAATTCTTCTTTGGGATTGATTTTTCAAGATTATTCAAAGAGGGGGAAATTGCAAAAGAATGGAAAAGATTTTAACTAGTTATGTTAATACCCAAAAAAGTAACCAAGAAGCCATCAGCAACTTATCAACACAAATGCCTCATTTTTTCATTTCTATAATATCTTTATGAGAATACATTTAAGGTATCTTAGAAAATATAAGAAAGGAACAGATAAGCTATCACAGGCATCTTTTTAAGGCAACACCACCTCTTCTCATTCATAAAATTGATTGAGAAGTATAGAAAATTCCAGATCAAATTATAGTTATAGTTTGTTTATAAGAGAAAAGAATTTGCCTCTGTAAGAGCACATTATTTCAATGGATCTTCGACTTCAATAGTCCAAATTGGAACCCAATCATACTTTTTTATCATACCCATGTTCTTAGCTCTTCTACAGAATATCCATGCAACATGCTGGAGTCTTTCCTCTGGGTATTTTTATATAGCATGGATATTAATAGACCGCTCTAGCTATCTGGTAGCATGGTGAATAGAGCACTAGCCTCCAGTCAAGAAGATGTAAGTATAAATCAGGCTTCGGATACTTATTGGCTGTGTGACCCTAAGTAAATCACTTAACATGCATTTGCCTCAGTTTCCTCATCTGTAAAATTGGGATAATAATAGCACCTACCTCACAGAGCTGTTGTGAGGAGTAAATGAAATAATAATTGTAAAGTGCTTAGTACAATGCCTCAAACATAACAAACAGTATATAAATATTAGCTATTGTTGCGGTTATTGTCTTGCACTCACCCCATCTTCCTTTTTTTGACAGCCTCAAACAAGGTATCTCCTATGCATATATGGAAAGATAATACAAAAATTAAATGACATAAGACCACAAATGTTGTTCATTGTTCATTAACCTACTACTGAGTACCCATATCAAAGAGACATATATTCATCAAAGATGTTTGCCTACAGAATACAGGATATACTGCCAAAAGTCCATGTAGAAGAGGACTTGGAAGACATATGGTTAAGTTGGAGTCAAGAGAGGTCATGGAAAAGCCCAGCTCTGACCTAAATTCCAGTAAATAAATAAATGTGTGTGTGTGTGTGTGTGTGTGTGTGTTTGTGACTAGAAGAACGTGGATATTGGTAAAGAGGTCAAACTAAGGAAGCCAGCACAGCTCAGATAAATAAAAGAAATAAAATACTGAATGTACCAGTCCAATTTATTGTCATTTAGTATATGCTGGCAACCAAACTTATCTAGTACAATGGTAGTAGATAAAGAAAAAATAATAATAAAAAAATAAAAACCTGAGATGCTTGACTAGCCTTTATCTGAATCATCCTGTTCAGCTTCTACCACTATTTTGCGTAATGGTGCCATTTTAAACCAATCTTGCCTTAACTATTGCTAATTGTGTGGTATGCTAGACACAACTCAAGGTTCTAGGTCATGCTCAAAATTAGAACAAAATGGGACACTCATGAAACATTAAGCTGCTAAAAATGAGACTTACTTAGCTATGGAATGAAAAGAATACTCAACAAGGATATGTCATATGACTGTGGACATGGCCCATCCTGGCTACATACCTATAGATGTCTGGTTAGCAGGACAGGAAATAGCAACTTGTATAGCTATGAGATATTTGCCAAGTCTGAAGGGCATTTACATCATATGTGTTTTGTGCCCTTAGCACATGCAGAGAGGGAGGAGCCAAGATGACAGAGAAAAGCCAGGAAGTTGCCTGACTTCTCCCCAGTTTCCCTCAGAAACAATGTTAAATCAAGCCTCTAAATGGATCCTGGAGTAAGAAAACCTACAAAAATACAGCGTGAAACAATTTTCCAGCTCAAAATAACTCAGGATTTCAGGAAAGGTCTGTCTGACTTGGGAGTGCAGTCCAGTCCTGATGGTGTCAGGGCAAGCCAGTGGGAGACTCTTAGCCACAAATCAGCACAAATCAGCAAGTGAGGCCCCACTGTCTTGGCTCAGCAGGCTACCGGCATGGCAGGCCAGCAGCGAGGCCTCTAGCCCCAGCACAGAAGGCAAACTGCCAACCTCAGAACCCTCAAAACAATAGGCATAACTTGGCCTGGCCTTCACCAGCCCATGAAGCCCAGGACAAAAAGGTAGTGACCAAGAAGAACCCTGCTCGTCAGAACGAGAAGCTTGAGACAGTGTCCCCTGTGCCACAGGAGCAGAACTCAATTTTAAAAGTCACGAAATATGCTGGAAATGAGAAAAAAGAAAGAGTCTTGGCCATAGAAAGCTACTATGGTGACAGGGATGATCAAAATACAAATTCAATGAAGCCTCAAAGAAGAATATGAATTGGCCTCAAGCCCCCAAAGTCTTCTTGGAAGAGCTCAAAAAGGATTTTAAAAATCAAATATGAGCTGTAGAATAAGAATTGGGAAAAGAAGTGACAGTGATGCAAGAGAGAGTGAACGACTTGGAAAAGGAAGGACAAAACTTGACTGAAGAAAAAAATTCCTTAAAAAAAAGAATTGGCCAAACTGAAAAAAAAAAAACCAATCCATTGAAGAAAACAACACCTTAAAAAGTGGAATTGGCCAAATGGAGAAGGAGGTACAAAAGCTATCTGGAGGAAATAATTGCTTAAAAATTAGAATTGGGCAAGTAAAAGCTAATCACTCTGAGACATCCAGAATCAAACAAAAAAAAAATTAAAAGAATGAAAAAAATAGAAAAATGTAAATTAACTCATTAGAAAAACAACTGACTTGGAAAACAGATCAAGGAGATATAAATTAATAATTATTGGATTACCTGAAAGTCAGGATCAAAAAAGAGCATCTTTCAAAAAGATAGAATCTTTTAAGAAATTATCAAGGAGAAAGAGATCATAAAAACAAGAAAAGGACCCCACATGTACAAAAATATTTATAGCAGCAATTTTTGGGGTGGCAAAGAACTGGAAATTCAGGGGATGTCCATCAACTGGAGAATGGCTGAACGAGTCGTGGTATATGAATGTAATGGAATACTATTGTGCTATAAGAAAAACCTGGACTTATATGAACCAATGCTGAGTGAAACGAGCAGAACCAGAACATTGTACACAGTAACCGCCACATTTTATGATGACTGACTTTGATAGACTTAACTCTTCTCAGCAAGGCCATGATCTAAGACAACGCCAAAAGACTCAATGATTGGAAAATGCTATCTACATCCTGAGAAAGAACTTTGGAGTCTGAATGCAGATGGAAGCATACTATTTGCTCTCTTTTTATTATTTAGTTTTCTTTCTTCTTTCTTGTGGTTCTCCCAATTAGTTCTAATTCATCTTTATATCATGACTCATGTGAAAATATTTAATATGAATGTATAAGTAGAGCCTATATCAAACTGCACATTGTCTTGGAGAGAAGGTAGGGGTAGAAAATTTAAAACTCAAAATCTTATGGAAACAAATGTTGAAAATTAAAATTAAATTAATTATTTAAAAAAAAAGAAATTATTAAGGAAAACTGCCAGAGAGTAAACTAGTAATAGAAAAAATCCACTGATCACCTACTGAAAGAGAGCCCAAAATGAAAACACCAAGGAATATTGTAGCCAAATTCCAAAATTAGCAGGTTAAGGAAAAAATACTCCAAGCAGCCAGAATGATACAATTAAAATATCATGGAGCCACAGTCAGGATTACACAGGACTTAGCAGCTTCTACATTAAAGGATCATAGGGCTTGGAATATGAAATTCTGGAAGGCAAAAGAGCTTGGATTACAACCAAGAATCAACTACCCAGCAATACTAAGCATAATCTTTCAGGGGAAAAAAAAATGTGCTTTCAATGAAATAGGGGACTTTCAAAACTTTCCTGATGAAAAGACCAGAGTAGAACAGAAATTTGATTTTCAATTACAAGACTCAAAAGAAATGTAAAAAGGCAAATGGGAAAGAAAAAAAAATCATGTCATTCAATAAAGTTAATCTGTTTACATCACTACATGGAAAGATGATACTTATACCTCTTAAGTACTGAGTGTTTATAGGTCAGTACTCCTGTACACATAGACAGGGTGTGGGTATAAGTTGACTTTGATGTGATGATATAAAAAAGGGGGGTTGAAAAAAAGGATTGTACTTGGAGAAGAGGAAAGGAGGAGGCAGAAAGGGCAAAATAACATCACATGAAGATCCATAAAAGACCTATTACAGTAGAGAGAGAGAAGGGAGGGGGTGAGCATTGTTTGAACCTCACTCTGATCTGATTTGGCTCAAAGAGGATATAACAGCAGTTGAGTATAAAAATTTATCTTATCCTGTCAGGAAGTAGGAGGAAAAAGGGTGAAAAGGGTGGGCCTGATAGAAGAGATGGCAGATTGAGAGAGGAGGTGGTCAGAAGCAAAACACTGATGAGGAGGAACAGGGTAAAAGGAAAGAGAGAGAAAAGTATAAATGGGGAGGGGGTGGAGAATAGGATGGAGGGAAATACACAGTTAAACATAACTGTGAATGTGAATGGGATGAACTCTCCCATAAAATGGAAGCAGGTAGCAGAGCAGATTAAAAACCAGAATCCTACAATGCGTTGTTTACAAGAAAGACATTCGAAGCAGAGAAATACACACAGATTAAAGGTAAAAGGCTGGAGCAGAATATGTTATGCTCCAGCTGAAGTAAAAAAAAAAAGTTACCAATCCTGATCTCAGACAAAGCAAAATCAAAAATATAGATCAAATTAAAAGAGCTAAAGAAGGAAACTACATCTTACTGAAAGGCACCATAAACAATTAAGTAAAATCAATACTAAACATATATGCACCAAGTGGTATGGCATTCAAACTCTTAGAGAAGTTAGGAGAGTTACAGGAAGAAATAGACTGCAGAACTATACTAGTAGGGGACCTCGACTTCCCCCTTTTAGAACCAGACAAATCTAACTACAAAATAAACAAGAAAGAAGTTAAGGAGGTGATTTGCATTTATCTAATCAATAGTAAATTAGAGTATTTTTATATGATTGTAGATAGCTTTAATTTCTTCATCTCAAAGCAACCTGTTCATATTCTTTGACTATTTATCAATTGGGGAATGACTTGTATTCTTATAGATTTGACTCTGTTCTCTATATGTTTAGAAATGGGGCCTTTATCAGAAACACTCCAAGTTTTCCAGGCCAAAAGACTGCTAACTCCTTCTCCTTGTCTTTCTGCTGTTTCTGCTGTTCCAGGATTTTTCCTGGGTTGCTATTTTGGGGGTTTTTTAGAAGTCAATAAGGGAGAGGGAGAGCAATTTATTGCTTACTCCATCATCTTGGCTCCCAGAAGTTCTCTAATTCTTGAATCCAATTTTAAGGATAAATGGAGTAAAACTTAATTCATAACTTTAAATATGAATGGATGTGACAATGAAATGAAAGAGTAACAGAAGGCAAGGTTTTCAGCTGAGAGGGTGGGGAAGAAGGTTCCGTGGAAAGTTTGAGGAAGGATGAAAAGGTTTGGAGAACTT
>CM053625.1:16560215-16595587 GCA_028646595.1 Phalanger gymnotis
TTAGGGGCATGCACGCTGGCATGCAGCCCCTCGCTCAGGGGCATGCAGACCTCTTGTTCGAGGGGTCTTAACACTCCACTTACTGGAGCTCTGTGACCCCAGATCCAACTTAGCTACCTGCAACAAATACTTGGCGTAAAACCCCAAGTCTTGAGATCAGACCTAGCTACCTGCAACAAATACCCTGTGTGACCCCTGATGGGCAAGCCTAGATGTGCTCACAATACTCTGCTTTTGTAACGGCTTGCTTGCACCTGCTCAAGGCTCACGTATAAGAAGCCTTAGATTCTTGTGCTCGGGGGCTGCTCCCCTCTATGGGACAGCTGCCGGCTAATAAATGATGCTCAAAATATATTCTAATTTGGCTTGGTCTGTGTTTCTCGGTCCGTCCATTTCATTAGAAAGGTGTAAAAAGAATGCCTAACAGTGAGTTGCCAGTTGAGATTTTGTAGCATATGGTCTCAGGCCATGGAAGAGCTCAAAAAGGATTTGGAAAAGCAAGTTAGAGAGGTTAGAGATTTTGTAGCATAAATCTGTAGTGGACCCAGTCAGCACAGTTGCTTAATTTGCTTTCCCTTTTAACAACACATGCACAGGAGCAAAGGCAGTGGATGGTGTGAATTATCCAAGGCCGAGCTTTGGCAGGGCACACAATTGGTGATAAGGAGGCAAGGTACTCAAGAGAAGATGAAATGTCAGTTTGAAATGATTCACAAAGTGATAAAGATGGGGAAAGGAGAGTATAGATAATGCAGGGTTGATGAGAGAGCATTAAGGGATCAAGAAACTGGAAGTTACAGCATAGATGAAGAGCAAGGATTGGCATGAATGGTGGCAGGAGATTGGAAAGTTAATAGACTATGATAATAAATCACAATTCATGAATATGGAAGTGGTGTCATTACAAAAATTCCAAGCTTCCAAGTCATAGAAAAATGTTGCAAACAACCAAGAAGTAAAAGTACCAAGGACCCCCGATTACTGCAAAAGTGTGAAAATCTCCCAAAACAATATTCCAAAATGCAAGAAAGGCTTCCATCTAAAAAAATAACTTACCTGTAAAACTGAGTGTAATCTTACAGGGGAGAAAATGGATTATCAGTAGACTAAAGGGACACTCAAATCTTCATAATGCAAAGACCAAAGCTGAGCAGACACTTTGAAATGCAAACACCAGAGATAAGAGAAACTTATGAGCATTTAGAAGAGACTAAATGATGATTAAATGCTTAATACTAACAGGAGGAAAGAGAAAATACACTGATGCCCCTCCAGAATCTGAATGTCTTCAAGGGTAACAGAATATAATGGTAATATAAATTTGAAGATCTTCCCATCCATTAATAGGCCCATGTGACCTGCTTAAGTCACATGGAAGCCTAAGTTAGACGAAGCCTGTGGTGAGCGGAGCTTGCTGAATGGGTGGAGTAGGAAAGGGTGGAGCAGAGCAGAGGAAGTTGGTCAGAGCAGTTAGAGCTGAGGGAGAGAGAGGAAGTAGACAAGGAGGCAGCTAGCTGTGAGTGTTTGTTTGTGGGAAGCCTTGAGCAAGGGGGAAGGCTCGGGAATGGTGGTGCTCCCTGCATAGTTATTGTATATGAACTTCTTTGTTGCTATGATGAATTTGGCTTTCTGGTGTGTGTTCTAATAAATGTTTTGGTTCTGTCTTCCATGTAGAAAGTCTGTTATATTTTGCGATTCAGAACTACACCAGCATATTCACAGCTGCCGTGGGTGCTGTGAATATTGCATTGGCAATACATTTGGAGTCACGAATAAGATCCCAAGGTATCAGATCTCTATTTGGAGACAAGAAGGCTTTAGAAGGGGAAACGGATATCCCAGGATGGGAGGATTTACCTTATTTCTCCCTAGCAAAAGAATGGGATAAAAGCAACAGACCTTGTGAAAACTGGGAAACGAAGCCATGGAAGGACGAACCCAGAGATTTGGAAAGATGTTTGCAAGGAATACCACTAAAACTAGGGAAAGAACTGGCAGGGATATATAGGAGAGGCTGGATTTTGCTAACAAGCTATCATCTTATGTGTAAAAGCAGAGACAAACTGCTGCAGGAAAAAGCTCAGATGGAAAGGGAATTGGCCGGATTGCTACTGTTTGGGCTCTCCTTTAGAAGAGCAAGCTGGAGGGTCTCAGGTGGTAGAACAAATTATTGTTCAGGAGTCAGATGGTTTGCATGAGAATCTTTCTGTGGTATAGCACTCGGGCTCTCCTATAGAAGAGCATGCTCTTGTTCATTTAGCTGGAAAGAAGCGAAAAGCTAACAAAGGGAATGTGCATGCAGCCCTTGCACAGGCTGAGCCTAGTTGCCCCAATGACTGCCAGAATACTCGGGAGGAAAACGAAAGAGTTAGAGGAGGAGGCTTCTCAGGCTTAAGTTCATCCAATAACAAGAGGAAAGCAGAACAACTTCGAGGGCCACACAGTGATTAGGGGGATAACTTGGGATTTTACTCAGCAGGAGGTCACAGATATTTTGCATGTGTTCACCCAAAGGATGGGAGATGGTTAATATCTTGGATGGTGAGAATCAGTGATGAAGGGGCCAGGGGAGTAGGGATAAATAACAGATTTTTTGAAATTCATAGGTATTAGAATCCTTTCATACAGCAAGCTTTTAGGGATCACCATATGCTAGGAGGCAACAATACAACAAATTTATTAGCTTTAGCTGTGGATGGATGCACTAGACAATATGCTATTGACTCTATGTGGCCTAGTAGAGATAGACCCTGGTATTTGCTTAGGGACTGTATGAGAAAGTTAAAGGAGGAGACAATGAAGATAGCAATTATAACTGGAAAAATCGAGGTTTATCACCTTAGCAGTTTCTCATAGAAATACAATAGTGAAGACAACTCCTCCTGCTTATAAGCACCTAATTCTGACTCTACTAATTGGGGGTGCTAGATAAGATTTCACAGTTAAGTGAGCTAGGGCACTGGGGAAAAAATGTACTTCCTTGGAAGAGAAGAGAAAATAGCCAGTGAATTCAAAGTCAGAACAGATTCACAAGAAAAGAATTCTTTACTCTATTGAAAGCAGGAGTAGATTTTGCAAGAATAGATGGTATTCCAACTAAAAAGTGACATAGTAATGAGATAAGTGGGGAAACTATATAATGAATGCTTTAAAGCATTGTAGATGACAGGTTGTTTTTTTTTTTTAAATGACTGTACTAAGGCATAAAAACATCTTAAATGCTCATTTGAAATGACCTGATAACCAGTTATGAAAGAGAATTTGATTAGTGTTAACAAATTAGGCACAAAATATAGAAAAGCAAACATGCATAGTAGCTAGTGTTTGGTCAACCCAAAGATCCTAGTGACTGAAGTAAAAACTCACTATTTGACAAAAGTTGCTGGGTAAAATGGCAGAAACTAGGGAATCATAAGATCAAAGAAAGAGGAAAAAGACACATGTACAAAAGCAGCTATAACAGCATTTTTTGTGCTGACAAAGAATTGGAAGTTGGGGGTACACACCAACTGGAGAATGACTGAACAAATTACTATATATGAATGTGAAAGAACTAATTACACTGTAAGAAATGATGAAGGGTGGGGGGGCACAGCCAAGATGGTGGAATAAAGTCAGGGAATCTCCTGAGCTCTCCCTGAAACCCTTCCAAATACCTGTGAAAAATAAACCCACAAAAAGACAGAGTGAAATAAGTTTCCAGCCCAAGAGGACCCAGAAGGTCAACAGGAAATGTCTGTTGCACCAGTCTAGGAGAGGAGCGCAGTCCAGAACAGGCCACACCAGCACAGACAGGCCTTAGCAAACCAGGAGCAGGCCTCAGGGGACTGAACCACTAGCAGCTGTGGTAATTTCCAGACTTCTCAATCCACAAAGGCCAAAGACAACTTAAAAGGTCAGTAGAAAATGTCTGCTGGACCTGGATGATAGAGGAGCACAGTCCAGTCCTCTATTAGCAAGGCAATAATCACAATATAGACGATAACTGTCAATATGCCTATGTGGTTCTGTATCGCAAAATATGAGAATCTCCATAGAGAAGGTAGAAGTAAACCATTTATTGAGACACTGGAGAACCAGATCCCAAAACCAATAAGCCTAATCCATCACAGCAGCAAAGAATTCAATACACAATATCACAGTAGTGAACCATTCCATCCCAAAACCATCTGCTCCCCTGCTGGGGCCTTCCCACAACAAACACACTCACAGCACAACTAGCACGTCTGCTCTCTCCCTTAGCTCTAACTGCTCTCTCAGCATTTCCTGTGACTGTGTAAGGCAAAACGGGCTCCTTAGAATGGGCTCCTTAGCACTTCAGGAGTTTGGCTTTTGTTTACTTTGAGTGAAAAGCTGTTAAGTGCTAAGCCCCAGGCCCAAAGCCCTATCAGGTGTGAAAACTGTGTGGGTGTAGATTAATGACTTAAGAGGGGCCAACTCAGGAACCAGTGGTCTCTGGTCGTTGAGGTGGGGCTTGAGAACGCCAGAGGAAAAGCAAGCCAAGAGACAACTACAGCAGAAGCGGAAGCCGAAGTAGGAAGCTTCGGAAGCAGGAAGCTGCAGAAGCAGAGCCGACCCGTGTGTAGACCCAGGAGTGCAAGCAAGGACTTGAGGCCGGCAAATATGATTTGGCTAAATACTATCTTGTTTTTCTGTGGCCTCCTGGTTACTCTTGTGAGGCGGGCTTTCTAGGCCTGGAGTCTTTTTGTCAAGATGTCGGAATGGGGAGGCTGGTTTGCAGATCTGCTGCAGTGGGGCCTAAATAAATGTTTTGTTGCATTCTACTTAGAGAATCTCTCATACCTTGTGATTTCGAACCATTCAAACATATACATGATAATATTGAGATTATAAATTCGGCCTTCCTACTACAGTGACACACTTTCCTTTTCCTCTTAAAAAACTCCTACCACATATGACAGCCTTCCTGTAATGTAAGTGGGTCACATGGGCCTATTAATGGGTGGGAAAGATCTTCAAATTTAAATCATCTGTATAAGCCCCGGCCCCAGCAAACCAAGAACAGGCCTTGAATGTACCTGAATCAGCAGCAGCAGCAACAGTGGCAACAGCAGTGGCAGCAGCTGCTTCTGAAGCCCTCAGTCTACAGACAGTAAGGGGATCAAACAACTGAACAGGAGATTACAGGGGTCCTTTGGCCAGCACTGAGGTGGGATTCTGTTGCTTTTGCCCATACTTGGATCTGGGAAATAGTCTTCAGTGGTAGTACTGGAGCAAGGAGGAGCACTAGCATAGCAAACTTTGTGGCAACCCTCCTCACAGTTCCAAGGCAGAAAAGAGTGCTTGTGACTACCCGACTCACAAAACCAGAGCACAGGCCAGCCGAGGAGTAAACACTTCTCCTTAGATCATACCATCTTGGAAGAAGTGAAAACTTACAGGTTCCTAGAAGTATCTCTGAAAGCTGCTGCACAAAACCGCCGAAGTTTTTGACAGTTCCTCCAACCTAGAAGCAGAGCTTTACCTTAACAAAGAGTTAAAAAATTAAGTAATAAGCTGGGAAAATGAGAAAACAAAGGGGAAAAATGCAGACTATAGAAAGTTATTATGGTGACAAAGAAGATCAAAACATACACTCAGAAGAAAAGAAAGTCGAAGCTCCTACATCCAAAGGCTCAAAGAAAAATATGAATTGCCATCAGGTCATGGAAGAGCTCAAAAAAGATTTTGAAAATCAAGAGAAGTAGAGGAAAAATTGGGAAGAGAAATGAGTGATGCAAGAAAATCATGAAAAATGAGTCAACGGTTTGCTAAAGGAGATTCAAAAAATACTGAAGAAATTAACATCTTAGAAAATAGACTAGACCAAATGGCAAAATAGGCCCAAAAAGCCAATGAGGAGAAGAATGTCTTAAAAAGCAGAATTTGACAAATGGAAAAAGAGGTCCAAAAGCTCACTGAAGAAAATAATTCCTTAAAAATTAGAATGGGGCAAATGAAAGCTAGTGATTTTATGAGAAATCAAAAAATTATATAAACAAAACCAAAATAATGAAAAAAAAAAGAAGACAATGTGAAATATCTCATTGGAAAAACAATTGACCTGTAAAATGGATCCAGGAGAGATAATTCAAAAATTATCGGACTACCTGAAAGCCATGATCAGAAAAAGACCCTAGACATCATCTTTCAAGAAATTACCAAGGAAAACTGCCTTGATATTCTAGAAACAGATGATAAAATAGAAATTGAAAGAATCTACCAATTGCTTCCTGAAAGAGATCCCAAAATGAAAACTCCCAGGAATATTATAGCCAAATTCCAGAGTTTCCAGGTCAAAGAGAAAATACTTCAAGCAGCCAGAAAGAAACAATTCAAGGATCATGGAGTGACAGTCAGGATAACACAAGATTAAGCAGCTTCTACATAAAGGATCAGAGGGCTTGGAATATGATATTCTAGAGGTCAAAGGAGTTAGGATTAAAACCAAGAATCACTTACCCAGCAAACTGAGTATAACCCATGAGGAGAAAAGATTGACATTCCCTGAGATAAGAGGAATTTCATGCATATTTGAGAAAAGACCAGAGCTAAATAGAAAATTTGACTTTCAAATAAGACTCAAGAGAATGAAAAGGTAAACAGGGAAGAGAAATCATAAGGGACTTGTTAAACTGTTTACATTCCTAGATGTTAAGATGATATTTGTAACTCACAAGACCTTTCTCATTAGGGTAGTTAGAAAGAACATATATAGACACAGGGCACAGGTGTGAGTCGAATATAAAGGAATGATATCTACAAAATAAAATTAAGGGGTGAGAGAGGAATGTACCGGGAGAGTTAGGGAGAGGTAGAATGAGGTAAATAATCTCACATAAAAGAGACAAGAAAAAGCTATTACGGTGGAGGGGAAGAGTAGAAGAGTTGAGAGGGAATGAGTGAACATGACTCTCCTCAGAATTGGCTTAAATTGGGTATAGAAATCTATCTTAACCACAGGAAAATAGCAGGGAACGGGATAAGAGGAGGGGTGATAAAAGGGAGGGCAGATTGGGGAAGGGGATAATCAGAAGCAAATACTTTTGAGGAGAGACAGGGTGAAAGGAGAGAATAGAATAAACAGCGGCAGGATAGGATGGAGGGAAATATAGTTAATCTTTCACAACATGAGTATTATAGAAATGTTTTGCATGACTATGCATGTATATAACCTATATTGCACTGCTTGCCTTCTCAATGAAGGGGGATGGGGAGAGAGGAAGGGAAAGAATTTAGAACTCAAAAGTTTTAAAATCAAATATTAAAAACTGTTTTTACATGTAACTGGGAAAATAAGATGCACAGGCAAAGGAGTATAGAAATCTATCATACCCTACAAGAAAAAAAAGAGGGGATAGGGATAAGAGAAGGGAGTAGGGTGATAGAAGAGAGGGCAGATTGGGAAAAGGGATGGTTAGAAGCAAAACACTTTTGAGGAGGGACAGAGTGAATAGGGACAGTACGGGTAGGGGGAATAGGATCAAGGGAAATAGTTAGCAATAGTAACTGTGAAAAAAAATTTTGAAGCTTCTCTGATAAAGGCCTCATTTCTCTAACATATAGAGAACTGTGTAAATGTATCAAAATAAAAGCCATTCCTCAATTGATAAATGATTAAAAGATATAATCAGTTTTTAGATGAAGTAATTAAAGCGATCTATAACCATATGAAAAAATATTCTATTAAGAGAAATGTAAATTAAAACAATTCTGACATACTACCTCATACTTATTAGATTGGCTAATATGACAGAAAAGGTAAATGACAAATGTTGGAGAGGATGTGGGAAAAATAGGTCTATGTTAATGTACTGTTGGTGGAGTTGTAAACTGATTCAACCATTCTACAGAGCAATTTGGAACTATGCCTAGTGCTATAATAAATACCATCATACCCTTTGACCTAGCAATACTACTACTAGGTCTGTAAATAAATAAAAAACAAAAAAATAAAGACTTATATGTACAAAAATATTTATAGCAGCTCTTTTCTGAGGGTAAAGAATTAGAAATTGAGGGGATGGCCATCAATTGGGGAATAGCTGAACAAGCTGTGGTAATGTAATTATGATAGAATTGCGCTAATACAAAATGATGAGCAGGATGCTCTCAGAAAAACCTGGAAAGACTTACATGGGCTGATGCAAAGTGAAATGTACTGGGTACAAAGTAACAGCAATACTGTAAGATGACCAGCTGTGAATGATTTAGCCATTCTCAGCAATACAATAATCCATGACAATTCTGAAGGACTTAGGACGAAAAATGCTATCCAACCCAAGAAAGAACTGATGGTGTCTGAATACAAAATGAAGTATACTTTTTTTTTTTAAACTTTCATTTTTCTTGAGTTTTTTTTGTCTGTTGTCGTTCACAATATGACTATTATGTATAGGTTTTGCATGACAACACATATATAACCTATATGGAATTACTTGCCTTCTCAATGGAGGCATAGGGAGGGAGGAAGGGAGAGAATTTGCAACTCCATGTTTTAAATACAAATGTGAAAAAATGTTTTTCCATGTAACTGGAAAAAATTAAATAATAAATAAAAAGAAATGACGACATGAATGGCTTGAGAGAACTCTGTGGAACTTGTATGAACTGATAAGAGTGAATTGAGAAGCATCAGGAAAATAATTTATACAGTAAGAACACTGTCAAAAGAAACAACTTTGAAAAATTCAGGGAACTCATAAACATAAAGACCAGCAACAATTCCAGAGGAATCGTGATGACACATGCTATATACTTCTGGATAAAGAGGTGATATACTTAAGAGTCCAGATTCAAGCTTTTTAAAAAAATTTTTTTGACATGGCCAATTAGGGAATTTGTTTTGCTTGACTATACATGTTTGCAAAATGGGTTTTGTCAATAGAGTGTGCAAAGAAGAGAAGGCAAATCTTTGTTAAATGAAATAAAATTTAATTTTAAAACATTAAGTTGATGTAATTAACATAAAATTATCTGGAAAATATTAAAATATCAGAGACAGGGAACATAGCTTTTAAAAATCATGTCTGCTGTGAAGTTGTTTTCTTAGCTGGGACAGGATCAAGAAAAATAAAGCTATTCCCATTCCATAGCAATAATGATAGTTCTATCCGTTACAACGTAAAACAAAACTGTTTAAAAAGAAAAATAAAATTACCATCCAAAATGGGAATTAAAAAACAAAACAATCCCCTCCTCAAGAAAGTGATACATTTAAAATGCATTCAAGTATTCCTTTGAACATTTCTTACAAATCAATTAGCTTTATTTTGCTTAATATACAAGTAAAAAGTATTCATTTTTCACTAGTAAAATGTTTAGAAAAATCTACATTTTTTTTTAACAAATTCTTAAATACAGAGTCATATCAATGTTAGGTCATTCTTGAAACTCAGGAGGCTTTAGTTTGAGAATATTTATTATTTTAAAAGAAAATCCTTTTAAAAAAATATTAAACAGTAAGTTATTGGGCTCATGTCAGCAGTATCTAGAGGAAGGAGATCCTGCAAGCATACAAAAAGGAAGATTGTTTTTGAAAGAGATTTAAGGAATTTTTTCTCTGGTGGCTTATCATAAGTTTTGGTTTTCTCTGTATCTTTATTTTCCATTCAAGTCACATTTTCTAGGTTCTAACTCTCCAAAGTATGAATACATAAACACACACACACACACACACACGAACACCTATGTATGTATGATTCTCCAATCATATTAAGTAGCTACTTTCATAATAAATTAATAGTCAAGATATTAAAAAATGGAATGTTGCTTTTTCAAAAACTTGGAAATGTTTTTTTAAAAATCCTATGACAACATATATTAAACCTGGAAAAAATGAATTAGGAACTTTCTTTAATGAAGACAAAACATATCAAATTTACGTAAAAGTCTTTTTCCAATCTGAGTAGTGAACCTCCGAATTGTTTTGTTGTTTTTTTTTTTGCTAGTTACCACTAAATACTAATTTTAAAATATATGTTAAAAATATTTTTGAATAGTTTAAAATCTAAAATGTTGTTTGCCCGAGTAGTTCACGTACCAAATTATCAACAATTTTTATTTTCACATAAAAAAAAAGCACAGTAATAATGACACAAGGCTCAAATAGGACTACTTGAGTGATTTCAATTATTAATAGACAATGCTAAAATTTTATGCATATTTTAATATTTTCATTTGCATAAAGTTAATTTCCTTTTTAAAGGAAATTTATAAAAAGGTTTTTCCATGCTAATTCCTGAATTATCTAAAATTCAAAATATTGTTTTTCTCCTACAATAGATTAAATCCCAAATAATATGAAAAATGTCTACCTTCACCTCAGAAAGATCGTAAGATCATAGACTAAGAAAATAGATTTTTAAGGTCACAGGAAATGAAATAAATTTAATCCTAAGTAATCAAGTTAAAATATAATTTGGAATGTACGAAAATATGTATTTAAAGAAAAGCATAAAAAATATCTTTTGCAGAAGGGAGTATTTTAACCACAGAAAATAACCGAAAAAAGCCATGATTGCTGACCTTAGGTGAAATTAAGACATTATGACAATGGAATTTATGATGGCTAAATTCCTATTATTGTTACCATGTGTAGGAAGTAGTATAATTAAAAGCAGCTGTTTTTATTGATAATATTAATATAGACATGGGGGAAATTTGGCCTACATCACCACAAAAGATAAAAGTTTACTCTGAAATACATTTTCTTTACAAGATACTAAGAAAAATTCTCACTTAAGGCGAAGAGTTTTCCCTAATTTTTTCCAAGAGTGAAATTGAGAGGTTTTACATAAATAACAAATGTTTTCTCTAGAATAAACCAATTAGCATAAACTTTTTAAATTCCCCAAAAGGGTAAACAAGTTACACAGGAAAGTAAGGGTAAAAGAAAGGGGTAAACAAGAAAAAAAGACATCTATCTTATTGTTTGACACCATATTCTTCTAGTTTAAGGAACTGGTTAAGCCACCAGACTGTTTGCAAAGCCTATTTCAGGATTCCCTTCCAGATGCTAACACTACTTTTAAATAAAGTAAACTGCTGAATTTATTGAAAAGATATCTAACTGCTACAATGTACAAGTCAGTTATTTTAAACCAAAAGGTTAGATGATCATTCTTCATACTTTTGTCAAAATAATAACTTTTAAATTAACTAAGAACTAAGATTTGTCCACAACTGAAAGAGGACTGACGATGCGCTGTCTTGTCGCAGTCTGTGAAAAGTCTTTTTTTGATGGAGTTTTGTTCTCCAGTTCATCATCTGAATGATCCTCTTC
Organism: Phalanger gymnotis; assembly: GCA_028646595.1. Lineage (NCBI taxonomy): Eukaryota > Metazoa > Chordata > Mammalia > Diprotodontia > Phalangeridae > Phalanger > Phalanger gymnotis. The sequence goes on from CM053625.1 coordinate 16,571,500, forward strand.
ATCTTCCTCTTCTTCTTGTTCCAATTTTTTCAAAAGACAGGCAGATTCTGGCAGTGGTTTTTCTTAAAGAAAAAAGGTATACACAAGTAGTTTAAGAAGTCTAATGAAGCTTACAAAAGTTTACTTAACAATTTAGAGATCTTCGAAGTAAAGTAAAAATTTATAAGCAATTATATTGCCTAAATCCCTACTTATTAAGAGCTTGCACTTCCAACAACAATTAGTTATTACAAACTCTTTCGATGTTTATAGAGGCACAGCATGAGATATAACAGTAGATAGTATAAGAAGGAAGAAGTAAAATTAGATTCCCATTTTCATTTTCGTGGTGTACTGGAAGGAGTGGTGCATCCTAGAACACTGATCACCAGCTTTGTAAACTATAATATTCCAAGTAGTCATTCAGTTTCTGCTTAAAGATGTTCAAAGATAGAGAACTCTTATCTGTCACAGTGTCAGGATAACAAACACCATTAGAATCATAATAAAATTTTCTTGACACAGTCAATTCCATATTTTAAGAAGTGTAAATTGTAAGGAAGTTTTCCCTCATGGCTTGAGCTGAAATCTTCTTCCTTTTTACCTCTTAAGTTTAGTTCTACTTTCCAAGATAGAGGGGAAGTTTAAGTCCCTCTTTCATATGACAATCCTTCAAATATCTGAAACAACTATTGTGTTACACTTATTCTTCTCCACATTAATTAATTCCAGTTCCTTTACCCAATCCTAAAATAAGACATGATGACTTATATGCCCTCTGGACACAGTCTGTCAATGACTCATCAAAGTGTTGAACCCTGAACCTAAATAACCTAAGACAGCAACAACCCTTGTGCCAAGGCATAATCTCCAAGGGCAAACAGGCATCGGTCAGCTGAAGGATGAGTTCCTTTTACAGGTCCTTAATAAAGTCTTGAAGAGAGATATTCTCTGAATGGAGGGGCCAATAATATTATTGGAAATGTGACTTTCCCCACGCATAGCCCTTAATAGGTGATCCTATTCACAAAACTCTCAAAAAGTTTATATTAATCTAAAAATGTACTTACTTGAATAAGGATACTGCAGTGGTTTATCCCTTTTTGAAGGACAAAGGAAGTCTGCCACAAATACCATAATCTGTAACCAGAAATAAAGGGAGAAATCAGAGTTTCTAGTCATAGATAACTCAAGCTCTGTCTCTATAAATTCTAAAAATCTCAGAAAAAGTATACTCACAAGTCCTAGTATTAGGCCTGATAACAGAGTTGCTAAGGCAAAAATTGCATAGGATCCCCAAACTGGTATTTTAAGGTCTTCTGTAAAATAGTTATGGCAAGTCTAAATTTTAAAGAGAATAAAGGGTAAACTAAGAAACTGGTCATTTCAACATAGCAGCAAAATGTTTAAAATTGAAACAAGACTTAAGCCCATACCCTAATCCACATAGATAGCTGAAAAAGAGCTGACATACTGCTCATCCTAAAAAAAGAGATACATAATTAGGAAACCTAATTTATACTGAAACAGAACTGCCTGTAGATGGACACGCAGTAATGACAAATTGTTATTACCTGATTTCTCCATACCCTGAACAGATAGCTATTGATTTCTTTGACCATATCTTCCTAAAGTATAAAAATTTATTTGCTTTGTAGGTTGCTCTTTTGAGTCATTTTTGCATATTTTAAGTCCAAGACAAATGTATGTGTGTGTTTATATGATACATACGTGTGTGTGTGTGTGTACATATATACTTAAGACTGCAAAGGTTATACATTTTCTCTCTCCCCCAACCACAGAGAATTTAATGTTTTAAAATGTAGTTTTCTCTATTTTGTTAATGATATTTCTTGTTTTCACCATGTCAAATCACAACAACATCAGTAGTAGACTCATAGGACATTCAATGAGACTCCACACTCAGGCCAAATCATATCCCCCATGTTTCAAAATGACTTTAGGCTACTCCCTACTCCCTTCCCCCCAAATTTTTACTCTTTTTAGTGAAAAGCAATCTGATTGTTACATATGATGGCATCATAATAAAAACACTTTACAACTTTCTAAATTATGCTACACACCCACCCCTCCCCATTTTGATTTATCACCTAGTCTGTAAAAGTCCTCTTTTTTTGGCTACTTCTAAAAGCAAAGTCAAGTCACTTTTAGAGAATGTCCATTTTCTTTCTATTTTATCAACTGACCTGTCCAAGCCCTATATGCAGTAGGAAAGCAAACTGGAAAAACTTTAGAAACCTAAAATTTAAACTAAAATTTAACATTTTTCTTCATATACAGAGTAAATTTCTTTTTTCTAAATCATAACAATACTCAAAATGTCACTAATACTTTAAAATCTAAAAGGGAAGGATAAAAATTCAAAAATGCTTACAGGAAAGAACCTGGCCCAAACCATGAAGAAATAGGTTCAATACTCTTCCACTGTTTGTCACTTATGAAACTTATGAAGTCCTCTTTAGTCCTGGGGCCTTGATATCTTCTAAATTCTCCATCTCTACAGCTATGTAAAAAAGAATAAGGATATACAACTCCAAATCACAAAATGTAGCTGACATACACACAAAAAGTAATGTCTCAAGATCTAAAATTATATTTGTTTCTATATTTAATTACTGTTTTTCATTGAATACTAACATTCAAACTTAGTAGTAGTACATAAATATATCACATTAATCATTTTCACTCATGACATTCTAGTCCAAAATATAAATGAGGAGTAATATAACTTTCTTCTTAAATCGGAGACTTTGATACCATTACCGTTAACTTTACTTTAGACAATAAAATTATAAACATCTGCCACAAGGAAAAAAATTATGAGGTCTTGCTATGCTCCAATGTATTAGTATTATGCTTCATGGGAACAAAATATTGGGGTATCAATTTATAGAAAATTTAAATTAAGCAATACATGAATAAATTTATGAGCAATTTAGTAGGCCTCTAAACTAATAAGCTACTAGCTGGTAATCAAAATAACAAAGTTCAAGAGTATTCTGGGAAGATGGCAGAGTAGGTCAGAAATTTCTAGGCTCTCTAGATTTTCTCCACAGACAGAAAACAGCCATGAAATGAATGTAAAACAGCAAAAATAAAAAGGTAAAGCAGTTGTCCTTCTAAGACAACTTGAGAGGACCTCAGAAAAGAAAGGGCCCCCAGGGCTGAGGGCTGGCCTGACTGAAGTACAGACACCTACAGGCTGACTCCATTGAATCAGCCAACAGCAGGCCCTGGAGCAGCTCTGTCAGGAAGCAGAAGAGGCCTCAAGAAATTTCACCTCAATTTTCAAATCACTCACTACCTCAAGAACTTTTATCTCACAGCCTCAGGCACTTTCACTTCATGAAAGTTTACCTCACAAACTTTCATCTAAGGATTAGCAGACGGATGAGTGAGGGAAGACTGAAGGACCGCTGCTGTTTCCAAATGTCAGACCTAGCAGTGCTGACCAGAAGTGATCCCAGGCTGTGGCTGTGGACCAACAGGAGCGAGCACATGTCTGGTGAGTATGGTACCCCAGGGAGTAGGGACACTTTCAGGGCAGTGTGGCTGAGACCCTAACCACGACTTAGGAGAGGAGAGGAGTCCCTGAGGTTGAGCCCCTGGAATGAATTCAGAAAATAACAGTAAAGGAGGACCTGAGGCCTATGGCAACAATATCCATAACTCAAGATTAAAACTTGATTATAATAATAAGTTGCTAAAAGTAAAATAAAACAAAATAAAAAGATTAAGCAACGGAAAAAGAACACAACCACAGATAGCTACCTTCGGTATAAAAGATGATCTGGGTTCATATTCAGAGGAAGATAGTGTGGTTAAAAAAAAAGCCACTCCTACCCCAAAGAATAACTTCAAATGGTCACAAACCCCAAAAGGAGCTCTTGGAAGAACTCAAAAGGGAATTTAAAAGTAAAATTAGAGAGACTGAGGAAAAAAAAAATCAGAAAAAAAATAAAAGTAATCCAAGAAAATTATGAAAAGAAAGCTGGCTAATTAGAAAAAGGAGTCCAAAATCATCAGGAAGAAAACAGCTCCTTGAAAACTAAAACTGGGCAAAATGAATCGAATCACATTATAAGACGCCAAGAAATAATGAAGAAAGACAGAAAGAAAGACAGAAAGATAGAAAGACAGAAAGAAAGAGAAAGAAAGAAAGAAAGAAAGAAAGAAAGAAAGAAAGAAAGAAAGAAAGAAAGAAAGAAAGAAAGAAAGAAAGAAAGAAAGAAAGGAAGGAAGGAAGGAAGGAAGGAAGGAAGGAAGGAAGGAAGGAAGGAAGGAAGGAAGAATACAGAAGTGAATCTGAAGCATCTCACTAAAAATACAACTGATCTGGAGCACAGATCGAGGAGAGATAATATAAGAATTGTTGGACTACCTGAAAGTTATGATCAAAAAAAGAATCTGGATACAATATTACAAGAAATTATTAAGGAAAACTGCCCTGAAATTCTAAAAAAAAAAAAAGAAGCTAAATCAAAAAGAGAAAAAAAAAATCTACCATTCACCACCTGAAAGAGATCCCAGGCAGAAAACTTACAGAATATCATAGCCGAGTTTCAAAACATACTAGTTAAGGCTAAAATACTGCAAGCAAGAAGAAATGAAACCAATTTAAATACTGTGGAAATACAGTCAGGATTTCACAAGACCTAGCAGTTTCTACTTTAAAACACCATAGGTATTGGAACACTATATTTCAAAGAGCAAAAGAGTTGAGGTTGCATCTAAGAATAACTGACCCAACAAAGTTGAATATAATCCTGAATGAAAAAAAAATGGACATTTGACAAACTGAAAGTCTTTCAAATATTTGTAACAGAAAGACCAGAACTCAGTGGAAAATTCGGTATAAAAGATCCACAAGTAATACAAGGAAAACATTAAAGATTAATTATAAGGTATTCTTTAAGGTCAAACTGTTTAGTTATTATATATATGAAAATGCTATCAGCATTCTTAAAACTGTCATCATTACTAAGGTAGTTTGAAATAAAGGTTGAGGCTGAGTTGTATATCATGGGGCGATTCTAAAAAAAACTGGGTAGGAAAAGGTAAAAGACAGCAAATTATATTATAAAAATGGGGCATGAATAAAGAGAAAGCAGGTGGAGATGGAAGGCTGGTAATGCTGGAACCTTACTCTCATCTAGGTTGAAAAGGAAACAATGTGTACATCTGGAAGGCTGTAGAAGAGAGGTGAGAAAACTAGGGGACATAGCAGGGGAGGGCCTTTTCGAGGGCTTTGTAGATTGGGATTTGGGAGGGTGGGGGTAGAGCGTAGAGAGGGCCTTTTGAAGCGATGTTGAGATTGGGGGTAGAGAGGATTCTCGGAGGAGTGGGTGAAGTAAGGAGTGGGATACTGGGGGAGAAGATAAGGTAATAAGGATGAGGTAAAAAGAGAGACTGAGAAAGAAAATAATGAGTAAAAATAAGATGGAGGAAAATTCACAAATAGTAATTATAATTTTGAATGTGAATCAGACGTTTGTTAGCAGTTCTCTTTGTGGTGGCAAAGAACTGGAAACCGCAGGGATCCCCATCAACTGAGGAATGCTGAACAGGTTGTGGTGCATGGTTTTGATTTAACACTACTGTGCTATAAGAAATGAGGAGCTCAATGACCCTAGAAAAGCATGGAAAGATTTGGAGAAAATGATGAAGACTGAAATGAACAGAACCAAGAGAACACTGTATACATTAACAGCAATACTCTTTTTAAGAATGACTTTGAGCGCCTAAGTCATTTTAAGTATCATAAATATACAAATTAAAAATAAAAGGACATATGAAGAAAGACACTATTTGCATCCAGAGCAAGAACTGATAAACAGAAATATGTATAGAATAACTTCACACATTATATCATTAAGGCAGAATTCATGATTTCAAAGATAACCATGAATATGCCCAAATGGTCCAGAATCACAGGATATAAGGAATTCTCTAAGTAGAAGGCAGAAGAGTTAAAGCATTTAATGAAACTCAGAAGTAGCAGATCCATGGACCAGTGTCCCCAATTAGACATCCTGGCAAGAACCTTCCAAAACCAGTATGCCCATCTCACAATAGTGACCGGGAGGCCACAGAAAAACATTATGGCAGCAAGCCAAGCCGTTCTGGTGCTTCCCCCCCAATGCCAGGGCCCTCCAGCAAGAAGAGCACCTACTGGCCTCGAGCCTCTGCTCAGCACTCTCCGGTCTCCACAAAGGTCAGTCCTGCTTTTTTGTAGCACCCACTGCCGTCACCACCACTTCCACCGCAATCTCCAAGCTGTGTTCCAGCTAGCTGACTGCTTCCTCTCTCCTTCAGCTCTTAACTGCTCTCACCAACTGCCTCTTAGGCATGCTCCAACCATTCAGCAAGCTCCTCCCACCACAGGCTTCATGTCATCATGTAGACCACTGGCTCCAGTCCTAGCCACTCCCCCCAGACCCTGAGAGCCCCACCCCTGAAGCCCAGTCAAATGGGCAGGGAAGATCTTCCCATTCCCCTACTGCCTTTACACACATGTATACCTATTCGTGTCTAATGGTAGCCATCTCTAGGATGGGGGGAAGGGAAGAAAAAAAGGAAAAAAACTACAGGATAGCACTGTTATATATTTGGAGGGAATAGCAAGTTGTACATGGTAGACTTGCAGTTTCATGTGCAATCATGTTTTTTAGTACTATTATGGAAATGCTTGTTTTGTTCCATGAACTAAAAATAAAATAAATGTTTAAAAAATAAAGAAGACTCTGCAAATACAAGCAAACATGGTAAGATAATAAAGTTACTAACATTAAAAAAATGTGGTGATCACAAAGAAGGTGTAATTTCAACAAAAAAGAGGCCACGCCAGATTAACTTTATTACCTTATCTCAGAGGGTTAGGTACACATTGCAGTAAACGAACTGTGAAGTTCCATCCAACATACAAAGATTTTAGAAAAGATGCTGCATAATATACACAAGATACTGAAATACATTGAAAGTGGGAAAAAAGTTAGGAAACACAGCAAGAGTAATAGATGAGAATACAGAGAGAATACACATGAATGTGATGGATAAAAGGAAATACTTTCATGGAGAAACACTCCCATCTTGTACTAATTTAGGATGCCATTAAAGAATATTATGTTTTCACAACTACAATGATAAAAAGATTATTATAATGCCTCTTAGTACATAATTGGCTTTTCAACTGAAATTAAGCTAGGGGGACCAGATGAGACCCATGGGTTAGATTCTCACCTCTACTAAAGTCTGGCCACCTATGGCAGGGCTGTCCAAAATGCGGCCCACAGTGCAATTTATGCAGCCCACCTACAAGCATAGAAATTTACATAAATGCTTTAGTAAATGAAGCCAAGAAAAATATATTGTCTATTGTTTCGATAAAAACCTAAGGTTGGACAGCCTTGACCTATGGCATATAGTACAAAGTCTACACTCATTCTGATGTTCAAGGCCTGATGCCCTACCATACCTATTCAATGATATCCATTCCACTCCTTTCCAAAATAAACCTCTACTACTGCTAAAAATAATTTCTTTGCCAGGTAAACATACTGAAGTCAAATGTACCTCGAATGCCATTGCTCATGCTACCATCTAATCTAACATGTTTGTCACTCCAACTACTACTTCATCCCTGGAGTTTCATGAATCACTCTAGCTCATAAAGGTTGCTTGTCTTCTTCTCATAAAATACTCATTGGGCTTACTGATTATATCACTTATTTTAGCACCTAGTCCAGGAGTGAGGAACCTGCAGCCTTGAGGCCACATGTGGCCCTCTAGGTCAAGTACAGCCTTTTGACTGAATCCAAACTTCACAGAATAAGTCTCTTTAATAAAAAGATTTTTCTGTAAAACTTGGACTCAGTCAAAGACCTAGAAGGCCAAATGTGGCTTCAAAGCCACAAGTTCCCCTATCCCTGAAATCATTTCAAGATCAATTAGGATAAGTTTTAAGGAGTGACATTTCAGTTGATTTTTAAATGAGAGAAACTAGAGATTCTAAGACACAGAAGTGAAGAAGTACATTCCAGGCAGGGAGAATGGCCTATACAAAGGTATGGGGATAGAAGACATTATATCACATATGGGAATAGCAAGTAAGCACAATTCGTGAAAGGAAATAATGTGCATTTAAGCAAGATTTTGAAGGGCTTTAACTATAAAACAAAGAAGGCTTCATTTGTTTCTAGGAGCAAGAAAGAGCTATTAAAGCTTCTTAAGCAATGGAGTGACACAATCCAGCAGCAATATGAAGGATGGATTATTGGGGAGAGACTGGGGGCATGGAGATGAATTAGGCAGCTATTGCAAAAAGACAGGTAACAGTGATAAAGGACCTGAAATATAAATAGTGACATAAGTGGGCAAAAGGGAAAAGATGCAGGAAACGTTCTAGAGAAAGAATTGACAAGACTTGACAATTGACTGGATATGGGATGTGAGGGATTGTGTAGCAAGGAGTCAAGGATGACTGAAGTTGCAAACTTGGATGATTGGAAGGACGGTAAAACCTTCTCCAGAAAGAGGGAAATTAGGAAAAGGAATGAGTTTTCAGGAAAATATGAGTTCTGTTTGAACATACTGAGTCTAAGACGCTTACAAGACATCCAGTTAGAAATGCTCACTGAGCAGTTTATGATGCAGGACCAAACCTCAGGAAAAGGATAAAGACAGTTATACAGATCTAGGAGTCATCAGTATACAGGTGACAGATGAAGCCATAGGAGCTGGTAAGATTATAAATACAAATAATGATAATAATGAGACAACATGCTAAATTTATGGGTTGTAGCCAAATCAGTACTTGGGAGAAAATTTATTATCTCTAAACGCATACATTAAAAAAAAAGAAAAAGAACAGATCAATGAATTGAGCATGCAGTTTTTTTAAAAACCTGGAAAAAGAACAAATTAAAAATCCTCAAATTAACACCAAAATAAAAATCCTGAAAACCAAAGTAGAGATTAATAAAATTGGAAGTTAAAAAAAAAATTCAATAAAAACTAGGTGCTGGTTTTATTAAAAAAATAATAATAATAACAAAATAAGTTAACCGCTGGTTAATTTGGTTAAAAACAAAAAAGAAAACCAAATTACCAGTAGGTCCCAAGACAGAACCATAAGGCTCCTATACTTTCTCTATTACCACACAAACCAAGACCTAATTTCAAAGATCTAAATGTCAGTGTGATCTAGTGGATAGACAGATAGCCTCAGAGTCAGGAAGAATTGTGTACAAGCCTCTTACACATAGTAGTTCTATAAACATGGTAAAGTAATTTAACCTTTCAGTGTTCCAGGAAACTAAGACCATACTGGAAGAAGTAACAAATGCTAACTTGTTTTATAGTGAGATTCCATACTTGGAGTTCCCTAGACCAATGAAATCATAAGCCTAATCAAACTAAAACAAAATCATACTTTCAAGTACTTACTGGTAGATAGTGGGAAGTGCAGTTATGATAAACCGACCGCTGAGACCTGTAAATAAATATTATAGCTTGATAAATAAAAAATTCTGGCAGAGATACAACAATAGGTTTCCCCAGGCTAAATACGTATCATTTTTAATTTACAAGTACTTCTCTTAAATTTTAAAGAATTTTTTATATGTTACATTACCTATATTTCTAATTATGTCCTTTCCCAGCTTTTGAAAAGAATTAAACGGTTTAACAAGGCTGATCAACGAACTGAGAAAGCCTCGCAGTATGTGCAGCATTCTATACTATAGTTCCTCACCTTTGCAAAGAATGAGATATCTTCTCACAGCTCTTCACACTATAAGCTCATAACCCAAATTTGGTCATTATAACTTCAGTATGTTTGGTTTTGATTATTTTGTTGTTTTTTTGCTTTATGTTGTAGTAACTATGTTTTCTTGATTCTGCTTACTCCACTTTGAATTAATCCATAGAAGTCTTCCCATGCTTCTCTTTATTCATCCTATTGCTTCTTAAAGCAAAGTGATACTCCATTACATTCATGTACTACAATTAGTTTATCCATTTCCCAAATGACAGGTATCTATTTTGTTTCTGATTCTTTGCTACCACAAAAAGTTAATGCTATATTTTATATGGGACCTTTCTTTTTATTACTCAACCTCCTTGAGTTATATATGCCTAGCAGTGGGACCTCTGAATCAAATGATATTGACATTTATGACACTTTCTTAGTTTAATTCCAAATTCCTTTCCAGAGGGTTGGACCAAATCAGTTCCATCAGGAGTGCATTAATGTTTTCTATTTCCATAGACCTTCCAACACTGACTTACTGTTCAGTTGTTCTCAGTCATGTCTGACTCTTTGTGATCCCATTTGGGGTTTTCTTGGCAAAGATATTGGAATGGTTTGCCATTTCTTCTCCAGCTCGTTTTACAGATGAGAAAACTGAGGCAGAGTTAAGTGACTTGCTCAGAGTCACACAGCTGTAAGAGTCTGAGTCCAGATTTAAAATCAGGAAGATGAGTCTTCCTGATTCCAAGACCATCATTCTATCCACTCTGCATCACATTGTCCCAACATTGACTAGTCCTATCTATAATTTACTTTTTTGAATCATCTTTATGAAATCGATGGGTATGATGGCAAATCCTACTAAATGCACAAGTCATTCCATTCCATCCTATCATCTATAGAACACTGCCTTCTCTATCTTCCCTACTCTCATTAATTTTCAATCACTCCTCATTTACTGGCTGCTTTCTTATTGCCTGCAAACATACCCATGCCTTCTCTATGATCCAAAAAACCCAAAACAAAACAAAAATTAAAAAACCTCACTTGATCCATCCATCCCCCACTAGTTATCTTCCTCTAGCTATCTGTCCTCTGTTTTGTGTCTAAATTCCTTAAGAAGATGGTCTACAAGTGCCTCCATTTCTTTTCCTCTCACTCTCTCCTTAAATCTTTGCAGTCTGGCTTCTGATCTCATCATTCAACCAAAACTGGTCTCTCCTTAATCTCTTAATGGGCAAATCTAATGGCCTTTCCTCAATGCTTATTTTCCTTTACACCTCTGCAGACTTTGGCACTGTCAATTACCCTCTTCTCCTTAATACTTTCATCTCTAAATTTGTGTAATACTCCTTTCTAACCATTCCTTCTCAGTCGCCTTTGATGGATATTCATTCATGTCACAACTGCATGGAGGTCCCACAAGGTTCAATCCTAGGACATCTCTGCTTCTTCCTCTATCCTATTTCACTTTGGGATTTGTTCCCATGCTTTCAATTATCATCTCTATGAAAATGATTCTCAGATCTACTTGTCCAGCTAACTTCTCTCATGAGCCTCAGGTACTGCATTTCCAACAGTCTATTAGACATATTCAACTGGATGTCTCACAGACCTCAAACTCAACATATCTAAAAAATAGAACTCAATGTTTCCCCCCCAAGGCCCTCCCTTCCTAAAGTCCCCACTATTGTCCAGGGTACTATCCTCCCAATCACCCACGCCTGATACCTAAGTATCAGCCTTTACTCCTTACTTGCTCTCATCACGATAATTCAATCAGTTGTTAAGTCCTGCCATGTCTACCTTATACAGGGTATATGTGTATACAGACCCTCATCACCTAATCTATTACATTAGCCTTCTGATTGTTCTGCCTGCTAAAAGTCTCTCCCTAGTCTAGACAAACTTCCACTCAGCTGTCATATTAATCATTAAAAAATGCAATTAAAATCATATTATTCCCCTCCCTGATTCGATAAATTACAGTGTCTCCCTAGCACCTCCAGAATCAAATATAAAATGTACTATCTGACTTTTAAAACTCCTCATAACCTGACCCCTTTATACCTTTCTGGCCTTTTTACATTCCTTCCGTCCCCGCAGTGTCCCACAATCCGGTGACACGTGGCCTCCTCACTGTTATTTTCATATGACATTTCATCTCTTGCCATCTAGCATTTATCACCACTTGTCCTCCATGTCTACTAAACTTTTCTTCCACATCTCTATGTGGATAGAGATCTCCTAGTTTCCCTAAAGCCTCAGATAAAGTTCTATCTTCTACAAGAAGGCTTTCCCACTTCTCCTTAGTGTCTTCCCTCTGAAAATATCCCTAATTTGTCATATATATATCTTGTTTGTACATAGTTGTTTTAATACTCAGTACAATGACAGGTACAAATAGGCACTTTATAAATACTAGTTTACCGGCAATTATTTTGACATTAACAGCTATATAAAAGAAATGTTACAAATCACTAATAATTTTCATTATTAATTTCATTAATAAACTATTGACGTTAATTTTCATTAGTATCTGCAATTTGGAGAAGTCTTTTATACACCTGTTGACAGTTTTCAATCTTTTTTTTGAGAAATATTTTTCCACAGCCTTTGGCCTATTTACAGGGGAATGGCTTTTGGTCATATATATTTTCGTGAGTTATCTATATATATTGGCTATAAGACCCTTATCAGATATTTGATACAAAAAATTTTCCCCAGTCAACTGCCTCCCTTCTCATTTTAGTCCCATTAATTCTATTTGTATATAAGCATTTCGATTTCATGTGACTATCTTCTATAATGAATTATATCCTTTAATTAAGAATGCATTTCAATATAGATGTAATCAGTGTCTGTTCTGGGTTCTCTTCTAATTTTTTATTGTCATCCTAAAAATTACTATTGCACATCCATTTTAGTTTGTGTTATGTGGTGTTAGCTGTTGGTCTAGACCTAATTTCTTCCAGATTGCTTTCCCATTTTACCAGCAATTTTTTTTTTCAAAAAGAGTGATTTCTTCCCCACATAATTTGTGCATTCAGGTTTACTGAATATCTGCTTATGTCAAATGATTTCTTTTTCTTCCTAATCTATTTTATTCTACTGACCTAATTTTATATTTTATAACTATGGCCAAACAGCTATTAAAATTACTCTATAATTTGGGAGTTGGAAGGGTTATTCCTCTTTTCAGTCTTCTTTAGTTATAATTTGATTGACACAGAACTTAATCTATGTATTGAGTTGGATGTCATTTTTATTATATTGAAAAAGCCAATTCGTGAGCATTTAATATCTCTCCAATGATTTCAGCTTTTGTTTTTTTAATACTTTAAGGAGGATGTTATAGTTACATACACACAGGTCTTGTTTGGTAAATTGACTACCAGGTATTTTATGCATTATAGTTATTTTAAGTAAAGTCTTTTTTAACATTATTCTCCCCTGGATTTTGTTATTGCCATATATAAAAGCTTACAATTTTTATCACATAATAATTCTAATTTTTATTTTCTCAAAAGATACTCTCCAAAATTATACTTGCTTATGTTTTATGCAGTTTTCAGCAAAGACAAGTCTTATACTTTGTATGAAAAGCATAAAAGTCTTTTTCTACATCTGCTGATAACTGTTGGCTTTACATTTACATGTTTTCATTTTCAAAATTATCTTCGTTGTTTTCCTAGTATAGAACCATCTTTGCATCCCTGATATAACTCCAACTTGATAACAGCAAATCTACAGTTCTCTTTATCTCATAATGGGAGAGCAACAGATTTTTCTTTCATTTGAAAATCTGAGTAGTATATGTATTAGTCTTTCTTTCAAAGTATGATAGAATTCTACAAATTCATCTAGAATAGGTACCTACCTAACTTTGGTAGTTTCTTCAAAATTAGTTCAATTTCCTTTTCTGAGTTTAGTTTAATATCTCTATTTAGTGTTCTGATAATTTGTGCATATTACATTTCTGCATAAAATTCTTTGAGTTCTATTTTATTAACATAAAACTATAATGTATAGCAGATTCTGTTAACTTCCTAATGATTCAACTGCACTGTGCTCATTTTAAATTCTATTAATTTAATTCCATTCCTCTCTAACTTGGTTGGCTGATGGTTTATCAATTCTGCTACTCTTTCCAAAGACAGAGCTTTTAGCATTATTAGTTTTATAATTTTTTCTAATTTATTTTTTTAATCTTCAAGATTTCTTTTTTTAAATTATTTTGGATTTATTTGCTTTTTTTCCAATTTTTAACTGTATATTCATTAGCCTCTTTTTCTATTTTGTTAACATATTTGTTCAGGAATATACTTTTTATTCTGAGGGCTGCTTTAGTTAAATTACAATAATATTGGTACACTGCCTTTTCGTTATAATTATCTTTCACATAGGTGTATTGTTTTTGACTTTTTTTTTTATCTTGTTCAGAATGTTGTTACAAAATTTCCATTTAGGTCTCTATCTTGTTTTTGCTACTTGTATTAATTATAATTTTCATTTAACTAAGTCTATAAGTGATGCTGTTGGCATTTATATTTTAAAATTCCTCTGTGCCCTAGATACACTATTTTTGTAAAGATGCTATGTGGTGCCAAGGATAAATGGATAAATACATACACACACACGTATGTATGTGTATATGTATACACACTAACACATATATAGGTGCATACATGTATCTGTATTTGTATGTGTATATACACATATGTGTAGTATCTGCATATGTATGTGTATATTTATAGGAAACATTATTTATTATTTTATATCCCTATTCGGAAGACACAAAAATCTTTCAGCTCTAAATTTTATAATAGATTGTTTAGTTCTGTTTCCCTTTTGTTTACATTTGTTAGATCTGTGCAGCTCTACAAAGAGAAAATTATAATCTATTATTGTCACTATCAATCTTTTTGCAATTCAGTTAATTTACCTTTATGAATTTAAATGCCAAGTCGTTTCATATATACAGGATGTTTCAAAAGTCTTGGTGTAGTTTTAAATTACTAAAGCTTAAATATATATCCATATCCATATAAAATATACGAATAAAGATATCTATGGTTCCTTTAAACATAACATAGTTTTGCTTTCTTTTATAGGCATTATGAATTTTTAGTTTTATCTGGCAGCTAAAAAGCTACTTTAAAAAAATTTTACATGATACATAATATATTTTGTTCCAGCTTCTCATTCTGATTTGGTGTATTTTTTAGATGTTTAGTTTATATAGTAGTTTGGGGTGGGGAGAAAGGAGATTACACTCAGATTACACTCACATAAAGTAATGAAAGAAATGCTTTAATGTTAGCTTTAGTGTTTTCCTCAATTTCTTTTTCTAGTGGATATATATTATATGGATATGTCTGTATATGTATATGTATGTATATATGTATATGTGTATGTGTATAATTTAGGTATATATAATATCTTACTACACATTATACTACTATATTGAGTATATTATTATACACATAGTATATTTTTATAATTATACATCATATAATAATATTAAATGTTTTATATACTTAAAGCTAAAGAAAGACATTAAGGAAAATATTAAGCCTAACCCTTCATGGAAAGGGAAAAATGGGAAAAAATACATATAAACCAAACATCTAAAAATCATGCAGAATCAAAATGAGAAGCTCAAATAAAATTTATTATGCATTATGTTAAATGAAAAAAGTAGGAGTTACAATCATGTTACTGGTAACATGAAATTCATAATACTGACAGAAAAATGGAAACTTTATTATACCTAAACCATAAAAATCATTATCTTTATTATGGATATCAAGTGGCATAGCATCTAAATATTATATACAAAATGTATTACTTATGTATATCTAGATAAATTTGTACATATATTAATATATGTATGTGCATACCTCTTTATAAATCAGTTCTTTTTCTCTACAATTAGTTCTACTTAAACTACTTTGATGCCACTTCTAATTTACTCCAGGGTATCTACCATTTCTCTGCTCCTATATGAATACTTTTATCCTAATTTGGATTTTTTACTCAAAATACTGATTTCTTTTTTATTTGTCTTTTTCCTTAATGGGTAGGTGGTTTGTTCAAAATATACCTTTCTTTCTAACTTCTTATATTTATTATTTTTATTTTTGTAAATCTTCCTATCAACTCATTATTATTTGTTTTGTTCTCTTCACTAATACTCCTCACTTCTAGTCTATTCTGAAACCATATTGTCTGATTCATCAGCTATAACCTTTATTACTTCTTTAATCATATGTTCCTCATAGGGTTATAAAGCTTTTTAATTATCAGGTTTCAACTTCCTTTGCTAATCAATTTCCAGGTTAATATCTTTGTATCATTTACCACATCATCTTTCTTCTCTGATATGTCTCATTCCTAGAAATATCAAATTCGGGAGAAAAGAAAATTGGAAAAGGGCAGTGCCACAAAGCAGAAATTGCCATGTCCTGAATCATGTAGCCCAGTTCTACCCCCTGCCTTCTGAGAGAAACGATTATTAGTAACTAATAATCTGGAGAGATCCAGAGTTCTCTCCTCCTATTAAAGTCCTGATTTTTAAAAAATTCAGTCATTATGACATTATGAATGACATTACTTATGAGACTGAATTGACTCTCCTCAATCTTGGTCAGACCCCACCCAGCCTTACAAGGAATTTAATCTAAGGTGAGTAAGTCCACTGTGTTCTACTCAAACTTGGGTAGGGACAGATGCTTTTGTCTAGGTGGCCCAAGGCTGGGGATAGTCTGAATGTAGAGCCGGTGGTGGTCCAAGGGTGACAGGAAGTCACTCTCAGTCCTTCACTTTAATATAGATCACTTTCAACTGGATTATCCAATCAGAGTTCATTACCACCTCTCAGGAACACTTACTCTTTGAAGGGTATATAAACTGTGAGCCCAGTGCCACGATTGTCTTTGGTCTAAAAGAGACAGCCAAATGACCATCCTTTCATTAATAAAATGTTCAAGATTTCTGGGAGCCAATATGGAGGAGTAAGTAATAAATCACTGTATCTCTCCCATACTCACCTCCAAATAACCAAACAACCATAAAATAGAGCCCCAGAACAGTGGAGCCAGCAGAAGGACAGAGTGGAGCAATCTTTTAGCATGGGAGACTTGGAGGATCAGCAAAAAAGGTCTATCTTACTGGGGAGTGCAATCCAGGGCAAGAAGTGTCCCAGCAAGCCAGGGGAATCAGCCGACTCGAGCTCCAAGAACCACTTCATGCTTCAGCATAGCCCTAGGTAGACCGGAATCCTACAGTGGCCAGAGCTCCAAGTGCTTCAGCACAGCCCAGGGCAAACAGGCTTCCACATGCTTCAGTGTAGCCCCAAAGAAACACAGAGAAACCCCACCTGGCCTCAGCAGACACCAGACATCACCACTATGACTCAGCACCATTACTCAGCACCAGTTAAGATGCCATACCCCTACAGCCTCAAGCAGCACCAGTCAACCTACGCCTCACCCCCACAATACAGCACCAGACACAAGGTCCCCTGTGGGCCTCAGGGCAACATCGGCACAGCACCAGGGCTGTCACTAGCACAAGATGCCAAAGACAATGACCCTTCCACCCTGAGAACAGAGTTCAAATTTTTAAAAAAAGGAAAAAGGCCAAAAAATAACATGCTGGCCTTATTAAGAAAATGATTCAATTACCTAGAAACTATGTCTCTCAAACTGTCACACTTTACTATAATGGTCTCCTTCACCAAGGCCAATACCATCTCATCTCTGGGTTCTATGCATCCTTCCTCCACCCCCAAAATCATGATTGGTGCTATTTACCCTAGGAGATCATACATTCTTTCTCCTCAGTCAGGATGCTGCCCATGAAGATCTTTCAATGTACTAGCTACTCTCAGCTTAAACTAATCATGAGGTCTTCATCTTCCGTAACAGACACACAAATCTTAGTCCATGGGAGTTTGGGGGTTTTTTCTTAAACAGATCTTCTGATATAAAAGACACCCTCTGACCTGGTACCCTTCTGCCACAATTCCAATTATTCTTGAATCCCTTCCCTCTCCCTAGAAGACTACAGGAATCATCATTCCTTCACTATTCTTCTAGGGATTTGGTAGGGATGCACCACACAGCTCCCTATCCACCCTCTCTCCTTTCCCCTTTTATATACCCTCCTATTCTGTGATTCTGTACTACAAAATACACTGATTCCTGAAGGGCCCTCAATCACTTAATAAGCATTTATAAAGTACTTACTATGTGCCAAACACAAAGAAAAAACAAAAAAAGCACAGTGCTTCAATTCTACTCTTCCATTTTCACTTTTTTATTCCACTAACATCTTGAATCCTCGTACCCACTTTTTATTCCTGAAACAACCTTTTTCTCTTTAAAAAAAAAAAACAACAAAACCACCGTTTCTAAACATGTGGTGACTGATTTTATCATTTACTCTTTGCTTAAAGAGTTTTATTTACCTTTTAAAGGTTTCTATTCTTTGGGGTACTTAGAAATCTAATATTCTGCTTATTTTTTTTCCCTTTCCAGGAATGCCTCAAATTCTTCTCTTGTTGACTATCCTTTTTTCATTAATTATTAGCTTCGGGTTTTCAGGGTACATGGCATTCTGAGTTGCAATTTGAGCTCCTTTTTGGGGGAATGTATTATCCTGCTCTCCTGCAATTTCTCATGACTATGAAATAATCTTGTATTAAAAACTTCTTATTTTCCTATATGAAAGGCAATCTGCAAAAAATGTTATCATCAAAATGGTTAGACTTAATGACTATATCTTGGGTTTTAAAGTGTACATGTGGGTATGTATATATGTGTGTGCTTTCTCAAGGCAACATGTGCATTCTTTAGACTGATGCTTTGCTATCTGTATTCAGAAGTTATGGGTAGTTTTCTTGTATTATTTCCTGTCCTGTAGTATTCAGGTTGATGGTCTGTCCCATTCTTCTATGATCACTACATTATCTCTGTACATCTCATCTTCAAGATCAGTAGCTATGGTTTACATGGAATTCAAGTGCTCTTTTAACACAGTTATCTTTTACTCTGCTTCTGCTAGATTTTTCATTTCAGTATTTTTGTGTTCCAAATTTGTTAATCTTTCTTTCCTTGCTTATTCTATAACATGGACTGAATTGTTTTCTAATCTGCCAAATTTTTTTTCATTCCGAATTGAGAGCTTTAAGCTCAAGACCAATATTCATCCTCAATTTTTTCTTTTACATATTTCCTTTCTCTTTTGAACTACTATGACATTTCTTCTTGTCTCTTCTGCATACTCTGTTGCGAATCCACAGTATTCTGTATTTTCACCTGATACTTGGTTCACTTTTCTTTGTATATCTGTTAAGAATATTTTGTATTTTCTAAGGTCTACTACTTATTCTTCCTACTCTCTGGGGCTCCAATTGTTGATTTATCTATTGGCTTATGCTTTGGTCTTTGAGGTTTTTCTCTTGAAATCTTTGGTGTTTCAGTCTTTTTCTTTCTGGTACTCCTCACACTATGATGCCTCCCCTTTGCTGGTAGGTATAGCCCCAAAGCTAGGCTGCAATGTTGGCTCAGCCTCCTTGTATTAGAGGACATAAGGTTGGCAGGACTGGTCCCTCTGCAGTATATTCTCTGAGGAGAGAGGATCAGACCCAGCTGGTACTTTGCTCTCAATCCTCCTTCAGCTTCCATTCTTCTTGCTAGGCTGTATGGCACTTGATGCTTTGAGAGTAGAGGGGGAGAGTGTTTCAGGCACAGTCACAAGTCCCTAGTCAAGAGACAGAATATTTTCAGTCTTCCCACCCCCTTTCTATTTCAGTTCTATGTGGCCAGGGAAAGTCAGTGTTTCCTTTAACGGTGTGAGGGGCAAGGGTTGGAAAAGTCTCTACCACAGAAGGAAGAGAAGGATTCCAAGATGGATTCCTGCACAAACTTGCATGTTTATTCTCCTGCCATGGGACATGAAATTTGGTAGGAAAGGAATGCTAAATCTGTTAAAGATTACAATTCTCTGGTACTATCATTATCATGAGGATTTCACCTTGTGGAATTTTATCTTCTTTCTCCTTCAGATTTAGCTGTAATTACCCTACATATAGCACATTCTTCCTTTTGGAGGGGAAAGTTAAAGTTATTTTAAGTAACTCGCATGGCTTCATCTTGCTGCTCATGGGACCTTATTTTTCAATTTTTTATTAGTAAAGTAAAACTTCGGTTTTAAAAAATTAGTTATTTAATTCCAGTTAACTCTCTGAGGTGCCTTCCAATTCCAAATTCTAATGTTCCAAATATTATAAAATTCTATTTAAAATCACAGTAATATTTGAAGACTTTTCAATAAATGCTGATGAACTATAATAATGTGTAGCTACTTTAAATAATAATGTAACGAATGGCATTTTGTTAAAATATACAACAATACAGTTGTTCAGTAAAATGTTTATAATGTTGAAAAGCACTTTACAAATACAAATAGAATAACCATACCTGGCTGCTCGGTGACATCCACTTTTGCGATATTAACCTCAAGATCTTCCCCCCACTCAGCAAAATCTTCCCACTCTGGCTGAAGGTTCTGACAAGCAGGACACCATGGAGCATAACTAGGGAAAAAAGGTAAGTAAAATACTAAAGATATAGATTGTCATAAAAAAAAAACAACAATTTTGTTTTAATTGGCATTTTTCTGATTCATAGCAATAATTTTCAATTTATCCTCTAATAGATACACAATCCAGTTTACTAAGAAACTAATACGAAACTTGCTAATTCCTTCAAATTTGCCAGATTTTGAAACCATATAATCTGTTTTTAAAATGTATAATAACCATTAATAACTCTGTGGAAAATTCATTTTAGGATCTATAACACATAAAGAAACTTCCTTAACAAAATTCACGACAAAAATAGTTGATGGTTTCAAAGGGATGTCTCAAGACTTGTACAAACTGATGCACAGTGACTGCCAAGATCTCAGATCACTACGACCATCAGTAGTCACCAGCCTTTGTTAATGTGCTACTGAATGAAACTGGAGAAAATGATGCAATTGTGCTGACTGCACCTACTACAAGTTTATGTCAAATACCACATGATATTCTACTACATTAACTATCACCTCAACTGGGACCTCACAAGGCAATTCCTTTACATGTCCCTAATTAACTCATTAGCCCCACTGCTTTTCTAAACCTTTTCAATCCTTCAGCAAACCTGTCTGGCTCTCATTCTCTTCACCCTCTCAGCTGAGAATCTTGCCATGTATTTTACTGGAAAAAAAAAATGAGGCTATTCAATAAAAGCTCTCCCTTCACAAACCCCTCTAACATGCACAAGTGATCTCATTCCTTTTTGTGTTCTCTAAGAGATTTCCCCTTGCCTATCTGTCACTTAACTTAAATTTCTCTTTCTTTACTGACTGCTTCCCTGCTACCTACAAATATGTCCATGTCTTCACTATCCTCAAAAAACTCCACTTGATCTATCCATCCCCAATAACTAACATCCCATTTTTTTTAAACACTGGAAGGACCGTGTACATCAACTGACAGTCTGCCTTCTTGAGCTAATCATTCAACTGAAACTGCTCTCTCTAAAGTTACCAGTACCTATCAACTGCCAAATCTACTGCCCTTTTCTCAATCTACATATTTTTTACCTCTCTGCAACCTTTTATGCTGTCAATCACTCTCTTCTTAATACTCTCTTTTGCTGACATCTCCTTGAAGCTATTCTAACCACATTCTCCTCCGTCTGACCGCTCCTTAGTTTCTTTTGCAGGAACTTCAATCAGAGCACCCCCAATGACTACAAGAGGCCTCCTGGACTCTGTTCTGAGCCCTCTTCTCTTCTCTCTCTAGACTATTTCACTTACTGATCTCATCTGTTTCCATGGATTCAACCCTCACCTTTATGCTAATGATTCTCAGCTATAAGAACTAAAAATCAATACAATGACTATTCATGATTTCAGAGGTAAAAGATTTAGAGCATAGAATAAGACAGGTATTTCTGTGTAGAGCTGTGAAGAATTTGCTTTATTTGACTATGCATATTTGTTACAAGAAATTTTTCCTTTTTTTCCTAGTGGGGTATGGGGTAGAAGGTAGGAAAAATAAATTTTTGTTAATGTGAAAAAAGAGAACGAAGAATACTACAAATGTGAAATGTTGTATGGACTTTCAGATAAAGTTACTGTATTATTAGTTTTATTTTGTTACATGATACCTCTCACAAAATGAGAGTCACCTATGTTGTCTGTAAAGTTTAAAAGTCTGTAAAATAAATGTCTATAAGGTAAAAAAAAAATCATTAGAAGTTTGTTTTTGTTTTTGTTTGGGGGGGGGGGGAGTATTTGGTTTTTTAAAGCAGTCAAGGGTGCTGGGCTCCTGAACAAGGAACAAGTACAGAAGTAAGAAGGAGCTACCTGGCTGTGACCCTTGAAGCTGAGGTCTCAGTTCTAGCCCTAGTCCAGTCTGCAGAATAATAATTGGGGCAGAAATTACGGTGTGAAGGAGAGCCTGTAATTTTGTCATTCTGAACCCACAGTTTCAAGTTAGCTGTTAATGGAAGGAGTCCAGCAGCAGAGTGCTACCCAGCAGCAGAGTGCTAGAACTTCAAGGAAGGGCAAATACACAGGTCAAAATGGAATTCTGAAGCAAAGCTCAGACTTCACCATAGATCCACTTTGGGAGCATTAAAAGCTTACAAATTCCCAGCCTGAGCTGTCCCCGAGATTCTAGAATAACACAACACTCAATATCCCAGGAAGGAAACAACAGGATTCAATTGGGCAAAGCTAAGCCCTGACATTCCCTGAGAAGTGCACAGAGTCCTAACATAAAATCTACAATCAGGAAGTAGGCTGAAAAAAAATGAGGAAAGAAAGAATCCCATAATAAAGAGCTATTATGGAGAAAAGGTCACTAAAGACACAAATCCAGAAGAGAATGATTCTAAAATACCTTCAAACGAAGCCTTTAAAACACACACATACACACATGTACACATTCAATTAGAATTCCTAGAAGAGTTGAATAAGAGTTAAAAATAATTTTTGAATGAAAAAGCCAGAGAGGGAAAAAAAATCAGAAAGAAATGACAGTGATGAAAACTTGGTAAGAGAATTAATAGTACAAGAGGTACAAAACCTTACTAAACAGATTCCTTGAAAACTAGAATGGACCAAACAGAAGTTAATGACTCCACAAGATAAGAAGTTGTTATAAAATAAAAATAAAAAATAAATAAAATAAATAATAAAACAAAAAAATTTTAAAAATGAAAAAATATAAGAAAATGTGAGGCAGTTAAACACCTGACTTGAAAAACAAAAAGAGAAATGATTTAAGAATTACTAAACTACCTGAAAGCCATTGCCAAAAAAAAAACAAACTAAAAGAAAGGAAAAAAGAATTTGAGATATTATATCTCAAGAAATCATTAAATAAAACTGCCCAGATCTCTCAGAAGCACGGGGCAAAGTAAAAATTTTTTTAAAAAAATCTATTGATCATGTCCTAAAAGAAACTCCCAGGAATATTACAGCTAAATTTGGAGCTTCCAGGTCAAAACCAACAAACAACAACCAAAAAAGCTCCCCCAAAACAACTACTACTACTACTACAACAAAAACACCTCCCACCCCACCCTACAAAGAGACAGAAATAAAGAATTCAAGTACCAAGGAACCAACAGTCAATACCACAAAATATTTAGCAGTCAAGAAGGGAGAGTTTGGAGAATGATATTACTGAGTGAAGATAAGAGATAGAACCTTACAACCAAGAACTCCTTACCCAGAAAAACTGAATATAATCCTACAGGGGGGAAAAAAGGACTTTTAATAACCATTCCTGACAAAAAGATCAGAGCTGAGTAGAAATTCAAAGGAGACAAGAGAAAAATTTAAAGAGTAATATGAGTGAGTAATCATAAGGGACACAAGAATAACTGTTTATACTCTAGTATGGGTAGATGACATAAGTGTCCCTACAAAATCCTAATATTCAATTCAATTCAATAAACTTATTAAGCACATACTAAACATTAGGCACTGGGTTAAGTGCTGGGGATACAAAAAATGTCAAAAGATAGTCCCTGCTGCCATCAATGCAAGGTTCAAAGACAGCTCCAAAAGACTCATGACGGAAAAAGCTATGCACATCCAAAGAAGTATGGAGTCTGAATGCAGATTGAGGCAAACTTTTTGCTCTCTTTTTTTCCTTCTTTTTTTGGTTTTGTTTCTCCTTTCTCATGATTCATTCCATTGGTTATAATTCTTCTTTACAACTGGACTACTATAAAAATAAGTTCAATGTGAAGGTATAAGCAGAACCTA
>CM053625.1:16596087-16611429 GCA_028646595.1 Phalanger gymnotis
CCTCTGGATTCCCAAAAAAAGGATGAAACATCTGAAGAATGTGCATAAATGGTTTAAAATAGAAAAATAAGAATTGTGAGAGCAAAATTTACAGCCTGCACAGCAGAAAAAAAATTGGCAGAACAGAAAAACTTGGATCCACAGTGGCAAGTCTTACCAATGAAACAAAAGATGGGATAATTGTTTGGGAATACAAACACATAGAAGGGAGAGATGATCGGGGCAAAAAATAACATTAAAAGAAGGCATGATATCCATAAAAGCAAAACATACTGCTTTCAAAGACAGGATGTAGAGAGACAACTTAAGGATTGATCACAGGTCTTCGAGAAGAACACAAATCCAAAATGCAAGAAATAATGTGAGAAACCGGCCAGAATTTCTAACACAGAAAGCAACATGCAAAATATAAGAATTTACAGATTATGTCCAGGATTAGAGGAACAAAAACAAACAAAACATGCTACAAGTTCCAAGGACATTGGCGAACAAACGCAGTCTGCAAATGACCAGAAGAACATTAGCAAATAGGATAGAGAGAATATTCAAGTAACAATCATAATTGTGATGTGAATGGGATAAACTTACTCTTAAAACAAAAAAGGATAGTAGAATTAAAAAATAGAATGTAAAAATGTTTAAGTTTTGATATTTTGTTTCTTACATCACCATAGTTATCCTAAATATCATTTCCTCTCCATTTCCTTAAAAGCCATACCATATGATAAATAATACTGTGTCAGAGAGGGAAAAAATATCAGCACAATTGATAAATATGTTGAAAAAGTCTGAAAACACATACAATGTATAACTCTTATGGACCCTCCTACTTACACAAAAGAGTAGATTTGGGGTGTCTTCTCATATGTCTTCATTTGGGTCCTGCTTGTTCTTTATAATATCACACTTACTCTTAGTTTTGTAAAGTACCATTCTTTTCATTTACATTGTTGTAGTTATCATGTAGATTATTTCTTTGGCTCTTCTTAGTCTATTCTGCATCAGTTCATAAAGGTCTTTCCATGCTTCTTTGTATTCATCCCACGCATCATTTCTTACAACACAGCCCATTACATTCATGTAGCACAACTTATTTAGCTACTTTCCAATTGCTCTACTTTGTTTCCAATTCTTATCTATCACAAAAAGTACTGCTACAAATATTGTGGCATATATAGGGACTTTCTTCTTATTGATGGTTTATTTGGGGTATATTCCCAGTAACCACCAACCACCACCCACAGGTTTCTCTTTCCCAGTCAGTTTCCTTTTTCTCCCTGAAGTTCCCTCTTCTAGAAGCTAGAAATCATGCCAGTTGATCTATGGGCCCCTTAAAGTAGCATTTCTTGTATCAAAATATAACAGAAGCAAAGCAAGGACTTCTGGGGTAGGATTAAGAAAGCCTAAACTAATCAGGTTACCTAACTTTGTCCAATAAAATTATGTTCAAAACAAGTTTCTATAATTTTTTTTAAATTCTTCTTTTCTGTTATAAAAATCAGCTCTGTAAATCTCTCAAAGTCTCTGAACTCTGAAGAGTCTGTTGACCTGGTTTAATATGCAAATGCTAGCTTTCCAAATTAAATCATTTATACTCAGAAATTTTGTGCCTCAGTTTTCCTTTATTTCAGATAAATAATTTTTGCCATGTGTAAATAAGTTTATAGATCTTGTATACAAAACTCTTATCAGAAAAATCTGATAAAGTTTTTTTTCCTACCTGACTGATGAGGTGGTGGGACCTGGACCCCAAAAAGCCCTAAGACCATGTCTAAGTAACCCAGCCTCCCTCCCCATCTCCCACCATGAGAAAATTATCTCCTTGTTACAGACAGACAGAGTTGACCATGTAATATTAACCTCAGATAAAAGCTATCTCAGAGATGCTTCCCTCAAGGACTCTTTCTCCGGTGCCTACTCAAGGACTATGCTCTGGTAACCTTGTTGCCTCAACAAGGTTATCTCTGTTGACTCCCTGAGTTTTCCCATCCAGTCCAGCAGCCCAGCATCTGGATTGCTTGCATATACTGACAACTCCCTAATCCTGTCCCATGTCACCTAATTAGCATATTTGGCATCCTTTCACTTTAACATCACTCCTATCAGGTTGCAGGTTTCCTAAGAACCCTCGCCCTCTTCTATGGGAATCACAATAAACTTTGCCACTTGACTGCAAGCCAGTTTGAGAGTGTGAATTCATTCCAGGCAACTCTGCCTTGTTCCCTGACATTCTGGGAGTCCCGGCACCCCCAAACTGCATCATGATGCTCATCCTAGATGAACTAATGTCTGTACAGAAGCTTTTCTGATATTATCAAAGCTAATTATTTTATCTTTTGTAACTGTGTCTATCTCTTGTTTAGTTAAGGCTACATCTCCTACCCATGGCTGTAAAGGCTTTTTCTCATCTAATTTTTTTATAGTATAACCTTTAATATTAAAATTGTGTATGTACTTAGAAAGTTTTATAGAATGTGGCATAAAATGTTGATTTAAGCCTAATTTCTGCCAGATTGCTTTCAAATTTCTCAGCATTTTTTTAATCAAATATGGAGTTTTCCCCCTGGTAATTCACGTTTCCCACTTTATCAAACAATGGGATATTGGATTCTAATAATTCTAAATCTCTCGTCTCGTCTGTTCCACTGATTTCTCTCTCAATTCTCTGACAAAAATATCAAATGTTTTGAGGATTGCTGCTTTATAATGTATATTGAAGTCTGAAAGTGAAATGCCCCTTTCATCCCTACTTCATCATTTCCCTTAATATTCCAAATCTTTAATTTTTCCAAATGGTTTGTTGTTATTTTACCAAGTTTGGTCATTTGATTGGTACAGCATCAAAAATGTTATTTTTGGAAGTATTACCATGTTTACTGTATTTGCATGGCTTAGCAACGAGCTCAGCTGAGTGCTTCTGTTATGCTACCATCGTCATTCTGACTCCAGAAGTCATATTCATTAATGCACCTTTTCACCTAAGAGTCTTGACTTTCCCCAATTTCACATAGCAGCACGTAGATAGGAACAGAATTTTTAAAAGTTAGACATAAAAGAGTTCTCAAAGTTACTGAATTCAAATGGAAAGAATATACATATTTCTGTTGTTAGTTTGTGTGTTGATTTATTTATGTTCAAGGTCTTCTTCGTGAGTTTTCTTCTTCCTGAAATCTTTGGTAATTTCAGTCTTTCCCCCCATCATTTTTCCCTAACATTTACTTTCTTACTATCTCCCCTCTGTGATTTCCTTGGGAGCTGGATTTCAAAGTATCTCAGCTTCCTCCCATGTTGGGTAACTCAAGGTTTTCACAAGCCTAGGTCTATGCCCCAATTAACTTTTAGGTGGTCAGAAATGGCCTGAGCTGGAGGTTGTACTTTCTCCCTCAAGTCTGATGGATGCTGCACAGCACCCCTACGTACAAAGTGTCCTCCCTCTGTTTCTTGGTACTTTGGCCAAACAATAGCAGTTCAGAGCTTTGCAGAGCTGGTGCTACATAGCTGTCTGCCCTGGCACTGGCTCTGCTGGTGTTACAGGATTGTTACGCTGGCTCAGGTACTATAAACTTATATGCCCCCAGGCACTCACAGTTCAGAGCTTTGCAAAGGCTATTGTTATAGGGTAATACCCCCAAATCAAACCACCTCCACCACCACCACCAGGTGTGGCCACCTGGTTGTTGTATCCAGGGAAAACTGCCAAAGGCTAGAACCAGTACTATGGCAATGAGAAGAAGAAAGGTGGACAAGAAAGTGGGGGTCAGTTTCATTGCAAGCCTGTGTCATGTCCTTGGATCAGCTACTGCATCGTCACTTCTGGCAGAATGGGAGGTGGGGAAGGGAGGTTGAGTAAATTTAAGGTCAGGGAATATAGATTCATGGGTTTAGGGTTTTACTGTTGTTGTTTTAACCTTCTTTTGGATTCTGGGTGTCCTACACAACGGAGACAGTTGAAGTAGTTTTATCTTTGGCACGTAATCTCTGTTTTGGAGAAGACTGAGAGGCTGTGGGGATCAAAGAAACTGTCTAATTCTTTATCTCACTGCTCACATGCTTCCATGAATATGCTGTTTACAAAAAATACACTGGAAACAAAAAAGTCACAAAATGTTTTAAAAGGGGGCTGTGCCAAAATCTATCATGCTTTATGTTAAGCAAAAAAAAGGGAAAGAGTAGCAATAATGATCTCAGAATAAGCAAAAAGAGACTTAATCAGAAGAGATTAAAAAGGAAACCTAAGTTCTGTTAAAAGATAAAATAGGAAATCATTATCAATACTAAGCATATATGCCCCAAAAGCCAATCAAACATCAACAGACAGACCCAATACAGATTCATAGTTACCAATATCTAGGTTCAACCCGGGAGCTCAGAACAAGGGCTGGCCCAGAGTCACACGTGCCACCACTGCTTCGGGAATGAGCTCCAAGGAAGAGGAGGCCAACCCCTGGTTTTTATATCTTTTTCAAAGTCAGGGGTGAGTCACACATGCGACTCACCCACATGACCTAAAATTGTCACAAAGAGGTGACTTAAACCCATGTGGTCTAAGAGCCTCTGCTGTCTCAGACAAGTAAACTAGGCCCTCCCTGGAGTTAGCCCCACCTTGGGCCCCAACTTAGTTGCCAATCCACACCCACATAGGTTTTACACCTAATACTGGTTTGGGCCTGGGGCTTGGCACTTAGTAAGATTCAATGAAATACCTGAATTACTCAAAGCAAACAAAAGCCAAACTCTTCTAGGACACTTGTTGAACTAAGTGCTAGAGCCCATTTTGCTTACCAACACACTGTATTAGGTCATAAAAAAAACCTCACAAACAAATGCAAAAAAGAAAAATGTTAAACATCTTTTGCAGACCACAATGTAATAAAAAAATATTCAGTAAGGGATCATTGAGAAAATAATTAAAACTAACTAGAGACTAGATAACTGAATCCAAAAGAATAGGTGGGTTGGTTAAAGAACAAATTTAGAATTCTGCCAAGGGTGTTGCCTTGAAAAGTTTCATTAAATACTTCAATAAAACAAAGACATACAGAATCAAAGAAAGATGTCAACTGTTAATTCAATTTAACAAAGGGTAGCAATACCTCAAAGAAACCAAAACATAACTGTAAGCTTGGTAAAATACTACTTAATATGAAGCCATGAATGTATGAAGCAAGAGAGTACAGAGGCCTATTATAATTTAATACTAAAAGTAAGTTTTACTTCTAAGGTAGTTGCAGAGGATAGGTATTAAAGACACCTATCCCATTTGCTCAAAGGTTACCAATGAGCTCTTAACCACTAAATTAGATGGTAATACCTAATTTCTTATTTGATGTGACTTTTTTTCCTTTAAAAAAAGTTGTTTTTTTTTTTTGGGTATTGACACTATTTCTGGAAGATTTCTACCCCCTTTCTCCTGAATATTCTTCCCTTTGTAACAAAGCACAGCTAAACAAAAATCAATACATTTGTCAGACAACAACACATATTTTATTCTCTAAAAACATACAGGTAGAATACATGCTTCACTATCAGTTCTCTGGTTATGACTCATTACTGCTTCTCCCCTCCATCTGAGTTACACACATATAGTTTCCACCTCCAGGTTTATGAACTTTAAAAATGCCTTTATCTGATCATAACCTTCTATCCTTCCATTTTCCCCTGTGCCTTATGACTCCTAATTTTATTCTCTGTCCTCACAGTGACCTCCAAGTCCTCTACCCTCAGTCCATTCCCCAGCTATTACTTTTACACTCGTTATACCCCCATCTTAACCTTTTGATGAACTACTGTAGAGTTCAACTCTGTACTATCTAAACTATAAGCTACACACTTGAATTCCTTGCCCCCTTGTCCTATTGTTAACTGTACCTTATCAAACTCCCACCTTGGATTATTCCTACCATTTTTGCACTTCTGCTCCTATCCACATGTTGCTACATGAAGCTGAGCTCTCCCAACATTACCCTCCAAACAACTTTAGAATAATGCCTCAAATCAACATCGGAACAGCAGAGCCAAACCAAAGGTCAGTGAGACATTCTCCCAACCCAAGCCAATTTAGGTGATTGGAACAAGAGCTCTATGTCATGGAGGAGAAGGCTATGGATAAAACACCAGCAGTCAGACTAGGTTGTTGTGATAGAAGCAACAGCAGCCTTGGGAGCTCTTAAGCAAAGATGATGAGGCTAACTGGACAACTGGTCAGAAAGATGTTTCAAGATACCCCTGTGCTAGCACTAGATGCAGGACCTGATGCTGTTTGGCATCTCCATTGCCTATTATTGTTGTGTTTGTCCTTCGTTCTCAAAGAGGACAATGACACCAGGGAAATGATGACAGTTGACTTTGATTTGAATGAGAGAGGGTTGTGCGAGGTCACCAGTCTCACTTTCTCCTCCAGAGCCATCTGGGTCCAGTGCCCTGATATTCACCAGGATGACTGGAGATGACCCAGAATGCACTGGGAGACCCTGATCCTTTCAAACTAAGGTCTTTTCAGGTTCTCACTTTAGTGAGGTAAGCTCCATTTAGTGAATAGGCCTCTTTAAGAACTTAATCAAGAGATGCCCCCTTTAATCAAAACTCTGAAAAAAAGTGCACTTCAAAAAGGTTAAAATGATTACCCATCTATAGGGGAAGATGATTTACCTTCCAAGAACTATATCATTATTATGGCAATTAAAAGGATATAGGAATACATCCATTATGTTGAAATGATGTAAAACAAAATGGATAGGTGAGAAAGAGGGATGCCCTAGAAGAACGACAAAGGCATAGGAAGAATGAGAAAAAAATTATTTTACTGAAAAGACACACAGAAGGAAGAATTTTTACGCTAGAGTGGAAAACGGTAGGGGCGTGGGGGGGTTGGAGCACGCAACACTTGATCCTCACTCACATCTAACAAAAAGGAAAACAGATAGCTATAAATTGAGGGAAAGGAAGCAAAGTAGGCGAGAAGCAATAAAAGGGCAGAAAAAAAGAAGGCAGTGGTCAGAAGCAAAACAATGTTAAAAGAGGAACAGGATAAAGACAGAGAGAAAGATAAATAGAAGAAAACAGAAAGGAGGGAAATGTACACTTAGTAATCATAATGTGAACATAAGGAACTAACCATAAAATGGACGAGGATGGCAGAAAGGGTTAGAAATCAGAATCCAACAATGTGCTGTATATAAGAAACACATTACGAACAGAGAGAAACTCAGTTAAAATGAGAGGATGAAGCAGAATCTGTTATGCTTTAGCTGAAGTAAAAAGAAAAATTAGCAGAAGTAGCAATCATGATCTCAGACGAAGCAATAGTAAAAACAGACCTAACTAAAAGGGATAAGCAGGGAAACTACATCTTGCTAAAAGAAACCACAGATAATGAATAATATCAACACCAAACATATATGCACCAAATTGCATAGATCCAAATTCTTAAAGGAAAAAGTAAATTAATTACAGGAGAAAATAGCGAAACTATAATAGTTAGGCACCCTCAACTTTCCCCTCTCAGAGCTAGATAAATCTAAACAAAAAATTAATAATAAAGAAGTCAAGGAAATGATAGAATCTTAGAAAAGTTACAATATGATAGACTTTGGAGAAAACTGAAAGGGAATAGAAAGGAATGTACCTTTTTATCAACTGTACATGGTACCTTCAAAAAAAACCAACCATTTATTAGGCACAACAAAATGCAGAAAAGCAGAAATACTAAACTTACCCTTTTCAGCCCATAATACAAAAAAAAAAATTACATTTAATAAAGGGACATGGAAGCATAGTTTCAAAGCTAATTGGAAACTAAATAATCTAATATGAAAGAATGAGTGGGTGAAAGAACAAATCATAGAAACAATAATTTCATTAAAAAGAATGACAACAATGAAACAATGTTCCAAAATTTGTGGGATGCATCCAAATTAGTATATAGGAGAAAATTTACATCTCTAAATGTGTATATCAATAAAAGAGAGAAAGAAAGGTTCAATGAAGTGGCCATGCAACTAATAAAAATTAGACAAAGAACAAATCAAAAACATCCAACTAAACGCTAAAATGGAAATCTAAAATTGACTTAAAAAGAAATACTAATATAAAAAATGAAAACAGTGACTACACCCACCAATGAAAACGAAATTAAAGCAATTAATAAGTTATTTTGCCCAAACGAATGCCAATAAAACTCATAATCCAAATGAAATGGATGAATATTTACAGAAAAATGAACTGCCCAGATTAACAGAACATGAGAATAACCCTATCTTGGAAAAAAATTGAACAGCATCAATGAGCTTCCTAAGAAAAAATCCCCTGACCAGATAGATTCTCAAGTGAATTCTAACAAACATTTAAGGAACAATTAATCCCAATATGATATAAACTGTTAGAAAAAATAGGCAAAGAAGGAGTCCTATCAAATTCCTTTCATAACACAAATACAGTTCTGAAACCTAAACCAGGGAGAGCAAAAAAAAAAAAAAGAAAACTATAAACCAATTTCCTTAATGAATATGGATGTAATAATTTTAAATAAAATACTAGCATGGAGATTACAGGAATATATTACAAAAATCTTAAACTATAACCAGGTTAGATTTATAGCAGGATTACAGGGCTGGTTCAATATTAAGAAAACCATCAGCATAACTGACCATAACAATAAAAACAAAAATCATATGGTTATATTAATAGATGCAGAATAAGTTTTTGACAAAATGTAACACCCATTACTATTAAAAACACTAAAAAGCATAAGAATAAATGGAACCTTTCTTAAAATGATAACTAGTATCTATCTGAAATCAAGAGTAAGCATTATTTGTAAAGGAGATAAACTTGAAGCCTTCCCAATATGACCAGAGGTGAAGCAAAGATGTTCATTACAACCACTATTATTCAATATTGCACTAGAAATACTAGCTATAGCAATATGGCAAGAAAAAAGAAATTCAAGAAATAAAATAGACAGTAAGGAAACAAACTATGATGGACTATTAGAGAACCCTAGAGAATCAACTAAAAAACTACCTAAAACAGTTAACAACTTCAATAAAGTTCCAGGATATAAAATAAACCCACATAAGTCATCAGTAGTTCTATATACTACCAAAAAAGTCCATAAGGAAGACACGGAAAAAGAAATTCCATTAAAAATAACTGCAGACAATATAAACTATTTGGGGATTTACCTGCTGAGACAAGCCTAGGGATTATATAAACACAATTACAAAACACTTCACATAAATATAGACAGATATAATGAACTGGAGAAATATCAATTGTTCATG
The DNA here is from genome assembly GCA_028646595.1 of Phalanger gymnotis. Classification (NCBI taxonomy): domain Eukaryota; kingdom Metazoa; phylum Chordata; class Mammalia; order Diprotodontia; family Phalangeridae; genus Phalanger; species Phalanger gymnotis. The sequence goes on from CM053625.1 coordinate 16,605,369, forward strand.
GGTAGGCCAAGCAAATACAATAAAAATGACAATCCTGTCTAAGTTAATTTTTACACTTTGTGCCACACCAAACAAATTACCAAAAATTATTTTACAGAGCTAGGAAAAATAACAAAATTCACCGAAAGATCAAAAGGTCAAGAATATCAAGGGAATCAATGAAAAAAAACTGAAGGAAGGTGGCCTAGTCTTACTATATATTAAACTGTATTATAAAGAAATAACCATCAAAATAATCTGATATTGGCTAAGAAATAAAGTGGCGGATCGGTGGAGCAGATTAGGTACAAAAGACACAGTAGTATAAAATTACTATAATAATCTAGCATTTAATAAATCCAAAGATCCAAGATTTTGGTACAGAGAGTCACTATTTGACAAAAACTGGAAAAATGGAAGAAGAGTTTGGCAGAAACTAGGTACAGACCAACATCTCATATGATATACCAAGACAAGCAAATGAATTAGAAGAGCACAGAAGTTTACCTGTTAGATCTATAGAGAAGCAAAAAATTTATGACCAAAACAAAAGATAGAGAGCATTGCAAGATGTAAGATGGATAATTTTATAATACTAAATTAAAAAGGATTTGCAGAAACAAAACCAATGCAGCCAAGATTAGAAGGAAAGCAGAAACATGGGAAATGATTTTTATAGCCACTGTCTCTGATAAAGGCTTCCTTTCTCACAGTGAAATGAGTCGAATTTACATGAATACAAGTGATAAAGAATATCTCCAACTCCAATAAAGAATATTCTCCAACTGATAAGCTGTCAAAGATTATGAAGAGGCGGTTGTGTTGGTAAGCAAAATGGGCTCCTTAGCACTTAGTGCCCTTGAAGAGTTTGGCTTTTGTTTGCTTTGAGTAATGCTAAGCCCCAGGCCCAAACCCCTATTAGGTGTGGTACCTATGTGGGTGTGGATTGATGACTGAAGTGGGGCCCAAGGTGGGGCTAACTCCAGGGAGGGCCTAGTTTACATGTCTAGGACAGCAGAGACTCTTAGACCATGTGGGTTTAAGTCCACCTCCTTTGTGACGATTTTAGGTCACGTGGGTCAGTTGCATGTGCGACTCACCCCTGATGCTGACAAAGATATAAAAGGCAGGGGTTGGCCTCTTCTTCTTTGGAGCTCTTTGCTGAAGCAGTGGTGGTGCGTGACTCTGGGCCAGCCTTTGTTCTGAGCTCCCAGGCTGAGCCTAGATGTTGGTAATTATGAATTGTATTGGGTCTGTTTGTAATTTGTTTAAGGGCTCTTGAGATGGTGTTGATGAGGAAACTCTGGGCAGCTGTAGCTAAGGAGCCCTCCAGCTTGTAAACCTGGATACTGAGACTTTGTTGAACTCTGGTAACTACGTGTTGGGATTTGAATTAGGCAAGGTCTGTCTGTTGATGTTTGTAATTTGCTTGTATTTTGCGCTGAAGTTCGGGGTCCTGGCTTTTTCCCCTGAACTAAGTGAATGATATTTGTGTGCTGAATTAAAGTAAGCTTGCCAACCCCTTAATCTTGCTCTCCTTATTAAGGCAGATCAAAAGAACCTGGGCTTTCTGGGTGCTGGCTGTGGGTGGATCTGAACCCCCCACAAAAGCTGCTAGCCAGATTGTGGAAACAGCAGTTCTCAGACAAAAAAATCAAAGCTATCTCTTGTCATACGAAAAAATGCTCTAAATCACTACTGATTAGAGAAATACAAATTATAACAACTCTGAGGTACCACTTCACACCTATCTGATTAGTTAATATACAGGAAAGGAAAATGACAAATGCTGAAGAGGATGTGGAAAATTTGGGACACTAATGCATTGTTGGTGAAGTTGTGAACTAGTCCAATCATAATCCCATAGAAATTTTTTTAAAAAGGAAAAGTACCTATTCGTACAAAAATATTTATAGCAGCTCTTTTTATGGTGGCAAAGAACTGGAAATTGAAGGGATGGCCATCAACTAGGGAATGGCTGAACAAATTGTGGTATATGATTATAATGGAATACTAATGTGTTATATGAAATGACAAGCAGGTTGATGTCAGAAAAACATGGATTTACATGAACTGATCCAAAGGAAAATGAGCAGAACCAAGAGAACATCGTACACAGTAGAAGCAATAATGTAACCTGCAAATGACTTATCTATTCTCAGAAATACAACAATCCAAGACAATTCCAAAAGACTCATGATGGTAAATGCTATCCACCTCCAAAGAAATATACTATTTTTCACTTTAATTTTTACAGGCTTTTTTTGGTCTATTTTTTCTTTCACATGACCAATATGGAAATATGCTTTGCATGATATACATATGTATAATCTACATCAAATTGCTTACCATATCAGGGAAGGGAAATGGGAGGGAGAAATTTTGAACTCAAAATTTTAAAAAATGAATGTTAAAAATTATTTTTACATGCAATTGGGAAAAATATTTTTTAAAAAGGAAACAGATTGAAGGCAAGGATTATTTCATTATTTTAACTGTATCTAGCCCTGTATATACAGTAGACACCTAATGAATGCATAGCATATTGTTGTATTATTTGCATACCTTTGTCCTTGAAAGATATTTAAGATAATAAAACATTTAATAAATGTCTAAAATGTGCAATTCACTTTGCTATACACTAGCAAAGAGGAAAAATGATGTAGTTCCTACCCTTAAAGAACTTAAAAATCTAGCTTTTGAAAAGTCACATACTTATAGTCCTTACCCCCAAATAGCTTAGTCTCATTTTTTATTTTTATATTCCTAGTGCCTTATACATTTCAGAGGCCTAATATGCTTAATTCACCTTTCATTACTCTAGCTCATTCATTTTCCCCCATCCACCAAGTACATATTAAATAGATATTATATTACCAAAAGGATTCTACAAATCTAACTCTGCATACCTTCTCTGTCACAGAAAATAATGATTTTGGCTAGCTTTTTTTTTCAACTTTTAACTTTTGCTGAACTAGAGTAAGCTAAATTAAGTATAAAATATTTAATTAAAACTATGTAGATAAGAATTTGAAAACAAAAATGCATAAGAGTAATATAAAATACAGGCAAAGCACCTGTAATCAAGAATTGACAGTATTAATAGTAGACCACAATTAGCTCTTCACATTTCCCTTTCATGGATTTTTTACATAGCTTTTTTTTTCTTGTTTTAAAGAGACTTCATTAACCATAGAACTCAATAATACTAAGAAATTCCAGTGGGCAGAGAGTGTCAAACAGGAAGGGACTGGATACTATTTACAGAAGTTCCAGAAATTCACTTTGATTCTAGCAGCTAGTTCAAAATTTTGGGAGCCTATTAAAAATTTTCATCTTTCAAGTTCTTATATTTTGATGACCACCAAAATCTGCCACTAGCAATTGTATGAGCTACATTATAAACGAACACAAAAAAATAATGTTAAAAAAACATAACAAGTCTTGATCTTTTGGAGTCTCCTTTACCCAGCAAAGCTAATAATCTTCTTTATTCAACCTCCTGGGATTGTTGTAAGAAAAATACTCTGTAAATAATAATTGTATGATATTAATCATTCCAATTTGTTCTAAAATCACTTTATACCTCAAGCACTAACTCAGTCAATGAATGGCATTTATTAATTTGCCAGGCACTGTGTTAAGCACTGGAGTTACACAAAGAAAGGCAAAAGATAGTACCTACTTTTAACAGGCTCAGTCTAATAGAGGATTCAACATGAAAGGAACTATGTAAAAACAAGATGTATTCAGGATAAACTGAAGACAATTAAAGGAGAGAAGGCATTAGGATTAAGGCGACTGGGAAAGTTTTCTTGTAGAAGTTGAGCTTTTAGTTAAAACTTAAAGGAAGGTAGGGAAACCAGGAGATAGAGATAAAGAGAAATAGAATTACAGGAATGGAAGAAAGCCAGCAAAAATACCTAGAGTTGGAAAATGTAGCATTTTGTACGAGGAACATCAAGGAGACCAGGGTCTTGTCACTAAATTTCAAAGTCCATGGGAGTGAGTAAGATATGAGAAGACTGGAAAGGTAGGCCATGACCACACATGATTTGTATGTATGTATCTAGACCGTTAGATAAGAGCTAGAAACACATATAGCCACATACACACAATTAACTACTCTCTTATCTACAAGAAAAGTAGACAGCACAGTAAGGCAATGTGGTATAGTGAAAAAATAACTTGGGATCAGAGGACACAGCTTAGAGGGTGACTTTGTGCAAAGTCGAAACCACTAAATATGAAATATACAAATCACGTATGCAGAGTATCCTGAAAGTATCACTTTTCTTGGTTTAATTTCTTATTCATTATCCCCCTCCCCAGTCTATCTGAGTACTTTCACCAAAGTTATACTCTTTACATAATTCCTCAACTGTCTCTGAATTGAAATGTTCTTTTCTCTTTTCCTTATGTTAAAAATTCTGTGGGCAGGCAATGCTCTCCAAATAGCATGGTACAGGAGACAGAGTACTGCCTGAAATCACAGTGTCTGCATTCAAAAACCAAACTGGGGGCAGCTAGGTGATGCAATGGATAGAGCGTTGACCACAGAATCAGGAGGACCTGAGTTCAAATCCAGGCTCAAAAACTTGACACTTACTAGCTGTGTGACCTCAGGCAAGTCACTTAACCCTGACTGCCTTGCCAAAAAAACAAATCAAACTGACTTAGGAAGAACAAATTAATGTCACCACAGAGAACAGATGGATAGACAGGTAAGAGAGATAAGCAGACTGAAAATTTTAGTATCCCCTGCTTCACAAACTCTCAGGTCTTAAACACAGGAAGGGCTAGAGCAGGGGGAACTGTAGATTGCTGCGGTGCAATTAGATCATGTGAGAGCACCTTAGGCCTTAAAATTAGCTGAGTGACTCAAACTGGAAAGTATATTTTTTTGAATAATTCAACAAGTTTGGGTTATCTGGCTCTCTGGATATTCTCCTGACTGTAGCCCATGCCTGCTGATTCTGTTTTCTCGGATTCTGAAATTCCAAAATTGCCAAACACTCATTCCATATCTTGGATACTTCCGCTGCCTCTCACCTTCCTAGCCCTTTTGCTCTCCCCTTGTTCTGTTCCCATAATTGATAAATTTTCATCAGTCAACAAGTATTTATTATTCACCTACTATGTACCAGGCAGTGAGCTAGGTAACTTTGCTGGGAATGCAAAAACAAAAGCCAAAATAGTTCTAGCTCTCAAGGAACTTACAATCTATTGGGAAAGATATGTATATAAAGATATATAGAATAAATACAAAAATAAATGGTACTTAAATGCAAGGCATTCAAGGAGGGAGGTTACTAGGAACTGGGAGGAGGTAGAAATAAGAAAAGGATTCTTAGAATGTGGTGCTGTGTAGCTGCACCTTGAAAAAAGTGAAGGATTCTACATAGCATAGGTAAGGAGAAAGTACACTCCAATATAAGATATAGCCACTGCAAAGGGATAGAAACAAGAGAAAGAGAACTGTGCTCAGAAGATAACAGAATGCATTAAGTGTAATGAGGCTGCAAAGCCAGAGACTGAGTTGAGGTCATAAAAGAATGTACAGGCTAGTTTATCCTATGCGTAATAGGAATCACTGGAGTTTATCGATGGAGGGCTACTAGGCACGGTCCCCGGCCAACTGTGACCCTCGTTTCAGTTTCCATACCTGCACAGGCAACAACAATAACATATGCAAGCTCAAATATGTAAAACAATTCTAAAAGAGATCCAAAACATTTTGAATAATGACAGCCTTGATGGAATGAGAACGTAGCCTTCCAAGGTATGAGTTCTTTGAAAAGTATCAGATTAAGCTAAATACATAAGAGCTAGTATGCTTGTTAGGCAATAAGTCTCACCACTTAAAATAAAAAAAAAGGCATTCTTAGTACAGCCTACTTTTCCAAGTTTACTGTACACTGTTGTCATTTACTCTACATACTACTCAAATTGGCTTACCTGCTATTCCACTTATATGATATTCCACTTCCTGTCTCCCTGACTTTTTTAAAAAATATATTGTATTTGTTTCAATCAGCAAAAATCTACCTTGTCAACCTCCCATCATGATATCCGCTACCCC
>CM053625.1:16611929-16628183 GCA_028646595.1 Phalanger gymnotis
AAGAATCTACTTGAGAATTTTTTCTTTATGGTTTGTGTTTGTTCTAAAATAATTATATCCTAAAATTTGATTGGTTTTTTAAATCAAGTTTTATTTGTTTTAATAAATTATATTATTATACCAAGCGCTTACTTTAAAAATATTTATGGTAAATTCTGCCTTGATGAAGTATGCTAATGTATATAAGTATGCTGATGAAGTATGCTACCAACATTCTGATTTTGTGAATGCGTATCCAGGAGAAATCCATCTCTGGTCATGTAGAGCTGAAATAGCTACCATAAAAAGACAATTACGCATACTCTTAAATTTGCTTTAAAATTATTCACATACACTTATCTGTACTTCAGCAACATCTTTAAATCATTGTTAGCTGGAAACCAGAATATTTGCAAGCAGATTCTGTGTGTCTGTGAACAAAATCTTTTTTATAATCAAACATCCTAGTAGACTCAAATCCAGGCCCTGAATTACCAGGACAAGGAAAAAGCAAACATAACAATAATAGCTGTCAAACTAAGAAGGCAATTAAAGTATATTTTATTTCTACTGCTATATTTTGTTTTTGCATCATTTTTTCCCTAAGGTATTCCTCACACTTCCTATCACCTTTCAGAAAGATCTAAAAGTAGAAAAGAGAAAAAATGTCAGCAACACTAATGAACATACCAACCATGCCTTGCAGTATATGCAATATTTCACACCCATCACTCTATAACCTCTGAAATGAAGGAAGGTAAGTGTGAATTCTCAACTCTTCCCCAGAGCAACAATTTTTTGTGTATATATTTGCTTATTTTAAAAATAATCTTTTAAAAATTCTGAATAAAATGGGATAGAGGATTGGCCTATTTGCTAACCTATTGCAAATCTTACCTATTTAATAGGAAACATATTTCTACTAAACTCTGTCATCTGGATATATCTGTAGTGTATGAAGTACTGAATCAAGGGTCCTTTCTTGAGAAAACATTTATAATGCACCAGAACAATTTGCTAAAGAAAAAATTATTTTAATCTACATATTTGAATTCCAAGATTTGCAATAAAATAAAATTTTCAAATAAGAAAGAGCATTTTTAACAGACAAATAATAAAAAAAGATTGCCCATTCAAAACAAAAAGTTGCAGGAGGACAATTAAAGCTATCCAAAAATGACTTGAGATGCCTTAAGTGGTTATGGGTTCTCTCTGATTATTAATCTTTAAGTGAAGATTATTACTCTTTCTTAGGAAAGGTAGAGAAGGAATTTTTGAACTAGAACTTGAACTTCCTTCCACTGAGGAAGGACACTGAAATTCCTTCCAACTCTGAAATTTTGTAATTATGTTAAAGTGCTTCTCACTCCATCAAGTGCTGTGTAAATGTGAGCTACTATTAATAGAGGATTCTGTATCAGTCCTATGTACAATAATGTAGAGGGCCAGCTCTGAGACAGTCCATGGTGAGAAAGGTACATGCCAGGTTTTCCTTTAAGCCTGAGCCTGTTCTAGCTGTCCTTGATAACGGGCAGAACAGCATGTGGAGATTCAACTACATCTTGTTTAAGCCTCCGAGGCCTGTGCAAGTCAAGGCCATCTGAGGCAAGGTCTCTGCTAGGCAAGAGCGTACCAAGATAAGGGAATGTGGCAAGAAACTGCCCTCACAGCTGTGATCCGTATGGGAAAGAACAGAAATATTTCAATATGGGTATCTGCATGGGAATGATCAGGAATGTTTCAATATAGTCAGCGTCAATGTATCTGAGCTGCATGGGCTATGTGAATCATGTGGCAGGATGTTCCAGTAAAGTAATGAAGCAATGCAATGCTTGGTCCACTTATCCAATTCCATAGAGTATATAAGTTTACCACTTCTGCTCAATACATGGAGTTGTGCTACGCTCTTCCGTCTGGCTTGTGTTTCTTTCATTCTCTCCGGCATCCTTAGCACACACAGTGCCACTGTTGAGCACACACACACACACAAACAGTGCCGCCTGTGCTGGTGGCACAACAAAGTGCTGTACTTTTTATGACAATGAATAAAAGCAGTGAAAGAAAAACCCTACTCTTAGTCAGTTTCATTGCATAGATAAGAAAATTGAATGGTAACAGTATGCAACAATTTACAAAAAATGTATATAAGCATGCTAAGCTATTTTTAAGAAAACTATTACTTGCTTGTAAAGAATTTAAAAGTAGAAGAATAAGTATCCTATGATTTAAATGAAATAATTTATAGACAAATATAAAATTCTGTTAATATAGATTTAACTTATAATTTGTTTTTAGATAATTTCTTTAATATCTTGATTTTAAATGAGGTTCATGAAGAATAGTGAAAGCTGTTAAAAAAAATATCCAGAAAATGCAGGCTTACAGATCCCACCACTAAGCTATTTGATTCTACTCAGTAAGTTAACTTTGCCTTGCTTTGTTTAAAAAAAAAAATAGCTTCCTCAGTAAATGCTCAAAGATTTATTTGGTCTTGCTTTTTTCATAGTAGCAAAATGTCTCGTGCATAAAAGAGGCAGTATTATTCTTTTCTGCCCAAAGAGCAACCCATTAATTTAAAGCCCTGTCCATGGGATGATTTATCAAGGAAAGCTACAATGACCCAGAAGCTCTGGAATTTGGCTACAATATTCTGGGAGTTTTCATTCTGGAATCTCTTTCATGAAGTGATTGGTGGATTTTTTTGATTTCTGTCTTACCTCCTGGTGCTAGAACATCAGGGGAAATTTCCTTGATAATTTATTGAATTCTTTTTTGATCATGGCTTTCCAGTAGTTTGATAATTCTTAAATTATATATCCTAAATATATTTTCCAGGTCAGTTGTTTTTCCAGTGAGATATTTCACAGTTTCTTCTATTTTACCCCACCAAAGGACATAGAGATTTTAACAAATATTAACAGGAGCTATTTTTAAAAATGAGAACATGACTTAGAAATTGAAGAGGTAACTGCTAGATATCAGAAATAAAAGTTACAACATAGGGTTAAAATAAAATGTTTAAAAATTCTGGTTTCCAAGAGTGATTTTCTTTGACCTTTGCATTACAAATCAAACCATTTTAATTCTTGGGTTATGCTAGATGTGAGTAGAACACAATGCCTAAGACTTTAGCCAATAAGAAGTCCAAATAACTATAGTCAAGGGAAAGCAAAAGGGTGCATTCAATATGATGACACTGAGTAATTCATAATATTTAGAAGTATGGCCATTCCCTATCATTATTCGGCCTCTTCTACTTCCAAGTATTTCATTTCCTATGGCTGGGAAATGAAAAAGCAAAGCTTGAAAATCTACAATAAGTACTTCATAAAAAAGCACTTTTTTTTTCAAAAGTGTATTGGCTACCTCCTGATGGACAGGTGATAGACTCAGAATGATGCATTTTTTTTTTGGCATGACCAATGTAGGAATTTTTTTGCTTGTTCATAATAGGAAGCTTGTTTTCCTTGTTTTCTCAAGAGGGGAAGGGAAAAAAGGAGAGGACAGGTAGGTATCAGAGAGGTGGAAGGAAAAGGAGATGGAGTTTCATTTAAAAATAAAATTTAATAAATTTGCCAAAGTAAACTTATTTACTTTACTTTCAAAACTTATTTTTCTTTTTAAAGTATGACTGTACTTTGATTTACTAAAGCCCCAAGTCCATTTTCCCTACATAATTATTAATGCTTAATCTCATATCTGCAGAATTTATTGATGAAGCCATAGTCATATATGTAGATATATGGATACATAGATACCTATACTATAAATACTATATATCTTCTATTACAGTTCTAATCTTCTACCATGTCATAGAATGGAGGTAGCCCTGGATTCTTAAAGATTATAATAGTGAAGCACAAGTTTTGGCATGTTTTCCCATTTACGAACATGCTTTGAGTACAGGTTTGACCATAATTGCTGTTGGCTGAGCAAATCTAGTTAGTTTTGAAGACTAACCAATGGAATGCTTCATCAGCTAATAATTTTTTCAACCATAGCAGCCCAATAAGACATTTACTGAGGTATAGCTTTTAAAGCCATACATTACCTGGCCCCAACCTACCTTTCCATCCTTACTTGGCATCACTCTCCTTTCTACACACTGTGAGCTTAGCCAAACAAGCATTCTCTCTGTTCCTCACTCACAATAATTCTTGTCTGATGTCAATGCCTTTGCACTGATCATCCCACCTGCTCTTTACCTCTACTTCACGGAACCTATTCTCTCTTCCTTTAAGATATAGCGCAGACACACCCTTTTTCAAGAAGCTTTCCTGATCCTCCCAACTGCTAGTAACCTCCCTCTCAAACTATCTATTTGTACTTAACTACTATTTCTACCTACCTATCTTTATATGTGTACATATGTATATTTATTAACTTTCTATGTGTACTTGTTTCCCTCAGAATTTAAGTTCATTATAAGTAGGAATTATTTCATTCTTTATATTTGTGCCTACTGCTATGTATCTGGCACAGTGCCTGGCACTTAGTAGGTGTTTAATAAGTACTTATTGACTGAATGTAAAAGAATTGTTTTGCTCCTCAGCGGAAAGAGCATCCACAGATGAAATCATGGAACAGTGAAATATTCTTGTATTAGTATTTGTGGATTACATTTATAAAATTGAAAAATACTGCCAATGATCTCAAGGTCTTCAATGGTAGGAAAAAAAAACACCTTTTCAACACAGATTTTTTCCATTGATTACATATATCTATGAATCATGAAATATCACAATATCTAAAGAATTAAAAAAAATCAAAATTATAGGTTACTCCAAGAGACAATGATACATGTAGATAAAGACTATATTACCAGTACTAATTTGGACACTAGAAGGTAAACAGGAAAAGGAGATGAGTTAGTCATGTGCTAATAGCCAAAGAAAAATAACAAAATAAATAAAATAACAAAATATACAGACAAAATACTTCAACTGAACACACAATGTTAAAAGATCTAAAAAGGAGACCTCCAATGTAACTAGTTAAACCTCTACAAAAAAATTTATGTTAAGACACGAGAATTGCACACAAAAAAAGAATTTATGAGTTGTGATTAGCAATAATAGAGGAAGTACCCATAACAATAAGCTCATAGCTCCACTAACATACAATTGCTGAAAAAAATGGAAAATATTAATGGTAACTTATAAAACCTAGAGATGATGTATAAACTGAGAGCCAAGATATGAAATCAGCCCATTAGCTAAACTTGACATTCTGGCACATAAGCCAAATTCACTCACTCTTCACAGTCTTACATATACACACACACACACATAAACATATACATATGTATATATACACATATACATGTACATATAGATTTAATTTTTATTTGTTTATTTAGTTTTAGTTTTCAACATTCACTTTATAAGATTTTGAGTTCTAAATTTTGGCCTCTCTCCCCCCACCCACCTCCCCAAGACAGCATGCAATCTGATATAGGCTATACATGTACAATCATATTAAACATATTTCCATATTATTCATGTTTGAAAGAAGAATCAGAACAAAAAGGAAAAACCACATGAAAGAAAAAACAAACAAAAAAAGAAAATAATATGCTTTGATCTGCATTCAGACTCCATATTTCTTTCTCTGGATGTTGATACCATTTTCCATTATGAGTCCACAGGCTTCTTTCAAGAAAAGTGATATTCAGTTTCAGAGTTTCAGAAACAGATCTTATTTTGATATTAACAATAGTTGTTTCTTTTCCTGACATCAATACATTTAGATGTCTAATTTATAAATTATCTCCAAAACAGCTCTTGGAAAAGATGTTTTAGTTTATATGGATTCAAGTGGGTAATGATAATCTTAATTGTAGATACTTACATGGGAATGCTTGGGAATGTAAACTGTTAAGAACATGAAGAACCACTTCTTCATGATCAAATCTTTTTAATGCATTCAGCAAAAACATGTAATCTTTGTTCTCAATAAATGCAGCCAGCTGCTCGTCTGAAACTAAATTGAAAGGAAAATATAAACTTTAAGGATTATATAAAGGCATGAATTATTCAATGATTTTGTGTAGTTAGAAAAATAAAAATATTTCTGAACTAATCCATTAGTCAAAAGTTTTTCTGTACACAAAACTAAGCCAAGACAAATGAAAAAAATATTTTGACCAAATTTATTTGTATTACTGTGCTAAAATGAAAATAAGTTAGTAAATAAGGAGTTAACAGAATAAAGGATTAAGAATTTAAGCAAGGAGGTACTTTAAATAAAATTTTACCTGTAATTAGCAAAGAGAACATGTTATAAGGTAGATTGAAAAGCAAGGAAATTACCTTAAAGAAAAGTGGAGTTGCTCAAGGGCAGCCCAACTATCTAAGACATTTGTTTAGTCAACACAGCAAATGGCAAGAAAGTGAGGCTTTGCCATCCAACTTTTTCTTGATGGTTCCCAGAAGGCATAAAAAAATGTTGTTGTCAACAATAATTTTCAGAATTGAGTCATTTGATTTTCCGTTTGAAATAAATTTTTGGTTTGCTTGTTTTTAAACCACAGAGCTTAGTTTAAAAATGGAAGTTTATTCAATATAATGAGCAATATCAACAAAGATGTTGCCATATTAGTATTTAAAATTACAATATGTGGCAAGCATTATTCATAGGTTTGTATGTGATCCTGATGATGACTTCTTTTTAAATCCGAATCAACATGTCTACATAATTAGTTAAGAAGTAAACTCTTTAATAATAAAGGTAAACAATGGTAATTGTTGAAAGCCATAGTAGTCTCATTGTCCTACAAAAAAAAGGCCAAATCTTTTCTCCAAGAGTAAATCCATTCTACCTTTTATCTATATCCTTCTAATCCTTTCTATAGAATTTGTGCCAGATTTAGAAACATCTGGCAATGACTTAATATTGGCTCAGTCTTCACTTACCCATTGATCTACAGTTTTATTAAAGCATGAACCACTCAGTTTACAGAAACTAATACCTTGTCACACGCCACAACACTGCCAGTTAATTCTCCAAAGACTAGTGTATCAGAATGAACGCTATTACACACCACAAAACAAGGTAATTCACTTATGAATAAAGAGCATAATTTAGAATATTGCATTTATTTAGGAAAAGGGATTGGACTTGTGGTTTTATTGTAAAGGAAACTCCTAGGTAAGGAAAAGCTCACCACCATGGTAGGTTGATATTTTCTCCCCAATGCTTACAGCATTGAGAGGTTAACTTACTTGCCAAGCACCACACAACAAAAATGTGCCAGAAGCAGAACTCCTAGATCTTCTTGGCTTAGATGCAACTCTCTAACCATCCCATAAGTAAAATAGGTTTTACTTAACTGCAAATCTTATCTTTTTATAATCTTATTTTAAGAAAAATAAAATGCAGAGCAAAGAAGACTATGAAGGAGAGGAGTAGAGCCAAGATGGCAGAGTAGACTGAGCATTCTAGACTAACCATCCAACATCTCCCTACAAACGACTATAAAATAACACAACAAATCAAATTCTGGAGGAACATAGATGACAAAGATAAGAGGTGGACATTTTTGCCTGTCAAAGACAACTTACGAGGTCAGAAGGAGAGGTCCATCACATTGGAGTAGGGGCAAGGCTAGCCCAGGATACATGTGGTGGGCATACCAGCAGCAGCAACTTCAGAAACTCTCAGTCCAGGTAACTGGACAACCAGTGAGAAAGAAATCATGTGGGAATCTTGTGCTGGCACTTGGCATAGGTCAGGGTACTATTTGATGACTCTAATGCTCATAACCAGTATCAGTTGGCAGTTCTGGGCAGAGAGGAGTCCTGGTACTTCCAGTTCAAAAGGAGCAGAGCCCCTACTTAGGTATGGACCAGAGCCCATACAAGGAGACCAGTGACTACACTTCTCCCATGACGATACCACCATGGAAGAACCAAAAACTTAAAGACTCCTAGGACTAACTCTGAAAACAGCAGTGCAAAAAAGTTAGGAACTTGGGACAGTGCCCTGTACCCCTTAGGTGAAGAGAATTCAGCTTTAACATAAAGTTCAAAATCAAGAAATATGATAGAAAATTGAGCAAACAACAATAACAACAAAATGAAAGAACTTGACCATAAAAGGTTACTAGGATGACAGGAAAGATCAAGACAGAAACTCACAAAAAGACAACATGAAAAACTACAAGCAGAGTCTCAAAGGAAAAAAAAAATGCATTTAGGACACAAGCAAAAAGAGAATTCCTGAAAGAGCTAAAGAAAGAGCAAAAAAAAAAAAAACCTTAAAAAATCAGATGAGAGTGGCAGAGGAAAACTTGGGAAAAGAAATGAACAATGCAAGAAAATTATGAAAAGAGAACAGCTTGGTAAAAACTATTTTGCAAAAGAAAATAACATCTTAAAAAGTGGAATTGGTCAAATGGTAAAAGAGGAAGAAAAGTTCACTGATGAAAAGAACTCCGTAAAAGGCAGAAATGGCCAAATGGAAAAAGAGATACAAAAAGTCACTGAAGAAAATAATTTTCTGAAAAGTAGAATTGATGCTCTATATTTTCTTTCACATCATGACTAATATGGAAATGTTTTGCATGACCACACATGTACAACCTATATGCTTGCCTTCTCAATGGGGGAGGGTGGAGAAAGAGAGGAAGGGAGAGAATTTGAAACAGTTTTAAAAATGAAAAAAGGTAAGTATAATGGACTTAATAAAGATTAAACTATTTACATTCGTATGTGAGAAGATGATACATGTAACTCCTAAGAACTTTGTCATTGGTAGGACAGTTAGAAAGAGTCTATATAGATAAGAGGGCATGTGTATGAATCAATTATATTGGGATGATCTAAAAAAAATGGTGAGCAAGAAAGGAATGAAGGACTCAGTGGAAGAAGGAGGAAGGGAAAGGAAAAAAAGGGGAAAATTATCTTCCATAAAAGAGCATTATGTGTAAGGAAGAACTTTTACATTGAAATGGAAAATGGGGGTGGGGATACAAGGCTTGAACCTTGCTATCATCTGAACTGGTTCGAAGTGGGAAGAACACATGCACACACACACACACACGCACACGCACACACACACGCACGCATACCCAGTTGAGTAGAAAAATCTTATCCAACAGGGAAATAGGAGGAATACATAAGGGGGGTAGGGTGGGACAGGAATAAGAGGGAAGGCAGAGTATGGGAGGCAAAGGTCAGAAGCAGGACAGATTTTGAAGAAGGACAGGATAAAGAGAGATAAGGATGAAAAAGAACTATGGATGCGAATGGCATGAAATCACCCATAAAAGGGAAGCCGCAGAATGGATTAGAAACAAATTCCAACAATATATTGTTCACAAGAAACACACCTGAAACAGAAAGATACACACAGAATTAAAATAAAAGGCTGGAACAATTTCCTGAAGTAAAAAAGGCAAGTTAGCAATCATGATTTCAGACAAAGAAATGGCAAAAATAAAATTCATTAAAAGGGATAATCAGAGAAACTACATTTTGTTAAAAAGTACCACAGAAAATAAAGTAGTATCATCACTAAACATATATGCACCAAATAGTATAGCATCCAGATTCTTTAAGGAAAAGTTAAATGAAATACAAAAGGAAATAGTAAAATTATACTAGTGAGGAACCTTAACTTTACCCTCTCAGAACTTGATGAATCTAATTGTAAAATTAATAAGAAAGAAATTAAGGAGATAAACAGAATTTTAGAAAAGTTAAGTATGGTACACTGCAGAGATAACTGAATGGGAATAGAAAGGAGTATATCTTTTTTTTCAGATGTACATGGCAAGTTAAAAAAAAATTGACCACATACTACAGCATAAAAATTTCACAAATACATAAAAACAGAAAATATTAAAAGTGCCCTTTTCAATCCAAAATAAATTAAAAATTACATTCAACAAAGGGCTTTGGAGACACAGATAAAAAGAAATAATAAATAATCTAATCCTAAAGAATGAGTGGGTAAAAAAACAAATCATAGAAGCGATCATTAATTCTATTAAAGATAATGCTGAGACAACATCATTATAAAATTTGTGGCATGCAGTTAAAGCAGTACTTAGAAGATGTATATCTCTTATCACTTAGACCAATAAAACGGAAGCTGAACATATCAATCAATTGGGCATGCAACTAAAGTAACCAGAAAAAGAACAACATCAGAATAGAAATCCTGAAGAATAAAGGAGAGATTAATAAAATTGAAAGTAAAAAAAAAACTATTGGAATTAATAAATAAAACTAGGTGCTGGTTTTAAGAAAAAAAGCAATAAAATAGATAAACCATGGTTTACTTTGATTAAAAAAAAACCAGAAAGAAGAAAAACAAATTACCAGTATCAAAAATGAAAAAGGTGAATACACCACCAATGAAGATGAAATTAAAACAATTATTAGGAACTATTTTTACCAATTACATACAAAAAAATTATAATCTAAATGAAATGGATGTTTACAAAAATATAAATTGTCCAGATCAACAGAAGAAGAAATAGAATACTTAAATAACCCTATCTTAGAAAAAGAAATTGAACAGGCCACCAATGAGTTTCCTAAGAAAATATCAATGGGACCAGATGCATTAACAAGTGAATTCTACCAAACATTTAAATAAAAATTAATTCCAATACTATATAAACTATTTGGAAAAATAGATAAAGGCGTGCTACTAAAT
Source organism: Phalanger gymnotis (assembly GCA_028646595.1). Classification (NCBI taxonomy): domain Eukaryota; kingdom Metazoa; phylum Chordata; class Mammalia; order Diprotodontia; family Phalangeridae; genus Phalanger; species Phalanger gymnotis. The sequence continues at coordinate 16,622,574 of CM053625.1, forward strand.
TCCTCCTATGTCACAAATATGGTTTTGATATCAAAACCAGGGAGAGCAAAAACAGAAAAAGAAAACTATAGACAATTTCATTAATAAACTATTGATGCAAAAACGTTTAAATCAAATACTAGTAAAGAGATTATAGCAATGTATCACAAAGCAATATGTTACAAGAACAAACACTATGACTAAGTGGGAATGCAGGACTGGTTCAATATAAGGAAAATGATCAACACAATCCTGCTCTTCTGTTAGTTCTTGGTTCATGTATTGCTGAAGCCTAGCTTGCAGAATCTTAAGCATAACCTTGCTGGCCTGTGAAATGAGTGCAATTGTTCAGTAATTTGAATATTCCTTGACATTGCCTTTCTTTAGGATTGGGATGTAAACTGGTCTTTTCCAATCCAGTGGCCTCTGTTGAATTTTCCAAATTTGCTAGCCTGTTGAGCGTGGCACTTTAAAAACATCATCTTTTAGGGTTTTAAATAGCTCAGCTGGAATTCTATCACCTAGTGCCATATTATTAGCAATGCTTCCTAAGGTATTAAAGGTATGCCTTTTACTTGCATGCTATCTACGAGTACCTGTTCTTCCTATTGACACTTTGTGTATTTATGTGAAAATATGCCCCAGGCTTACAGAGAATGGATATTTTGCTTCCTATAGTTCATATTATTTCATTTCAGTAAATGTCATTGCTTTGAACTCATTATTTCCTCTGGCCGGCTGGCTATTGATGGCAAAAGTATCAGAGGAGATTGATGAGCTAGTGGAGTACAGCATCCATAGAGTGCATTGAACCTGAGGTAATCTTTCCTCATTAAGAGGCAATTAGGTGGCATGGTGGATAGAGTGCTGGGGCTGGAGTCAGGAAGGCTTAAGTTAAAATTTGTTCTCAGACGCTTGGGCAAATCACTTAACCTCCATTTGCCTCAGCTTCCCCATCTGTAAAATTGAGATAATAATACCACCTTAACTTCCAGAGTTGAGTCTCAAATGAAATAATAAAGTGCCTAGCACAGTACTATCTGGCAAATAGTAGGCACTATTTAATGTGGTCATCATCATTTATCATTTATCATTCCATTGCCAACACCTCTGACTGCCCTCTTCTGGATGCTTTCTAGCATATAAATATCCCTAAAACGTGGCCTTTCAAATTGCTGAGTTTCGTTTGCTTCCTCTTTATACCTTTCAGGACCTCTGGTGGGGGAAGGGGAGACTGAATTAACATAAAGGAATATTAATTAATATTAATAAAGTACTTTAATACTTGAGAAGGAGCTTTGATTTTTTTTTGCCCGGACTAGAACAGGGAACTAAACAGTTTTTCTCAAAGGCTACGACCATTCTCCTCCCTCTCTTCCCATTACGTTTACAAAATACCAATGAGGTCCCGCAAGCAGCAAGTCTGCCCGGCGCACTAGGGCCAACAGGCTCCGCCCAGGGAGAAGTCACCGCGCAGGCGCCTCAGTCTTGCGCATTGATACCACGTTGGCGGCTTCTCTAGAGTATTTGGTGCAGTCATGCGCAGTGAGCAGCGGGCCCTAGGGGTGGAGGTGGGGAATACGACGCTAACTGTTGCTCCTGGTGGGGTGCACGGTAGCCAAAATGGCGCCGTCCGGGAGTTCTCTGCCAACCTCAGTAGTATTGCTGCTGTTGTTGTGTGGGACTCCGGGGATCCAAGGACTATGGAGACACGTGAGGACCATCACGGACAAGAACTGGAAGGAAGTGCTGGAAGGGGAGTGGATGATTGAATTGTGAGTGTGGGAGCAGTAATCCCAGGGCTCCTCTGCCCCTTGGGCTCGTCTTCATTCTCGCTCTCGGTGACCTCCCGAGGCTCCCCCTCCGCACCTCCGTCCCCCGGGCTCCGAGGGTGGTCTTTGGCTCGTTGCCTTCCCTTGGCTTTCTCCCCACCCCTCATTCTCAAAATTTGACTCCTTTCGATTTGAGGAACCTGTTTTACTTTCTCACCAGCTTGCCTTAGAGGAAGCCCCCATTCCTCCAGAGCCGCCTTGTCGCGCCTGGGCCGCCCCCAGCCCTCGGCCCGATTTCTTAGTTTTCTTTCTAGCGCGGTCCTGTCCCGGAGCGCATTTTGATTTCTTGGGGTCTGATGAAGTTCTTTTTTTTTTTTTAAACATAATTTCCTAAGCGCGAGGTACTTGCACTTTACAATAAAAGATGAACCGGAGGCACCGAGGTCTACTCTGATAGAAGTTGCAGCCAGTTCCCTCTCCTTCCCCTCTTGTGGTTTTTTCTTCCATTGAACCCATTTTTAACCATAGATAAAAAGTCTGTTGGTTGTCACTGTAGCATATTTTTATTTTGTGGTATTTGCTGTTGTATTGAGTAAGTCGGTTCGCCATACAGCACCCGTTAACAATAGATGTTCAATAAAGATAAAACTCTATTTCTCTGTGTTAGTCTGCCTCTTAGAGGAGTAGATTGTAGGAGGTGGAGCAGTTAAGAAACTGAGGTTTACTTAGGACAGATCTCTAAGGGAATTCAGTGAAATGTACCAAGTTGTGGTTTCTGGGCTTTTAAGTAGCATTAGAAGGTCAAGGTGAATAGAGGCTCTTTTCTAAAAAAAAATCTGTGATGTTTTTGGGAGCCAGTAATGATACATCATAAATGTTTTGAGCTGCAAGAGGTCATCAAGGGCAATTCTTTTATTTTACAGAATAGGAAACTGAGGCTCTGAGGTTAAGTGACATGACCAAGTGATAGATTTTTTTAAAAAAAAGTTTATTCCAAGTTAAAATTTTTTTGACACCTTGTGTTTTTATTCACGTAGAACCACATAAGAAGACTTTAGATTTTATGAAATTAATTTCAGTATCCAGTTAGAGTTAGAAAGAACTCTAGAAGAGTGGCCATTTATCCAGCTCTTTGTAACCCAGTGAGGTCTTCTTGGAAAAGATAATGGAGCAGTTTGCTGTTTCCTCCTCCAGTGGATTAAAGCAAACCCTTTTACGTGACCATGTCACACAGCTAGTAAGTGTTTGAGGTCTCATTTGAACTCAGGTCTTCCTGACCCCAGACCCAGTGCTCTTTTTACTGAGCCTGCTAAGCTGCCTGCATATCCGAAGGGAGCTCCTTACATAGGACCTGAAAGTTGATAATCTAGCTTCTGTTTGGAGATCTCCCCACTGAGGGGCAACTCACTACAATTTTGGACAGTTCTATTTTATTTTTACATTTTTATTGCTATCTGTTGTTTTTATAACACCTTCATTTCCAAACGTTTCCTCTTTCTCTGTCATCTTGTACCAAAAAGAAACCCAAAACCCAACAACAAAAAAAAAAAACCCAAAATGGGGAAAAACAGCCCAGGAAATCTAACCAACACATCAGCTGAGACTAGAAGTATATATATGCTTTGTATGTCATTCACAATCCTGTCTTTCACAACAGGCTTGATCATTATACAAAGTTCTTTGGTGTTTTTTGGTTTTTCTTCCTGGTTATATTGTTGTAATCATTGCGTATGTTGTATTCCTGAACACCTTTGTTAGGAAGGTTTTTCCTAATATCAAGCCTAAATTTGCCTCCCTACGTATTCCTTACATTGCACCTGGTTCTGCCTTCTGGGGCTACGGAAAACAATCCCCCTTCCTCTTTAATTGTGCTTCAAACATTTGAAGACTGTTATTACATCATTCTGTCTCAGTCTTTTCTTCTCTAGGCTAAACATCCCCATTTCCTTCAACATATCCTTATATGACATGGACTCTAGGCGCTTCACTATGTTGGTTGCTCTTCTCTGAATATTCCAGCTTATCAGTGTCTTTCTTAAAACTGTGGTACCAAGAACTGAATTTGTTTGTTCTCTCTTTGTGCTCTCTATCTCTCTCACCCACATGTATGTATATATAGTCAATGTGTGTGTTATACAGCTGTAGTCTGTGTAGAATAAAATAGAATATTATAATAGAGTAAAAATAAATGTGTATATGTGTTTATGTACATATGTGTATACATATACATGCACATGTGTATATACATATATATGTGTGTGTATACAGTGAAGATTCAAGGTTTAAAAAAAAGATGCTTTAGAAAAAGCTTGATTTGGAGTCATGGGACCTGAATTTGAATCCTGGCCTTGTCAGTTGCTACCTGTGTGACCCTGGGCAATTCACTTAACATCTAAGCATCTCTGTTTCCTTGTCTGTAAAATGGGGCAGTTGAGCTCCTTTTTATTCTAAATCTCTGATTTTGCCATCCCATGTATGTACACAAATAGATTGTTATGGAAGCATAGTTAGAGACTATATGTTTGTATACACATATACATGTGTATACACATACGTACATACACATGCGTATGTGGTTAGAAGGGACTCCCAGAAGTCATCAAACATAAGCCATACATGAATAAGAACCCACTCTACAACATTTATAACAAATAATCCTCTCACTTTTTGTTTGAAGACCCGTGGTACCCTTATTACCATCTACCTTGGCATTTTGTAGCTTTGCAGTGTTCTAGTTTTGTCCTCTTATGGCAAGCAAACAAATCAAATTCCTTTTCCATAGAATTTTTCATATATCAAAAGATGACTATTGGGTCATCCCTTAGTTTTTTCTTCTTCATGCTAAAAATCCACCATTTACTTCAAACAGTTCTAACATGATATAATACCAAGACCTTTTACCATCTGGTCATTCAACAGTATATGAAAATTCTCTTTATGAAATATGGCACCCAGCACTAAATATGTACTCACCTTATATGTATGTACCTTATATGTACTCACACCAGGGCAGAGACTCTTAAGCTTCCTAATCCTAGATTCACACTGTACCTCTCAACCACCCTAAGATTCTGTTTTTTTGACTCCCATATCACACTGTTGACTCATTGATTTTGCAGTCCAACAAAACTCTTTATATCTCTAACTTGGAGATGGGGGGGAATTGGGGGCACGTGCGCATGTGCACACACATGTCCCTTCATTAGAACGTAAGCTTCTTTGAGGAAAGGAGCTGGTTTGGGGTTTTGGGGGTTTTTTTTGCTTTTTTTTTTTCCTGTACAATGCCTAGCACATATGAGCTTAATAAATGATTGTTGATTGCTAATAATCTAATCACCTCCTTATTTCTGGAAGCTCTGTCTTGGCTGTAGCCCAAGATCACATTTTTGTTTTGACCACTAGGTTTTGTTGACTTACGATGAGATACCACTCATTTTTACTCCTTGATTTTTTTTCAGACCATTTTCTATCTATTTTTTGGACCCCTGGGGGATTTGATACCCATTGAATTTCATTTTAGGGAAGGGGAAAGGAGAGAACACATTTATTAGTGGCCTACTATGTTAAGCAATCTACAAACAATATCTCATTTGATCCTCATAACACCTCTGAGAGGTTGGTTGAATACAGTTTGCTGGGAGCAGCAATGGATAGACTACCAGACCTAGAGAAAGGAAGACTTGAGTTCAAATATGGCTTCAGACACTAGCTGCATGACCCTGAGTAAGTCAGTTGATTTCTATTTGCCTCAGTTTCTTCATTTATAAAATGGGGAAATAAATGTCATACCTGCCAGGGTTGTTGTGAGGATCAAGTAAGATGAGATTTGTAAAGCTCTTAGCACAGTGCCAAGCACACA
>CM053625.1:16628683-16644656 GCA_028646595.1 Phalanger gymnotis
TTGTAAAATAGAAATGGTGTTAGATAAAGCAATTTTTAATCTGAATTTAGTTACATATGAATTGGGCTTTAAAAAAGATGTGATAAAATTAGATAATTTGAAACCTTATATTTCTAAATTTTATTATATTGTGTAATTTGGTAAATAGTTGTATCAGCTATGTTGTTAAAAAACCAATTCCTCTTGAGGATAAATGGGTTAGGAAGTTGTTAGGCCATTCTATCAGCCCTGCTAACAATGTGCTGTAATATTCTGAAGTACTATAATTTAGAAAATTATAAACTCCCAAGTTTTGTCTGTATTTAAGAGGAAATTTCACCTAAAATTCTTATCAACCCTGTGCAAGATTCTTCTGTGTTGTGGAATTCCTACTCTGTAAATAGGCATCCTTATACAAAATAAGGATGTGATTTTCAAGCCTGCTTCTTCTAAGGATATGTGTGTCTGTGTGTGTATCTTAATTTGGAGGTTTGTGAACTATCTGCTCACTGTTTATGTGAGATTCCAGATGTAATTATTTTCTTACTTTCTAGTGATAAAGACAAAAGAAGGAAAATGTACTGTGTAAATTTTAAAGCCCTGGTAATTTTATTATTGTGATAAAGCTAATTTAATTGGGTATAGTCTTCTTGGCTTATGAAAACTGAATTTCCTCTCCCATTACAAACACCTTTTGACTAGAGGGAGGTGGTAACTAGGAATTTAGTTTGTCATAGTACTTGGGTGTTTATTTATGTTACTTTAAGACATTTTACACCAATTTAGTTGTGTTTTTTTGGGGGGGCGGGGAAGGGGCAAGGCAGGGCAATTGGGGTTAAGTGACTTGCCCAAGGTCACACAGTTAATGTGTCAAGTGTCTGAGGCCAAATTTGAACTCAGGTCCTCCTGACTCCAGGGCTGGTGCTCTACTCACTCTGCCCCAAACTGCCCCTACACCAACTTAGTTTTGATAAATTTCAGTTTTAAGGATTTATTTTTGCTTTAAGGTTGAAAAGAGAGAGAGATCTTTCATTTTAAAGGTATCCAACTAATTTACTTCATAAAAGTTTAGTGATTATTCCTTTTAACATCATGATAAATTTTAAACTTTTTAAGAAAGGGAAATATTTTTAGAAAGAGATGTTTTCTAAAATTCTTTGTGTGATTTTTAGAAAGCCTTAATAAATTTTCATTTGTAAGCTAATTTATTGCTAAATTGCTGTAATGAGCTTTAAGTGGAAGAGATCTTGCTATTTTGAAACAGCAAATGGTATATAAACTGAAATTCTCTGAAGTTTCAAAATTGGAGAGCCAAATTTAAACAATTGTAATAAATTATATTAAGTCAGAATTATCTAAGAACTTCTGGATTTGGAACTAGAAAAGCAGCACCCCTTTTTGAGCTGTCCTAAGAATAAAGCCTGTTGTCCAAGAAAGATGTCAAGGGACCAGATAACTATATGAGATATCTGGGACTAAAAAGGTGCTCCTTAAATGGATGTTGAAAATGGTTTACTGGGATACAAGAAGAGTTGATATTAGTTAACAGTAGGGATAATGATTGTATTGCTTGGCATGATTTATATTTAAGTTTTTTTGATTACCTTGGTGACATGTAAATCTCCCTCCTCAAAACTAGTCCATTGTGAGTCCTTGAAGTAGTTTGATCTGGACCTGACTTTATGTAACTATGCAATTAAGGGAATTGTGAGAAAACCTATATTATATTGTTTGAACTTAGCCTTGAGTGCCTGGGGAACTAGATCTGTGCTTTTAACTAAGGACCTACGTTATGCTATTTTCTCTCAAGTGTCAGCACCTGTGTCTAAGACCCCTTATCAGCTCTCTCTGACTTCTCTTACATCTTCCAACTTGTGGTTGTGGACTCCTGGATTATCTAGAGACTGTCTCCACTCCTGGGTGGACATCTGAGCCCACATAGGAGACCTCCATAAACCCCTGAAGAAGACGACATGTAACACAGATGGCTTTCCCAAGAATCTAGACCAAGCCTATAAGAAGAAGGGCTCCCTTCCTGCTTGAGACCCCCTTTCTAGATCTTTACATGCCGTACACCGTTTGCCCATATCTCTAGGCTGCCCTAGTTTTGGTTTAGGTTGCCTTGCGATACTATTTTCTTTTGTTCTGCCCCTCATTCCCCCTACCTCAAGCTCCCCTTTTCTTTAGTTGCTTTTGGTTGTGTTGCAAAGGGCTGCTAGAAATCCCCTTCCTGCTCTGTGAGGTTTTCCCCATACCTTTTTTGGTCTACAGGCGGTGCCTTTGGTTCACCTTTGACCAAAATGAGGGGAAATGTAAACTAGCTTGAGTCTGGTTTACACCTGAAAAAGCTGAAAACCTGAATCGGCCAGTCATGAAAAAGACATTTTGGCCCACTCTGAGTTAACATACCATAATACTTTGCATACTCTCTGAGTGAACCCCCAAATTAAACTGATCTCGAGCATTCCCCTGTGTAGGACTGATAAGGACCAGGCACCTTCAACCAGATGCTATCTTGATTAATGGCACTTCTCTTATCTTGATGTTTTATGGACACTATCTTGTTATAACTCTCATGTTTTATGACATTCCCATGTTTATAGCTGACAAAACTGAAGCATCCCGGGGACATACCCTTGGACTACGGAAACTAAAATTTTGATTGACACAGGCATCCTGAGTCAGGAAGGGGAAGGAGTGGGGGGAAGGGAAATACTTCCTCTTCTACAGGAAATACTTCCTTCTTCCCTTTCTTCTTCCTTCTTCTCCTTCAACTGGCCTTTCTTTGTGTTCAGTTTAATCTGACTCCAAGCGTGTATGTTTCACTAGCTGTATGGGTAATTAGGGTGGGCTTTTAGCACTTATTTAATCAAGTGCCCTTGAATAGTTTGGCCTTTATTTCTTTGATTAAATTAGGAGCCTTGGATGACCTCCTTGCTTCAAGGGAAAGCCTAGGCCACATGGGTATAAGTCACATGTTTGTGATGCTTTTAGGTCACATGGGTGAGTTGTATGTTGTATGATGCCCTTTGACCTTGAACAGAATATATAAACCCAGAGGTTGGCGTTCTCCCTTGGGGCTCTCAGCCACTGGAAGAGTGGCATGGAACTCTGGGCAGCTGCTCTAAGAGCCTCCTGGCTTGTCAACCCAGGTGTTGATGCTTTCCTGGTAACTACGAATTGTGATTTGTTCTGTTTATAGTGTGTATGTGTGTAATTTGTTTGTATTTGCTCTGAAGTTCAGGTTGCTGGGTTTTCCTCCTGAACTAAGTATATGACATTTGTATGTGGGATTAAACTAAGATTATTAACCCCTTAATGTTACTTTCTTTAGTAAAGCAGATCAAAGAACCTGTGTTAGCAGCCTTCTGTGTGGGTCTTACACCCCACAACAGCTGCTAGCTGAATTGTTGCTACACTAGTTCATAGAGAAAAAAAATGCACATTCATGGCCTATTTCTGTTTCTTTTAGACCACACTCTGAAGGTTGACACCTCCAATCAGCAGCGCCTAAGTGTGGCAACTGAAACCCTCTTGTCTGCTGACTGCTTCTTCCGGCATATTCCTAACTCCTACTCTTTTCTTAATTGCTCCTTTTTGTTGTCTTCCCGCCTGCTGTCTTTTTAAACTGCTTCTAATGGCTCAAATCAGAGCTTTGTCATGGCCGGTGACTCATTTTTCCTTTATGAATTAAACTAAAAAAATTCAACTTTATGCCAGTTATAAAATCAACAGTTCTTATTTCATTTTCCCATAGTTTTCAAATAGTTATTTGATTATCAGTTTGTGAATTCTAACCTCATAACCTCTAAATCAAACAGTCATACGCAAATGAGCTGAGGAACCACAAAGTTCTCTATCTCAAACCATTTTTCTGTCCTCAAACAAATCCTCTGTCTGGTTGTCTTCTGTCTGTAGACATATTATAATGGTAAAACTGTGTTTCTGCACACAAAGAATTAATTAATTTTTCATTCAAGTCCAAAAGTTTTTTGTCCCTTTCAAGCAACCAAATTGTTCCTATTCAAAAGGGGCAGTATTTTACAGGCTAAAAGGTTGATCTAATCCTTTTTATTTACATAGCAGCTCATTTTCTTGCCTCAGCTATTAATTTTCTGCCTATTTCAACAAGTAAGCTGCTGACATACGAAAAGGGACAGGAGCTTATAAAATTCATATTTTTCATATCAAAATTATTTAAAATTGAACTCTAAATTAAACCTCTTTCCTCTCCCACAAAAGGTGGAGATTTTGAAAGCTTTTCAATATCCTTCTTCCCAAAATTTCAGTTCCATACTGGAAGATGAGCTTGTTCAATTTAATTCAACTGATAATTGCTAAGTACATGCTTTATTAAAGACACTCTGCTAGGCTCTGATGATAAAAAAAGAATAAGAAATAATCCTAACTTTCAAAGAGCTTATGTTTTGATGGAGAAAAAGCTGTGATATAAAACATTAAGCTTGAAGTCAAGCAGACCTAAGTTCAAGTCTTGCTGCAGAGACTCACTTTATCTTTCTCAGCTTCTGCCTCTGCAATCATAATGATAATGATAACACTTTTCAGAGTTGTTGTATTAAATGTGATAATATATGTAAGGCAAACTTGCAAGGTAGCTATAATGAAAATATAAATTAGGATATGATAAGATTAGGGGAGAGGTACAAAGTAGTATTAGAAGTTCAGTGAGGGAGAGATCATTTCTGATTGTAGGGTAAAATTTCAATAGCTAAGATTTGTTTTTGATCATCAGATTTGGTTTATCTTTTTGGGTTTGTGAAACATCTTGAGGTGGCAGAACACTAGAAGCATATATTTTACTCAGTGATTAGGTGAATTGTTCTTGCAAGTAAATCAGCAGACTGATGAGACTAAGGTTACAGGCTATACTGTCATGTTCATAGAATATATTTCTATACCTAGCTATTGTAGTGAATAATGTTATCAACTATGTAAAAGAAAGTATAAGTGAATTAATAAAAACCTATCGGCACTCTTAGCAAATCAATTCAAATCTCCTACTGAGACTATGCAATTATCTCAGCACGTTAATATTCCATTACATTCTCAGTTTGTTTAACCATTCCCCAACTGTCTGAGGCAATATAAGGAACCCCATTAGGTTCTTGCACTTTTCTCCCCTCCCGCCTTTTCTAATTTTTCCTTCAGGATCAGGAAGCTTGTTTTGCTTCTATTTCTTCCCCAGTATAATCCCCCTTTTCTCTATCCCTGCTTGTTTCCCTAATGAGTGTGATGTATTTCTACATCAAACTCTTTGTATGGATGTTTAACTTTGTCCATTTCAGTGCAAACCCATCCCTTTCTTCATGTTTATATTCTATATAAATATATTTATATTCTTATCATATACCTTAATTTTAAGGAGTAGCAAATTCTACCCCATCTTCATCCTTTCTATACTAATGTATTTCTCCTTTTGCTCTCTTATGTTAAAACCCTCAAAATAGGACCAAACTACATCCATATCCTCTGTTTTTCTTATTTGATTCCTTTTGCTTGTATGTTATTTGCTGACTTTTTTTGTTGCAGATCTGGGGTATATACTGTAGTTTCTTATTGAATTTCTTGATGATTATTTGGTCTGGTGCAAACTTAAGGCTTTTACTGGAGTAGGAATGTGTGAGCTGGGCAGCAGCAGATATCTTTAGGCTTATCTTCTTATATGAGCTCTACTAGAGTGAATTGCATTTTTAGAAAATCAGGCATCCTGTAACTTTTATATTCAAATTAATGTTGACATCTTTGGAGTAGTCACCTCAGAGGCAAAAAGTTTTGGGAATCACTTTTGTCATTACCTTCAGATCCTGATCCAAGGAGAGAATGTGAAAAGTTATGGCTGAACTGAATAGTATTTTTGTTCACAGGAGCAAGAAATAAACATGTGGAAAATACTAAGTTCTTCTTTTGAAGTCAACCATGAAATAATAGTTATTGTGAATCAAATGTCTCAAACTGCCATATTTCGAATTTCCAGCAGAACTTCAAGAGTTACATTTCTTGTCTAATGTTGATGAACCACAAGGGCTAGCATGTTGCAACCCCACCTTCTTCATTAAGGGGCCCCTCTGCTCTGTATTGAGGTATTCTACTTTGCTTAGATTCAGCCCTGGAAAGCCTAGCCTGTAATGAAAGGAGTGAGCCCTCTCCCTTTTATTTTCAAACTGGGATGATAAATTTACATAAAGGTTATATTATGACTGAAATCTTATGGGGGGGAGGAGAAGATAGTCATTGTACAATGTGAATGTAACACTCAGAAGAAATCCTAAACATAAAGACTCAAAGCAAATATTAATAGAACAACTTAAAATAGGATTTAGTAATATATAACTACTGTTATACTTTCTTGGGAGGCTGATACCTAAACATCATCAGAAAACAAAGAGTTGGAAAGACTGCTAATTAAGCATTTTATATTTCTACTACATGACTGATGGGGCAATAATTTGTTAGTAGCCATTCTCTCCCGGAGTCCTGGAATAGCTGCTAAGGACTCCTCCCCTGCCACCTTTCAGCTCCAAACCAATGGAACCCAGGACCTCTGGACTTCTTAAACTCAAAAAGTCACCTCCAATCTTTTACACATTTCTCTTAATATAAATAGTCCCTCACTTAAATTCAGGAAAGAATAAACAGAAGGGCAGAAAAGGCAGCCTATGGCCCACATGCAAGTGTGCCTAGTTGTGGCTCCCTATGCTAGCAGGGATGGAGAAAAGCCAGCTCTTATTGGCAGTCTGTGATTTTGCTACCTGGGAAGTTAAAGGAAAAGGGACAAAGGTAGAAGCTGTCTCTTCCCTTAACTTAATTCAGTACCCTGTCCTGTCATCCCGTCATTCACATTGAATAGGGAAGGGCCAAGATATTACTCATGGTTTTCAAAGTCTTAACAAAAAACCAAATCCTTTAAAGGCTGGTTCACCACATGGCTAGAAGCAATCCCTGAAGCTCCTGCTTGGGACTAGGAAAGACAAATCTGAGTATGCTGCATGAAATGGACCTTGTTGCATTTGCCCTGCATAAAATTTCCAAAATATATTTGCAATCTCTATAGGTATTTAAGCACAGATTTTGAAGGTGAGTCATTGCCAGGTTAAACTTGCACAAAATTTGTTTAAATTTCATTATCAGAGAAATAGGTAGAATTTGTTGTAATAAGGTAAATAGTCTATGAATTAAATAAAAATGGCCTTGAAAATATTTTATAGAGAATATGTCCTCTGTGAATCATTCTGGTTTCCTCCCTTTCATTTTTGGTGCAACTACAAGTTATTACCTTCATTCTAATTGTAACAGATCTTATTAATGCCTCCTGAAGTTAGAGGATTCTCTTTGCCCGTTTTTATAGAAATATCATTGGTCTTTAGAAAAACTCTCATCTGCCTAGCATGTGATTGAAGGGGGAAAATTAAAGAAGAAAAAATGAAAAGACTATTCATAGTAATATAACTTCCCACTTAAACAAGCAGTTAACATGATTCCCTTTGGGATAACGGTGAAAGACTACAAACTTCAATGTTAATAAATCCTCTGTTGGAGGAAAGTGAAAAAGCAAGTGAAGTTGAAAGACCAAAGGCTTCAACTACCTGAACAAGAAGAAATACCTGAAGGATAGAGGTGAAAATGGCAGGCTTCATAGCTAAAATAAAGCATCTTACGTGTTAAGGAAAAAAAAGGAAACACCTCGGTGTGAAGAAAAGGGAACCTCAGGCTGACAACTGATTTAAAAGAAGAAGAAAAAAAAAGATCCTCAATTGCCTCAGCAAGAGAAAATCGTCTGAAGAACTCAAGTAAAACTCAGGCTTCTGGTGCTAAGGAAACTAAGCAACTAAGTCTCTCCCACCAGAGGAGGGCATCTTCAGATTTAACTGAGGATTAAAGAAAAGGCCTTTGCTTTCTCTCCTCATCTAAATGAAAGGACTTAAACTAAGGCTGATAATGTATTGAACTTTGGTGTCTACATTTAAGGAAAAGGCCTAAAGAAGTACCACCGGGGAAAGGAAGGGTTCTCGATTTGATTTCCAGAGTAGAAGAGACCTATTCTTTTTTTTTTTTGCAGGGGGGAAGGCAGGGCAATTGGGGTTAAGTGACTTGCCCAAGGTCACACAGCTAGTGTGTCAAGTGTCTGAGGCTGAATCTGAACTCAGGTCCTCCTGACTCCAGGGCCAGTGCTCTACTCACTGTACCATCTAGCTGCCCCTACCTTGTTTATTTTTAGCTACAAAAAGCTTAGGGTTGGAATCTGACTAGATACCACTGTCATGGAGTAAAGTTGTTTTTTTAAGATTAAAACTGAAGTGAGAGCTATAGAGGAGAGAATTAGAAAAAGGATCAACAATTTAATACAAGAGGTACATGCTGTTATAATAGAATTCCTTTGTTAGATTGGATTAAATGAAAGATTATACACTATGAACAGGTTGGAGTTAAAGCAGAAATACAGAGTTGGTTTAATATTAGGAAATCTCAATCTACAATACTAATAAAAAATCAACAAAGGCCATATGTTTATATCAATAAATGCAGAAAATGCTTTTGACAAAGTATAATATCCATTTCTATTAAAAGTAGCAGAAATATTGGGAATAGATGAACAAAGATAAGCTAGAGTTCTTTCGAGTAAATTAGGTGTATCAAGGATAATCATTGTTACCTCTTCTATTTGATATAACACTGGAGAGGCTGCTTATAGGAATAAGACAACAAAAAGAAATAGAGAGGATAACAATTGGTAAAAGAAACAATTATCAATTTTTCCAGATTATCTGATGATGTATTTAAAGATCCCTAAAGAGTCAACTAAAAATAAATTGAATCGATAACTTTAGAAAATTTGCAGAATATAAAATGAATCTACTCAAATCATTGGCATTTCTATATAATCAAACCCTCATACGAAGAGATAGAGAAAATCCATTGAAACTTGATATGTATAAAATACATAACATGAGAGTATTCTGGGAAGATGGAAGATTAGGTCAGAAAATTCCAAGCTCTCCAGGTTTCCCTCACAAACAAGATTAAATAGTGCCTCAGGGCAAACAAGGGTAGAGCAGCAAAAATAAACAAGAGTTGGGGCAGAACCATGGTCCTCCTGGGACAATCAAAGAGAAGAAGAATCCCAGGACTAAGATTTGGTCCCTGTGACATGCAAACATCTCCTGGCTTGCTCTGCTGAAACAGCAAGCAGAAAGCCCTGGGGCTAACTGGGTTGGGAGGTAATTTCAATGCCAGCCACAGAAATTTTCACCTCCAGAACAGTCAAGCATCTGGGAGAAGGGGAGCGGGGTGGAAGATTGAGAGAACCTCTGCTGATAAGGGATGTCAGGCCCAGCTGTGCTGCCAAAATGCGGCCTTGGGTGAGAAGAAACCAGCACAAACTCAATGAGTGCAGAAGCAGTGGGGCAGGTACACTGCTGGCTGTAGGCACTTACAGGCGGGGGTGGAGTTTAGGTTTCAGGCTAGAGGGGAGAACTGAAGGAGGATCTGAGGCCAGAGGCACCATCCCCCATACCCCAGAACTAGGGGCGATTGCATAATAAACTGCTACATATATATATATATATATATATATATATATATATATATATATATATATATGTATATATGAATGAGTGGGCAAAGGAGAAAGAGCCCAACTATAGAAAGTTATTATGGGAATAGAGAAAACTGGGGTTCATCTTCAGAGGAGAATACTGAAGCAAAAAAAAAAAAAAAACAGCCTCTCCTACTCCAAAGAGTAACATCAAATGGTCACCTGCTGAAACAGAATTTACTGAAAAACTTTAAAAAGACTATAAAAATCAAATGAAAGAGACTGAGGAAAAAAAATTTTAAAACAAGAATAATCAAAGAAAAACAAGATTATGAAAAGAAAGTCAACTTAAGGAAGAAAACGACACCTTGAAAATTAGAATTGGGCAAGAGGAAGCCAGTGAAGTTATAGGAAAATAAGAAATAATAAAATATAAAGAATGAAAAAAAATAGAAAAGAATGTGAAACATCTCATAAGAAAAACAGCTGATCTGGAGAATAGATTAAGAAGAGAAAACATAAGAATAATTGGACTACCTGAAAGCTACAATCGAAAAGAGAATCTTGATACAATAATATACGAAATAATTAAAGAATATTGCCCTGAAGCATTAGAACAAGAAGGGAAAGTAGAAATAGAAAAGATCCACCAATGACTACTTGAAAGATATCCTATAACAACAACCTACAGGAATATCATAGTCAAATTCAAAATCCCCAGCTCAAGAAGAAAATATTACGAAGCAAAAAGAAAAAACAAAACAATTCAAATAGGACAGAGCCACAATTAGAATCACATGAGAC
Organism: Phalanger gymnotis; assembly: GCA_028646595.1. Taxonomy (NCBI): domain Eukaryota; kingdom Metazoa; phylum Chordata; class Mammalia; order Diprotodontia; family Phalangeridae; genus Phalanger; species Phalanger gymnotis. The sequence goes on from CM053625.1 coordinate 16,639,020, forward strand.
CTAGTAGTGGTGACACTAAAAGACTGCAGGTGTTGGAACATGATATATCAAAGAGTAAAACAACTGGGGATGTGGCCAAAAATATCATACCTAGCAAAGTTAAGCATAATCCTGAATGAAAAAAAAAAACGGCTATTCGATGAATTGCCAGACTTTCAGTATTTTGTTGCCAAAAAAAACCTGAACTTGATAGAAAATTTGACATACAAGATCCAAGAGAAATATAAGGTACACATCAAAGACTATTTACAAAGGACTCAATCAAGACAAACTTTACTTTTTATATGAGAAAATGTAAAACATATGTCTAAGCTTGTTACTAGTAATTGGGTAGTTCATAAGAAAGATTGGGGTAGAGCTAAGTATAATGTGATTCTAAAAAGGAAAACCATTTAGGAAAAGGTAAAAAAAAAATAATTATCCTATACAAATTAGGTGTGAGAGGAAGAACTGACACAGGGGAATTAGATGGAGAAGGAGGGCTGGTAGTCCTAGAACCCTACTCTCATGGGGAATGGGTTAAAGAGGGAACTATACATACATATATACATATACATACATAGATATGTTATACGTATATATGTAGGGTATAAAAGGGTATAAAAGTCTTCTAAATTCAGAAAGAAATAAAAGGCTAAAGGAAGGGGGAGAAGATAAGGGAGGGATTTTTAGAGGGAATCCTACTCACATCAGATCTGGGTGTAATGGTAATCAGGGAAGGACTTTTTGCTGTTCTCTTTCAGGATGCTAAGGCTATCAAGTGCCTTTAAGGAGTCTCACCTTTGTTTGAATGGGGCTGGTAAATTGGACCCCTTTTTTTGGGGAATGTTTTTCAACACTAAGGCAATCAGGAGTCATTGATTTAAAACAATGTATATGATACAATGCTAATGAGTGAAGAACTTTCCCACACCCTGGTGTTAGTGATTTCCCACACCCTATATGCAAAGTTGGTTCCAGCCCTCAGGGTCCTAAATAGCATATGTACTGGAAGGTTAGTGTTTGACTTTTGGGGGTACACTCATTGAAAGAGTATTGGTGACAAGACTCTGGGAAAGCCATTGAAACAGCGCCCCCCCCTCCCCCCGCCCCCGCTTTGATAACCCAGACATACGTTGGTGCTTCTCTGGTAACTATTGCTATGGATAGACTTGTTTGCATTATTTTCTCTGTTTGTAACGTGTGCTTGTAATTTGTTTGTATTTGCCCTGAAGTTCAGGGGGCTGATCTTTTCCCCCTGAACTAAGTCAGTGATATATGTATGTTTACTTAAAGTGAGATTGTTGAACCCTTAAAGTTACTTTCCTTGGAAAAGCAGATCAAGGGGTGACTGGATGGCGCAGTGAGTCGAGCACTGGCCCTGGAGTCAAGAGGACCTGGGTTCAAATTCGGCCTCAGACACTGCTTACTAGCTGTGTGACCTTGGGCAAGTCACTTAACCCCAATTGCCCTGCCTTCCCCCTTTCAAAAAAAAAAAAAAGGAAAGCAGATGAAAGAATCTGTGTCGACAGCCCTTCTGTATGCTGGTGTTAATTGGTCTTACACAGCCACAGTAGCTGCTATCAACACTGTTGTTACACTGGGCTAAACAGAGAATAATTAGACATTTAGAAAGGAATAAAAGTCTTCTAAATTATAAAGAAATAAGAGGATGAGGGAATAGGATAAAAAGGGGATAGAAAGGTATCTAGATTAACGGGAATGGGATAAAGAGGAAGTAACATATTTGGAAGTCTATAAAAGTCTTCTAAATTTAGTTAGAATAAAGAGGGTGAAGGGAAAGGAGAAGGGAGTGATCTTTGGAAGTGGGGTAGGTTAAGTAATAGGAGGGCAAGGCAGTGAGATAGAAGTAAAGTAGAGGAGTTGGGGGGGAATAGGAAATTAGAAACACAAAGAAAATAAAGATCTGAAGTAGAATTTATTAGGGAAAAAAACTGGAGTAGTAATCATGATCTCAGACAAAGTTAATGCTAAAATAGATTTATCTAGCTGTAGAGGAAAGTAAGGTACTGAACTTCTTTGATTTACATGGAGACCAAGGGAACATTGGACTCTGTGATATCAATAAGCGGACTAGATCTAAACAGTATTGGAAATCTCTCAAAGAGACCCCTATTGGATATTGTGGAATGAGCAATGTCTTCAATGCCTTGACATATTCCTTCACAAAGGGACTCTTGCTGCAACCCCCTTGGTTCTTGTTGAATGAAGAAGATATTCTTTCAAATGAAAGCCTAATTAAGCAGAATCAAGTGAAAGACGTTGAATTATATGGTGCTCTTTCATTATTGTGAGAAAGCAGTAGATGACATTTTAAACTAGTTTTGGGGAGCAGAATGATATGAATCAAAATTTATGTTGTTCAGTCCCTCTTCTACTTTTACAGGTCAATCAATACCTATCTTTTCTTTTGTTTAAAGGGAGGCTTTTATCAGAAGACACATCTGGGAGGGGAAGGGTTGGTACTTTCTCATGACCTGTTTTGTTTCACTTGATTCAATGCATTGCAATAGCTAGAAACTGTGGAGTTTCTTCCATTTGCTGGTGCAATTAAGACTTTTCTCTTTCCATGACTCAGCAGGATGAATATACTTTGGTAAATCTTTGACTGAAAGAAATAGCCATGTATGGACAGAAACACTTCCATGGGAATCAATATAAAGGATAGTCAGGAAGTCAAAGAAGTACCTTCAAATATAGCAAAAAGTTCTACATTTCTGTGGAGTTTGTGTTCATTTACTAGGATATATCATCTGCATGTCAATTATTTATCTAGCTGTAGAGGACAGTAAGGTACTGAACTGCTCTGATTAACACTTAGACCAACGCAACATTGAACTGTGTGTGATTTACATTGATTTCAATAACCAGCATAGTTAAACCATATTGGAAAGCTGTCAAGAAGATGCCTGCAGGATATGGTGGAACAAGCAATGCCTTCAGTACCTTGCAATATTCCTTCACAAAGGGACTCTTGATGCAATCCCTACGGTTCTCACTGAATTTAGAAGATATTCCTAAAGGCTATTTAAAGCAGAACCAAGTAAAAGACATTGAATTAAATGTAGCATTGACATTAAAGGAAAATGGCAATTGAAAGTTGTGTGGGGAACAAGGATGGTATGAAGCCTAACATATAAAGTTTAAGTCCCTTATCGATTTTTTGGGATCTATCATTGCCTATCTCTAGTTGCCTAAAAGCAAAAACAAAAAGCACACTTTCCTCACAAGGAAGAAGAGAGAATGGAAAAGATGGTAATTCCACAGGACCTATTTTGTTTAATTGGATTCCATGCATGGCAATAGCTAGAGACTGTGGAGTGTCTTGCCTTTGCAGGTGAATCAACAGAATGGATTTGCTTTGGTAAATACTTGACTGAAAGAAAGACTGAGTCATAAAAAGACTGAGAGAGAGTCATGCTAGACAGAAAAACGTTCATAGGAGGAAATCAAAAGGATGGTCAGGATCTATGAAGTCAAAGAAGCGCTCTCAAAAAAATGAAAGAGATTCTAGATTTCTATGGAGTTTGGGTTCGTTTGTTAGAACACATTCTCTACCTGTAGATTATCTAGTTGTAGAGAAAACTAAGGTACTGAACTATTTTGACTTACATGGAGATCCAGGCAACTTTGGACTCTATGTAATTTGCAATGATGTCAATAAACAGCCTGTCTAAACCATATTGGAAAGCTGTGAAGAGCCTGTTTTGGATATAGTGGAATGAACAATGTCTCCATTGCCTTGCAATATTCCTTCACAATGGGACTCTTGCTGCAATCCCCATGATTCAGCTTGAATGAAGAACACATTCTTTCAAATGAAAAGCAGAATCAAGTAAAAGACATGGAATTCCATGTTGCATTTTCATCATACTGAGAAATAAGCAGGTAACATTTTCAACAAGTTTTATGAAGAATGATAAAAACAACTTAGGTTAAATTTAAGTCCCTTTTCTATTTTTGCAGGTCTATCAATGTCTATCTTTAGTTTCCTCAAAAGAAATGCTTTTCTCAGAAGGAAGAACTGAGTGTGGAAAGGATGGTACTTTTTCACAACCTGTTTTGTCTCATTGTATTACATGTATTGCAATAGCTAGAGGCTTTGGAGCTTCTTGTATTTGCAGGTGCAGTTAAGACTTTTCTTTTTCCCACAATCCACAGAATGGGTTTGCTTTGCTAAATCCTTGACTGAGAAAAATAGCAACTTTTGAACAACAACAAAAAAAGGCCATAGAAACCTTACTAAAATTGATAAAAAAGATAGTCAGGATCTAGGAAGTCAAAGAAGTACCCACAAAAAGGGCAAAAGGTTATAGATTTCTGTGGAGTTTGCATTCATTTGTTAAGATACATTGTCTTCATGTCAATTGTTTATCTAGCCGTAGAGAACAGTAAAGTGTTGAACTGCTTTGATTAACATTGAGACCAAGGCAACGTTAGACCCTGTGATTTACGCTGATGTCAATAAACTGTGTAATGGGGGGAGGGGTGCAAAGTCAAGATGGAGGAAAGGCAGGGACTCCCCTGACCTCTCCCCAATCTCCTCCAAATACCTTTAAAAATGACTTGAAACAAATTCTAGAGCAGCAGAACCCACAAGAAGAGTGAAATAAATTTCCAACCCAAGACAACTTGGAAGGTTGGCAAGAAAAATCTGTTGTAGCAGGGTGAGAGAGGAGTACAGGGCAGCACAGAGCAGGCCTCAGGGTGACTGAATAAGTGGCGGCAGCGGTGGTTTCCAGACCTCTCAGCCCACAGACATCAAAGACAACGTAGAAGGTGAGGAGGAAAGGTCTATTGCACCTGGTTGAGACCGAGCCAGCATGGCCCCAGCCACAGTAAATTAGGAGGCATTGAGAGCTACTGAATCAGCAATGGCAGGGGCTACTTCTGGATTTCTGGTCAGAAGGAGATTACAGGGGTCTTTTTGCTAACACCGAGGCAGGACGCTGTTGTTTGGCTTATACCTGAATGTGAGTCACAGACCTGGGGGGCAGTCCCAGGGTGAAGAGCCACAGTGGAATAGGGACCTTCTTCACAGTGTCAGGGCAGAAAAGAGTGCTTATGGTTGCTCACAGACCAGAGAACAGGCCACCTTGGGACAAGTGAAAACTCACAGGTCCTCACAAGTATCTCTGAAAACAGCTGCACAAAACCCCTGAAGCTTGGGACAGTGTATCCTCCACTCTGGAAGCAGAGTCCTACTCTAACGAAGACTTAAAAGTCAACTAATAGGCTGGGAAAATGAACAAAAAACCTCTGACTATTGAAAGTTACTATGATGACAAGGAACATCAGAACATAAACTCAGAAGAAAACACAAAGTTAAAGCTCCTACATCCAAAGCCTCTAAGAAAAACATGAATTGGTCTCAGGCCATGGAAGAGCTCAAAAAAGATTTTGAAAATCAAATAAGAGAAGTAGAGGAAAAACTGAGAAGTGAGAGTGATGCAAGAAAATCGTGAAAAATGAGTCAACAGCTTGCTAAAGAAGACCCAAAAAAATACTTAAGAAAATAACGCCTTAAAAAATAGACTAACCCAAATGGCAAAAGAGGTCCAAAAGCTCACTGAAGAAGAACTATTCCTTAAAAATTGGAATGGAGCAAATGGAAAACTAATGACTATGAGAAATCGG
>CM053625.1:16645156-16667316 GCA_028646595.1 Phalanger gymnotis
TTTTTTTAACTTTATTTTCCTTGTGTTTTTTTGTTGTTGTTGTTCTGTTTTCTTTCACAATATAGCTCTTACAGAGATATTTTGCATGACTACATACGTATAACCTAAATGGAATTGCTTGCCTTCTCAATGAAATAGGGTAGGGAGGGACAAAGGGAGAGAATTTGGAACTCAAAGTTTTAAAAAAGGAATGTTAAAAATTGTTTTTACATATAGCTGGGGGAAAATAAAATACTAAATAAAAAGAAAAAAAAGAACCAGGGTAATGAAACTGCTTTGGAAAGCTGTCAAGAAGACCCCTATTGGATATAGTGGAATAAGAAATGCCTTCAGTGCCTTGCAATATTCCTTCACAAAGAGACTCTTGCTGCAATCCCTATGGTTCTCATTAAAATGAAGAAGTTATTCTTTCAATAGAAAAGCAGAATCAAGTAAAAGATATCGAATTTAACGGAGCATTGCCATTTAAGGAAGATGGCATTTGAAATTTGTGTTGGGAATAAGAATGGTATGAATCCTAAATTGTAATGTTTGAGTCCCCTTTCTATTTTTGTAGGTCTATTAACGTCTATCTCAAGTATACTTGCCTCAAAAGAAACACTTTTCTCAGAAAGAACTGAGTGGAAAGGATGGCAATTCCTCAAACCTGTTTTGTTTCATTAGATTTAATGCTTTGCAATACCTGGAGAATGTAGAGGTTCTTGGATTTGCAGGTTCAGTTAAGACTTTTCTCTCTCCTTGAATTGGCAGAACAAATTTCCTTTGGTAAATCCCTGACTGAAAGACAGCCACATTTGGGCCAAAGAACATCCATAGGAACTAATAAAAAGGATCGTCAGGATCTAGGAAGTCAAAGTGCCCTCAGAAACTGCAGGTGGTTCTAGATTTCTGTGGAGTTTGGGTTCATTTCTTAGGATACACTGTCTACATATAAAGTACTTCTCTAGCTATAGAGGAAAGGTACTAAACTGCTTTGATTTACATGGAGACCAATGCAACTTTGGACTCTATGCGATTGACATTGATGTTAATAAGCAGCTCATCTAAAACGTATTGGAAAGCTGTCAAGAAGAGCACATAATGGATAGAGTGGAATGAACAATATCTTTAGTACCTTGCATTATTATTCACAAAGGGACTCTTGCTGCAATCCTGCTGATTCGGGCTGAATGAAGAAGACATTCTTTCAGATGAAAAGCTATTCAAAGCACGATCAAATAAAAGACATGGAATTCCATGTTGCATTTTCATTACACTGAAAAACAAGCAGGTGACATTTTAAACAAGTGTTGCAAAGAATGATATGAAACAACTTACGTCCCTTTTCTATTTTCCTGTTCTATCAATGCCTATCTCAAAAACTTCTTTCAGAAGGAAGAACTGAGAGTGAAAAGGATGGTAATTCCTCAGGACTCGTTTTGTTTCATTGGATTCCATGCATTACAGTAGCTAGAGGCTGTGGAGTTTCTTGCATTTGCAGATGCAGTTAAGACTTTTCTCTTTCCCTGAATTGGCAGAAAGGATTTACTTTGATAAATCTTTGACAGAAACAGTATCTTTTGGATGGAAAAACACTCATGGGAACCTTATTAAAAGTGATAAAAAAGGATCGTCAGGATCTAGGAAGTCAAGAAGTGACCTCAAAACCAGAAAGAGGTTCTAGATTTCTGTGGAGTTTGCATTTATTAGGATAGATCGTCTGCATGCAAATTGTTTATCTAGTTGTAGAGGAAAGCAACATAATGAACCACTTTGATTTACACAGACCCAAAGGCAATGCTGCACTCTATGTGATTTACACTGATGTCAATAAGCAGCCTGTCTAACCAGTATTAGAAAGCTGTCAAGAAGAGCCATTAAGAGACAGAGTGAAATGAAGCAGTATCTTCAAGTGTCTCGCAATATTGCTTCACAAGGGGACTCTTGCTGCAATCCCTATGGTTGTTGCTGAACGAAGAAGTAAATGCTACAAAATGATAAAGAACAAACATAGCTCAAAAAAAAAATCCTTTGCAGAGGTGTGAGGTCTACAATACGTACTTTCAGGTTTTATGTATTGATTAATTATGCTTTTTTTTCCAACTTTAAAAATACAATTTATTTATAAAGGATTGCTCAATGGGAGGGGAGAGATAACAGGGGAAATTATAGTGATGTAGTAAGACATCAATATCAATTTATTAAAAAAACCTGGATGAAGGACAAGTATGTTAAGCTATTTTGAAAGAAAATAGTGGTATTAAAAATAGGGATATTAGGAGAAATGAATTTTGGAGGGAAGATGAATTCAGTTTTGGACATGCTAATTAACTAAGTCTGAAGTGCTGGTGGGAAACTTAGAAAGATATGTCCAGTAGGTAGGCATAAACATAGGAATGGAACCCAGTGAGGTTAATGGGGATGGAGATCAGAACTAGTTTTTCTAAACCTTGCCTTCTTTTTAAATCAAGAAAGTGAACTTTCAAATGATACCAATTCAATTGAGATCTAACATAAGTACATGTAGAAAAGGATAGTAATGCCATGTGCAGATTTATGACAGCAGGGCCTGTCTTCTTCAAATATTTTATTTCACTTACATGAAATTTTGATGAGAACTATTGTTCTCTAGTCATACTGTAGTGTTTTACAGCATTTTAGACCATGCCCATTATTCTCCTATTGTTGAAAACAGTTCTCTTTACCAAGAGAGATGATTTTTTTTTTGAAAGCACATTTGTCATGGGTCACAGTATTGAGGTTTTGAATGTCTGTCTTGTATCACTAACTCTACTCATAATAGCTAGATTTAGATACCACCTGTATCTGATGATTTCTAAAAATTCCACAAACATTGCTTCTACAAGCTAGTCCACTGTAAGTAATTGCAGAAAATGACTTGTCAGATAAGCCAGTAAAATAACTCTTTCTCTAGTGTGACCAAACTGTCAGCTGGCCTTAGTGCTGCCCGTAGGTGCTGTTCTACCTAGAATGGAGATCTGGAGTTCATCCCAGTACCACTGCTTTAGTGGTGGTGGCCCAGTAAACAGTGTTGAGAGGCAAGATTTCCCTAGAAATTAGAAGCTATATTAACAGCAAAGACTAGAACACATCATCTTCCTTCCTCTTAGTCAAAATGGGTTTTTTCCACCACTCCAAGAAATCTGCAGTCTCTTTAGCCTTAATTTCTCATTTTTTCATCACTATATACTAATGCCTGGTTACGCTGATGACTTTCTTTCTATGCCCTTCCTTTCTGCTCTGTTCAAACTCTGTTTTTGGTCATTAATGAGGCCACTATGGTAGAGTGTTAAGATTGGTTCAGATTCGCCCGCCCCCGCCCCCCCAGCGGGAAGGAATCCCGGACTCCTCTCGGCTCCAGAGCTAGGCGCACACAGCAAGGAGATGAAGAGGCTGCTGCAATAGATATGTCTGCTCAGTTGTTGGGACTGGGGATCATGGATGAAGATCAGTTAATTGAACAAGCCCTGGACCAGTTTATTAATCGCCATGAGCAGACATATGAAGAACTTTTGAATACTTTCACTCATCTTTCCAAAGATCGTCACATGATCAAGAATAGAACGCCTGGAACAGACTTTTCAGGAGACAGCTTTGGCCTGGTTGTGTATCCTCCCACTCAGTGTATCAGGAATGAGAGCCTTTCTCTCTGTCCTGTAGCACAGCCTCCAGAGGAAGAGCAGATTGTGATCGATGAAGGCCAGAAAGTTGGCATTTCCATTAAAGGTGACCTAAATCGGGCAGGAAAGGTCAAGGTAGATAATTTCCTAGAGTTGGAAGATTTTGACATGGATGAAGAAACTGACCACAGATTGGGCCGAGGTACCTGGGGATGAAGTCCAGCCGTTCTCACTTGATGAAGATTTTGACTACGACAGTGCGATGCTGACCCCCAAGTTCTCTAGTGCAGAGATGAAAGCAATTACAGAAATGTCCAGCCAGAGCAGATTGGAGCCTGACATGGAGGCCGGAGAACCAAACAACTGACTAGGAGTAATAGTTTCTTGTTTCCTTTTTCTCTTGTCCTTATCAAGCAATTTTAAAATAAAAGGCAAACCAACAAAAAAAAAAAAAAGATTGGTTCAGATTCTGACTCTGCTACTTACTATATAACTTTAGACAAATTACTTAACCTTTCCAGGCCTCAGTTTCCCAATCTGTAAAATAAGTGGGAGGGGGAAGTACACGAGATGACTCCTTAGATACCTTTCCAACAATCACCTACTGACTCTTGTGTCACCGATGCTAGAATAGTTCAGAGCCCAGCAAAAGTACTGCCAATTAGCATCTACTTCAACATTCTAAATGCTACGTCTAATTTCAGCTTTTTTTCTCTGAGCTTTTATTTTCAGAACCTAGATGATTCTCTCTCATTTGAGAAGCCCCGTAAGTTCCAAAATGTAGCTAATTGTCTAAACTCCTTTTAAGTAATTTAAATGAAATACTTTTGAGTATGCAATCATAGAGAGGGGGTCTCGAAGTCCTAACACTGACATACACTAGCTGTGCGGCCTAGGCACTGACGCTGGCTACAAGTTTCTGAATACTTTTTCATCTCCAATGCTAGTTTCCTCACTAAGAGTTCCTAACACTCATAAAAATCACAAGTCCAACCTCCACCATACCCCTATATGTTTCATAAACAGTTAAGGTTTGGGGTTTATTTTTTTAGCTTGAAGATGACAGAACTCTTTCTCGATTTCATGTGTCATGGATCACACAATGATCTTATATAATACTAGTTTAAGAAACATACGAACTGAGTGCTGATTAGTGAGAATGAATCCTATTCAAAATTATAATTATATAAAATATGGTAACCAGTTCTCCAATCCAAAACAAATGAATCTGAAAAAATCTGAAGGTGACAATTTCACATGGTTCATTATTGATAGCACTGATTGGGACTTAGCTGTATGAGGCACATTGTTGAAAAAGTTTTTTTTTAATTAAAATTTAATAGGAACCATATAGGATATTTCAAAATAATGCAGTCTTAACACAGTTAAAGCTTTAATAAGGGATACTGGAGCTCAAATAAACTTAATCTGCACTAAGACTTTTGGGATACACTGTTATGTTCTAGGTGCTACAAAATTGTGGAACTTGAGTTTAGAATGGTCATTTTTTCAAATTTTAACTTTGTATATAGAATTAGCTGCTAATGAGACCAGGTTAAAAGAAGTCAAAGTGAAAATAAATGTTTTAATTAAAGTATCACACATATTAAATAAAACAGTAAGTCAATCTTAATTCTAAAGGATCTTGTACAAATGAATTTGTTCAAGTGATTCTCTATCGATGTCTTTTTCTGTATATATATCATAGTTCAACTGTACTTCTTCAACCCACTGATTCAGAGGTATAGCCACCTGAAAAAAACAAGGACGAATCTGTATAAATAAAAATTGTGAGGGAAAAATCTTGTTCCTAGGAATTTTAAGAACTTATAATAACAGAGAAATTGAGAACAACATATCACATTATAAATTAGAATCAGATTTTACATACATTAACATCTTGAATGAGCTTAGGTACTTACCTTGATTAAAGTATTTGTTAGAAATGAGTTTAAATTAAGATAACAATTTTTAGAACTATCATGAGATCAGAACAAAGAAAAAATGAAACACCTAGAATGAAAAACCAAAAAACCCATGTGCATTAAATTAAATTTGAATGGTTTAAATATGTATGTGTGACACAGCTTAGGAGTCATCTGCCCGAGGAGGGAAGTTCCCAAGTTGTTAGCATTCTCAAACTTGAAAATATTCTTTGTTATTTATTTGTGTACATATGGTGTAGCCTTAATAGAATGTAAGCTCCTTGACTGCAGGAATTATTTTGGTTTTTTGTCCTTGTAGTGACGGCTTATAGTCTTGCACATAGTAGGGACTAAAAACATACTTTTCGAATTGAACTGTTTAACTAGCAAAGAAACTGATTTGTGTATAGTTTTTTTTGGCTAATCATCTCTAACTGGGGGCTGGGGAGTGCAGTGTTGTGTGACCACACAGGTTTAGAGACTTCTGATGGAAGTCATTATTTTCCTAAGTGATAGGACCACTAAATGACTTTTTATTTTAGCCTGACACTTTGATTTCATCTATATCAGGAGCTCACATTAAGGAACTCTCTCTACCACTGAAGATCTCTATCTTCTCTGAAATTTATAGTCTTAAAAGAGTTTTCTGAGGCACTGAGATGTTAAGTGATTTGCCCAGGGCCATCAGCCAGCTCTATCCAATACATACCCAGAGGTGTCAAACTCAAATAGAACAGATCTCTGTGAGCCAGTGTGACTTAGAAAATCACATATGAGCATTATCTGTATTATATTTTTGTTTTGGTAAACATTTCCCAGTTACATTTTAATCTGGTTCTGGTTTTGTTCCTTTGACACCTCCGCCCTACACCACACTGCTGCCAATTAATTTTGAATAAATAATAAATATGGACCATATAGCATAAAGAGATTATAGATTATAAAATGACCCAAGAGTTCAAATAGTTAATATGGCCTCAGTGTTTTCATTTCAATGTAAAAATTAGGTATTGAAAACTGGCAGTGAATATATATGGTGAAAGACATTGCTACAGTAAACGATGATGATAGTTCTCTACATTAGGGTGCAAGAGTGCCTTTCATCTGAGGATCTCAAAAGTCTTCATAAATATTAATTGAACAATATATCATTATAGGTTGAATCTATTGTTAAATATCATTCTTGTTTTATACATAGTACAACTGAGGCAGAAAGAAGTAAAATGGCTTATGTAAAATTTAAAAGTGGCTGTGTTAAAAGTAGGATTCAGGGGTCCAGTCTGCTTTAATTACATGTAATCCTGTACCTTCTGTGATACTATGCAAAATTATGATTTGTAGACATTCTAAATTTTTTACATCACTCACTACTGCTGTCAACTTTGAACTCTATCACTGAAAGCTTAAAAATCTAGGTGAAGTTTATGTTAAGGTTGGGATTCATACCGACCTCAAGGCAATGCTTTAACCACAAGATTACAGTGTTATGTCACCATGTTCAGACTGAACGTAAATAGAATTTTGATATAATTATTATACAAAAAATGAGCAATTGGGATTTAAAAAACGAAAATGTTGACAAACCTGTAGATTTGAGAGAGATTCTTTGAGACTTGGGACTGTTACTAATAATGTTCCTTTTTTCCTCACATTATGGCTGACATATTCCCAGGCTCTGAAATACATTAAAAATTTTTTTTTTCTATAAAAAGGTCAGTAAGTTAATGATCACTGGAAAATGCTATTACAACACAAAGTAAAAATACAGACCAAGACTTTTAAACTACATTATAAGTCCACTGTAGACCTTATATTCTTTCAAAAAGAAATACATAAATTTTTGCTTTATTATTGTATTACTTGCTTTATTATCCATGTTTTCTATTGGGATAGTGGGTCAATAAACATTTTTAAAGGATCTTCTAAGTCCTAGACATTGTATTAAGTGCTAGGGATACAAATAGAGGCAAAATATAGTCCCTGTTCTCAAGTAGCTCACAGTCTAATGGAGACAACATGCAAAAAACTATGCTATATACAGGACAAAAGGAAATAATCAACAGAAATAAGGAACCAGAATTAAGATGGTTTGGGAAAAGCTCCCTATAGAAGGTAGAATTTTAAGTAAGACTTGAAGGAAGCCTGAGAAGCTAGGAAGCAGAGATAAGGAAGAATATTCCAGGAATGGGGGAAAGCCAATGAAGACTTGAAAGGTTTGGAGGGGGAGCAAGTTATGAAGGACTCTGAAAGCCAGTGTCTTGCTTTTCTGACTTTTGTAGCTTAACTCTTCACAAAGGCCATCTATAATAGATACCTCCACTTCTCTCCTCTCGCTCTCTTAACCCCTTACAATTGGGCTTCTGACCTTATCATTCCATTAATACTGTTCTCTCCAAAGTTACTAATGATCTCTTAGTTGCCAAATTCTAAAACAGCCTTTTCTCAATCCTCATTCTCCTTGGCCTCTTTGCAGCCTGATACCATTGTTCACTCCCTCCTCCTTGACACTCTCTTCTCTCTAGGTTTTTAGCACACCATTCTCTCTCCTGGTTCTCCTCCCATCTACCTAACCACTCCTCTGTCTGGATCCTCATCCAGATCAGACCCTTTAACTATAGGTGTTCCTCAGGGTTCTGTCCTAACTCCTCTTCTCTTCTCCCTCTACCACTTCACTTGTTGATCTTATCAGCTCTCATGGATTTAATTATCATCTCTCTGCTCATGATTCTCAAACTATTTATTCCACCCTAATTTCTCTACTGACCTCCAATTTCACATCTCCAAATGCCTTTCAGACCTCTCCAACTGGATGCCAAGTAGATATCCTAAGCTCAACATGCCCCAAACAGAACTCAGTATTTTTCACCCTAAACACTCCCCCCCCCCCCATTTTCCCTATTGCTGTAGGGGTCAACACCATTTTCCCAGTTCCTCAGGTTTGAAATCTAGGAATTATCTTGGATTCTTCACCATCTCACACCCCCATGCCTGCTGCTTTCACCTTTGCATCATCTCCTGAATATGACCCCTTCTCTCATCTGAAACTTCCACCAATTTAGTGCAGGCCATAATCGCCTTGCAACTCAAATCTCTCCCCACTCCAATCTATCCTCCAGTTAGCCCCCTATTCAATAAACCAAAGGGGCTTCCTCTAGCCTCCAGTGGCAAACACAAAACGTTCTACTTGGCATTCGAAGCCCTCCAAAACCCATTCTCCTCCTACCCTTCCACTCTTTTTACATCTTACTCCTAAACACGTACTCTTTGATCCAGTGACTGGCTCCCCCGGCTGCTCCACATACAAGACACTTTATCTCTTAGCTCTGGGCATTTTCTCTGGCTTTCCCCCACGTCTAGAATGTTCTCCCTCCTTTGCTGACTACTGACATTCCTGGTTTCCTTTAAGTCCCAACTGAAATCCCACCTTCCATAACAAGTCTTCCCCAACATCTCTTAATTCCAGTGCCTTCCCTCTGTTAATTATCTCTTTTTTATCTTGTATATAGCTTGCTTTGTATATATTTGTTTTCATGTTTTCTCCCCCATTAGATTATGAGCCACCTGAAGGCAGGGATAGTCTTTTGCCTCTTTTTTTTTATCCCCATGCCTGGCACACAGTAGGTGTTTAATAAATGCTCAACGACTGACTGAACCAGCAGAGCTTTCCGGATGGCTGATAAAGAGCTGAGTCCAGCACCGTTCTACTGAAACTTCCAACGCAGGACAAGCCAACAGAAACAAACCCTGGCTCAGGAATATGCAAATCTGAGACCAAGAAGGAAGTTATCCTTCTTTTTTTCCTTCCTTCATTAACACCTCTCAAATTCACTCTCCCAGAAACGCTGGAGACTTCAGAGGCATCTGGATCGCATCACTTTGGGAGTGCAGAGAGAATGCAGGTCCCCAGCTAAGAAAGCAGAAGGGAGCAAGAGAACAAAGTTCGGTTCAGACATCTACCATCTGCTCTGGGAGCAGAGCCCAGCTCTAACATAAAGTCCACAGTCAAGAAGTAGGCAGGAAGAAGGAGCAATGGTAACAGAATCCACCATGAAGAGCTACAGGGGCAGCAAGAAAGCTGAAGACAGGAGACCCGCGGAAGACAATGACTTGGGGGTGGGGGGGAAGAGGGACCAAAATGGAGTAGCAGGAAGCAGTTCAGTGAGCAGTTATCCTTTCTTCCCCCAAAAAACTCCTCCAAATGGACCTAGAAAATACACTAAACCAAATCGTGATGGGAAATCCAAGAAAAGTCACAGTAAGTCATTTTTTTCCAGACCAGCCTTCAAAAAGGTTCCTCAGACACCCAAGGGACTGACGTTTCCACTGAGATGGCCTTATGGCCTGGGCCGCCTATGTAAAGAGTTGTGACTACAGAACCCAGTGTATCCTCACCTGCTACTTCATCACTTGCCTGTCACCACAGGACTCTGAAGTAGGTAAAAATGGCAAAATGATATGGGTGATATCTTTTGACTTGCATATAAATCAGATTTAAGTGACACAAAGTTGCCCAAAGTCATCAGATTCACTCACTTTTCCAATCATCAAAGTTCAGTGGCAAGACAAAAGTCAAGATGAATGGCTATGGCTCAGTATGCAGTGGATCACCTTGGCATATTGGATGTCTAACCAAGCTCTAAGCATTCCACAGTACTTGCTTCAGCCACCTTCATGACTACTGGAATAAATTGTTCTTACCCACCCATTTCAATGGGGGAAGTCTTCACATGCTTGGGGTAGACAACCCCCTAACTCACCAATAGGTGTGAGACCCTTTGGTTACTTTGAACCTGGTTTAGCCCATCTGCCAAAGCAGTTTACTAGGGTGTGGCTGCTGTGCGTGCTACAGCTTCCTGGAGCCACAGGTGAAAGTTGGCTGATTCGGGTGATTACCAAAGGGAGAAAACAACCCTGAAAAGGGCTCAGCAGCCCTTGCACCAGAGCTAAGTCTTCCCTAAACACACCCTACACCCCAACAGATACCCGTATTTCATAGGAGTAAACTGGATGAAGATCCAATAAAGGAGAAACAAGGATAGATTAGATAGATAGGAAAATCAAGAGAATGTTGTCACAAAAACCTACAGAGAGGAGAGAATAACCAAGAGAAGAGGGTGATCAGCAATGTCACAGGTTGCAGAAAAGTCAAGAAGGCTAAGAATTGAGAAAAGGCCATTAGATTTGGTAACTAAAAGATTACTGGTAACTTTGGAGAAAGCAGTATCAGTTGAATTATTAATTCAGAAGCCAGACTGTGGAAGATTTAGAAACAAGTGAGAGGAATCTGAGACAACACATGCAGGTGGCTTTCTCAAGAAGTTTAGCTAAGAAAGGGAAGAGAGGTATAAAATGAAAGATAGCAGGGATGGCAGTGCTGGTGATGAGAAGGTCATGAGATGTACAAGTCTTGAGTAGTAAGTGACTGTTGCTGTTGCTGTTTCCAACTCCATTCTTCCCAAGGGCTACCTGACATGCCTGGTAGCCTGGGTCTACTCGAACATTAACGTTTCCCAAAATTATAAAGGGTAGGGGGAGAAACATGGATGCTTTTGTAGACAGAAAGGAAAAAGTAAGTTGAAAGAAAGAAACTGAATATTAGGTAGAGTGGGGATGATAAAAAGGGCAATCTGTTGGAGAAGGAGGGATAGAATGAAATTACAATGTACACAGAAGAGTTTGTGTTGGCAAGAAGGGCCACCTCTTCATCTGAGACAGGAGGAGATAGAGGGAGAAGTCTGAGTGACATAAGATGAGAAGGGGAGAAGAATACTCTGGCATGCAGTCTTAATTTTCATTAAAGTATGAGATGAAGGATATAGCTGAGAAGAGGTGCCATGGGAGGCTTCAAAAGGGATGAAAAGGTTTAGAACAGCTACTGCGGTGAGTGAGGAAATAAACTGACTAGTAGAGTATAAAAGGAATGCCTTGCTGCAGTGGGAGCCCGGATGATTTGCGTTATATCATGTACACTTTTTCACTTTCTACAATCACAAGAATGACACAGAAAGTTTTAAAAAGGACCTAAACCTCATTATTGACACTGTTATATTCTTTATAAATTTCATCATCATTGATTCAAGATTTAAAGTGAGTCTCTTCTAAGAACTCTGATTCATTTCAATTCCCAGTACAGCATGAACCCTGTAATTTCTTACTCTTAAGGAATGATGTAATGGATTGTCTATCTATCATTAAGTTTAAAAAGCCAAAGATTTAATCATATTTTACACCTTGTAAGTCATTCTTGAAAACTCAATGACTAAAACAACCTAACCGTATACTATTTTCAGTATGTGATTAAAACACTTCCCATCTTTGTCTAACTTTTGAGTGCTTTTCTTTTTAATAAGCATTAAAAAAATTTAAATAATAATTTAAATTATCAAATTATATGTAAATTATAAACATATTTACTTACTGTGTTATAAATTATTAAAATTAGTAATAATTTTAAAATGCTAAAAAAAATTTTCAGTGGGGTTGTGAGTAATAACAGCCTTACCTTAACTCTATGGTATGTGCATATGTAGAAATGCAGGTGAATTTGTGTGGGAAGAACCCAACGACCCAAAATGCCAGTCAGTGCAATAAATAGGGCAAGTATATCTTAAGTATAAAATCAGGGGACAAGTGACTAAAGAGCTCCTTCCATTTACTTCTTGAGGTATGTAGAAACTTTAGAACAAAGTTAAAGGTGTCATTATGATTGCATCTGACTGCCTTAAGAGAAAAAAAAATTGTTTCAGTTGTTCAGCTAGCAAACTCCAAATGTGCATGTAGTTCATCTTTGTCTTTCTGAGATGGAATAGTATTATGATGTCCATTTTTTTTGCACATGAACTGCAAATTCACTGAGTACAACTTGCTATTAATTTCAAATATGTAATAAAGTTATCATGTTACTTTTTTCCCCCTTTTTTCTTCCCTCTACCCCTCCCTCCCATCCTAGAGATAGCTCACATTAGATCTAAATATGTAAATACATAAAATCATTCTATACATACTTCTATTTATCAGTTCTTTTTCTGGATGCAGATAGCATCTTCCTTCATAGGTCCTTTATAGTTAATTTGGGTATTTATAAGTCAAAATGGCTAATTTGTTCAAAGTTCTTCTTAAAACAAACTCTCCATTATTTTATGTAAGTCTATCCATGTTTTTCTAAAATTATTGAGCTTATCACTTTCTATAGCACAGTAGTATTCCATCACGATCATATACTACTTGTTCAGCCATTCCCCAACTGAAGGGCACACCTGAAATTTCCAGTTGTCTGCTACTACAGAGCTCTTATAAATATTTTAGAACATGTAGGCTCTTTTTCTTTTTCCCTAATCATCTTTGGAAACAGACTTTGTAGTGGTAGTGCTGGGTCAAAGGGTATAGGCAGTTTATAACTCCTTGGACATAATTCCAGATTGCTCTCCAAAATGGTTGGATCAGTTCACAGTTCCACAAACAGTGAATTAGTGTCCCAATTTTTCCACATCTCCTCTAACATTTGAGACTTTCCCCTTTGATCATTTTAGCCAATCTGGTAAGTGTAAAATGATTACCTTAAGGTTGTTTTAAGGTTGTCTTAAGGTTATCTTAAGGTTGTTTTAATTTTCATTTCACTAATCAATAAAGACTTAAAGTATTTTTCATATGACTATAAATTGTTTTGATTTCTTCATCAGAAAACTACCTGTTCATATGCTTTGACCATTTATCAACTGGGGAATGACTTGTATTCTTATGGATTTGACAAAGCTCTTTCATGGAAAGTTGAGGGTGAGATCCCACTAGGAATCAACCTGTTTTTAGAAATCAAAATAATATACTCAGATCACTAAACCATGTTATCTCTTTCAAATACTACGCTTAATTTAGTCTTAGATGTAACATATTAAAAATTGTAGACAGATAAAGTGTGTTTTCATATAACACATTATTCTATTAATATAGACATATTCACAATTTAAGTTATCTTTAAAAAAAAGTAATAGGCCAAGAGAAATGAAGAGTGTAGATATTTTGTAAACTGGAAACTAAATATACTGTGAGAACAAATTGATTTTTTTTTTTAATATATAGCATACCTGGCCTGTTCTGATCTGTCAAGAAAATATTCAAAGACGTTGTTCATTATAACAACATCAGCATTTTGAAGAAGTGAGGCTTGAGTACATATATTTGCATGATGCACCTGAAGATGAGAATGAGTTCATGTAAGAAACAAAAAGTCAGCCAGTCAACTATATCACACACAAAATAGTAACCGGAACAGCAATAGGCATGTGTTCGATGGATTGAGGGAAGTGGGCAGTATGTTAACTGCATCAAATGGAAATGCATAGCAACTTTAATATAAATGGGAAGACTAAATGTATAGAAGCTAAAGTATCAACTTAACTGGTGAAAATTTGACAAACCAACTTATTTCATTTGCATATATGTAACGCAGTCAATCAAATTTTACGACTTTTGTTAATAGTATTCATTCAACACATTACAAAAGAGGAAATAAGTAGGAGTAAAGGAATGCATGCTTGGAAAAAAAAGATAGGCTAGTCACATCACAAGAGTGAGGTTTAACAGATGGTCTGCATTCTACACCAGTATCACACATAATGTGAAAAAGATCTAGACGACCTCCAGCATGGCTTCCCTGGGGAGAATTACAGTATGATATGGAAATAGTCCCATAGATGGGCAGGATGGGTTATAGTTTGCATTAATGGATAAAGTATCTATATTAATGAGATCACAGATCTATTGATCACTTCTTTCAATGATGTTAAATGACTAAGCATAATGGAATTTCACATTCTAAAAAAAATCAAAATCATAGGTCACTTAAAAGACTGTCTCATATGATCTGCACAAATAAATTGCACCACGATATCAAAATTGTACTGGGACAAAGTGGCTCAGACAAGATCAACAAAAAGATCTGTGGCTAGAAAGTAAAGTGGACCTGTTAGGATAAAGACGAGGAACAGCAGAAGAACAGCTCAGAAACAGAGGAAGGATCGTACTGAATGGACACCCTGTGAAGGACTGGACAAGAGACACCTAAAATGAGGAGCAGATCGGCTGAAATCTGCACCTCTATACAGAGTGCTCAGAATCAATCTATCAACAAGTATTTATTATATATTGCCTAAGAGGTGCTGGGTTACAGTGTTAGATAGTGAAGGATGCAAATATTAAGTATTCCAACATTTTCAAGATATGAAAATAATTTAGCCATTTACTTTGTCATTTTTAATCGTGTCCTTTCCAAGCTTGAATGAATGAAAAAGCATTCATTAAGCATTTACTATATGTCCTTTCCATTCCAATTCTGTTACTGCCAGACATGTTATTTATAATTTTTCTAAAGTTCTCTTCAGGTCCTTAACTTCTTTCTTGTTTCTCTTTTGGTAAGATTTGTCTAGATCTGAAATCTAATAATACATTAAGGTCCCTCCTACTCCCACTATTATAGTTTTACTATTCCTCATTCTAATTTGATTTTTTCTTTTAAATATTTAGATGCTATTACATATATGTTAAGTACTAATATTATCCACAGTGCCTTTGAACATAATGTAATTTTCTTATTCATCTCTTATCTATCTCTACTGTAGCCTTAACCGAAACCAGGATTGCTACTCCTACTTTTTTGAAGTCAGCTGAAGCCCCATATTTTAAGTCTATTTGAATCAAGGTGGCATTGGACTTAGAGTGAGGAAAACTTGAGGTCAAATTTGGCCTTAGACACTTACTAGCTGTGTGACCCTGGGCAAATCACAGAGGTTAACTTCTGTCTGCCTCACTTTCCCTAAATATGAAATGGAGATAATAACAAATATCTACCTACCCAGGTTGTTGATTCAAATGAGATAACATGTGTAAAGTACTTTATAAATCTTAAAGTGCTATATTAAACACTACCTATATTTATTTATCTACTATTATTAACAATGTATTATTGAACTCTGTTTTTAAGATCTACTTTATTTTTTTCATTTTATACTTAAGTTTACTACACAGTTTAAGTTTTTTCAGTTATGATTAATTATGTATTTCCTCTATCTTGTACTCTCGTAGTTTTAACTTCCTTTGTTCCTACCCACCTCTTTACAAACAGAAAGGTCATAGAAGGGAGGGATTTGCCTGAAACTTTGATTCTATAAATGAAACCATTTGTTTTACCTCACTCATAGTTCTTCTCTTTCCCTGACTCCATCTCTGAAATCAGGTTTTTATTCTTCCTTTAGTCAACTCTTCATGTTCTTCACTCCAACATTTGAGTTTGAGACTATGGCCTTACCTCTCTACTGGTCCTCTCGGTCTTCTCTATTCCTCCTATTTCTCTTGAGTTTAAGCCATTCCTATGCTCAAATTTCTGGATATAAATTTGTTCAATTTTTTTTTCAGTTCAGATGAAAATAAGCTTCATGGGACACATATTCCCCCTACTCCTTCCTCCATGATTATAAACCTTTATCTAACGCACCTCTATAATGCAACAGTAACTTCCTTCTATGTCTGCATCCTTTCTTTCCCAGTATGCTTCCCATTTGCTTTATCCTGAGACTGTTAATGTAATACAAAACCATTCACAGAACTTCTATCATTTTAACCATCCTTTTTGACTCTTCAAAAGTTGTTAGTTTTAAGAAGCCATTTCTTTCTTAAGGAAATATGCATTTATTAAACATGTACTGTATACCAGGCAATGTGCTAAATGTTTTATAAATACAATCTCATTTAACCCCAAGATAGGTGCTGTTATTATCTCCACTTTACATCAGAAGAAACTGAGGCACACAGGGGTTTACCTGGAGTTGTTGTAGAGTTGCTATTTGCCTTGAGATTTACCCCTGGGCATCTTTCAAACTAAGGAGTTTTCTTGGGTTTGCTTATCTTATCCACCTTAGTAACTAAGCTAAGTGATCTACATTGGGTTAAGTTTCACAAGTAAATTATATGAGCAGAACCTGTTCTGGTCTCGAGTACAGTGAGTCAGACCAGGCCCTTCCTTCAAGGAACCCACTGTTCCACTGCTGGGATCCCTCTTGCGGCTGGACTGGAGGACCAACCCTTACTGCAGGGTTTGCTTAGGGTCTTTCCCACAAGCTATCAGGTTCAGGAACTATTCATGCACTAGGATCCCATCAAAAGGTTAAGGGAATGCTTTGGCTGGATGTTGCTTAGGCCCTTTCTCTGGCAACTGGGCTCTGGCCATTAGTCTTCATGCTAAACCTACCCAGAAAGTTCTAAAGGTGTTGTTCTCCTTGGCTGACCTCCTACGACTTTGTACAAGCCTGTATTCCTGGGTTTATCACACAATTGGGTAGTATATTCATTTGCTTCCAAAATTTCTTGTCTAATTTGCTCCACTAATCTACTTTTCTATTTTTTAAGCAGTCCCCTATTCTATAGAAATAGTCCTTTTTAACAGTAACCAACTGTCACATTTATATACAAAATACCTTTCCTTTTTTAAGTGTATATTTTACTATCAAAGTGAAAAGAAATTATTGCCATAATATCCTAAATCGCAAGACTTAAGTAGCACAATTCACATTTTAAAAACAGCTTTTATCAAGCCGGCAGCGGTTCATGCAGGCTGACAACTATAGATGGCTAAGGGGAAAAGTATGCAGAAGGAAAAAAAAAACATATACACACATGTGTATATGCATATTCTCTAATATTCTCAATATAACCTCTAATAAAACTCTAATTCTCTAATAAAAACTGGGCAAGGAAAAATACAGGGGGAAATTTGGTTAACAAATTAAAAATACTTTCACATCTAGTTTCACTTTTTTTTTTTTAACTATGATTTTATTGATATGGGGAACTCCCTGATGAGGAGACTCCCTTACCAACGTAGATAAGTGGTCTGCAATTTTTAGTTGAGTTATGTACAGTTAGTTTATATTAGAGGTAGAACTTGAATCCAGATCTTCCTGACTCTTAAGGTCAGCTCTCTATCCTCTACACCAAACTGCTTATATCTGGTGTGATAGGCACCATGGATTACAGAAAGATTTAGAGCTGGAAGGGACCTTAGATGTCATCTACTCTAACCATCTCATTTTCCAACTAAGAAATCAGGCCAAGAGGCCTTTCCCCTAGAGTGACTTTCCCAAGGTAACATAGGCAAAGCCAAGAATTTGAACTAAGTCCTCTGACTCCAAGTTTAGGATTCTTCTCACTGCATCCTACTGCCTAAAACAATATTAGATAGTAATCTAATACAAAAAATTTCATAATAAGCTTTTATATTCTTAGATTATTTTTTTAACTCTAAGATTCAGAAGATGCCATTGTACTACATAGCAACTGAGTCTCTGCCCTCCAAGATCTTAACATTCTGTAGGAGGTCACAGCCATATACACATAATTTGAATAAAAATATTTAAATTAAGTGTATATAAAAGATGAAAATATAAGGTATTTTGATGGAGAAGGGGCACCATCAACTGAATTCCTCTTGAGCTGAGCTTTGAAGGAGACTAAGGATTCTGAGAAACAGAGGAAAAGAGTACACTCTCAGCATGGGGAATGATAGTCTATGCAGAGGTAGAGAAGTAAGAGATTGATAGCCAAGTAAATGGAACAGAAAGAAAGTCCTTTGGCAGAATCAAAGAAGATGTGGAATGGGGGAAAGGGAAGGGAACAGAGATTCATAAGATAATTACTATATGCCAGGCTCTGTGCTGAGTTCTTTACAAATATTCATTTGATCCTTACATCAACCCTAGGAGATAGGTACTGCTTTTATCTTGTAGTTGAGGAAACTGAGGCAGGCAGAGTTTTAATTACTTGCCCATAGTCACACAGCTATTAAGTGTCAGATTTGAACTGAGGTCTTTTTTTGTCCAGGCCCATGGCTCTATCTACTATACCATCTAACTGCCATCAAATTTAGTATATAATAAAAGTGGAAAGGTAGGTTGGAACCAATTTGTGAAGATCTTTAAATGCCAAACAGGCATTTGTATATCCTAATAGTTTTATTTCTAAATATATATGTATCTGTGTGTGTATATATGTATATATATAATACCTACATGTATATGTAATTAATATACAGCAACAACAAAGAGATATTAGTGAGCTCCTGGAGTATATCAAGTAGGGAAGTATTAGATCCACAGATACTTTAAGAGCATCTTTTGGCAGCTTTGTGGAGGATGCATTGGAAAAAGAATAGACTTGAGGTGAGGAGACCAATTAGGTTATTGAGTTACTAAGTTATTGTGTAGGTGTAGAGGTGAAGATGGATGATGAGAAAGATGCTGTGGCAGAAGCCTAGACAAGTCTTGACAAGTGAAAGTGAGAAATCACTTAGGACTCTGAGGTTTCAACTCTAAGTGATTAATTAGAAGGATAGTTTTGCCCTTGACAGTAATAAGAAAGTTTGGCAAAGGGATGATTTTAGGGGAGAAAGGCAGTAAATTGTGTTTTAAACATGTTTAGCTTGAGGGATCTATGGTGTATCCAGTTTGAAATGGATTGGCAAATGGAAATGCAGGAGTAGAGCTCAGGAGACAGTGAAGGTGCCCCTTCCCCATCAAAATACCTTATATTTTCATCTTTTATATACACTTAATTTAAATATTTTTATTCAAATTATGTGTATATGGCTGTGTCCTCCTACAGAATGTTAAGATCCTTGAGGGCAGAGACTCTTTCAGAGATTAATAAATGTTTACTAACTAAAAATAACAATGAATACCTTTATCCTATCAGTAAACTTGTATTTGGCAATGATCATTTCTTGCAGCTGGCAAAAGTCTTGATTCATTTCCACTCCATGTAGCTGCAATGCTGAACTATAAAGATAACCCTAAAATAAAAGGAAATGTAATAATTATAATAGATTAACTTTTCCCAGCTTCAGAAGAAAAGAAGACATTATCTTTAAAGAAAAAGGAAAATTTACCTAAAATAAGGAAAAATATGATGAATAAAGCCTAGAAAACTTTGATTATACATATAGATCACCCTAAATGTCAAATAATAAAAGCAAATTTATACTTTACTTTGGAATGTATTATGATTTTGAAGTGACTTTTCTTTGCCAAGATTTACCATCCTAATTATATTTAATTATATAACTATTAAGAAAAGGTACCATGGCAGAGTAATTAGGGAGCTTGACCCAGAGCCAGAAAATCTGGGTTCAAGTCCTGCCTCTGACCCATATTATGTGATCCTTTGGAAATCCCTTACATTTCTGGTACCTTAGATAATGCTAAGCCTCTAAGTTATAGAAAAGATGCTGACCTTCATTTGTAAAAGGAATGGTCTCACCTAGGAGTTCCTTATACCAATGAAATCACAAGTCCAGTCCTTACCCCCATTCCAACTATTATATTAGTTTTCTATTAATCAAACTGAACACACTCTAACTGTAGAGGAAGGTGACTGAGTAGTGAGTGACTTAGAGAATTAAGCCCTAAGATTTGGCAATTTATTCACATCAATCACAAAGTAGACTATCTAAATAAGGATAATTAATGACTATATATTTTAATCTATCCATTAAATATCCATTTTTTTTTTTGCCAAGAAAACCCGCAGAACAGTAGGTGCACGAGATCATGAAAGTCAGACACAATTGAACAACAAAATGTCCTAGAAATCTATGTGAGGAAAAAGGGAATTTATTGCCATTAATTAATCTCTACAATAATAAATAAGTCTGAGATAGTAGAGAGAGGGCTAGAATTGGAGTTGGGAAAAACTAGGTTCAAATCTCACACCTGGGATTTATTAGCTATGATCTCAGAAAGATCTCTCTGTCTCTCAAATGACTCCCTAGATTTTATTCACTAAACCAGAAGTTCCCAACCCGCAGTAAGGTAATCCCAAGAATTACAAGAAGCTTTGTCAAGAAGGCATAGGGAATATAAATATCTATATTACCCTACCAAAATATTCCAAAAACGGTAGCGTCAGTGAAAAAGTTTTGTGGATTGGAAAAAGAATAATGAGAACACAGGCACAGGGAGGGAAAAGGAAGCTGTATCTAAAAAACTTGAGACACTTTAAAAGAAATAATTGCTACTGACCAAAACCAAATAATAGCTAGCATTTATATAGTGCTTTATAAATATCTCATTTTATCCTTACAACTCTGGAAGGTAGGTACTAGTAAAAATGTCCATTTACAGATGTTCATCATTCCATAAACACCTCCCATCAAAAAACAAAAATCCACAAACCTCAAACCATCATTTTTGAGACGCTATTATTTTCTCTTGAAGCTTTCGTTGTATGTTAACAGGAAGAAATTTTACCATCAAAAATAAACCCAACATTAAAAAGTAAACTTTTAGATTTGTAGCAGATAATGATTCCTCTAAAGACATTTGAATAAACAGATACATCTGAATCTACTGCTTCTGTTCATATGTTTAAACAAGTATGCTCATGAGAATCAGAAGCTTCATTTCAATTATCTGGCAAAACTTTTTTAATTGTAGTATAAATAATGAATAAAAAATTATGTTAAAGCAATATTTAAGAAACCAAGTGTAACCAAAAGCTTTACAAACAAACTTCTTAAATCAAGGCTTTTTTGATCAATACAAATTAGCAAAAATAAGAAAAAAAGAAGACAGCACAGAAGTTAATCTACAAAAGACTAGCTATGTGGTACAAGTTATATTTAATGTTTTTATGCCATCAATACTTTTATAATTTGTAGGAATAAATGATACTTGTGTGACCTTGGACAAGTTACTTAACTTCACTAGGCCTCAGTTTTCTCACTGTAAAACAAGGGTGTTAAGACTATATGGTGTCTGAGGTACTTTCCTTCTCAAGATCCATGATTCTATGAGAGATTATAAGAATTGGTCTTAAGAAGAGAGAGCTCAATATTACTATAGAAGATATTAGAACTCACCTATCTGCAACATCTTTGATATGTCCAACCTGGTTGGTTCAATCTAGTGTACTGTTAGTCTAAGAAATTAAATTTATCTATCTCCTTGGATGACTGCAGGCAAAGTCAGCTGTTAGCATAAAAAAAATGCACATTACGAACATTGAAGAAGTTCCTGTACTAGACTTTACCGCAAAAAGTACTGGGCCAAGCCTGGAACCAACATCAATCAAGACCTTTCCAGACAGATCCGGGAGGACGTGCTGATAAATGAACTTCAGTTCCAAAGGGGAGAAGGAATGAGAAATAAACCCTGAAGAATCAGAACAGAATAAAATCAAAAGTTTTGCATTACTGCCAAGTATCTGCTCAGATACAAGACACTGCATGAACAGTTCTTTTACTTATATTTATCAAGGTATTTCTTAATCTGGTAAGTACCTAAAGTGAAGATTAATAAGAAAAAAATCAGGCTAATTTCTCACATTACTTCCAGCCGCAAACCCTTGTTGGAGAAGGGATGGTATTAACAATAACAGCTGGGATTTCTATAGCACTAGAAGGCTTATGAAGTGGGTTAATTATATTGTCTCACTTATTCCTTTTTTTGATCACGGCTTTCGGGTAGTCCAATAATTTTTAAATTCTCTCTCCTGGATCTATTTTCCAGGTCAGTGGTTTTTCCAATGAGATATTTCACATTGTCTTCCATTTTTTCATTCCTTTGGTTCTGTT
>CM053625.1:16667816-16690619 GCA_028646595.1 Phalanger gymnotis
TTTACATGCAACTGGGAAATAAGATACACAGGCAATGGGGCATAGAAATTTACCTTGCCCTACAAGAGAAGAAGTGAAAGGTGGATGGGAGGGGAGTGGGGGACAGATGAGAGGGCTGACTAGGGAATGGGGCAACCAGAATATATGCCATCTTGGAGTGGGCGGGAGGGCAGAAATGCGGAGAAAATTTGTAATTCAAACTCTTGTGAAAATCAGTGCTGAAAACTAAATATATTAAATAAATTAAACATTAAAAAAGAAAATACGCGCACACACACACACACAGAGGGCACAGGGTCAGTTGAATATGAAAAGATGACATCTAAAAAATAAAATTAAGCATTGAGAAAGGAATATATTGGGAGAAGGAGAAATGGAGAGATAGAATGGGGTAAATTATCTCACATTAAAGTGGCAAGAAAAAGCTGTTGTAATGGAAGGGAAGAGGGGGTAGGTGAAAGAGAACGAGTGAATCTTGCTCCCACTGGATTTGTATTAAGGCAGGAATAACATACACACTCAGTTGGGTATCATACCCTACAGGAAAGTATGGGGGAAGGGGATAAGAGGAGGGGATGACAGAAGGGAGGGCAGATTGGGGAAGGAGGTAGTCAAAGGCAAACACTTTTGAAAAGAAACAGGATCAAGTGAGAAAAGTGAATAAAGGGAGACAGGATCGGATAGAGGGAAATATGGTTAGTCTTTCATAACATGACTATTATGGAAGTGTTTCGCATAACGACACATATGTGGCCTACGTTGAATTGCTTGCCTTCTTAAGGAGGCTGGGTGGGGAGGGAAGAAGGGAGAGAATTTGGTACTCAAAAGTTCTAAAAAGAAATGTTTTTAAAAAAAAAGTTGTTTTTACATGTAACTGGAAAATAAGATACACAGGCAATGGGGTATAGAAATCTATCTTGCCCTACAAGAAAGTAAGGGACAAGGGGTTTGGGAGGGGTGATAAGAGGACAGACTCCTGAACATGGCAATAAGAATTTATGCATGTTGGGGGGAACTTTGATAGGTAACAAAAATTTAGCAAATTTTAATTTCTATATTGGTAATACTTAAAGGCATAGGGGCAGCTAAGTGGTACAGTAGATAAAGTGCTGGGCCTAGAGTCAGGAAGACCCAAGTTCAAATCCAACCTCATACATGTACCAGCTGTGTGACCCTGGACAGATCATTTAACTCTTATTTGCTTTAGTTTGTTCATCTGTAAAATGGGGATCATAATAGCACCTTCCTCCCAGGGTTATTTCAAGCATTAAATGGGAGAACTGTAAAGTGCTTGGTATAATGCTTGGCACATAGTTGGTGATTAATATTTGTTTCCTTATTTCCTTTCCTTAAAAGTAAAATTCACTTATTTTCAAAATAGTTTGTCTACAATCAACTGTTCCTTATCAATACTGGGTAACTGATACAGCAGAAAGGCAACTTGCTTCATCTCACACAATGGTATATATAATGATTAAAGGCTAGTAAAATTAATGATATAAATTTAGTATCAAAATTAGTGCTGTCAAATAACTTTCACTCATAAAAAGTTATCTAATGGTTTGATTCCTTCAAAGGCCTGATCTGAATGAACACAGTAAGTGTACAAAATGATTACTGGTTTTTACTTTTTCTCTCTTAACTGTTCTAATTATCCTATTTGTATATATTTGCTTGTTTGTTGCCTTCCTCATTAGATTGTGAGCTCCTTGAGGAAAAGAGTTGCCTTTTGCCTCTTTTAGTATTCCCCGGTGCTTAGGACAGTGCCTGCCATATAGTAGACAATAAATGTTTAGTGACTGACTGGTAAGAGTTTTGTCCTTTAGCACTTGACATATTAAGAGATGGCAGAGAGCTAATGAAAAGTATCAAGCTACAGGTCTCACTGCTACTGTACCTTCACACTGGACTCATATTCCAGGTCCAGCATCCAGCATTTTTGAGGATAAGATGCAGTATGGGAAAAGAGACATTACCTCTCCTTGCTAGCTGCTCCTTTCAATACAACTTCCTCATTTCCCTCCAGCTTTCCACACGATTGTTCCCTGCCAATTACTCTGTAGCAAACGTAAGAGAAAATCTTAGGAGAGATATGCTGTAACCCTGATTTCCAACTCGCGTTTTACTTTCATTGATAGCCATTCTCCTGCTTTGTCAAAACTCTGACAGTGACTGTCCTTCACCCAAATGGCCTAGGATCTTGAGAGTGGAACCCTGTATTTATGGCTTCTGTCAATGCATCACAAACCACAAAGTAACCCATGGTCCGTTTAATTTGGTAAGTGGTGTACAAAAGGAAATGTAGCAAAATTTGTTAACCAAGTTAAGATAGGAAAAGAATATAAGGAATTCTAAGCCCTACTCTATCCCCCTAACTAAAACAAGATTGTATCCCTGAAGGGCAAGGAGTAAGAAACATATCTGTCATTAATATTGAGTTTAAATCTTGGCTCTGACAGTTATTAGCTCCATGAGCATAGGTGAGTCACTTGAACTCCGTCTCAGATTTTTATCAATGGTAAAACTGGAAAAAATACTTGTACTCTCTACTTCATGGGGCTGCTATGAGGAAAGTGCTTTGTAAACTGTATATTCAAATAACTTCAGGACCTGTGATTTTATCACTTCTTAGGACTTCGTAATTAGTCCTAAATCCTTAATGCTATCAAATATTACAGAGAGGTCAAGTAGGATGAAGACTAATAAAATACCATTAGAGTTGATAATTAAGAGAATACTGGTAACTTTGGTGAGAGCAGTTTCAGTTGAATGATGATGTTGGAAGCCTGACTGTAGTGGATTTAGTAGAGAGCTAAAGGAGAGGAAGTGCTGGCATCAGATGAAGAAGGCTTTCTCAAGAAGTTTGGCAGATAAAGGAGAGAGAGATATAGGATGATAGCTAGCAAGGATGGTAGCATCCAGAGAAGATTCTCAAGGTTGAAGGAAAGTTGGACAACTTTATATGCAGCAGTGAAGGAATCCAGAGAAAGGAAGAGAATGAAGATTAGTAGCCAAAGGGATGATTGTAGGGGCAGTCTACTGAAGAAGAAAAATATGGGATCACGGGTAATCTTGGAAAGGAAAAAGGCTCTTCAGCCTGGAGCCAAAGGAGAAATAGTAATGAATGGTGTTAGGGAATTGTGAGAAAAATGAAGGAAAGCGAGAACAAAACAAACAACAGACAACAAAATTTGCAATGAGAGTGTGGGAGAAAAAGAGCAATGGATCTAGTCAGGAGAACGCTAGAAGAGTGTCACTGAAGTGATGAGATGAAGTAGCTTTAAAAGGCAGCAGAAGAGAAGGTTGAATAGGCAGAAATAGATCAGAGAACGTGATCTCAGGGAACTATTTTAGAGGCAATGTGGATGAAAGACAAATTGTGTCAATAAAGACAATGTTTAATAAATATCTGTTGCTACCCCAAAAAAATGAGAAGCAGGATGGTGCAGTAGAAAGAGAACTAAATTTACAGCTAGAAGAAGAGGGCTTAAACACTTGGGCAAGTCATTTAAATTATTTTTGGGTCTCATCTTCCTATGCTGTAAAATGAAGGGTTTAGGACCAGATCATGCCCAAGGTCCATTTCAGTTCTAAGTCTACATTGTTCTATGTAATGAAAATAGGAACCACACACTTTGCTTTCAAGCATACAGCTACCATTTAACCAATCCCACCACTTTAAATTTAGCTAGAATCATTAAGTAGCAACTGAAGTAAACAAAAATTTACTTTTTGAAGGGCTACTTGCTCCGAAGGAAGCATGGTTTCTAGGGGTAAGCAATTCCGAAGATCTTCTGCAATGTTTTTCAATATAATGTCATTATTATCGTGAATGAATTCATCAAAATCTCCTAAAAAAAGAAGCAGAAATATCACTTTTAATCTGCAGGCATAACTGAGTTAATGATTATTGTTCTTTATCTTTCATCTGAAAAAATACAACCTATAGAGTTTTTTTACTTTAATGTTTCCAACCTGCTGTATTAAAAGGAAAGATTTATGTCTAATACCATTTAAAATCTTTTTATAAAATCCCAAGTTAATTTAATTCTTAAAAAATATAAAACTTACACATTATTCTATTGACCCCATCATATGTAAACCAATTCAGTCTATTTGATTAAAACATAAAAGTACCATAGGCATTTTGGTATTCAGGATGTGATAATTCCATTACTTTCTTTCTGGCAAGAATGAGACTCCTATTAGATAGAGAGGGAATGAAACTCATGGACAGGTGAAAATCTTCTTTGATTTAGACATTAGACCTTAGGGTGCAACCATAAGACAGAACTGCTAAACAGTTGAGAATTTCCTAACAATCCAGCTGACTAGGTTCTTTCTGGATCTAAAGGTAAGGAACTACTTGGCATATGCAAGTAAAAGTTTGAACGATTTAATGAAGATATTTGAGAAAAGACACACCAGGATTAAGTCTCATCAGCCAGTTACAATGGCTTCCAGCATTCCATATGCAGAATACAGCAGGCTCATTCAACCAAAAGAACTCTGCACCATTCAGGATAACAGTGAGGGTTAAACAATCCAATTCCCTTTTATTGCCTAGCTCTATTAGTTGCATAGACAAAGAGGTGTCTAGAACATTTATTTCAGTGGTCATTGGTTAGTCTGCATGAGGCCCATGGCTCAGACTGCATACTTCTAGTGCCCACTTATATTAGTTTAATATCTGGTACAGGAAACATTTCTAGGACAACGAGATGGGCTCCTCCCCCTCTTTGTTTTGGATATCCAAATGGAGATAAACACATATATACCTACGTAAAAAGCTTTCCTATTGCCAATAGAATCTGAGTTCTAGCTATGAGAAGTAAAATAACCCAAAAAGGAATGAGTATCAATAAATCTATTCCTAGCTCGTGAACATTATTTTTCTCTACAATATAGCATTCAAGCTTTACGGTAGCTTACTGATGCCATCAAATTATCTATTCTAAGTTATCCATAACTCATTAAAGATTTTCAAAGATCAAATAATAAGGTAAATAGTTGGCATAAATTATATAAAGAGGCAGTCATGGGTTATGATCCGGAGTTGTGAAGAGTTAAGTTCAAATACCACTTAAGACATTTGGTAACTGTGTGATACTGTTTAATCTCTCAGCCTGTTTTCTCATATGTAATATAAAGAAAATAGTATCTATGCCTCACAGGATCAAATGAGTTAATATATGTAAGGTTTTGTAAACCTTAAGCTCTATATAAATGTTAACTATTATTATTTGCTATAATAAGCTTTATAACAATTATGGTACTATGCTGCACAATTCAATCAGGAGTTGTATTTCTGCACTGTTTAAATTGGCATAAAATACAAAAATATTGTTTGGAGAGCCAAATTTGGTCAGTAAAAATAATAGCTGGCACTTAGAGAACTTTTTAAGTTTGGGAAGTGCTTTACATAGCATTATTTGACTTGAATGTCATAATAATCCTTCGAGGTAGGTACTATAGGTATAATTACCCCCTTCTTAGAGACGAGCAAAGTAAGGCTCAGAAGGTAAGTGACCTGCCCAAGGCAGGATTCAAACATAGCCTATCCTGACTCCTAGCACTGCATTGCCAATAGACCATTACATGATAAGAGCCTAATGCAGCGCTCCTACTTCAGAGGAAATAATTAAACAATTTTATAATTTTTAGAGAAGTTAACAATTGCTGGGGATAAATAAAACCAAATATAGTTGTATCGGGTTAGTTATTACTTATCTATGCTACCTACAGAAGGAAAAGAAGGGGATTTTGAAAGAGTTTCATGAAGCCTGCTCCTACTCCATCCTTATAATCATCACATTTCTAATATATACCTCCTCTGGGTTTATATCCTCCTCCTACCAGCCTGGACATTAATCTTCCCCAGGAGCCCATACCCACTTTGTTGGAGATCATTCATTTAGAGCTCAAAGGGACCTCAAAGGCCATTGAGTCCAAGTCCTCATTTTACAGATAAGGAAACTGAGGCACAGAAAGGCTAAATTAAGGATTTGCCTAGGATTATATAACTACCATACCAGAGTTACCATGAAGTCCTGGAAAGCACAACCACTGCTTACAGAAGGCTGTCTTTTAAGGTGGCCCCTCTTCCACTCCCAATTCCCAATGAAAGCCATTCTGGGATTCTGTCCCCTATCCTTCTCTCCATCTTCCTATTTTCACCATGGGAATTTTATGACATTTTAAATTTTCTTTTTTTGGGGGGGGGGTACGATTAGCTTTCCTTTCCTCCCTGTTTCTTCCCTTCATTGCTCCTACTCAACTATGCCTTCCTCCATTCCAAGTTTGAGAATCTGAGGACACAAAGCTTCCTGTAGTGGGTAAAATTTAGCTGTGACTTGAAGCCAAGGAGGCCTGAAAATGGAGATGAGAAAAAAATGTTCCAGCTTAAGGACAACCACTAAGTTGTCAACCCTGAGTCAACCTCGGGACAACCCTGAGTAAGAAGATGGAGTGCCCTGTTTGAGGAACAGGAAGGACTGAAATCACAGAGTGGGGGTAGAAAAGTAGGGTATAAAGTATAAGGCTGGAAAGGTGGAGATGGCAGGTTATGAAGGGCTTTGAATGACAATCAGAGGATTTTATATTTGATTCTGAGAGTGACAGGGAGGCACTGGAGTTTGAGTAGTAGGGTGACAATCAGACCACTTTAGATCACTGAGCGCTGAGTAGAGGACAGACTGGAATAGAGAGGGACTTGTGGCAAGCAGATGAACCAACAAGCTATCGCAATAGTCCAGACATGAGGTGATATGAGTCTTTACCAGGGTGGTGGCAGTGTCAGAGGAAAAAAGGGGTGTATGTGAGACATATTACAAATGTGGGGACAGGGCGCACGGACGGAGAACAAGGAGCTAAGGATAATGCCTAGATTGTGAACCTTGGTGACTGACAAGATATAGTGCCTTCAACAGTAACAGGGAAATTTGGAAGGTGGAAGGGTTTGGGAGGAAAAATAATGGGTTCAGTTTTCTGAAAGGAATTGGGTCAGACATGACTGAAATGACTGAACAATGGACAAGTTATATATGCTCTGCTGTTCATCTTATTCATTTTTGCTTTGAGAGGTCTGATTTCTGACCTAATTTCTATTCTAAATTTTTTTTCCCCATAAGTATGTAGACTGACGATACTGGATTTGGCAGATTAAGGGATTGCTGGTAACTTCTCAAGGAATTGTTTTAGTAGAGGGATGGGAACTGATGGTACTATGAGAGAACATGTACTATGAACTACCCAATTTGAAAAGGCAGGATTAAATAAACAGAATGTCATGTAACAAAATGGGGTTTGGTACCCCAATCCTTTATGGATCACCATTATGTTTCATCTTTCTCCCCACAAAGGAGTAAAAATAAGGGGATTTCTTCCATGAAAAGATATGTTCCAGGGCTTTTTACATTTCTTTGGTTTCTGCTGTCCTGCAAAATACACAGAACATAGGATTACCTTACCTAAAATTTTATCTTCTCAGCTGTTGCTAAGTAATTTGCAGATTAAACACTTAATAAATGAAGTCTGTCTTTATATTTATACCTGTAAAATTTCATCTTATTAGAGTCGACTCAGTGCTCCTGACTCTTTTTAGAATTTGATTTTGACATCCAACATGTTATAGTTAACTCCCCCCAGTTTGGTGTCCTCTGAGTATGCTATCTATGCTTTTACCCAGATCATTTATAAAAATATTAAACAGCATAAGGCCATGAACAGATCCACAGGGTACTGCCCTGGAAACCTCCTGCAATGTTAATACAGAACCACTAATAATAACAGCAGCTAGCAAAAATAGCTAGCATTTAAAGTGTTCTAAGGTTTATAATAGTTATCTCATGATTTTCATAAGCACCCTGCGGGATATTATCTCCATTTTAGAGATAAGGAAACTGAGGCTAAAAAAAGTGATGGGACTTGTCCAGGGTCTCCTGACTCCAGGTCCAGCTCTCCATCCATAACACCACCTGCTGCCTCTATTAACAACTTCATCCTTAAAGTCTGGCCAACCAGAAACTGTCATCCTGCATACACTGCTCTAGCCACAAAACCAGGACAAGATACTTTTAGCGTTTATTCTGCTAAAATCTAAGTGAACTCTATCTAAGCATTTCTATGGTCTACTAGTTTGGTAACCTTATTCAAAAAGGAAATAAGGTTAAGAGTGACTTGATCATGACCAATCCATGGGACTTAGGGGCAGGAGTTCCATGTCTACTCTGGTCCCCACTTCCACTCCCTCATCCTCTTCAATGAGAGGGAAGCAGGAGGGAAAGGAGCATTGGGACTAAGGAGGTGGGTGTTTCTGAGCTGCTTTGAAATTACAGGAAGAGTTTCTTGAGACTATGGAGAAGGCCAGGTGAGCATCCAGGTAGAAAATGATGGAATCACTGCTTCCCTTTCTTGACAATTTCTAACCATTGCTTTAATGATCTGTTCTAGAACTGGGAGATAGTACTTGATATAGAATGAAGTGAGCAAAATCAGGTGAGTAATTTATATGTAAGATGGGGTATTGACTGAGTCAGGCACCACACTGCAACTTGTATAGTGGTAACAAAAGTGGCAAGGGGAAAACTATAAAAGAGTTGAGAAGTCTGATCAAAGTAGAGCATCTCTCCACCAGAAGACCTATTTTGATGAGGTATATTTTCTACCTCCTGATTAAGAGGTGACACACCTTTGGCACCAGTATGTACAAAAAGAGATACATTTTTGGTCATAATCAGTATACAGATTCATTTTGCTTGGCTGTCCTTATTTGTTAGAAGGGTTTCCTCCCCACCCTCCAGTTTTTAATTGGGAGAGGAAGAAGAAAATTCTGGTAGGAAAGGGTAGGTAGGGGTAATGATACTCAAAAAAAGCCATTGAAACATTTTTCAAATGCACAAAGGAAAGTAGAGAAAAGTTCAAAAGAGGCACAAACATGCAGGACAGTTTTTAAAGTAATTGGTTTCATTTTCTACCTAACTTTTTTTAAAGGCAAGCAATAATGAAGGGAGAGTTATGTCTTCCAAAGAGAGGTTTAAAAAGGAGATATACCTCTCTTTTTGCATTCTACTCTGAATGTGGAAAAATCCTCATTAGTTTTTTTGTTTAAGTTCAGAGTAAGAAAAAGAAATAAAATAATACAATAGATTAAGTGGCAGTACTCTCAAGGGCAGTAGGTAGTACATGACACGGAGATAAAAGGGGGAAGCCCCAGCTCCCCCCAAACCTTGCCTCAAGGCAAGGCCAAGATAAGAGATGCATTCATTAGGTTAACTGAAAACAGGACCTTGGTTTCTTAAATGACAGCTCTTTTGACCCACTTATATCAGTCTTCAGAGCCTCTTATTCTTTTCCTCCCATCTGTTACTGCCAGCTCTTCCAATACTTAAAGACACAGATTTTTAAAAAACATATATAAAATCTAACCATATAATAACAAAATTGCCCTGCTCTTGATGACTGATTTCTAATTAAAATTCTAATTGAATCTAATTTTAATTAATAAATCTAACTGATAGATTACTAAAATAATAAATGAAAAAATAAATAATAAATCTAATTAAGTCTAATTTCCTAATTAATTCTAATTAAAATTCTTATTAATTTTAACTAATAGTTAGCAGTCTGCAGATTCTATCAACCATAACCTATTTTTCAAAACTTCTGGGCAGTTTTCTTGCACGGTTATAATATCAATTAAGTTGGGTGTCTTTGATTGAGTCTTATTAGGTGCTAAGTCCCAGGCCCAAATCCACATCTATTAGGTGCTAAGCCTAT
Organism: Phalanger gymnotis; assembly: GCA_028646595.1. Classification (NCBI taxonomy): domain Eukaryota; kingdom Metazoa; phylum Chordata; class Mammalia; order Diprotodontia; family Phalangeridae; genus Phalanger; species Phalanger gymnotis. The sequence goes on from CM053625.1 coordinate 16,677,594, forward strand.
GAGGGCATGAAGCCCTCAGGGTCCTAAGGGGAGTTGCTGAGACCAGAGCCAATAGTAAGAGCTTAAGTTCTGGTGGCTTTGATGACAGCTAAAGAGTGCATAAAAAGAGAGAACAGAGCTATTTGCTTAGGGCTCTCACTCTTGGAGGTGTGCCGATGTGGAGACTCTGGGCAGCTGTAGTTAAGAGCCTTCCAGATATTCGCACTTTGTTAAACTCTGGTAATTGAGATTTGAATCAGACAAGGTCTGTTGATGTTTGTAATTTGTTTGTGTTTGCTCTGAAGTTCAGGGTGCTGGCTTTTGCCCCTGAAATAAGGGAATGATGTCTGTATGTTGGATTGTTAACCCTTTAACGTTGCTTTCCTTAGTAAAGCAGATCAAAAGAACCTGGGTTTGCAGCTGTAAACTGGTTGTTGTTGGTTTTACACAGCCAGAGCAGCTGCTAGCTGAATTATTGAAACAACTGTTTCCCTCAGAATGATCTGTTTGGACTTCTAAATTTATCATGTTTTTCTCAGAGAGCTATAATTCTTAAATACAAGAGCCTTCCTGAGCTCTCCCTTTCTGTTGTTTGTGCGTTATGTCTCCTCTTTTCCAGGCTAAACATTTCCAATTCAGTTATTTCATTTCAAGTACAATTCCTTTATTTCACAGCTAAGTGAACTGAGGCCCAGGAAGACTGAGTGACTTGCCTAAGACCACACACTGCAGTTGAGATTTGAATCCTGGTACAATTTCTACCAAGTGGCCTTATTTTCATTTTTTCAGATAACAAAGTGAGAGTCAGACCAGCCAAGTGACTTACCCAACTTCCCAACTGGTAAGAACTAGGATCTTGAGTCCTCCTCTTTGCTGATACCAAGTGCAAGAATCACCCTTTCTACTATACCCTACACACACAGATTAACCACCAAGGAGGACACTCCAATACTGTAAGAATCTCTGCCCTCCCCACTTCTAGCCCCTTCCCCCAGTATCTCTGCTGTTACTCCTAAGTAGGAAACTGAAGTAAACCTTACAGCTTACTGACTTTACAACTTTATATAGCTACAGTGCCTACCAAGGATGGGCAGCCTTTGACCTTTTATTAAGGGGATCTGTTCTGTGAAATTTGGGTTCAGTCAAAGGGCCAAATCTGAAGGCCTAGAGGGCCACATGTGGCCTCTAGCCCCTGGTTCCCCACCCCCAGACTAAGAATGAGAGCTTGCATATAAAAAGTTATTCTAAATTGGGGGAGAGGGGAGATTTAAAAACAAAACAAAAAAAAAAGGTTAACATATGACTTATTTTTCTGACACACTGGTGATTTCATAAGGGACCTGCCCTCTGTAGTAACAGGGAAGACCGGGGTGTGGGGGGAGCAGAAAGGAAGAGAGCATTCAGGAAGAAAGGTAATGAGTTTTGGACATATTAAGCTGTCTACTGGACGTCCAGTTCATGTCTGAAAGGCAGCTGGAAACGCAAAACTGAAGGTCAGCAGAGACTGGAGAATGAAAGGTATATTTGAGAATCACCAGCATAGGGATGGAGCTGATGAGTTCACCAAGTGAAGTAATATGGAGGGAGAAGAGGGTCCAGGATAGAACCTTGAGGGACATACACGGTTAGAAGGCAAGATCTACAAGAGGATCCAGCAAAGGAGACAGAGAAGGAACAGTCAAATAGGTAAGAAGTAGGAAAGAATGTTGACCTAAAAACCTAGGAGGAGAGAGTGATCGACGGTGTCCAAAACTGTGGAGAGGTCAAGGAGAATGAAGACCGAGAAGAGGCCTTTGGATTTGGCAACACTACTAACTTTGTAGAAAGCATTTTTGGTGGCCTGATTGTAAGAGATTAAGAAGAGCAAGAGAAGAGAACATGGAGACACCTTTTGTAGACAGCCTTTTCAAGAAGTTTAGCTATCAAGGACAAAAGAGATATAAGACAATAGCAGGGACAGAAGGATAGGAGTTTTTTGAGGATGGGGGAGACATGGGCATGCTTGTAGGCAGCAAGAAATGAGTCAGTAGACTGAGAGAGATTGAAAATAAGTGAAGAGTGGAGATGACAGAAAAGACAATCTGTTGAAGAAAATGGGATGGAATGGGATCCTTTGAACAAGTAGAGGTGGTTAGCCTTGGTAAGGAATAAAGCCACTTCAATCTTCACAGAATGACATCTTGGAGTCCTCTTTGATTCATCCCTCTTTCTCTACCCCTCAGCCCCCTCCCCCCAATCCAATCAATCAAACCTTGACATTGAGGCTGGGTAACTGATTGATAAGTCCCTGGTCTGGACCACTTTTTTAAAGGAACCCTGGCCATGCTATTCACTAAATTTTCTGCTCAACTCACTCATCATATTGAACCCCACATGCCCAGCCTTACTAGCTTGTGATCCCAGGCAAGTCATTTAACCTCAGGTTCCTCATCTATAAAGTGGGGGTAAAGAAGATTCTACTCGGCAGGTTTTTCGTAAGGATAAATTGAAATGACACACATAAATAGGTTCCAACCAATTTTTCCAGTCCTATCTCAGGGACCTTTCAGTAACACATATTAAAAATTTATCCTGTCCTATCTTCTACATTAGACTACAGATCATTCCTATTTTGGACCTGCCAGAAAATTTTCTGCCTGTATCTTCGGCACACAACCTCCAGCCAGAGAATGGTCTCCCTCTTCCCTGCATGTTATGGTTCAACTTCGGGCCTCGCTTTTATACGAATCTTTTCTTAAACTCCATTGGTAAAAGTAATCTCTCCTACCTCACCTTCGATTTTTGTGGTCCTCCAGCCTTCTTCTAACACTTTGCCACGCTCTTCACTAAACCGTGTTTCCCCCTCCAGCCAGCACCTCCTCTCCTCTGCACTTATTCCGTGTTCCTTTTCTTTATGCTCATAATACTGTTTTTTTTACACTTAAGTATTAAGGTGCCGCATTAAGGGTTTACAGAACTGAATACAGACAAAAATAAAGTGGGGGCACAGGGAGCTCAAGGGACTCATCCAAGGGAGTGGGAAAAGCTATACACCGATTCCAGGGTATTTTTCCAGAGCTCGGGCTCGGGCCACGGCCAGCACAGCCCATCTCTCAGCGCCGAGGAGGGCGACGTGCACCCGGGGAGCGCCACCAGGCCCTCGGGGGCGCACTTTATCCCCAACCGCTCAAGCGCGTCCCCTTACGCGTGGTTCGCATCCAGTCTAGAAGCGCAGGAAGGTCCGCAGGAGACACGGCTCCGAGGAGCTCCAATACCGAGCGCCGGGCAGCAGCCAGATCCATCTCAAAACCGGGCTAGGCCACTTGCCCGCAAGTCTGTAGCAGCGGGGTGGACAGCAAGAGCGCACACGGTGAAGCCACCGCAGGAAGAGGCGGGGCCTGGGAGGACGTAGCCCCTCCCCCCTCATCCCCGCCGGAACCCCGCCCCGCGACTTGTAAACTAGGCTTCCCCCAGGTCCCAGAGTCTCCGCCCCGGAGGCCTCGGCCACAGCCGGTGCCAACGTGTTAGCTCCGGGACGGGCTCTACCTAACCCGCCCTTTTTATATTTCTTTCTTTCAGGAGGCTTTGGGGTTTTGCTCATTCGTCGCCTTCTGGGATCTGGTGAACTGCTCCCCGGCCTTCCATTTATACAGAAAAAGTCCGCCATCAACTTTAGAAGCCGGCGGACGACCCGGGATCCCTCCACGGAAGGTAAACATCCCAGCTCTATTCCACGACTTGCCCCGAACAGGAGGAAAGGAGTGAGAGGCAGCGCTGGGCCGGCAGCGGAAGTAAATCCCCTACCGGAAGGGGAGTGTTACGGGGAGTGATGACGTTCCTTCGTTAGCCGGAAGGTTCCGTAGTGGTTGTTGGGGTTCCAGCTGGTCCAGCCTGAGTGGGCTCTAGTCGCAGGGGCGGAGGGTCTTGTTCCCATATTCGCTGGCAGGAAGCCGGGCGCTCATTGTTCGGTTTCTGCCCGTTCCTCTCTCTTCTTTCCGGGCGGAGCGGGGCGACTTCGGAGGCTGTGGCGTTTACTTTGCCGGTCCAGGTCAGTATCCGTTCTCCTCGTTCCTCTGTCCACTGAAGGGAGGCCTGGGCAAACGAAGGGTGCCTAGCGTCCACTAACCTGGCCTGGAATCAGAGACGCTGTGGAGGATGGAAGCATTGAAGCTGGAACTCAGCATCCATCTGTCATTCACCCAACAAGCATTTATTAAGCATCCACTGTGTTTCGGGTACTGGGATAGACATTGGCAGTAGAGAGATATAAACTGAAACAGTCCTTGCCCTTAAGGAGTTTAGAGTTCCAGAGGGCTAGAGGAGGAGTGTAACTACACAACGTCTGTTGATAACTTTTGTGTGTATGTATATATACACATCCACGTATGTACACAGACGTATTTCTATATATATATATTCGTAACTTTCAGGAGGAAGACACGTCTAATATAGAGTGACATAAGGATTGTCAAAGGAATGGAACTGACATGGATAGATATGAGGAAAGGGCGATTGTTAAGGGAGCTTTGGTCTGGGCAGCTAATGACTTGGAATCACAGGGATTCTGGGTGTAGAATAGTAGGTTGTCATTTTCTTCTGGTGCCCTAGGCACCAGACCTGCTTCAGCTTCACATCTCGTCTAGCCATGCCCCTTGGCTCTCTCACAGTTACGTCTTCCTTTTTTGTGTGGTGTTCTCATGTTAGAATATAAGTTCCTTGAAACCAAAGCCTGTCCATTTTTAAAAAAGTCTTTCTATTAACAGTGCCCGGTGCATAGTAAATGCTTAATAAATTCTTTCATTCACAGTCACTCAAAGGAGATTAACAGTCATTCAGATATTCAATAAGCATTTATTAAGGACCTACTAGGTCTAGGCCCTGAGGGTACAAGGACAAAAAAGGTCCTCCTGCCCTCATGAGTCGCTTACATTTAATAGGTAGAAATGATCTGTACTTTGGGGAGTCTCAGAAACACAAACTACTGTGAGAAAGGCCTCTTGTAGGAGCCTTGAAGGAAGACAAGGATTCCAAGAGGTAGAGGTGAGAAGGGAGATCATTGCAGGCATAGGGGACAGCCTCTGCACAGTCAAAAGAGACAGGAGATGGAATATGACAAGCAGCCAGTAGGGTAGTTTGGATGGAATACAGGAAGAATTTGCGTGAAATCAGTTGAGAAAAATGGGAAAAAACTTTTTTAAAAAGTTTGATTTTTTTACATCATACACATCCCTTCTCTTTTCAGAGAGCCAAATGACTGTTATGTAGCTTTTATATAACAATAAATTTAAATTTTTTTTAAATGTCAGCAAAATTAACCACATAAAAAAATCTGACATATAGAGGAGGACCCATAGTTTTCCATCTCTGCAAAGCTTGGTCGTTATTTCACATCATTCAGCTTTGATTGTTACTGTAGTCATAGTGTGTAATAGTTTCCTGGTCTGTCTGCCTCAGTTTGCATCAGTCTTAACGTGCTTCTCTATTTTATAGTCACCATTTCTTATAGCATAGTAATATTCTATTACTTTGATTATACCACGTTGATATACCACAGTCTGCTTAGCCATTTCCCACTTGAAGGGCTTCTACTTTGTTTCTAATTCTTTCATACTACAGAAACTGCTGCTGTACTTTGGTGTATATGGATAGGATCTTGCTTTTTGTTGTTGACCTCCTTGGGGTGTAGTGGGATCTGGGTCAAAAGGTATGGCACTGTAGTCACTTTCTTCACATAATTCCATATTACTTTCCAGAATATTGTAGTAATTCATATCTCCACCAAAAGTGTGTTACTGTATTACTTCCCACCTTTTGTCATCCTTGACAATTTGGATGTGAGGTGAAACTTCAGAGTTATTTTGATTTCATTTGTCTTAGTAGTTATTTTGAGCAGTTTTATGTTTGGTTGTTAGTAGTTTGCTTTTCATTTGAGAACTGTTCGTATTCTTTGTACAGTTATCCATTGGGGAATAGTTTTTATTGATGTTAAATTCCTAAATATCCTAAGTATCTGATCTTTACCAAAGGTGATTGATGCAAAGATTATTTCCCCAATCAGCCACTTAACTTCATAGCCTGGTTATATTAATATCGGTTTTTTCAGAAGCTTTAAAATTTTATACATTTGAAATAAGCCATTTCATCCTTTGTGATTGCTCTTGTCCCTTATTTAGTTAATACTTTTCCCTCTAGCTATAGCTGGCAAAGGTACATTATCTGTTTTTCTTCCTCATTTTTTTCTATAGTGACCTTTAATATTTAGATCATGTATCTATTTTAGGATTATTATATTACATGGTACATAAGATGTTTACACCTAATTTCTGCTGAATTGCTTTCTAATTTTTTCAACAATATTTGTCAGATAGGAAAGTCTTATGAAGTGTGTAAAATAGCACACCGATGACTTTATAGTTTAGGGGCATTGAGCCACTGAAGATTCTTGAATATGACATGTTATATTCAGACTCCTATTTTAAGAATATCAATTTTGACAACCTTGGGGAGGATAGATTAGAGAGGAGAGTAGCTGGGATCAGGGGCTGTTGCTACAGTCTAGGTAAGAGGTGATAAAGGCCCAATTTAGGGTGGTAGCCATGTGGCTAGAGAAGAGACGTATAATCCTTAGAATTCTTCAAAACTCAACTTAAGCCCCATTTTTTAAATTCCCCCAACAGCTAGTGACATCCTCCTCTCAAATTAACCTATGATTATTTAATATATGCACCTATGTACATACCTTTCTTTTTTTTTTAAGTTTTCCTTGCCTAGTTTTTTGTCAGTATTTTTTCTTCTTTAGTACTGAAACTTAAATACACAAAAAAGAAACATGTTATAAACTTAAATATTGAAACTTGAATACAAAATAAGACAAGAAAAAAAGCACATCATGTGCACAGCAGAATGTAAGAGAGGATTCAAAATATGTAGCAATAAATTTCAAGAAAGCCCATATAAGTACTATGTGTTGTATTGAGAGCTGTCCATCTTTTCTTTGTTTCTTTGTAAGTTTTCTCTTGTTCTCTGCCATGCATTTTTTACTTTCTTCTTTTTTTCTCCTTCTTCCTCCTCCTCTTCCCCCACCCCAAGGCTACAACATATACCTAAACACATACATACATAATATATACATACACACATACACATATACCTTCCCTAACAAATCCTACTTATGATACTTGTTTTCATATTCGTGCATATCTCTTATTTCCTATCCCTCTAACTCCTCTACTTTACTTCTATCTACTACCTCGCCCTCCAATTAACCTACCCCCCCCCCCAGGATCTCTCCCTTATCTTCCCATTCCCATAAATCTAAAGACTCTTTTATACCCCTCTTTGACCTATTCTCACACCCTCCCGTCTAGAGATCCCTCCCTTATCCTCTTCCCCCCTGCCTATTTCCTTGGTTTTTTATTTATTCCTGAATTGAGAAGACTTTTATACTCTTCTAGGTATATATGTATTGTTCCTTCTTGAATCCATTCCTGTTGTAAGTAGGTTTCTGGAACTAACAGCCCTCCTCTCCCACCTATTTCCTCAGTGTCAGTTCTTTCTCACCTCATTTGTATAAGATAATTACTGTTTTTATTTGTTCTTAGAGTCCCAGGGGTGGGGAACCTGCAGCCTCAAGGCCACAGGTTGGCCCTGTAGGTCCTCAAGTGCAGCCCTTTGACTGCATCCAAATTTCACAAAACAAATCCCCCGAATAAAAGGATTTATTCTGTATAACTTGGACTCAGTCAAAAGGCTGCACCCAAGGACCAAGAAGGCCACAGGTTCCCCACTCCTGTCCTAGACGGTTTTACTTTTTGAAATCATATCATATAGAGGTTTACCCCAATCTCTCTTATGAATTACCCAGTTACTAAAAACGATTTTAGACATATGTTTTACATTTTACATACATAAAAGATAAAGTCTGTCCTTATTGAGTCCCATGTAACTAGTCTTTGATACGTACCTTATATTTCTCTTGGCTCTAGTATGTCAAATTTTCTGTTAAGTTTAGGTTTGTTTGTTTTATTTTAACAAAATCCTGAAAGTCTGACAGTTCATTAAATGTCCATTTTTTTTTCATTCAGGATTATGCTTAGCTTTGCTGGGTATGATATTTTTGGCCAGAACCGCAGTTCTTTTGCTCTTTGATATGTGGTGTTCTAAGACCTGCAGTCCTTAATGTCTCTACTGCCAGGTCTTGTGTGATTCTAATTGTGGCGCTGCCATATTTAAATCGGTTTTTTTTTTCTTGCTGCTTGTAATATTTTATCCTTGAGCTAGGGGTTTTGGAACTCGACTAAAATGTTCCTGTGGGTTTTCCTTGTAGGATCTCTTTGAGGTAGTGATTGTTGGATTTTTTTCTATCTTACTTGCCCTTCTTGTTGTGATGCTTCAGGACAATTTTTCTTTAATTATTTCTTGTATTACTATATCAAGATTCTTTTTTTTTTTGATCATAGCTTTCAGATAATCCAATTATTCTTATATTTTCTCTTCTTGATCTATTCTCCGGATCATTTATTTTTCTTATGAGATGTTTCACATTCTCTTCTATTTTTTCATTCTTTATATTTTGTTTTATTATTTCTTGATCTCTTATAACTTCACTGACTTCCCCTTCCCAATTCTAATTTTCAAGGAGTTATTTTCTTCCAATCCAGTCCCACTCATTTTACAGATGAGGAGCCTGAGGCTAAGAGAGGTTAAGTGACTTGCCCAGCTAGCAACTAGCACAACTAGCAAGCATCTGAGACAAAATTTGAACGCAAGTCTTTATGATTTCAGCTCCAGCACTTTATGCACTACTACCCAGTGCAGCTTCACCAGTAGGAAAGACAGTGGTTTAAGTTGAGGCAAGAAGAAAAAGGAGAAGTGGGGAGAGAGATGAGGCTCTTGCCCAAACAAACTGAACCAAACACAACCACCAAACTGGGATTATGTAGAAGATTTATGTTTTTTTTTTTTAGTAAGACAGCAATGAGTCAAAATATATAACCTGAAACTTATTATCTTTAAAAACGAAGGGGTCATAACTAGATTATTGCTAAAGCCCCTTCTAACTTTTAACCTATATGCTTCTAAATTTTGAAAAAGAATTTTTTTTTTCAGAAGCAAAAAGTATTTTCAGCCTACAGACCATCTGCAGCAAGTGTTTTTAAAGCTTTTTTTTTTTTTATGTCAGGGGCCCCTTTGGCAGTCTAGTGAAATCTCTGGACCCCTTCTGAGAGTAATTTTTAAAAAATTATTATTAGCACTAAGTTACTTATTTATAACATTTATTTTTTTAAAAGTTTTTTTGAGTTTCAAATTCCCTCCCTCCCACCACCCTCCAACCTCTTAAGATGGCACACAGTGTGATATGAGTTATACATAGGAAGTCATCCAAAACATATTTCCATATTAGCCATGCTGCAAATAAATAAAAAGATAGCTAGGTAAGAGATAAATAAAAAAGCAAGAGACATTAAAAAATGAAAAAAGTATTCTCTCTCTGAAGGTAGATAGAATTTTTCATCATGAGTCCTTCAGAATTGTCTTGGATCATCATATTGATCAGAGTAGTTAAGTCTTTCACATTTGATCATTATTACAATATTGCAGTTACTATGTACAGTATTTTCCTGGTTCTGCTCACTGTACTTTGCCTCAGTTTATGTAGGTCTTCTCAGATTATTCTAAAACCATCCTGCTCATCATTTATTACAATACGATAGTATTCTGTCACAATTATATACCCCAACTCATTCAGCCCCATTGATAAGCATCTCCTCAGTTTCCAGTTCTTTGCCTACACACAAATAGAACTGCTATAGATTTTTGTACATATAGGTCCTTTTCCCTTTGATTTCTTTGGGATATAGCAGAGTAATGTTTTTAAACAAAATATATTGGATTACAAAAACAACCAATTATATTAAAATACAGATATTAAAATATTAAACAAATTCATAGGCCCCAGGATAAGAACCCCTGATTACAGGGACATGTGAAGTAGCTAGGAGAGAGCAGTGACACAAAAGTCAAGAGACAACAGAATATCCAGGAGGAGGCAGTATCAGAAGCTAAAGAGAGACTAAGCAAAATTAAGTCTGAGAAAAATATTTTCATATTTAGCAATTAGGGGATTTTTAGTTTTCATAGGATCTTGGGGCCAAAGATTCTAGAACTGAAAGAGAGCTCAAGTCTCTTTAATTTGAACACTTTTCATTGAACTCTTTTTATTTTATAGATGAGGAAACTAGAGGCCCAAGGGGATTAAGTGTCCCACCCAAGTTCACATAGTAAAAATTGTCATTGAATTTGAGCCCAGCTTCTTTGACTCCAGAGCCAGTGCTTAGTAGGCATTTTTTAAAGCATCGGCATTATAGTAGACACTGGAGATACAGACAAAAATGGTATACTGCCCACCTTCAAGAGGCTTATACTCTAATGGACATAAACCATGGTAACCTTGAAGCAAATAATTTCACTTGAGTGAGGTTTGGAAGCTAGACATAAGTGGGTGGTGAAGAAATTGGAAGCAATGAGTTTTAAGATGGCTTTTGCTAGAAGTTTGACTGTTAAAAAGAAGAGGGCTATATATAGGAGGATAGCTTCAGGGGATGACAGGCTTGAATAAAGTTTTTTGTTTTTTTTTTAAGGATGAGAGAGGGGAGGGAGCACGGAAAAACCTATTCCCGTTTGTATGCAATATATAAAGAAAGATGGAAGATCAAATGATGAAAGAGGCAAGTTCTTGGAGTAGATATTAAAGGCACAAGTAAAAGGGTTGGCATCATTGAAGAGAAGGGCCACTACCTCTTTGTCTGAAGTGGGACATGTAAAGGACAGAGTAAAGGAAAAAACAATGGGGGATGATGTCAAGAGGTTTTAAGGTAAATGAGGGAAGGAGCTTAAAGCCAGTCCCCTCTTTTCCTTATAAAGTAGTGGGACAAGGTCCTCTGCTGAGAGAGAGGAGGTAGGAGAGGATGTAGGAGATGTGTGGAACAACCAGTGGGAGGAGGGCAAAACTGAGTCAATTTGGAAAGAATAAAAAGATGCCATGCAGCTTTCATGACCCATAGGGATTATATTTGATGAGATGAATTTGCAGTGGATCCAGACTTTGCCTTTTCTACTTCCACAACATTTCTCTCATGTGACCCCTTTTCCTTTCCCTTTCGGTCTGTTAACACAGCCACCGCTTAGTTCAGTCCCTCATCACCTCTCACCTAGATTACTGGAATGGACTCCAAATTGATTTCATTACCTTGTCTTTTTATACTCCAAGCTATCCATTACACAGCTCCCAAACTGATTTTCCTCAATCACAGATCTGACCATGTCATCACACATTTAGTAAACTCTAGTGGATCCCTGTCTCTAGGATAAAAAAGAAATCTTTTTTTTTTTTCTGTCCCTTTGAAGGCCTTCACAGTCTTGTCCTAACCTATCTTTCCAACCTCATTGGATATTACTTTCCTTCCCACACTATGCTATCCAACCAAACTCTACTTCTGTCTGTTCCTCATACCACTCTACACAAAATCCTTTGTAAGAGATACACCATCAAGCAAAATGCATTCCAACATTGAGCATGTCCAAAAATATAAGTTTCATTCTTTATCTTGAACTCTATGTCAGATGGTAGTTGTCCATTGCATTGATCAAAGTATGTAAGAGTTTCAAAGTTTGTCTTTACAGTGTTGCTGTTATTGTATAAATTGTTCTCCTGGTTCAGCTTACTTTACTCTGCATCAATTCATGCACTTCTCCCCAGGTTTTTCTAAAATGATCTCTTTCAAGAGAGGCTACTAGCAGTTGGAGTGAGATCAGGAAAAGCTACATATAAAGGGATAGTGGTACTTGAGCTATTTATCTTGAAGGAGGAGTGGGATTCTATAATGTGTAAGAGAGGAGGGAATATGCTTTTCAGGCATAAGAGACTATTGAGTGTGAAAAGAAATAAATGAGAGGTGCTGCATCTTGTTTGAAGAATGGAGGGAAGACCAGTTTGGCTGGATTGTATAGTAAACAGTAATGCTGGAGCAATAATAGGTTACATCCAGGTTCAAAAGGGATTTAAAAAAACGAAATTTCTGTTTTATTCTAGAGGCAATAGAGGGTCAATGGAATTGTTTCAGTATAGAAGTGACATGGTCAGATCTGCTCATTAGGAAATCACTTTGGTAGGAGTGTGGGGCATAGCCTGGATTAGGGAGAAATTTGAAGCAGAGGGACCAAATTTGAAGTCTCTCACAGTAATCTAGGAGAGAAGAGTCGAGGAAAGGAGTCTCTCAAAAAGAAGTTGCATTCGCATGTATACCGTGCCATAAATAATAATAAGAAGAAGAATAAGAGTAACCACGGTAACAATATAGATTTGATCCATCACAGTATCAACTTGTACAGGTGGACATTCCTATATTAGTAGCATTGAAACCATGACATGGATTGCATAGTAGTCAGAGTAAGACAGTGAGTGACTCATGAAAAGAAAGACCACCACTCCTTTAGAATATAGAATGATCTGTTTATGACATGATTTCTAAGACAGCTAATAGTGGTGTCACAAACAGCATTGTGACAAGGTAACTAGAGAATAAATTTATGTCTGCCATTTACTTGGAAGCAGAGTAGTTACGTGAACAATGATAGTTTAGTAATAAAGTTGGACAAGTAACAATGTTTCACTCATTTCCTGTGAAGTAACCACTCTTTCAAGTATTTTAACTTCACAGTAAGTAGATCCTTCTAAACTGTGTGACCTTTGGGCAAGTGAGTTAACCTCCCCAGGCCTCAGGTATGCTCACCTTTAAAATGATGGAGTTGGATTGGACCAATAAGCTCCCTTTCCAAGTCTAAGACTATGAACCTCTTATTTGGAATGAATTCAGTTGTGTATGCTTGCTTTGTCTTTGTATCCTCAACTCCTAACGCAGTGTCTGGTACATAGAAAGTATTTTAGAAAATGTTTGGTTCCAAAGCAAAATACGGATTTTCAATAAAGTAGAGGACTTTCAAGCTTTCTCAGTGAAAAGACCAGAGCTGAATAGAAAATTTGACTTTCAAACACAAGAATCAAGAAAA
>CM053625.1:16691119-16743825 GCA_028646595.1 Phalanger gymnotis
ACACTCAATTGGGTATCTTACCCCACAGGAAAGAAGGAGGAAGGAGATAAAAAAAGGGATGATAGAAGGGAGGGCAGATAGGGGGAGGAGGTAATCAAAACCAAACACTTTTGAAAAGGGACAGGGTCAAGGGATAAAATTCAACAAAGGGGGATAGGTTAGGAAGGAGCAAAATATAGTTTAGTCTTTCATAACATGAGTGTTGTGGAAGGGTTTTACATAATAATACACGTGGAGCCTATGTTGAATTGCTTGCCTTCTTAGGGAGTGTGGGTGGGGAGGGAAGAGGGGAGAGAATTTGGAACTCAAAGTTTTTGCATGCAACAAGGAAATAAGATACACAGGCAATGGGGTGTAGAAATTTATCTTGCCTTTCAAGAAAGTAAGGGAAAAGGGGATGGGAGGGGAGTGGGGTGACAGAAGGGAGGGCTGACTGGGGAATGGGGCAACCAGAATATATGCTATCTTGAAGTGGGCAGGAGGGTAGAAATGGGGAGAAAATTTGTAATTCAAACTCTTGTGAAAATCAATGCTGAAAACTACATATATTAAATAAATGAAAAAAATTTTTCAAAAATAAAAAAAGAAAAACGTTTGTTGTATCTTTTTAAATGCCCCTTTTCTTGTCATGATTGTTTTAATCATTCTCTCCCAGAGGTGTTTTTTACTTTCTTTCCTCTATGTTTTTCCTTATTCTTTTTTACTCTACTGGAATACTTTTTTTTCTCTTTTTCCTGAAGAGGACAAATTTCTAGCTAGCTATTCAGAAAGATTTCCAAAAAAAATCTCATTTAGAATCAACTAAAAAGAAATCCCTAAGAACATAAATTGTTTGAGACAAAACATCACTATTTGATAAGAATTGCTGGGAAAACTGGAAATTAGTTTTAGACCTACATCTTAAGACAATAATACACTACTGCAATAAGCTCAGATGATAATAGTAGACAATAATAAGTAACCTGAATATTAAAGATTAAGGTATAAGAGAAAAAGGAGAAGAGTATATCAAAATATCCAGTTAACTTTTTATAGCAGTGGATAGAAGAATTCTTAACCAAACAGATAATAAAGGCAATCAGAAGAATAATTTTGATTACATGAAATTGAAAAGCCTTTGCACAAGAAAATTAATACAACTAGGATAAAGAAGTCAATTGGGGGAAGAATAGTCTTTGCATCAAAAATTCTGATAAGCATCTGATAGGGACCAATTGAATCTGTGATTTCATTGTTATGTGAAATTCTAGGATGAAGAACCTTCCTATACTACCTTCTCTGCACCATAGATCCACAATATTTAAGAAATTAACTTTAAAAGTTGTTACTCGATGGACAAATGGTCCTAGGATATGAACAGATAGTTCTCAAAAGAACCGTAAAGTATTAGCAACCTTCTGGAAGATTGCTTCAAATAATTACTAATAGGAGAAATTCAAATAAAAACAACTTTGAGGATTTGCTCCCCCCGCCCCCCAGTTGTCAAAGATGAGAAAAGGTGGGGATAGTATTGGAAAGATTGTGGCAGAAGGGAACATACTCATAATTTGATGAAGCTATGAATTGATCCTCATTTTGGAAAACAATTTGAAATTATGCAAAGAAAATGACTACAGGAAGTCAGTGGCCAAAAAAGGTCCCATCTATATACAATACATCAAAGTATTAACACTTTTGCTATAGCAAAGAGCTAGAAACAAAATTGAAGTTCATTAGTTGAGAAATGTCTAAACATATTGTGGTACACGATGTAATCAAATATTGTATTAAGAAATGATGATTATGTATAATAACATAAGACATATGAACTGATGCAGAGTGAAGGAGAACCAGAAAAAAAAGGATACACACTGAATACAATATTGTAAATGGAAATATCAACACATCAATCAAAATCGAATACTATGAAACAATGAAGGCCAGGCTTGACACCAAAGAAGAGATAGGTGAAATTATCTTCCTGCTTTGTTTGCAGAGACTGAATGTGGTTCATTACTGCCAGGGTTAGTTTTGTCCAATTTATCTTCTTTGTTATAAGAACTTTGTTATAAGAACTGGCTCTCCGTGATGGTAAAGAGATGCAATGGGAAATAACAGGCAAAGTAATATCAAAGAAATGTCAATTTATTTTTTAAAAAAACCATCTCCACAGGCAAAGACAAAGAGACATAAGCATAATTTCTAAAGAAACAAAAACTTGTTTCATAATGGTCTTGTCCACTGCTTACTAACTGCTAATTTCCCTTTTAAAATTAGCCCAGTATGAAATCACTTCTTATCTCATTAGGGGAGCAATAAGGTTGTTTTTTTTTTCCTCTAAAGGATAATTTAGAATCAGACTGTTTGAGCTCAAAGAGACCTTTAGATATCTCCAGATTTGGTAGGTATAGATAGTATATCTGGCTGGCAGAATGAATAAGTAAGGGAATACATCTCTTACATTTTTGTTGGTTAGATGTATTTATAGTTAGTCTGTATAAGGCATTGCACTGGAAACTGTAGGAGAACTGGGACTAGAAACCAGGTCTTCTGATTTCCTAGCCAGAACTTTTCTATAACACCAGGCTTCCTTTTAAACCCTGAGATCTATGTCTTTTGTCTTTGTGTTTGAAGCCACAGGGTTGTTTTCTCTGTGACTTTTCTCTAAGGAAGGAGACCTCAGAGCACTGTCAGGAGCCTTATTCTCTGGTGCCTTACTTCCATGTACTGTGCTTGGGAAATGGAGCAATGATAATACTGCCCCTGTTTAGAATGTCATATTTTGTCATAGGTCTTTTCAGAATTTCTCGTGTTTATTTTGTCCTTACAAAAACTTTATGAGGTAATATGACAGACAATAGGAAGGGACCTAGCTTCTGGTTTTGATTGCTTTGCAGCTAACTTGTATGAACTTGGGCAATCTGTTCCTCTTCTTTGGGCTTTCAGCTTTCCCATCTGTGTAATGAAGAATTTGTACCTCATTTTTATAGGTGTTTTAAAATCCTTTTTTCAACTCGCAGTTTACCTTCATAGATATTATAATAATCTCCATTTGATAATTTAAGCCCAAGAAATCTGACAAAATCTTACTTAACTAGTGACATACCTGGGACTTGGGAGAGCAAGATCCTTGTCTTAAGATCATTAGCAAAAACAAAACAAAACAGGAAGGTCCTGGGCCAGGGAAGCTAACAAGTAAGAGTCGATAGAGGTGTCATGCTGGGCTACTGTTTCTACTTGGGCAAGTATGTGTATATGTGTTGAGGAAGAATTTCTGAGGGACTAGGAAAGAGTTGACTATTAGATAAGTTACTATTAACCTTGAAAGACTAGAATTTTAAAATTGCTTGAAAGCTGGAGGTACATCAGTTTTCAAAGTGCTTTTTTATTTTTGTTCATACAGCAAAGAAAATAGAGTGGGATGAAAATTATATATATTATATACATATAAATTATATATAATTATTAATATTATATAAAATTATGTTGTACTAATTTTATGTTACAATATAGTAATATGATATATGTACATATGTATATATATATACATACATAGCAATAAACATATCTATATATATGTATGTCAGGGCCCACAGTGCGATTTTATGCGGCCTGCCTGTGGGCTTTAATTTTCACGAGTGAAAAAATAAAATAATAATTTGCATAGAGTGCATATTAGATTTTTTTAATTCCATCACTAATGTTGATGTTAATTTTCTTTGGTGTTTTTGAGCAGTATTACAGACAGAACATATCACACAGAAGTTTCAATCAATCTGAGGGATGCATTCCGTCTGTGTGATGCAGACTACTCAGTATGCACCTACCTTTATACCGTTGTTGTGTTGTCACTTTGTTGTTTTGTGTTTGCTTTCACGTTTCATGCCTTTGCCTGTCATATTGATGATGCGGGTTCCTCCACTTTCTATTAGCGTACTGTATTTTTTATTCTGGGTGCAGCCCTTGAATAATTATTTTATTTTAATGCGGCCCTAAGATAATCTAAGGTTGGACAGCCCTGATAAATATTGTGTTATTTGATTCACTTGTATTTTCTGGTGCTGTAGAGATTGTAGTAGATAGAGACCATGCTCAGTGAGTTGGGAAGGATTTGAGGAGGAAGGAACTGCAGATGAAAATAAGAGTTCAAAATTGACAAAAGATGAACATTTCAGATAAACAGCAGTAGATATCAGGTGTAGGATGACTGTTTTCTTGACCAAGCACCTGGTACTGCACTGAGCGCTGAGATACAAACATGAGAAAAAAAGACAGTCCCTGCTCTCAAGACAACACAAAAGACATTTGAAAAGGATGGGTAGGGAAAGGGAAGTGGAGTTAGGTGGTGGGTGTGGTGCAGGGGTCATGATGGCTTCCAGAGTAGAGCAGCCCTATGGGAAATGAAGAAATGGCTATCCTGGAGCCAGTAGGTGAAGGGTAGGAAGTAGTTCACTTGTTTCAGTCATATCCAGTTCATATTGGGAAGGTGGGGGTCCTTAAGTGGAGTTTTGAGAACGAGCTCTTCAATCCATTTCCCATTCAGAGGGGTCCCAAGGTAAAGGGTACTGCTGAGGTATGAGTACCACGGCTGATTTGATCTTGAAGGAGGATGATGTTTCTCCGGCATGATGTAGTACCAAGTAGTTCAGCCAGGTGGAAAAAAAGAAATTGTCACTACTCAAAAGACTAACAAAGTATGGATGAAGGGAGAATATTCCTGTAAATGGAGTACCAGAGAGACCTGTGACCTCCTTTTCTTATCTTCTTAACTGGAAACTATTTCATTTGCTGACCTTCTCAATAAAGGGGGTGGAGAAGGAAGGAAAGAATGTGGAACTCAGTTTTAAAAATGAATTGTTTTTACATGTCAGGGGAAAATAAAATACTAAGTTAAAAAGAATGAAAGAATTGTAAAGTGAAGCTTCCAGTATTTCTTTGATCTATTCCACTAGACGGAATTCTAGATAGACTCTTCATTGCTCTTCCCTCGCTCACTACTTAATCTCCTAGGGCCACGAAGCTCTGTCAGATGCAAAAATGGTGAAAGAGAAAGCAAGGAAGGTTTTGATTAGAATTGAAAAAGGCTAGAGAAAAATTGATAGTACTTGACTTCTCATCTACTTGATCTAGTTCAGGCACAGTAAACTTTTGTTTCATTTGCTTTGAAAAGTGCCCAGATGTGATCTTCATAGTAGTGGATAAGTGAGTGCAGATGTCTCAGAATGTTGTTTCTAAGTGTAAAGGGAAACGCAGGCCTACATTTAGTTTCTACAAAAATATGGACCAAAGTTATGTGAATTTTCTGAAGCCAGCAAGGAAGTGCTTCAATCAGTCATTAATGAAGTGATCTAATGGTAGATCCTAGGAACATTAATAACTGTCAGCTCTAAATTGTAGCTTATCATTTTTAGATCAAATATAACAGATTGAGTGTATAATCAAGTAAGGTTTGACTATAAATGAAGGCAAAATGTGAATCCTACCCTTCGGGAGAAAAAAATCAAATGAAAGGCCTTTCTTGGTATATAAACTTCAGTGTATGAGCAGCAACCTCAAAACTTCCTTCCTTGTCAATGATGCTAAAAGTAAATAAAGAATTGTCAACATAGTGAGTAACAGAAAGACTGTGAGCTAACAAGGCATTCACCATAAATCGTCACGTATAATAAATGCTGTGGATGATCTTTTTTTTAATGGAGTTAGCTGTGTACTTTTTTGTTAGGTTTTTTTTTTTGAACTGTGGCTTTTCCAACAGTGGCAAGTAAAATCTAGAATAAATACTTTCTTGGTATGATAGGATAAATATACCTTCTGTTCCAGAACCTATTTTTAGTATCTCTTTTTTGCGAGGTATAACAAAGAGATTCTTGTTTAGGAACTAATAATTTCCTTAATGCTTAATTTTTTTTTCCTTCTCTAAGTAGTCTCTTCAGAATCATAGTATCATAGATTTAGAGCTAGAAAGGACTTTAACTATCATCAAGTCCCATTTCCTTATTTTACAGATGAGGAAATTAAGGTCAAGAAGAGGTTAAGTATCTTGCATGAGGTCTTACAGCCAATAATATCTGAAGTGGTATGTAGACCCAGGGCTTCCTGACTCCAAGTCTAGCACTGTATCTCCTGTAGCAAGCTGCCTTTCCAAAATAAAATCTATTGCAAGGGGCAAAACCAGTCTCACCAAATCCAGTTTTTATAATTATTAAAAATTGGCTAGAAAATTCAAATTTGGGGCAGCTAGGTGGCACAGTGAGTAGAGCACTGACCCTGGACTCAGGAGGACCTGAGTTCAAATCAGGCCTCATTCACTTGACACACTTACTAGCTGTGTGACCTTGGGCAAGTCACTTAACCCCAATTGCCCTGCCTTCCTCCCTCCAAAAAAGAAAAAGAAAATCCAAATTCACATTGTTTGCATTATGATACTTCTTGCTTCAAGTCTTTCTTTTTAATGTTTTTTGTTCTTGTTTGTTGCTTTTTAAGGTTGTATTAAACTGCCAAGATGGTGTTAGCAGATCTCGGAAGAAAAATAACCTCAGCACTACGATCATTGAGCAATGCCACCATTATCAATGAAGAGGTATGTTATTGGTTATGACACGAAATTTTATAGTGGTGTCAAAATCAAATAGAAATAAGGGGCTGCTAAACCATAGTAAGGATCCCTGTAGACCACATATTAACATTACCTGTCTTTTATTGCATTTTTATTTATTTTATTAAATTATTTCCCAACTTCTTCATCTGATTTCAGAGAGTGTTGTAGGCTGCATTAAGCCTGTGGGCCCTTGTATTTGTTCTTCTGAGGTGAAGCAGGAGCAGTAGCACTGGTACTACTTGTGCTCATGTTTATTTTTATGAGATTTACTTGTCATGCAAAATCCAAAAGCTGAGCATAGAGTGTAAGATTATTTTGTCAGCTTATTTTTAGCCTCACTTTCTTAGAAATAATTAGTTAAAACTTTGGCACAAAAAAGTAGATAATACTCCCTTTTGACATTAACTTAGTTCTAGTGTTGTTCTCTCCCTTTCTGATCTAACTACTAGGCCCGCCTAAATTTGACGCCTCATCTCCTCCTGCTATAGAAGAATACGTTAAGCTTTAAAACGTATTCTTTTGAACATTCGTTAATCTCAGTCCCTTGTCATCTCATTTCTCCCTTTTCCTGACTGTTGATGGAAGTATATTTCATTTCCTATGTAAGTTCCCTTATTTTTTTTTAATTTTTAGAAGCTGATATTACCTAGGATCTGTGAAGGTTCTTATTTTTAGTTTTACTATTTTCATTGTAACATATTCTCTCCTGGCTTTTGGGATATTGGAATATCCATAACTAATACCTAGAGAAGGGAAGAGTAATTAGCATTTTCACAAATTATTCTTTACATATATACTTCATGCAAACAAGTAAATTGTTTTTCTGACATTCTGCCTTGGCTATATTCTACAATTAGCTATTAGCAAATAAAATTTGTTAAATTTTTCAAGTATATTTTAATTTTGTGAGTATTTAATTTTGCATCAGGGGGCCAGACTCATTCTACACTTTAATATGTTATTACTGCTCAAGACATATAATTATTTTAACTTATTTAATTTTTAGGATTAAGTATAAATGAAAGAATAATGTTTCCTGATTTTTCCTTTCAGTGGATATTGGCAGATAACATATGAAACTAGTAGTATTTAACCTGTCTGACCCTATAAAACTTTTATTTTCTTTGTGTGAATGACAAGGAAAATTGATGCCAGAGGAGTACTTGATAGGAAACAGTGTAACTATTGAGTGGTCAGCTTCTCTGTTTTTCCTTCTGTGGTATACATTGTTCACTGATTGATAGGTATCAAAGCCTGGACACCAAAGGCAGACTGCCTAGGTAAACTGTAGAGTTAGAATTACCTTTAAAAATATACATACTCTGCATCAGAAAGTTCTATTCTTCGTGATGTAGTTTTATATATGTGTAATGGTAAAGCCTCTCATGGATGATAACATACAAGAAACACAATTTTCAAACCTTATATAGGGGTTTCTTTCTTAATAGCCCAAAGAAGGAACTCCTGGAATAGAAGGGCAGGGCCGTTTCCACAAAAACTTTTGTTTGTGAATATGAGTAGAACTTCATAGGCCTTCAGGGAGCGTGCTTAGTTAAAAATAGGGAATGTACATTTATTGTTGTGCTAGAATAAAAAAACCTCATCGGCCTTAAAAATATAAGGTTTTCCATACTCTAATTTGGAACCTCTTATTTCTTCATTCTTAATCATTGAAACATATCAGTCATGAGAAGTTGAGCTAATTTCAGATTAGCTAACTTCCTGCATAAGGTGCTTAACTTTTTTGGTGATAATTTTTCTTATTTGTAAAATAGAGATAGGGCTAATGGTAAAGGCTAATTGATGCCTTACCATGTTGTATGCATTATTTTTGTAATGATTATAAAAGTTTGAAAATATTTATCCAAATGAATACTGCATGTTTTTAATTTGTATAAATATTTAGTGCATTATTTAATTTTGTGGTTTTTCTGAATTCCTTGTTGGTCATTGTGTTTGTCCTTTGTTCTCGAAGAGGACCATGACATCAGGGAAATGATGATGTGACTTGCAGTTGACTTTTATTTGAATACAGGAGGGCTGTGCAAGGTCACCAGCCTCACTTTCTCCTCCAGAGCCATCAGTTGATGTGTTTATGGAAAGATTTCTTGAATGGTTACACTAAGACATTCACTAATAGCAGTTTCCTCTAAAACCAAATAATTTGTTCTGAGAAATTGTTTCATTTATTTTCTCTCTTTAGAAGTCTAAATCCCACAGTTTTGTTTTTTTTTTTGGTGGGAAAAATTTGATTATGCTTGTTGAGTACATTCAAATACTAAAAAAGTAGTTGATCATTTCCCTTCCTCCCAAAAAATGTGACTGTAACCATTAAAGTACTAATGTTACAAAGAAGCAGTTGTGTATATGGCACCCTATGTTTCTTATATAATTCTTAGAAAACATGTCATTACCTATATAGTTCTCTAGCAGAGGCTGTTCTGTAATTTTAGAATTTTTAATTGAAAAGCGTGATGTATGATTATAAATCCTGAGGACTTGAAACTTGTTTGCCCTTTAAACTATTACATTGAAATTGAGTCATGAAATGATGATAGTTAATTCATTGTAGAATAAAAATAGATTGTCTTATCTGAAGGCTTAGCAAAGGATAATGATTAAAAATAAAAGTACTTTTCCTTAATGCGATCAAAAGTATCTATCTAAAACTATTTTTTATAACTACAGGACATCCTTTCCCGTTAAAATTAGGAGTAAAGCAAGGCTACTTACTGTTACCCCTATTCTTTGGTCCTAAAGTACTAGATATAGGAAAAAGGAAAGAAAGTAAAATTAAAGGGATAAAAATGGGCAAAGAAGAAGCAAATAAATCTTTTTTCAGATGGTATGATAGTGTATCAAGAAGACTCCAGAAAATTCAGTCCATGAAAAAAAGTTAGTTTCCTGATAATGAACAGGAAAAAGAGGGTTATTGTTCTTTTATTACACCAACAATGATTTGTATTTGACTCAAGATTAGTTATCCCTCTATGTTGACTTTATATTGTTATTGCAAATCAATGACAAAAAAATTCGTACTGATAAAGTAGCAGAAAAAAGGTAAATCCACAAAAATCGTTAGCCTTTCTTTATGTTGCCAACAAAACCGAGGAGGAAAAAATGGAAAGAGAAATGCCATTTAAGAAAACACCAAAATAAGAAGGTAGATGCCTGTCGAATGGGGAAGGGCTAAACAAATTGGGGTACCTAACTGTATTGAAAATTACTGTGTTGCAAGAAACGATGAATATGATGAATACAAAGAAGCGTGAAAATGTATGAATTGACTAAAGAGTAAAGCAGAGCAAAAAAAATATAGATAATGACTTTTGTTGT
Source organism: Phalanger gymnotis (assembly GCA_028646595.1). Lineage (NCBI taxonomy): Eukaryota > Metazoa > Chordata > Mammalia > Diprotodontia > Phalangeridae > Phalanger > Phalanger gymnotis. Next base: position 16,701,033 of record CM053625.1, read on the forward strand.
GGCTCAGTTGTTTTTCAGTTGTGTCCAACTCTATGACCCCAGTTTTGGAGTTTTCTTGGCAAAGATACTAAGGTGGTTTGCCATTCTCATTTACAGGTGAGGGAACTGAGGCAAACAGCATTAAGTGGCTTGCCCAGAGTCACACAGCTAGTAAGTGTCTGAGGCCAAATTTGAACTCAGGAAGATGAGTCTTCTTCACTCCAGCTGGCACTCTTATCTACTGTGCCACCTAGCTATCCCAGACAATGGAAATGAAAAGAACAACCACACACAAAAATCAAAAATGAATATAGCAAAATTATGTAGATCAAGTATGATTCAAAAGAAGAACAGTGAGAGGATACCCCCAACCCATCCCTTTGTATAGGTGGGAGGCTCTCTTTGCACACGTTTTTAGACTTTTTCACATTGATCAATTGTGCCATTTTTTTCCTTCCTTCCTTGCTTCCTTCCTTCTTCTCTTCTCTTCCCTCCCCTGCCCTTCTAAAATACTATTTGTTATATTGGATGGCTCCCTGAAACAGGTAAGGGGAAGGATATTGAATAAAAGATAACAAAAGACCTAAGTATATGGGAATTAATCTCCTAAGGTACATGTGAGAATTAGATAAATACAATGGCAACAAATTCTTTACAGGTTAAAAAAAATAATTGCACAAAGACTTGTTTATAGCTGGGCAATACCAATATATTTTTAAAAATATACTCTCTGAATTATTTAGTGTTGTATCAATTGAATTACTAAATAGAATTTGACAAAGTGAAAAATTCATTTGTAATAAAAGGTCAAGGATGTCAATTGATATAATAAAAAAAAAAGCAGAAAGGGGTAGAGCTTGGTGCTATTAGATCCTAATTCTAATTACTAAGCAGTATTTATCAAACTGTTTGCTGCTGCATTAAGAATAGGAAAGCAGTTCAGTGGAATAAACTAGGTAAGTTAGCCCTGGAAATACAGGCACATAGTAGTATAATATTTCATAAACCCAAGAAGATAACTAAGGAAGGGATTTGTTATCTGACAAGAACTGCTGGGAAAACTGGCAAACAGTCTGGTGAAAAATAGATTTAGGGGGCACAGTGGATAAAACACTAGCCCTGGAGTCAGAAGGACCTGAGTATAAATCTGGCCTCAGATACTTACTGGTTGCATGATCCTGGGCAAGTCACTTAACCCTGATTGGCCCTTCCAAAAAAAAAAAAAAGAAAAAGAAAAATAGATTTAGATCTGCATCTTAACCCCACAATAAATTCTAAATGGATAGACAATCTATTTTTTTTAATCATCATAAAAATTTAAAGGAACTTGTAAGGATATTTTTCATCATTATGAACAGGACAAAAAATTGTTTCCAAAGTTAGGATAGGAAAAATCATAAAAGACAAAACAGACAATCTTGATTATCCAAAACTAAAAAATTTTGCCCTTACAACAGTGCAACTAAAAGTGGAAGAAAACATGTAGATTGGGAGGGAAACCTTTTTTACTGAAGACATCCAAAATCAGTAGATAATTGAAACAAAACTCTCAAACAGAGAAAAGGTTAAAGGATTTGAGCAGTTTTCTAAAGAAGATATAAAAACCTGTCAATAATCAAATGTTTAAGTAAAAAATGTTCACAGCTGCTAGTAGAGAAGAGTAAATTTCAGTCACCTTTAAATATTATCTCATAATCATGAAGCTAGGAAAGATGTTAAGAGATGAGAAAATTCACTGTTGGAAGGGGCCTGTAAGAAGAAAGACACAATTAGTGATGGATGTAGCTTCGGATGAGCACAGTCATTCTACAAAACAATTTGGAATTGTGCAAAAGAAATTATTGAATTGTTTATGCCCTTTGGTCCAGAGAGCCTACTTTTGAGACTATACCCCAAAGAAGTCATTGATGTCAGGAAGAGACTCTCATATACAGAAACATTCATTGCAGTGGTACTTCTGACTAAAAAGTTATTTAAAAAATATGTATGTGCCTAGTGATTGAGGGATGGGAACAGTTTATTGTTGAGGAAGGAGAATAGCTTAACAAATTATGTTTTATGGCTATAATGGAACCATACTATTCTGTAAGGAGTGAAAAATATGAAGAATTTGAAGAAATTTGTGAAGATTTATATAAAGTGATGTAAAATAAAGCAAACAGCTAAAACAACAATATATACAATGTAAGTAAAGTTCACATTGAGAAGCAGCAAAATACTTTTTAGTTGGGTTTTTTTGCCTTTTTTTTTTTGGAGGGGAGAAGGCAGGGCAATTGGGATTAAGTGACTTGCCCAAGGTCACACAGCTAGTAAATGTGTCAAGTGTCTGAGGTCTGATTTGAACTCAGGTCCTCCTGACTCCAAGGTCAGTGCTCTACTTACTGTGCCACCTAGTTGCCCCTTTAGTTGTAGTTTGTACAGTGTTGGTACTATTGTCATGGTTAAAGGATATATCGCTCTTTCAAAGATTAGTAAACTCTGAGAAATATGCTTTATTGTAGGGGTGAAGGGGAGCATTGTTTGGGAATTTGGTAAGTGTCATGCTAAAATGTATCAATAAATTAAAATAATCTTAAGGGCATTGATTCTTTCATCTTCCTATGCTTTGTAACAAAATAGGGTATTGCCTTACCTTTTTAAACTAATAAATTAGAGTGATTTTGTGACCATTGCTTTTTTTTGGTTATGATTGAAATGAAAAGGTGGTGGTTTCTAATAGCAAGTTTTATTTTTTAGGTTTTAAATGCTATGCTAAAAGAAGTCTGCACGGCCTTATTGGAAGCTGATGTTAATATTAAGTTGGTGAAGCAACTCCGAGAAAATGTCAAGTAAGTTAAATAAAGTCAAGTAAAACAAAATTCTTGTTTGTGCTGTAGAAAGGAATTACCTAGAAACTACAGAAATTATTTACTTGCAAAAGAAATTTAGGGTAAAAAAAATGTACTATGTTCAAAATCTGGGTATAGTAATACCCATGCTACCTTCCTCACAGGGTTGTTTTGAGGCTTAGATTACTATGCATATATCCCTATGTAAATTTTAATTTTTTTACAATTCAAAGAACAAACTACAGATTATCATTCTACTGGCATAAATGGCAGGTCCTTTTTTAATGGAATTTTTTTGTTACTATTCAGCTTTTGAGTGTTTACTTAGAAATTTGAGGGTGTGTTACCTTTTCTAGGTGATTTTAAAGATCCAGCTAAGCATCTTCTGTACCGAAGAGTGTGAGTCTAGCATCCCATAGCCTTCTTCTGCCTCCCTTCAACCTTCCCTTACATGTTGAAGAAGGAAGTAAAGAAAGCCATCTGGTCTCGATAATTATAATATTCCCCTAAAAAGTAGATCTGGCTGTGGCAGAGCAGATAGAACATAGAATCATTATACCTTAATCAAAACTTCTCTGTTCCTCTTTATACTCAAGCCATTACTGTTTAGAATGTGTGACTTGAGTAGCTGGCATAGTATATAGTACTTTTCTCTCATCTAAAGCATTTAATCCTGTTCTCTGAATGGAAAACTTAAAGACACAAACTTTCAGGATTCTGTTGCATATTAGGACAGTGGTTGTAATGCAGCCAGAACAGATATTTTAACTTTTTTGATTTAGAAAGTTTGAAAAATAGTGGCACACAATTTTCTTCTAATATCTTTCAATAAAACTTTTTGATTTCTATTCAGATATAGAATTATAGCTCTTGTAACAGGAAGGGATTTCAAGAAATCATAGTCCAGCACCCTTCAGGCAGGTAAAATGGAATTATTATCATTAACAGTTAAAGCAACTAAGTAATAGGTACATTTTCTGTAATAGTACTTATCTCTTGTAAATTACCCAATTTTCAAATTGAAGGCCATGCATACAAAAGATTGAATCTTTCTGAACATTTTTAAACTATACTTTCAAATAGACTGGCATTCTTTGGTGGGAACACATTTTGGGGAAGGTGGAAATGGCTTAACTGCTGTTTTTTCTTTTATTAAAAAACCTCAAATACCACTGTTGTGTAGGTCTGCTATTGATCTTGAAGAAATGGCATCTGGTCTAAACAAAAGAAAAATGATTCAGCATGCTGTATTTAAGGAACTTGTAAAGGTAAAACTATACTAAATATATGCTGTAATTCTCTGCATAGATTAAATGGCTAAACCTAGACTAGTGTTAAAAATAGGAACAATGCTTATATAGTATAAAACATTTATTTAGAACATTTAATCTAAACTTTAAAAGGAAAGGACCATTTTAGCCATGGAATATTCAGAGATATTATAGGTCATTGTGAATCTACATGTTCCTTAACATTATAGAAAAGAAAGTCTTGAGAAGTTGTCTTTGAGGACAAATTGTGTTCATTAAAGCCTCACTAATTCAGACTGATGTAGAGTACAGTTGGATTGTACAATATTGGAAAAATTCCATTTTTATTACCTTTTGTATACTTAAAGTAACCAGGAGGGTATTAAATAGATGCTACTTAATACTGATCTTGCTTTTGTCTCTAAATGAGTATTTAGTATTTAGAGTATTTAGAAATAGTTTTTTAAGTAGGAAAATATCCTTCTTCTATTTTCATTACAGTTTAATTTATCAAAGGCCTTTTTTCATTGAGTGCCAAAACTTCATCCCAGCCTCTGTCTAGATTCTGGCAGTGAAACCTGAATTAGTGAAATTGTATTATATAGACTATCTTAGATTTATTAAAAAAAAAATCCATACTTGCAAATCGATGATGCTGTTCTATGGGAACTATTATGAAAAAACTTGAAGTTTTAAAATAATCACTGAGTTTTGAAGTAGAGGAAGAATAGAAAAGAGCAGTTTGGAGGGAGCTGATTTCCTCCCTTTAGCTTCTCAGAATAAAAACATTTTTCTTTGCACTGCTTGAAATTTATCATTTTGTTAAACTGATAGAATTCCACCAGATAGAGATTCATTTGTAAATGCCATTCAGGGCTATACATATATAAATAAGAATTGGTTGAATTATAATAGTAAGCATTTATTAACTGTTTATTATGTACTGGACATTGTCCTAAGTGCTGGGGATACAAAGAAAGGCAAAAAAGCAGTCTCTGTTTTCAAGGAACTAACATTCTATGGGGGAGATAATATGTAGATAATTGTATGCATATAAAATACTTATGGAGTAAATTTTAGGTAATTTCAAAGGGAAGGGACTAGCACTGAGAGAGACTGGGAACGGTTCTTGCAGAAGATGAGATTATAGTTGAAATTTGAAGGAAGCTGGGAGATGGCAATGAGGAGGAAGAGCATTATAGGAATTGAGATTAGCTATTGAAAAAACACAGGTTCAATAGATGGCATGACATGTGGGAGGAATAACAAATAAGTCAGTATAGCTAGAACCTAGTAAAGTGTAAAATTGAAGACTGGAAAGGTATGAAGGAGCCAGGTTGTGAAGGGAAAACAGAATTTTATATTTGATCTTGGAAGGAATAAGAGCCGCTGGAGTTTAGATTTTTTTCCTTCTGCCACCCACCTGAAATCAGCTGTACAAAGTAATGGGAGTTTTTGGGGGGAGATAGTTAACACTCAAGTACTTGCTATTCATTCATATTAGTGAATTTTGGAGATGAGAGTGGGACAGATTTAGAAGTTCTGTGGATGGGGTCTGAGTAAGTTAATCACCTTGGGAGGTCTGGGAGACAAAAGGATGTAGAAGAGAGCTGCTTAAAAGTGCTGGTTAAAGCCTATCAAAGACAAATTATCTCTTTCTAAGTTTTGCTTATGGTTGGCCCTCTGCCTCATCCAGAAGAGGTGGAAATTCTTTTCTTCTTCTTTTTCTCTCCCACTGCTTGGCTCCCTAATTCCAGGTTCCAGAACTAAGGCTAATACCATAGTTCACAGGCATCATGAGTTAAATGAAATTTTGTGGGTCATACTAGAACTTAGTCATCATCCACAGTGACGTTTCTTTGAGAAAATGCGTTTTTAATTCCAAACATCCAACTTAAAAACACATAACTTATTTTGTAAGTTGTTGGACCTTATTTCCTCACTAACCTTCATAAAGAGAGGTAGTGTGATGGAGTGAGGAAGAACTGAGTTCAAGTCATGCTATGCACTATGTATTTGACCATGTATGAAGTCACTTTGTTAGTTTCTCAGGCAGCTCAATAAGCTATAAGTTACAGATTAGTTTTGCTGATCTGCATCCTTCACAATTGGCGTTCTCCACACTGATTAACTCACATGTGTGTGAGTGGTAGAGGTAGAATAACACTCTGATGAAACTGAAGATTGGCTTTTGTTGAACCTATATCTTTATGTGCTTTTGTGGCATTTTAATAAATGTGGGTTGAATTGAGTTGTTCAATTCATCCAGCATTTTTTAAGCACTTACTATGTGCTGAGCACTGGAGATGCAAAGATAAATAAAATAGCCCTTGACCTTAAGGAACTAAGGTTCTTCTGGAGGCAGATAACATAAAATTTTTCAATGTAGGGGGAGCAGCAATAAGTGAAGGAAACAAGATTTTGGATCTTACCACCTTGACACAAATTATTAGGGAATTAAGTCACTGGCTGGAACTTGAGGAGGACAGCATGCCTCAGTGGTAGGATCTGGAGCAGAATGGATTGTAGAATCACCATAACCATATAGCCTTAAAGTAACTGACTGAAGGGAGGATCTGTAGTGTCTGGAACTGAAAAAAGTCTGCTTGGATAGGTTTACTATGTTCCTTAGCTAGCCTCTTCTTTTCCCTTGTCTTTCTCAAAGATGTAGGCCTTCTCCTTACCAAGACCAACTTCTTTTCATTTACATTTGACCCTGTTCTCTTCCATCTTCTCCAATGGATTATATCTTCACTCATCTTCACTCTATAATGAATTTTTTAATCTTTCCCTATTAACTGATTCCTTGCCCACTGCCTTTAAACATGCCCAAGTCTCTACTAGCCTTAAAAAATTGTCATTTGACTCTACCATCCCCTCAAGTTATATAGTAAGTTCTTGAAAGTTTTCTGCTTCTACTTCCTCTCCTTTTACTAACTCCTCAACCCTTTGCAATCACTCAAACGAAATTGCTTTCTACAAGATTACCAGTAATTGCTAAATTACTGGTACCAAATTACAGTTAATTACCAAACCTGAAGGGTTTTCTTAGGCCTCATGTTTCTTGACCTCTCTGTAGCATTCTGTCTTGGAGCCTCTTCTCTTCCTTTCTTGTTCTCTGTAGCTGTGACCTCATCAGTTGCTGTAGATTTAGTCATTTCTATGCAGATGACTCCAAAATTATATATCTAGCCTTAGTCTTTCTAGATTTCTAGTCCTGCATTACTAGCTATTTCTTGGACATTTCAGACTTGGATGTTTTTCAGACATATCTCAAACCCAGCATGTCTAAAAGAAAGTTAATTTTTTTCCCCCCAAAACACCCACCCTCTGTCAGATTTCCCTATTTCTGTCAAGGACACCACCATTCTTCTGTCCTCCGACATTTGTAATGTCAGCAACGTACCTGACAAGTGAGGACACTTGCCTTTACCCTACATATCCAGTTGGTACTCAAATCCTGCCACATCTGCTTTCAAAACACTTCTTACATATGATTGCTTCTCTCTCCTCACATAGCCACCACCTCAGTTCAGGCCCTCATCAGCTCTTACCTAGATTATTACAGCAGCCTCCTAATTGGTTTTACTGCTTTGATTCTCTTATCACTTGTGTTCATCCTACACACTTTTTCCAAAGTAATTTTCTTCAAGTGCAGATCTGGCCATGTGGTTCCCCTATTCAGTCAATTCTAGTAGTTTCCTATTGCCCCTGTTGCCTCTAGGATCATATTTAAATTCCCCTTTTAGCTTTTATAGTCCTACACATTATGGTCCTAGCCCCTCTTTTTAGGCTAATTGAACATCAGTCCTCTTCTGACACTTCCATCCATCCAATCTGGCTTTCCCTTTGTTGCTCACACAGCAAGCTGTCTTTCCTATCTCTGTGACTCTTTACCAGCTGTCTACCATGCCTGGAATGAACTCCCTTCTTACGTCTTCTTTGTAGAATCCTTTTTTTAAAGTGGCAGTTCAAGCATCATTTTCTGCATTAAGTCTTTCCTGAGCCTCTTGGCTACTAGTATCCTTCTAGACTACTTTATGTGTCTTTGTACTTATTCATTTTATAATTATCTTTTATGTAATTTTACGCACACACACACACACCCTCCCCTGTTAGAATATAAGCTCTTTGCAAGCAGGGATTATTTTGTTCTGTGTACTTGAATCGCTGCCACTACCTAGAATATTGTCTGGCTCATAGAACATACTTAATACTTATTGATTGATTGAATATTGAAGATATTTTTATTCTAGATAATTACAGCATAAAACTTTTGAAAATATGCTATATGAATATAGAATAGTTTGAACAACTTTTAGTCTTATAATCTTAAGTAGCAAAAGAGTGATAATCTACTTTATGTTATCAACTCAGAATAATTATGTTGAATCAGCTAGTAAGTTCTTTTGAAGAGCTCAAAGCTAATTGACTCATATAGAGAAAATTAAAGAAAGGGTAGGTATCTAAGCTTAACTGTAATGTATTTGCTTCTTTCACTGTGTATTAATCTGATTTTCTTTATGCAGCTTGTAGACCCTGGAGTTAAAGCCTGGACACCAACCAAAGGAAAACCAAATGTTATTATGTTTGTTGGGTTGCAGGGTAGTGGTAAAACCACAACATGTTCCAAGGTAAATTATACCAAATACTTTAAAAATACCATCTTGAAAGATGTTCTAAAAAATTGTCTGTTATAAAACTCAGTCTTTATTTTCACCTATTAACTTGTATTTCTATAAATTCACCTATTTGACTTGTATGTCTTCAATGTGGTGATCCTGTTTTTCTAGCTTGTACAGTACAGGAAGTAAGAATTTCATTGTTTCTCAGATGATTTCCTTTATATGGGAGTGTTTGTCTAGATTATGATAAATTTGATTATTTTCCTGAGATTTCTATTTTGATTTTAAATAACATTTGAAAGTTAGCATGCAGAATAATCATGTAAGTTACTACTGGTCAGTCATAAGTACAGTGAATAGTTTTGATGCTATTACTCCTACTTTGAAGCCTCATTCTGGTTGTGGAGCCAACCCTGGTTTCTTGAAGGCCTTGCCAATAAAACAAAGCTTAGAAGATCCTGCCAAGGTAGAAAGATTAAATGTTAACTGTGTTAACTGTTAATTTTCTATCCAGTGAGCAGGCCACCTAAGTTGGGAGAAACTTGCCATCGAAAGGTGTCCCCCCAAAAAAGTGATTCATTAAAGAACATATGTTGAAATGTTGGAAAGATTATGGGCTGTATTAGTGAGGGATATTTTTCTCCACTCCCATAAAATCACAAATACTTAAAGTATTGAAGTACATTATGCAAAAAACAATACTTCAAATTTACTATAAGTCCAGTTTTCTTAAAGGACCTATCAAATCAACATTAGACATAAAAAATATTTTCGCTATTTCCTGGTTAAATATTTTACTTTCAAAATGAGAGGTCCTGCCTAAAATGGACCTCATTTTTTGCCTTTAAAGGGACAATCGTGATATAGAAGGGGAATAAAAACACCGGATTTGGAATTAGAAGACAGGGTGGGTTTGACTGTGTATCAGTAGCAGTGTGATCATAGTCCAAGTCAGTTGACTTCCATGATACTTTGTTTATATATCTATAAAATGGGGATATAATATTCATACATAACTCACAGAGTAGATGAAGAAAATATTTGTAAAATTGAAGTATATATAAATGTGGGTTATCATAATCCTCAAAGATATCTAGAGGGACAGTGGGGACAGAGTGCTAGAGCTAGAGTCAGGAGGATCTGAATTCAGTGTGACTTGAGATACTTATTAGCTGTGTGGCTCTGGGCAAGTCACTTAATGTCTGTCTGCCTCAGTTTTCCTTATCTGTGAAATGGGGATAATAATATCACCTCCCTCCAGGGGTTGTTGTGAGGTTAAAATAAGGTAATATGTGTAAAGTGCAGTTCAGCCCTTAAAACACTATACAAATGCTAGCTATTCTTATTAACTGTAATATTCTCTATTATTATAATACCTATAATATTGCATTATTATGAAAAATCAAATGAAATAATGTATGTAAAGTTCTTTGTAAGCATAAAGTACTATGTATATGCCAACTCTTATTAATATAAAAAAGATGATTTTATCCTCTTAACATTGTTTTGGGTGGGTATAAAGATTTTTCTTTGTACCCAAAGACTTTTCATTCCTTCTTGACACCCTAGGTATTCTCAGTCTTCTTATGCATATATTATTTTCTAGCTCCTTATATTTTGTAGCAACCTTTAACTTTTTCTCCAGATCCCTTTTATACCTGAAATAGACCTTGACTATTGTAAATTAAAAACAAGACCATGATATCTGGAGGTCTTATGTGTGTATAGCTGTGACATCATTTTGTATCCTTTGAAAGACATTGATACTAGTATTAATAGGTAGCATTTTAAGGTTTGCAAAACACTTTACATGTGTCGACCCATTTGATGCTCACAACAACCCTGAGAGCTAGGTGCTATTATTATCCCTATTGATGAGGATGTGGAAACTAAGGCAGATGAACATTAAGTGACTTGCTCAGAGTCACACAGTTGGCAAGTATCTGAGGTAGAATTTAAATTTTAGTCTCCCTGACTCCAAGTCTTTTGCTTCTATCCACTGTTCCATCTAGCTGCCTCTAAGATAATAATATAAATAGATAGCGAAACCTATTTAGGAGATGACTTGTATTCATAAATCACCAATCAAAAAGATTAATTTTTAGGAAGGAAATGCAGTTTCCTTAAACTGGTTTCACTTTACTAGTTTTATAATAGCAATAAAATGTGATGTAAAACATCTTAAACATATAAAACTAGGTGATAGTAGTTACATGTTTTGACTCTCCTTTTGACAGTTAGCCTATTATTACCAGAGAAAAGGTTGGAAGACTTGTTTGATATGTGCAGACACATTCAGAGCAGGTAATGTGTCACCATTTCAAATTAATTTTTATAAATTATGTATACATATTTCAAAAGATTCATTAATTCTTTATCTCTTAGGAGCTTTTGACCAGCTAAAACAGAATGCTACCAAAGCAAGAATTCCATTCTATGGAAGGTATGTTTCTGTTTTAGTTTTTTGTTTGCTTTTTTCTACTTATTAAGCCCTGTCCCTGGTTAAAGTTGTTCCTCCTCAACAGCCTGTTGAGTTATTATGTACATGTTTTACTTGGGCTTTTGCTCATATTGTTCCTTCCTAGAATGTTTTCCTATGCCTCCTTTCTGCCTTCTTTTATAACTTCCTTTAAGAACCAGCTCAGGTCTTAAAAGGCTAGTTCAGGGGTGGGGAACCTGCAGCCTCAAGGCCACATATGGCCCTTTAGGTCTTCAAGTGCAGCCCTTTGACTGAGTCCAGGTTTTATAGAACAGATCCTTTTCTTAGGGGAATTTGTTCTGTGAAGTTTAGGTTCAATCAAAGGGCCACACTTGAGGACCTAGAGGGCCACAGGTTCCCCACCCCTGGGCTAGCTGATAATTACTCCCTTTACTTTCTATTTCTTTAGTGGTGGTGATGTTTTTATTCTTCATCTTGTTCTTCTCATTTTGTTTGGTGAAATTCAGATACAAATGATGCTGAGACAGGTTGTCATCTTGCTGTTGTTCTTTTATATTTAATGTTCTCTGAATTATTTTATGTGGACAAAATACTTGCTTTTTGTACTTCACTTAAAATATTAGACTGTAAGCTCATCATTGCTATAACCTTAGTAGCAGATGGTTCAGCAGGGATGATGTTCCCGTCATCCTGCTCCTTCTTGATTTTGATCTCCTCTGTTAGGTCTTGAAAGCTTCTAATTCCCTGTATGTAGTTTGGGAGTTTTGTTTATTTGATATAATAATATTTCTTTAAAATGCTATCTTTAAGTTTCTATGGGTCACTTTTATGTTCAGACAATTGTAGGCAACAGTTTTGTACAATGATTAAATTTCAGCATGATTTATTAGTTCGACTGTCATCTATAAGTTCATGAAAGATAGCAACTTTCCGATGTATAATTCTAGCCACCAGATCACGTCTTCCTACTATTTGGTAGGTGTTAAATTTTTATATCCGCAGCGATGTGCTGAACATTTTCTAACACTACCCTCTATAATCTACATTGATCACTGAGTCTGGCTCTTTAAGGTATTCTGTACTTTCTGGTGGCAATTAGTACAGTCCTGATTAATTATTATAAGCCTTTACATTTCCATAAACAAACCTACTTATCTCAGCTGTTCATGTAGTGCTTCTCTATTGAGTTCATCTAGGTGTCACCCTTCTTAATTCCATTTTCAATCTTATCCATTTGATAGGTTCCATCAGGAAGTAATATTATAATGCTTCATACAATTTGTATTATTTAATCACAAGAAGTTAATGTAGTATAGTGCAAAGATGGTTGGGTTTATGAGTTAAAGAACGTCATTGAAATTCTGGCTCTGTGACTTATTATGGATAAATACTTAACCTCAATGGGCTTCAGTTTCATGGATCTCTAAGTGCTTTTCCAGGTCTAAATTTGTGATATGTGATCTCATGAACTTGCTTGTATTTTAATACAATGCTTTTTGAAGGGATGAATTCTATGAAACATTTTGTGTATTATATCCACATCTAGATTGTAAATTTAAGAAGAGATCTTGATTTTTGTTTTCTTTGATATTGTGCACAACACTTAACGACACTATAAGTAATTTTTCCTGAATGAGTAAACAAAAGAATTATAATTACATTAGAAACACTTATTAACAATTCCCCATTTGAGGGATTAACAAATTAATTTTATGCCTTCATGTAATTGGCTTGGTTCATTCAGGAAGTAAACCTGTGGAAGTGAAATTTTTAGTTTTGTTTTAATGCAACTGTTTTTTCATAGGTGTGTGTGTGTAAGTTGTTTTATACAACATTTTCCAGTAAACCCCCTTACAAAGAATATTTCACAAAACAGTCCACTAGCTGTTACTAGGAAGGAAGGATGCGTCCTTTTACTTTGGCATCATGTATTCCCTCTCAACTTCGACCCTGTAGAATCCCTTGTTTCCTTCAGAATTCAGCTCACTACATGAGCTTCATAATTCTCCCAGCTGCTAGTATCTGTGGGCACGCCCCCCATTACCTTACGCTTATGTTCTTTAGGGTTTTTGTGGATGCGTGTGTATTTATATCTTTGCGTCTGTGTGTACACACACATTCAGAGTCTTTTACAGCTCCCAGCATGTTGTGAGGAAGTAGAAATAGTACTTAAAAAAAAACAGATAAGAAGAGCAGCAAGACCAGACCAAGTATTGAGCAGTTTATTCTCAGGGTGTCAGAAAGAAAGGTGGACGCAAACATGGCGGAGGGGTGGGGGGGAGGAATCACATCCTTTGTTTTTACCAGAAAAGAAGACAATTGGGAAAATCTAAGTAGCTCTGACTCACACAAAGAGCTCTCACTCTCCTCTCCCATCTCTACAGTGTCTTTGAGGATACTTACATGCATGTCAAGAGCTTTCTTGATGAACATGTGAGAAGGGAACAGAAAGACTTTTGCAGAGAATATTCTGTGGCAAACCACCACTTCCTTAGTTTCTTAGTTGATTGAAAGGTAAAGAGAATACATGATCCCATTTATTGTTTTTCATTGACTACTAAAAAAAAATTTTGATCTGACAGAGCAAAATGCAGCCTTAAAGACTACCCCTTCAATGCATGTGTCTGAATCATACAAGATTCCTTAAAAATGTAATAACAATGAGAACTCTGATTATTATCAAGGAAGGCACAAAAGAGGGACATCAGTACTTGCTGCTATCGTTTGACATCATAGATCATATGCAGCACAAAGTTTGAATAGCAGGAGGAATTGCCTAGATGGTGCATTCTTGAAAATGCTCTTTTAGGTGGAGCAGTGCATTGAATGTAGGGCCTAGAGTTTGGAAGATCTGAGTTCAAACCCAGCTTCAGACACTTACTAGCTGTGTGACTCCAGGCAAGTCACTTAACTTTTGTTTGTCTCAGATTCCTCATCTGTAAAATGAGGATAATAATAGCGCCTACATTGCAGGGTTGTTGTGAAGATCAAATCAAAAGAGCATTTAGCACAGTTCCAGACATGGAGGCACTATGTAAATGTTAGCTATTATTATTATGACACGTGCCTTCACAGAGCCTCCTGTGGTTGTTCAAGAGAGTTCAGCCTAACTACACAGGAAAAGTCAAGAGCTTGACAAACACCCGTTGTCCATATTGATATGCAGTTAGATACCCTATAGAGCTGGTCATCATTAATTCTCTCTTGGACAGACACTGGACAAACAACAAACTGCGCCCTGAATTGAACAGCAGGACTGGAATCCCATTGTATTCAATGATTCAAGTCTTTCCCTGGAAGAAAGGCTTACCTTTTAGCTTCACTAGCCTTAATATCAATAATCTTGCAGTGATACTATATCATTGCAAATGGTGGAATATCACAATCTCTAAAGAATTAAAAGTGTAGGTCATCAAAAGGGCTATGGAGGTTGGCATGGTGGACCTGAGGAGATCACAGTATATAACCAATAAAGAATTTTGAAGGAGAATTTAAATAAAGAAGGAATGTAATGAATACATTAGAGGAATGTATGACCATGTAGCAATATCAGAGATAATTGATAGTCCTATGTCAGAAAATCTAGAGAAAGGCACTTTGTATATATTAGGTGGAACCTCTTTGATTTATGATAGCACATGGACAGAACACAATGAGAAAGTATGGATGAACTGCGTTTTGTTTTGTTTTTTCAACAGAGGGGATCACAGATACATTCAAAGTATTGGAGAGCCCCAAAAACCTTTCAGGGAAGCAGACATACTTATTGGGGGGGGCAGGGCAATTGGGGTTAAGTGACTGGACCAAGGTCACATGGCTAGTACATGTGTCAAGTGTCTGGGGCTGTATTTGAACTCAGGTCCTACTGACTCCAGGGCTGGTGCTGTACTCACTGGGCCACCTAGCTGCCCCCAGCATATACACCTATACAACATGAAAAAGTTAATACTTAAATAAGGCTGTAAAGTTTTCCAAGTGCCTTAGAAACATTAGCTCATTTGTATGTGTGTGTTTGTATATAAACAGACAGGCACAGATATCAAGCATTTATTAAGTACTTTTGATGTTTTGATGAAACAGGCTACCTACTTAAAAAGTAGATGGATTCATAGTTCAGACTGGGACTTTTTTGTTGTTTTGGGGACATGACTAATGCTAGAATTTTTTTTTTTGCTTGAATATACATATTAGAACTTTGTTTTTCTTGCTTTCTCAATGTGGGACAGAAGGAATGTGGTAATAAAAGAATTTCAGAAACTGAAAATAAAATAAAATTGAATTTAAAAATAAAAATCTTACCATTGGAAAACTAGACAACTCACAGATTTCAAGAACCACAATGCAAAATTTTTAAAAATTTAGATCATGTTTCTTGCAAAGAGATTTCAGTAATTAGTAAATTTGTTCACAATTGAAGCTTATAAAGTATGATTTACAAGGTAAAGATTTCTAAGTTTATTATTTCAAAGTGATTTTTGTTTGTTTGCACTCACTTGTTTCGGTTGAATAGCTATACCGAAATGGACCCTGTGATCATTGCCTCTGAAGGTGTGGAAAAATTCAAAAATGAGAACTTTGAAATTATTATTGTTGATACAAGTGGCCGTCATAAACAAGAAGATTCTTTGTTTGAAGAAATGCTTCAAGTAGCTAATGCTATAGTAAGTCCCTTTCTTTAAGTTATTTACTGTTGTGGTATAGTGTGATACTGATTATGATATGCCTGGTATTTTACCTACCTAGTCTTCAGTAAAAGTGAAATCAGGTAATTTTTTTAATGCATACCCTTTTACTATTTGGTAAAGGCTTATCTTTTCATACATTTTGTTCTCTGTCAAATACATAACTTTGAAATGCGTGTAATTTTTGTGATCATTACTTATCTTTCTCCTTCATAGCATTTTTATTCATATGTACATATGGGAAAATCAAAGACATAGCCAAAACAATTTTGTATCAAGTTGTTGACTATTTGGGCTTAATATTTAGTTTTTAACTTGTGAATTATTTGAACACATTTAGAGGAATTTACCTATTAGTAAATTTTTAGAGCTTTTCAAAACAGATCTTTGCATTTACATTATGATTAAGAAGGTGCAGATGAACATAGTACATCTGCTTAAATCAATTTTATTGGATTATTTTCTACATATAATATATTAGCATATGTCAACACCTGTTAAGCATTACTGTTACGAGATTGGCACTGTATTACTGCAGTCTTTATTTTGGTTTAGTGCTTATGGGAGCTCAGAATCTTATCTGCCCATACTTATATTTTATCTAGTTGACATACATGTGGGGAATATTTCCCATGTCAGTGTAGGGAACCTTTTCATGTTGGATGGCCACATTAATATTTAGCTGTAATCAAATAAGGCCGCATTCAAGACACTTCAATTAGATATACCTAAAAATTTACATTTTTTTGTAAAAGTCTAACTACTATGTACTTGATGATTTCAGAAGATGAAAACTATTTGTTAAAGTTAACTAACCTTTTAATGACTTTGTTGTATCTGCTTTTTGTTGGAAAGCATTTGAATATTTGGTTGCAGCATGGAGGTCCGCAGTTTCAGTTGATATAGATGAGTTTCAGTCATTTGTGACCGTAAGAGCATCTTGATTTGGGTTAGGTAGGACAATGTAGATTCACAGCAATTAAGTGATTGAAATCAAGAAAGCACTTTTCAGGCATGGTGCCAAAAGTGTGGCTGTTCTGCTGTCTACTGAGAGCTCATTCAGTTCCATCTTTAGTTCTTTAGGTGCCTTGGTGATGTCAATTAAGTGAGACTGAAATGCTAATTTGAGTGTGATGTCATGATTCTCAAAGTCATTGTATTCTCCAGTTAATAGGTCTATAACAATTGCATATTCTTCAAATCATTTGTATATATTATACAGTTCATCAATGACCTTTGCTAACTAGGGAAAATGTTCATCCAGAATTTCCTTTTAAAGAAGAAGTATTTTGAAAAAAGGTAGCTCTTTTCCAAATATTTGGATTTTTTGCCACATGTCATATATAGACTTAATTTTACCTTTCAAAGAAATATTCAAGTCCTTTTGATTTGACATATCACACAGAAATGCAACATTCCTATAGAAATCTTCTTTCAATAATTCACATTGCTGATGCTGTTCTTCATTAAATTTAGCTATCTTGCAGAGATAAAATTTTGGCTAACACTTGTCCCTGTGATAGCCCATGCACTTTAGAATGATATGGCAAAACCACACTTAATACCTCATTGTTCAAATCTAGCATGTTACGAGACTGACAGTGCTATTGCATTTGCACAAATAGAGTTAATAGTACTTATAACTTATTGCAAAATGTCACTTAAAATAATAGCTTTAGCACAGGGATTTTGCTGATGCAAGATACAATGGAAAGAAATGAGAGTATTTTGACCTGTTAATACTTTTTTTAACTGTACAATAGACCCTTCATGTTTTCTGGTCATGGAAGGTGCACCATCTGTACATATACTCACTAAATTTACTAAATTCAGTCCAACTTCACATTTATCTTGAAAATTGTTGAAGATATCTATTCCCTGTGTTCTGTTTGCAAGAGTGCCCAAAGCAAGTAACTCTTTGTAGCAAAGAAAATCTTCTATTATGACCCAAATGAAGTATAAAACCTGCACTGAATCAGCAGTATGAGTTGATTCATCCAAAGCTATTAAATAATATATATTGGGTGCTTACAAAGTATTGCATGAAGTTGTTCTGGTAAGTTGAAGGCTAATTCATGCTGCTAATCAGCTATTGGTCTCCTTGAAAGAGGCTGTTGAGGGGCAGCTCGTGGCGCAGTGAGTAGAGCACTGGCCCTGGAGTCAGGAGGCACTGAGTTCAAATTCAGCCTCAGACATTTGACACATTTACTAGCTGTGTGACCTTGGGCAAGTCACTTAACCCCAATTGCCCTGCCTTCCCCCCTCCAAAAAAAAAAAAGAAGAGAAAGAGGCATTTGTTTCTACTTTGTTAACAGTGTCTAAGCATCCTACAACTTCAACAATGCATTCTTTCACAATTTCTGTGTCACT
This sequence comes from Phalanger gymnotis, assembly GCA_028646595.1. Classification (NCBI taxonomy): domain Eukaryota; kingdom Metazoa; phylum Chordata; class Mammalia; order Diprotodontia; family Phalangeridae; genus Phalanger; species Phalanger gymnotis. Next base: position 16,719,207 of record CM053625.1, read on the forward strand.
GAATGGCTTTCCTTTTTTCCTCAAGTATATAAGCTACTTTATAAGTTGCTTCAGTGGCATTATTTCCAGGTCTTATTACTGCTTGAAAGAATTGTCTTTGCTTTTGCTTATCGTCTTTTAATTTCTGTAATACAACCTTTCATGGCTCTCCCTCTGATTTAAAATATTTATGGTCCTCGTGAGTGTTATAATGCTGATGAGCATTGAATTTATTTAATGTTGATATTGCAGTATCACAAAGCAAGCAAATCATCTTATATTTATCCTCATTATCTTATCCAATCCTCATTAAAAATTTTGTTTTCTTCCTTCAGTGTTCCCTTGATCTTCTTCAACATGGTAGACTATTAAGCAGACAGAATTAAAAATACTGTCAAGCTGTTCAACTATTCACAAATTCCACTTTAAACAGAAATACAGTGCACTGTAATCAAAAAGTGATAACAAATTGGCATATTCCACCCCCCTAAACTCTTGCCAACCAGCCTCATGCAGTAGTGGTGCCAGTCAGGCGGGGGAAGTTAGAACTAAATAATTAGCATAGCAGCTGTCAATTTAGCCCTTATGGCTTATTAATGTTCTAATTGTACCAGTCAATCTGGGTGGTTTATTTCGTCAATACTTATTTTATTCTTTGGTATTTTAAATATGTTCATTTTAAAATAAAATAAAAATATAAAAGACAAATAAAGATGTGTTAATAAAAATAAAAGGATTTGTTCTGTGAAATTTGGATTCGGTCAAAAGATTGCACTTAAGGACCTAGAAGGTCACATGTGGTCTTAAGACCTCAGGTTCCTCACCCCGCTTCTAGGTAATCACACAAGGTATCTTCATGGTTTTGTTTGTTTTTTGTTTTGATTATTTCAGTTAAAGATTATTTTTGTATAAATTGTTTAAAATGTTTTCAATTGTAAAAAGATTAATAAAAATTTGCAATTTTTCCATTCAAATGTTCTAGCAACCTGATAACATTGTTTATGTAATGGATGCCTCCATTGGTCAGGCTTGTGAAGCACAAGCTAAGGCTTTCAAAGATAAAGTAGATGTAGCCTCTGTAATTGTGACGAAACTCGATGGCCATGCAAAAGGTGGTGGTGCACTTAGTGCGTAAGTATTGGAAATACTAATGTTAGGGTTATTTATAACTTTATCATGTTGACATTTTAAAGTATATTCAAAATATCATCTGCATCACTTTTTATACTTTTATTCAAAAAAAAAATTAGGCCTTAAATAAGGCAAGATTTCCTTCTTTCCTTCCTCCCTCCCTTCCTTCATCTCTCTCTCTCTTTCCCTCCCTCCCTTCCTTCTGAAAAATTAGTATATATACACCACTAAGGGATAATTAAAATCAAGTCATATACAAACTGGAAAGCTATAATTGAAACATATGCTTCATTTGACATGTTTATTCTATGGCTTTACTTACTAGAATAATGATATTGCCATAGTTTAGATGACACAAAACCATTAATTTGAATAACTATAACCACTTGTAATTTTTTGTCCCTTCATCATTTATTTTTCAAACATAAAACTTTTTGTGTTTTAGGGATATTATTCCTCATAAATTTCTTACACTCTTTTTTACAACCAAGAAAATACAGTATTCTATTAAGTATATTGAAAGTTTATCAACATGTTATATTAGTTTTCCTATTCTTAGTTTATATCTAGGAATCCTCATGTTTTGTTGAATGAATATAACAGAGCTATTAGATTTATTATAGGTGTTGAAATACAGTCTTCATAAATGAGTGAAATTTTTTTATTCCTCTTTTCACGAAAAGAACTTTTAACTTCTGATTTGGATTAAAACTTTGATGAGTAGGCTTTTTACAAAAATTCAGTATGTACCTATAATCTAGTATTTTGAGATGTGATGACACAAACGATACACATTTTATATAAGGGAACATGGCCAGTCATCTGGTTGGAATATTGAGTTGAGGTGGCCTGTTCTGATTTTCTCTAGTTTACAGAACAAGAACACTGTTTTACGTGTTAGGTGAAATTCATTTGCTGTTTTCCAGCTGGATTATATTTTCCTTTAATCAAATCGCTGAAATATTAGGGCTAACATTATATATGATGGTTTACCTAGGCATGAACTTCTTTTATAGACCTTAATCTATAAGTAACTTTCATTTGTTTTCTTGAAATCAAATAGTATATTTTAATAGAAGTATACTGGAGATTATTGTTTAATTTCTAATATTGTTTCTCTTTTTTGAGGTTGTCTTATGTTTTGTGTTTCTTTGCAGAGTTGCTGCCACAAAAAGTCCGATAATTTTCATTGGTACTGGAGAGCATATAGATGACTTTGAACCTTTTAAAACACAGCCTTTCATCAGCAAACTTCTTGGTATGGTCACTGGGCTGGGGGAGTGGGGGGCAGGCGGGGTCACTGGGGAGAAGCAACATGGAAACAGCACAGAACTGAGAGTCAGGAGACCTAGGTTCTAGTTCAAGCTTTGACATTAGGTAGATAACTCTCAAGCAAGTTATTCAATTTCTTTGCTTCAGTTTTTTCTCCTGTAAAATGATGAATAATAGTAGCCACTTGAGCTGCTTCTCAGTAAAAGTATGAAGTGAAAGCACTTTTAAAGTTTAAAAGCCTTACTTTTGTTAGTATAAAAGGATGCTTTCTGTGCTGTGGAAAATAAATAAGCCTAGTGTTTGTCTTAATGAATTTAAATCTAGTTTTGTTTTTTTTTTTCTAGGTATGGGTGATATTGAAGGACTAATAGATAAAGTCAATGAATTGAAGTTGGATGACAATGAAGCACTTATAGAAAAGTTGAAACATGGTATGCCAGTTTCAAAAATTAATTTGATATTTATCTAGTTTATTGAATGTTTTATAGAGTTATATACTATTGTGAAAAATTAATATTAAATAACATTATTTTGGAGTCACTTGTATTCTTAAATCCATGGGCAATTTGAAATTATAAATTGTTTTTATTCTTCCAACTAAAACAATTATTTGCAATTTATTTTCCTCAAGATAAAAATATAAAATTTAATTTTCCCTTCAATTCTTAAAACAACTGAGTATTTTCTTTTTTTTAAGTTTTATTGATGCCTTTTGTTTTTACATGACAGCCATTCCCAGTTATTTTCTCCCTGTCCCAAATTAAGTAGAACCTTTCAGCAATGAAACTGAGTGTGGCATTATATAAGGCCTTCCACACCCCTATAAGTCTTCCCATGTTTCTGTAAATTACTCATATTCTCTGTTTCTTACATATAAATCAGTAATATTCTATTACTATAACATGCCCGGCTATTCTGCAGTGTGGGAACTTGCTTTGTTTCTAATTCTTTGCCCACTACAAAAAGTGCTCCAGTGAAGACTCTGATAAATACAGGATCTTTCTATTTCCTATTGAATTTTTTTGTGATACGATCCTAACAGTGGGATCTTTGGATCACAGGATATGAACAGTTAGGTCATTTTTCTCACATCATTTCAAATTGTTTTCCAGGGTGGTTGGACCATTTCACACCTCCGCCAACGGTTTATCAGTGTTTTTGTGTTTCCCCAGCCCTTCTAACACTATTTCCATCTTTTGATATCTTTGCTAATTTGAGGGATTTGTGATGTGACATGAAAGTTGTTTTAATCTGAATTTTTCTAGTTAGTGATTTAGAACAGCACTTTTTAAATTGTGGGTCAAGACTCCATATGGGGTCGAGTAACTGCATGTGGGGGTCGTGAAAAATTTGGCAGCAGCAAAAGGTTTCTGAACATACAGTGACCAAAATATTAGCATCAAATATTCCATCATGATTTAATTCTTTATGTAAAAATAAACAAGCACATCCATCTAATTAATATGCAAATTTGCTTTCATCTTTAATAAATTATAAAGTTATATGTATACCAAATAATTGTTTTAAAATAAATTTCTTTATGATTTACTATCAGTAAAATGTTTGAGTTGTATACCTGTTTTATATACCGATATACCTGGAGTCACATAAAAATTTCTTTGGCAAAAAGGGGTCACCAGTGGAAAAAGTTTAAGAAGCCCTGATTTAGAATAATTGCTCATATGATTGTTATTAGATTGGAGTTATTCTTTTGAGAACTCTTCCTATCTTTTGGCCACTTATTTATTAAGGAATGACTGTTGGTATTATACATTTGTGCCATTTTCCAATATATCTTTTGACTTTTATGAGATATTTGATGTAAAGATTTTCTTTCTTATCATAGATGTATTAATTTTGTTTGTGCAAACACTTCTCTGTTTCATCCAATCAAATTGTCTATTTTACTTTTTATGATTACCTTTATCCCTTATTTGGTAAGAATTCTCTGTGTGGTCATAGCTGTTAAAGATACTACCACTTATTTTCCTTTATTTTTAAATGATAAGACTATTTCTTTTGGGTCAATTATTATTTTTGGACCTTATTGTGACATTTAATGTAAGATACTAGTTTAATCCTTTTTTTAAAAAAATTAGACTGCTCTCCACTTTCCCCAGGAGGTCTTGCTGAATAGGGGAGTTTTCTTTCTTTTTTTTTTTAATTTTAATTTTTGGGTAAATTCTGGCTCTATTTTCCTCTGCCTTTTGACATGCAGTTATTGTGGGGGGAGTGGAGTGGGGACAGGGGACAGGAATCTTCACTTGATCCTGATGTCCTGACTCTAGCTACTAAAGTCTATGCCAGCTGTTTTTATCTTTTCAGCTATATAACATTCCTCAATTTAGTGTTTGCCTCTACCACCATTGAGCTTAAAGGTCTAAATCATCCCTAGTCAAACTCTCCTTGATTTTTCTACTGCATTTGACATTGTTTAAAGGACTTTGCTTGGTGACCTTACTCTTTAGGAGCTTATGTTCTACATGCTAGAGAGTTGGAGGATTTAAGTATCCTATTTACACAGATAAGTCATTTGTAGAAGGAACTAAGTTTTACTGGGATAAGGTCTCTTGACTAAGAAAGGATTTCTGATAGACATTATTCCTATTTGGTGTAATACAAATGCCACATTTAGGGAAGAGCTAGAAGGCTTGTTTGGCTTTATGATTGAGTGTGTGAGTAAATGTATTGTTAAATAAGAGTGGAAAGATAAGTTAGAATCAGACTGTGGAGGGCTTTAAATGCTAGGTTAAGTATGCCAGGTTTTCATGTTATCCATGAGCCTTTAGGGAGTTACTGAAGTTTTTATCTCCCTAACTTGCTTCTCTTTGTCTTACTATTCCCTAAACGGTGAGCATTCTTTAGAGATCTTTCCAGCCTTGTGGTATGAATTATTATTTCTATGAGGATACCTCATACACACACACACACACACATACACACACACACAATCTCAAAAGTCTTATTGCACTCTTAAGACTTTTGAGAGAGAGAGAGAGAGAGAGTGTGTGTGTGTATGGAATTTTTTTTCCCCAACTTTGACCTATATTCTTATACTTCCAACCTCCCAATGAATATTTTCACTTGGAGGACCCACTATCATCCCAAATGGAATATATTGTCTAGGACTAAACTCCTTGCTTTCCCTTCTCACAAAGCCAGTTCTTCTTGACTAACTTATTTCTGTCATTAGTTCTTCTGTTCTTCCAGCTACCCAGCCACAAAGCCTTGGCTTCATATTTGACTATTTCTTTTCTTCATTATGTACCCGATACGTTTCTATTTTTTTACAGCCACTGTAGTTCAGACTATTATTCCTTCATGAGGCACTATTGCAGTAGTTTTCTGTTCTGTCTCACTTCCATTCTTTCCTGGGTTTCCCTGTCAGATTAATCATTCCAAAAGAAGTTGTTGGCCATATCTTTCTTGCTTAACAGTTGTTTAATACTTTGAATAGCCTACAAAATAATCTGGTACTCTAGCCCCTACCTGCTTTTCCAGCCTTGCTACTCTACTCTCCCATGTGAACTTTTTCTCATTGGCCAAACTTGTTTAGTCATCATCCCTTGACACTAAGCCTATGGCTTAATGCCTCTGCTTTTCTTCTTTCTCTCTCCCCTGCCTGAAATGGTACTGTCCCAATATTCACCTATTAAAAACCTACTTATGAACTTGGTACATCTCACATAATACCTAATCTTGAATCTTTTCCAGCCAGAAATTCTGTTAAATATATCTGTATTAGAATATGAAGTAATTGTTGCATATCTTCTTTTTGTTCGTGGTTAGGAAGTAATAAATGAAGCCAGCTTATAAGTCCTTTTATGTTTGTTTATGGAAAGAAAGACTTTATCACCTATTAAAAGTATTTCATGTTATAAAGGACAAATGAGAGAATTTTTTTTGTTAAGAGCTGGGGTAGGGTAGAATAGTAAGCAGTTGGTTTATTTACCCCTTATATTATTCTAAATTTTTCAGGTCTAGGCCTGAAGTGCCTTCTCATCTGGGGCAGTGGAGAAAGCAGGATGTATGAGCTTGGCCCTCTTCCTTCTAGTTTCTTGGCTTCTCTCATTCCTCTACTTCAGGATATGGCAAGGCCCATTCTTACTCTGCTTCTCTTTTACTAACCTTTCTGACCTTTTCCTCCCCTTGATCATCATGGTATTATCTTCTCCTATAGCAGGCAGGCAGGCTCATGGGACAGAGTTTTATTTGGCACATAGCCTTATACTTACTTCATCTCCTTGAGCTCATGTAACGTAGAGAAGCTTTTCCCGTTATATCTCCTGTGGCATCTAGCATGAAGTCATGCACATAGCAGATGCTTAATATTAATCAAATGGATAAATCATTATGAGCTTGAGTTCTTCTTAAGAAAAGTCCATATTTATGGTTTAGATTTTTATCAAATATTTGTTTATTGTACCTGACTTGTTTTTATTTTATTTCAGGTCAGTTTACATTGAGAGATATGTATGAACAATTCCAAAACATCATGAAAATGGGCCCATTCAGTCAAATATTGGTAAGTTATCTTAAGACTCTTTACCTTTGTTGATTTGAGATGCATAGAAATGTTGTTAATACTGTACCTCTTTGCTGTAGCTGCTTTTGACAGTAAAAGCTAACATTCTAAGCTAGACATATGTGGTAATATTAAAATACTCTTGTGTATATTTAAATGTTATACTCTGCTTTATGTCATATGAGATTAAAGCAATTGATATTTCAATTTTAGGGTATGATCCCTGGTTTTGGAACAGATTTTATGAGCAAAGGCAATGAACAAGAGTCAATGGCAAGGCTAAAAAAACTAATGACAATAATGGACAGTATGAACGATCAAGGTAAGATAGACAATCATAGGCAGTCCATATTTTCACTTTGAATAAGCATAGCTCTGACTATGTCACTCCTTTTATTCAGTAGACTCTAGTTGTTGCCTCTTACTTTCCAGATCAGTATAAAATATTCTAGTTGGCATTTAAAGCTCTTCACAGCTCGTCCCCCTTCCTACCTTTCCAATCTACTTGCACATAGTCTGTGATTCAGTCATACTGGCCTACTTGCTATCCGATGCACGTTAACCCCCCATTTCCTGTCTCTCTGCCTTTGGTTGTCCTTCACATCTAGAATTCTCTCCCTCTTCACCTCCACCTCTTAGAGTTCTTGACTTTCTTCCATACTCATTTTAAATGCCTCCTTCTGCTAAATGCCTTACCTGGTCTCCTCAACTACTAGAGCCTTCCCCTCTTAAGATTACCTTCAGTGGTGAGATTCAGCTGGTTCACAGGTTCAGTAGAACCGGTACCTAGTTTTAAGTTGAGTTCAGTGAACCAGTTGTTAGCAGGGCCTGCACCCTCCATGTTAGCAGCGAGGGCGGCACCTCGGCTCAGTTCCATGGAGAACCGGTTGTTAATTCATTTGAATCCCACCACTGAACCGTCCATCTGCTCTTCATATATCTTGTTAGGTACCTATTTATTTACATGTGACTTTCTCCATTAGGATATAAGGTCTTCGAGGGCAAGAACTGTTTTTGCCTGCCTTTGTGTCCCTAGTGCTTAGTATAATGCCTTGTATATAGTATGTGTTTAATAAAATCCTTGTTGATTGAATAACTAGAAAAAATAAATTTAAATTTTTCCTTAAGTTCCTAAGAATTACGTATTAATCAAAACAGAGGCAGAGAATTGAGAGTGGTTCTGGTTTTCTTGGCATGACATGTAATTATAGCATTGTGATAAATGCTTAGGGAAAGAGACCATTTTAATCATAATGACTTGATTAGTGGCACTCTAGTCATAATATATAGACAAGACCTACCTCTTTCTTTTTGGCTATCTTGACAAAAGAAATGAATAAGAAGTAAATTATAGGGAAGAGCAAGTAATGCCATTTTAAAAAATGTTTTAACATGTTGAGAAATAAACTCTGTGAAAGAATATAACCCTTTTTGTTCCTTTCTGGATGATATTTATTATATGTAGGAAAAGATAGTAGAATTATATGACTCTGTTTCTGCAGAACTCGACAGTACAGATGGTGCAAAGGTTTTCAGTAAGCAACCAGGAAGAATCCAAAGAGTAGCAAGAGGATCAGGTGTCTCAACAAGAGACGTTCAGGAGCTTTTGACACAATATACTAAGTTTGCCCAGATGGTGAAAAAGATGGGTGGTATCAAAGGACTTTTCAAAGGTAAGAAAAATAACATCATCATTGGATTTTTAATCATCAGTTTGGGTGGGAGGTACGGTTTAGAAGAAAGAAAGAAAATCAAAAGTTTCAAAAGAGAATGTGCCTTCAACATGGAAAAGTTGAATTTTCAATTCTTAGAAACCCAAGAGTACATATTGTGATTTATGAGGACAATCTGATTTCCAGTTCAAGCTAATGGGAAGCAGTTATGAAATTAATTTTTCGTTAAAAAATCATGATTGGAAGAGTAGCTTTATTTGTGAAAATACACAAAATTATTTTATATACTTTGTCAGAAATCTAAAAGAGTTTTTTGCATGTCTTATCGATGTGCAAAGGTTCTTTCCATGATTATCTTGCTTACTTTATTCTCTTCTTACCCTAGCATCTTTTTTTTTCTTAGTTTCTATTTTTTCCTTTCCTAAGTTTTTGTAAAGTGAAGCTCGACTTCCTGATATTTCTTGCTCTTATAGGTAGACATTCAGTTCTGTTAGTGTTGGTTCTATCAGAGTGATGCTGATTCCGTTTACAGGACGGCCATTACTGTGGATCTTTGTCCCTCTAAGAAGGACAGAATTAAAATGGGATTCCACCTGAAGCGATTAAGGAAAAAGTTTTTAGGAGTTGTTTAGAACCATAATATAGATGAATCCTAAATGTATCTAACCTGAAAAGAAATATAACATACTGACAGACACTTAATATATATTCTTTTTTAAGGAGGTGACATGTCAAAGAATGTAAGCCAATCCCAGATGGCGAAACTGAACCAACAAATGGCCAAAATGATGGATCCAAGAGTTCTTCATCACATGGGTAATTTTTAAATTTATTTCCAGTTACCTACATGAAGTTAATAATGTTGACATTGGTGACACATTTTGACTTTAGATTGTTAGTCTAATATAACTTCACTAATCAGAAAAGTGGCTTCTGATATAGAGAGATCATAGGAAGTGGAAAGAATACTAAACTATCAATTAGGAAATTTCATTTCCTACCAAGATTCTGCTACTACCCAGCTCTGTATTTGGGCAAGTTGATTAACCACTCCCAACTTCAGCTTCCTAATCTGAAAAACTGGGAGATGACCAAAATACATTAATTCATCGTAGTACGCATTAATTAAATATTTACTATGTGCAAAATACTTTGCTAAGTACTAGAGATAAAAAGTCAAAAATTAAATCAATTCCTGTCTTCAAGGCTTTTAGTAGGGAGGAATATAACATGTATACAAGTTAATAAATGCAGTGTATAAAGTAATACAAAGTTATTACAAGAGGGAAAAAAGTACTAATAATTGAGGGTTAAGTATTAAGAAATGTGTATGAAGTAGAATTTGTGCTTTGAAGGAAGCTAGTATTCTTTTAGAGGTGAGGAGGTGGTACATTCTAGGAATGGGGAGACAAAGGCATGGAGGTAGGATATGGAATAATGAGTTTTTGAAATAACTAATAGTCAATTTTAACTAAAGGTAGAATGCAGTGAAGGGAAGTAATGAAAAGTAATTCTAGAAAAGTATGTGAGATCAATGTATTGTTGCTAGAACTGTTGGTTGTTGTAGCCATTTTGGAAAATAAATTAGAATTGTCTGAAAAAAATTAATGCCATTGTTCAAACCTTCTGACCTATCACTTCCTGTTACAGGGTATATACATGAAGTCACAAACCAAAGTAGTTCCCATATATTCCAAAATATTCATAGCAGCAAGCATTGCAGTAGCAAAGTTCTGAAAGAAAATAGATGTCCGTTGATTGAGAATGACTAAATTGTAGCACATAAATATTGTGGAATAAATGCACTCTGAGAAGTATTGCATATATGGAATTCAGAAAAGTATTTAGAAAGGGGCAGCTAGGTGGCAAAGTGAGTACAGCACCAGCCCTGGAGTCAGGAGGACCTGAGTTCAAATCCGATCTCATACACTTGACACACTTACTAGCTCCGTGACCTTGGGCAAGTCACCTAACTCCAATTGCCCTGCCATCCCCCCTCCAAAAGAAAACCCCAAAACAGAAAAGTATAGAAAGATTTACAGGAATTGATGCAGAGGAAAGAAGGTTGAACCAGTAGCATGTTATGTACAATGGCTATAATAACGTAATTGTAAACAACACTAATAGACGTTGAACTTAGAGTAATTGTAATGACCAATATTGGTTTCAGAAGACAAATAATGAAACAACCTTCCTTCCTCTCAATAGTGAAGTAGGCAGCCATGAGTGTTTTATGCTGTCAGATTTAGTCAGAAAGTCAGTTGGTTTTGCTTACTTTTTTTTCTTTTTGGAAAGTACAGTTGTGAGAGTTAGCAGTGTGAGGAAAGAGATCAAGAGATATCTGTGGCTGAAAAAACAAAAGACATAAATGAACCTTAAGGGAAAAAATTAGGTAGGATTGGGCTTGTATATGTCTTTAAATGCCAAACTGAAGGGTTTTTGTGCTTTATCCTTGAGACAGGAGGGAAAAGATTTTTGAACAAAGTAGCATAGTCTGACATGTGCCAGAAGAAGATTATTGTGACAGTCATATGGAAGATGGTTTGGCATGGGGAGAGACTAGAAGCAGAGCAATCTATCACTGTAGTTCAGGGGAGAGGTAATGAGATCCAAATTAAGACAATGATTGTGTAAGGGGGACTAGAATCAATGAGAGGACAGGGAGTAGAGGCAATGAGTGTAGAAGACTTTCTGGAGTTTAGCTGTGATGGAGAGGAGAGATATAAGTAGGATCAAATGAAGGTTCTTAAGGATGGAGGAGATATATATTCATTGCAGTAAGCAAGGAAGGATCCAATAAATTTGCTGCCGAAGATGGGATAAGATGGGATCAAGGGTACACAAAGAGGAGGTTTACCTTGGCCAGGGCAAAAGTTACCTCACCTCTTTATGTAATACAGAGTGGAGAAGAGGGAGCTTTCAGAAAATTATCTGTTTTTTCAGTGAAGTATGAGGTAAGGTTCTCAGCTGAGGGAATGCCATATAAGACTTGAGGAGGGATTGAAAAGGGTTTTGAATAACTCCTGTGGTGAGTGAAAAAGCTGATTTATTAGGAAGGTGTCAAAAGATTTCGGGCCCAGTTGAGATTATGTGATATAAATTTGTAGTGGACACTGTCCTTAAAAATAGAGTAGTTTGAGGTGACAGATTTAGTGGGGGAGTTCTGTTTTGGCTATGTTGGCTTTAAGATGCCTGTGGGAACATACAAGTATAGGTGTTCAGTTTTGTGATTTCGTTCTATTCAGTAACACAAGGCAGTGTGAATCAAGTGAATCAAGGCAGTGGATGATGGGAATAATTGAAGACTGGGGTTTGGTAAGGCATGATCGGCAAAAGAATAAGAGGACAAGGGATTTTAGTATAGAGGATAGTATTGATTTGAAATTATTTTATGAAGAGGTAAGATAAGGAAGAGAGCAAAGTATACCAATTACAGAGTTTAGGGCCTGTGAAAGAACTGGATGGGGAAGGGATTAGAGGTCCTGGTGAAGATGAAGAATAGGCTTAGGTGTTATATGTCAGAGACAAAGTGATAAAAGATTATGTTCACATAAATGCATTTTGAAGTTCATGAATATATAATTGGAACTCTTAGACCAGAGCTGTCCAAAATGTGCCTCACGGGCTGCATGCAGCTGCAGTGCAATTTATGCGGCCAACCTACAAGCATAGAAATTTACATAAATGCTTTAGTAAAAGAAGCTGAGCTACTACAGAGCTGTCACTAAAATGGCAAATCAAAATATATTGTCTATTGTTTCAATAAAAACCTAAGGTTGGACAGCTCTGTCTTAGACTCAGAGTTCTTTGAGAACAGATGTTGGTTTTGGCCTTTCTTTGTATCCCCAGAACTTAGCATGGTGCCTGGCACATAGTGGGCATTTAATAAATGCTTGTTGTCTTGTTGGTGAGGGTATTGGTGGGCAAGAGATTCGAGGATAGAGGACAGTGTATGAAAAGCAAGACCAGAGCAAAGTTGATGAAGTGGAGTCAGTGATGGAATAAAGGCTATGAGAATGAAGAATTGGTTTAGAAGACAGGGAGAACTTTTAAATTCAAGTTTTTAAAAGTGTTGCTCTGAGGGCCCTTCTTGTTCCAAGAGTCTAAGTACCTAAGTATTTGCTAATGAATGAATTCGTAGCAGAAATAAGTAAAGATATTTTTATATACTGGACAAGTTTTCAGTGTTGTGCTTTCCATTTGTTACAATCATCTGGAGTCTTTGAACCATCATTCTAATACATGTGACTTGACTTTTCACAAATACCTACAGACAGTTGCAAATATAATTTTATTTAAAATGTGCATTTATAAAATATGGCTATTCATATCCCTTGCATATTCTCTGTTTCTTACTTAAAATACTGTCTCTAGTTTCTATTTCTGCTTGTCTTTACTGATTTCTCTCTCCCTTTTTTTTAGGAGGTATGGCAGGACTGCAGTCAATGATGAGGCAGTTTCAACAAGGAGCTGCTGGAAATATGAAAGGCATGATGGGATTCAATAATATGTAAAGAAGATTCCTTAATATAAACTGACTCAGTTGGTGATACTTTTTGCTGGGATTTCAGATTTTTTTCCCCTCCCCTTTTTGTAAGGCAAAAGAGGTGTATTCTCCCTTCCCTTTTCTCTTCCTTCCCCCTTTTTTTGAGGGGGTTGAAGAATATTTGGGAATTTGATCTCTTCAGACTTCTTTTTAGGCTTCTGAGTTTCTGGGGTTTTCTGGAAATCACATATTTTTGCTTAAGAGAACAGCTTTCATTAATTTCTGTCTCAAATTTTCACTTGTTAAGTGAAACAAATCATGATGTAAAATTTAGTACTTAGTTTTGAATTATTTGTCTCAAAAGGTAACCATTATATTTGTAAACAGTCTAAGTCAATTGTTACATGATGTCACAAGAAAAATCCTGTAAATAAACTTTAAAGTGGTTGTAATCAAAGGGGTTTGTTAACTTTCTTTGTAGTTTGAAATCTTAATTTTCAAAAATGGAATGCAGAAAGGCAAAATGTAGAGCCGATATCATGCCTCAAGAATGCATCTATTTGTGGAAAATATGGTTAGTGCCTTACCCATGAATTTCTAAAGTTGCATGTAACACATGGTAATTAAGATATTCTGCCAGAGGAAATTGGAGCTTTATCCAGTAAATTGCTTCACAACATAAAGGTGTTGGTTGTTATGAAATCATAAAGCAATATACATAAATGTCACTTGCTTTTAACTTTTTAAGGCCAGCTCTGATGTGGAAGTATTTAAAAAAAAAAAAAGGCTAAATGACCACTTATCAGGTTAGACAGAAGATCGTAAACTAAGATTTCTTCCAATTTTTAAACCTTAACCATAATTTCTTTTTTAAACTACAATAAGTTCTTAAAGAAAAGTTGTTGATGGTAAATAGCTAAAACATGCTTTACAGTGTGAGAATGTTTGTAAAATATTAAGTTGAAATTATACATATGTCCTCAAAACATTGATCAGAAGTCAGTATAGTTGACTGGTTCTTTGATTATCATAGTGGAATTGCTGCCTGGTCAGCTGTGAAGACAAGGCTAGCAGAAAAATTTACAAAGAACAGAAAGAGTATTGTATATGAAGCTATGAATCCCTTACAGTTTACTGTTTACTTTTCTAAACTTTCTCCTGTTTTCTTCTGTATATTTTAAAAAACAATTCATTTTTAAATTTTTTTTTAAATCTTTTTTTGGTATCATTGTACAACTATTTACTCCTCCCTGCTTATTCATTACTGATAGCATGGAGATCTTGAACATATTTTTGTTGGTGAGCTACAAACTAAGACAAACTCATCCTCAACAAAGCCTCAATTTGTTATGGTAGGATCAAGGAAACATATTTTGGGTGATTCATCTATGCAATGTCACTAAGGATCAGATTCTTTCAAAAGTCACTACTCTCTATATTTTAAACAGAAATAATGTACTGAGGTTGCAACAACACATAAGCTGAAGAAAAGAACTAGGTCAAGAAAATATATTTAAGGTGTATTGCCCCTTTCTTCATATGCATATTTGTTAAGTTTTTTTTATCCTTAAATTATCAAACATTGACTAAGGAGAACTGCCCAGTTTCCCTTTTCTCCATTGTTGGGTACAATGAAGATTTTTTCAGTTTTTTTTTATATTAAGGGGGGCAGAACTGGATTTGTAAAGGAAAAGAACAATAGTTGTGATGGGAAAAGGCATGGCACCCCCAAGAGTGAGATGAAACTTGGAATCCTGGCCATTGTTACTTACTCTCCGTGATCATGTATAAATCATTTAACTTACAAGCCTTGTTCTTCTCAATTTTTATAAAATGTCGGGGTTGAACTAGATCAAGGGATCCTAGCCTGAGTTCCCCATACCACCATGGGGCATATGAAAATTATCAAGGGGAGAAAGGTACAGGAAAGAGACTAGACCTGTGATTTCCTTGGCAGAGGTAAATCCTGGGTGAGGAAATGCACACATTGGTACATTATCTGCAGATTCTATAGTCTTAGAGAGTTTGTCATATGCCCAAGGTCCCATAACTGTGTGTCAGAGATGAGATTTGAATTCAGGTTTTCTAGGTTTTGATGGCAACTCTCTAACCACTACTTCCTGTGGCCTCTCTAAATAACTGTATTATCCCATTGAAATATTCCAGAGTACTGTTAGTGAAGAAAAAATTTGTAGATTGGAGAGAATATGGTAAAGAGAGCTTTATATTACCTCTGAAAAATTTGAAAAAAAAATTCGAAAAACAATTGAAGGAATGAATATAATTCTTACTGACCTAAACTAAATGAATCAGTTTTTGGATTTGAACCCTTTTTGATGTTGAGCTCGAAAAAAATGAACAACAACCCAGTAAGAGATTAACTGATTCCCAAAATAACTAGAAATTCCAAATTAATTTCCAGTAGTGAAATTGTAACATTTTTGGCATATTCTTGGAAAAGTATATTCCATTCTTACTAAACATGCTTATAAGGCTTTGATTCCATTAATAATAATTTATCTCTGTGAAGTAGGATTCTCAGTCTCATACTCAACAAGACTAAAACAAGAAACAAACTGGAGACTGAATTTGATGTATCTGTATCTGTCTCCACAGAGAATAAAATTTTTAATTGACCTGAAATAGAATCAAGCATTTCACTAATTTTTCTGTACTCATAAACATTATGCTGCTAAAATAGTATGTATTCAATAAAATTTTGTTTATGAAAAATTAATCTCTTTATTTCTTATATGCATGATAAACTCTAGAATATGTTGCCTTTCATATTGAATAAGGGTACAGGAAAGGTTTCTGAAAGCCAAAGGATATGGGGACCAAAAAATGTTGGAAAACTATTTAAAATTTGGGAATTATTTCAAAAGTTTTATCAAGCTCTGATGTTCCTTTGAGATGTTTATGGTTTTTTTTTTTGCATTTCAATAGTTTTATTGAAAGGTCACTTTCTTAGTACCAGAACATAATGGTACTTAGGTTACTTCAGCCAACTTAAGTTTGCATTGTTGAATTAGAAAGGAAATTCTTCAATGAATCAAGTGTTTAGGAGTAACTTAAGAGTGCATCTGCAAAAGGCTTTATGAAATGAAGCATAAGACATGAGACATACTGTAGTTCTTTGGTTTATCTTTAAAGGGAAGATTTTTTTCCCCACAACATGATGTCAAAGGGAAATTTGAACTAGTTATAGCTATTGTGGAAATTAAACTATATATTTCGCTGATTAACTATATGCTTTCCCAACCCTGTATGTCAATTTAGATTCATTAACCTACAACTAGCCTTAAGTGCTTCAACTGCCACATAATAGTCAATTAAATTGCTGCTTACTGGTTTTTTTTTAAACTGATGTTAATTTGACAATTCTCTGTCATTTGAAAGTAGAAAATGCTATTAAAGTGTTAAGTACTTTGTCAATATTTAGGTAAATTTTCCTTTTGACTGTAGTATCTTAAATATACTTGATTACTTAGCTATCAACCAGTTTAATTCAAAGTTCATAAATGGACCAAAAGTCAAGCTTTAGCATAATACTGATATTTCTAATTTTAGGCTTAATATCTGAAAGAAAATTAAGGACTTAAATCTGATACCATACAGGAATTCTGGCAGTAATATGTTGTCAGCAATAAAATTTTACGATATGGTGATGTTGACCAATTGATACCATTCTTTGATAGGGAAATAGAACTTGTGCAAAAGTCTTTTTTTCATAGAAATAATTATTTAAGCATTAACCTCTTTACCCTGTGCCACATACTGGTTTTGATTTTAGCTAAGAAAATCTATAAAAAGATTAAAATTCAAAATAACAGGGATATATTGGAGCTAGAAAAAAATTGTTAGATCCAAAGAGACTAACATAATGCTTAAATGAAAATTTAACTATCTCTAACCAATAATGAAACTGTAAATGTCCTATTTGCTTATGTTTTTGTATACAATCTACAGACGTATATAGTTTGTATGTAATCTAAAGACAGGTATTAGGTCTGCTTGAATGTCTTTTATAGTTAATACAGTGTCACCATCTATCTAAATTAATGCTTCTTAAATTGTGGGTCACGACTCCACATGGGGTCATGTAACTAAATGTGGGAGTGGCAAAAAATTTGGTAACTGTAAAAGGTTTCTGAACATGCAACAACCAAAAATTAATTCAAAACGAAACAATGAATCTGAGGGGTGTCTGGCAGCTCTTGCCCATGTTGCATTGCACAACTTCACTGCAACCTTGGTTCTGAACACACCATGCACACTTTGCACTGTGTATGCCGCCATACCACACAACAACAAACGCTGCCATAAACACCTCAGCTCAAATTGGAGACTGTTGAATGTTATGAACTGCAGTGTTTTTATTGTACATTCAAAATTGTTAAATGAATTTTGCCTTGGGATTTGGACAGAATTTCTAAAATGGTGCTAAACATACTTTTACCATTTTGTACTACTGCAAAATGGCATTCTCAGCACTGATCACTATAAAATCAAAATATTGATCAATTCTGAAAAATGTTGAAGATGCTCTACATCCTGCGGTATCAGATAGTCCACCAAGATTTAATTCTTTATATAAAAACAAACAAGCATATCCATCTCATGCGTGACCGTGGGCTACTTACTTAATTTTCTGAATACTAATATATTTGCTCCCCTAAGAACATTGCGGATGTTTTAAAAAAAAACTTTTAAAATATATATGATCAAAATTATTTCTCTTATGCGATCCTATTGTTTAGTCACTAATGATTTCCCTTTTCATAGATCCAAAAGGTCATTCCTTGCTCCTCCAGTTTATGATGCAACCTTTTATATCTGGGTTGCATATCTGTTTAGAACTTAACTTGTCATGTGGTACGAGGGTTGATGTATATCAAATTTCTGCGTGAATCCTTTCTAACTTTCCTATCTTACCCCAGTAGCTGAAGTCTTTAAGTTTATCAGACAATTATTAGACTACTAGGTTTGTTTGCCCTTCGGTTCTGTGTGTTGTATATCTACATTTGTTCCACTGAGAGATCTTTCTCTTTTAACCTTTTCCAAATAGTTTTGATGATTACGGCTTTGAGATCTATTACCATTAGGCCCCCTTCTTATTCATGAGCACATAATATTTCTCCAGGTCTGTATTTCTGTAAAGCATGTTTTGTTGTATTTTTGTAATTCCTAAGTGTTGAGACAGCTTGGTGGCAGTGCAGTGGATAGAATACCAGATGTGAGTTCAAAATTGGCCTCAGACACTTACTAGGTATGTGACCCTCAGTGCCATTTAACCTCTGCTTCAGTATTCAAAACTATAAAATGGGCTAACAGCAGCACCTACATGTCAGGGTTATTGTAAGGTCAAATGAGATAATATTTGTAAAAACACTTAGCATATTGCCTGGCACCTAGTGGGTAGTATATAAATGCTTAATCCCTTCCTACTTTTCTTTTTACTATTTCTTGGACATTCTTGATCTCTTATTCGTCCAAATCATAGATTCTTAACTTGGGGTCTGTGAATTTTTTTTTTAAATTTTGATAACTATTTCAGTATAACTGATTTCTTTTGTAACCCTATATATTTTATTTTATGCATTTAAAAAAGTATTCTGAGAAAGGGTCCATAGGCTTCACCAAGGGGTCCATGACACAAAAAAAGTTAGGAACTTATGTAAAGTAGTCCTTTGGTAGTTTGATTGGCACCAATTAAGTAAATTGGTTTAGGTAATATTGCAATTTTTATTTTATTGGCATAGACTTCTTGTGAGCAGCTAATATTTCTCCAGTTATTTAGGTTTATTTCTGTACAGCATGTTTTATGGTATTTTTAGTGTGTCTTGGTAGTATACTCCTATATGGTTTATTTAGTCTGCAATTATTTTGAATGGTGTTTCTTTTTCTCTCTTTTCCTTTTGGATTTGTTAATAAAATACAAAAATGCTAATAATTTATTTTATATCTTGCAACTTTGCTGGTTTTAATTAATTTTTATTGATTCTTGGAATTTTTATACAACTTTCTCACCTACAAAAAAAAATTACTAGGGGCAACTTAAGTCAGGAGGACCTGAGTTCAAAATTCAGCCTCAGGCACTTAACACACTAGCTGTGTGACCTTGGGCAAGTCACCCAATTGCCTTGTCTTCCACTCTCTGAACCAAAAAAAAAAGCAAACAAAAAAAAATTCCTTCCTCTTTACCTGTTTTTCCCTCTCTCTTATTTCTAGCACTATATTAAATAATAATGGTAATAATGAATATCACTAATCCAATTGGAAAGGACTCTCTTGGTTTTAGAAAGCTGTTACCACTTAAAGAAAGGCCCATTTATTCCAATGCTCTTTAGTGTTGTTATAACAAGTGACTTAAATTTTGTCCATTTTTCGAAATCTGTTATCATGAGATCTTTATTTTCCTTTATTCATACAGTCTACCATGTTTATGTTTTTCTCATATTAAGCATATCTACTTTCTTGTTATAAATTCAACTTGGCTATGTATTTTTATGTTTTGTTGTTTCTATGCTGATTTTTTAAAAAATATTTTGCTTTGATAATTATGGATTTTTAGAGTTTTCTTGCTCTGCTTTGTCTCTACCACCAAATTCGCTTCAAATTTGCTATTTAGATACCTATTTTTCAGCCATTTTTCATCTAATTTCTCTTATTGCTTATAAAAATTAACCATCCAACGTTCATAAAAATGTGGAAAATATGACTCCTACGGGAAAAAAAACTAGGCAGAAAGTAAAGAGAATGAAATAGTAGCCATTTTTTGCATGATTGAAAAGGGGTTGTTGTGGGCTTAACGTGCATTTCCTATTACTCTATTAATTGTTAAACTGATTAAAAAAATTAAACTAAAAAGTAATGTCATGCAGTTAAAAGTCTCACAGAGCCTGGATTTATGGCAAAGGTTAATTCCCTTTTTGCTCCGCCTAAAAGACCCACGAAGAGTTTTGGGCCGAATATTGACACCATTCACGTTAGAAACACAAGGTAGCACTTCGTATTGTACACAAACAAAGAAGCACGAGACCGCGGAATGAGGCGGGGCAGGACGCTCTGCCCCACGCGCCGGAAGAGGCGGGGCTAAAACTCGGGCCTCCTCCTCCGGCGCGAAGCCGAGAAGGGTGGCTTCCGCCCTCTCTCCCCTACGCCTGCGCCCACGCTCATGACCACGCCCGCGAGGGCGTCTGCTCCCCGCCCCTGCTGAAGCTGCTAGGGGCAGCAGCCTCCCTGCTCTGACTCCTCCGGGAGGCAGAGAATGGATGCGGATTTATCGGCAATTACGTCCCATTTCACCTGCGCCAGCGGTGCCGCCGCCGCGTGTCACACCATGAACAAGGATCTTTCGAGGGGAGATGCAGCTTTGGGAGCGGCGGCCGCCGTGGCACGACTCGGGGAGCCGGCGGGACAGGTAGGTGAGGCGAGCCGGCGAATCCCGGCCTAGCAGCCTGCCCCGTCCCACCTCCTGAAGCGCGGCTCTGGTGGGAAGGGAGGCCGGCCGCTTCTGCACTCATGCCGGCTGCCTTGTGCCCCGGGGCTCCCCGGGACTCGGCTGCTTTCACTGCAGTCGAGTAGAGAGAGGGGGCTTGGTCCCGAACCCAAGAGGCCTTTCCACCCAGCCATCCCACCGGGGAAATTAGGTTGAGTGGAAGAGTTGCTGAAAATTATCCTGGGATTATGTGCCCTTTGTCATTAAAATCCGCAGATTGTCCCTCCCCTTCCTCTGTCCTTTAAGGAATCTTATATCCATTGTCTGTGAGAAACATTCGCATTCATTTCCTGACAGCCAGATAGATGGAATATGGCCTCAGAGCCTTGGTGCCTGCCTTTACTTAGTGAGGTTTTGGGGGTTTTCCCCTCCAAAACTACAAACTCCTTATGAATTGTAGCCGATTATGAGTCATAGCTAAAAGACTTAAATGACCGCGGGTCGCTGTGGATGCAGCCCGGGGCTCGAAACCTGGCGCACCTGGCATCCAGTGACCTCTGACCTTTGGTGGCTGTTTGCCTTTTTTTTTTTCTCTTCAAGCAACTAATTGTGACCAATTCTAGTAAAACGTAGATGGGTCTATGATCTTTGCTGGTTGAGCGAGTAGCCACACTCCTAGTGCTGGTTACAGTTCTACCCCAGTTTCTGTGGACTCTTTTTGAGGTTTTCCCCCGGGATAGACACTTCTAATGGGACTAAATGATTTTGTGGTTAAAGTATTTTAAAAAACACATCTGTGCGTATTTTTACAAAGGGAAGAATCATTTTTGAAATAGAAATTATTTAATTGAACCTGCTCATTTTCCGCGTTTGGTACCGGGGAGTGCCTCTGCTTTGATTTACCACCATAGTAAACTGAAGTTATTTCTGTTACATTGCTTTGGACAATATGAGTTTCTGGAAAGACATAGTTAAGTTTAAAAAGAATCATTCAGTTATTTTAAATGATGTACTAAGTATTTTAAAGAACATACTTATGTTCATATTTTCATAAAGGAAAGGATAATTTTTGAAATAGGAATCATCATTAATGTCTTTAATATGTAAGTTTTTTAAAGTTTCCATATGTTACTTTTTGCTTTTTAGGATGGTTGTTGTAGATTTGCATAAATTTACTTTGTCAAACATAGGTTATTCAGACTCACACAATTTTAGAATTTGGAGAATCATTTCAGTGGCCATTTAGTCCAATTTATACTTGAGAAAGAAATCTTTATACGACTCGACAAAAGAAAGGTCAGTTGAGCCTCTGCTTCAAAACCTGCAATGAAGGTCTTTCCTAATCCACCACTTTCTAAGGCTGTCCAGTTCAAATTTGGACTACTCTTAATTGTTTAGAATTTTTTTCCTTATATTAAAGTTTTTCTTTAAGTTTATAGGCATTGTTTACTTTTGTGCTAACACCTTGAACCATTAAGCTAAAAAAAGAGAACCTTTCTTGATGAATCTCAGTGTAGCTCTTTGTCGTCCTTGTTACTATATATACTTAATTATATTTTCCATATTGTCACAATCGTCACTTTTTGTCAAGACATAATATGTGATTATTTCAGTTTTTAAATGAATTTGTTTTTCTCTTTACTCTCATTTTGCCTATCCTAATTGACTTTGCTACTTAGATGCACAGTGTTTTTAGTAATTGACTTCTGATGTTCTCTTATAGCTTAAAAAAAGGCATTTGTTGTCCATAAACAAAGAGGCTATATGTGAAAATATGACTCCTAGAAATTTGCTTAGTCTGAGAATGAAATAGCAGCTACCACCTTTTGTGTGACAAATATTCAGAAATTGCTTTTAATTTTTTAAATAGTAGACTTTCAAATGAATTGTTACCAAAAAAAATTAGAATTTGTGACTTATTTTCTCTGTCTAAATGTCAACATAATACCTGTTCCCACAGAATCATGGAATTTTAGAGTTAGATGAACCTGAACAGCTATCCAGTCCAATCCTATGTAAGAAAATGTCCATTAAACCATTAAAGCATCCCCTAGACCGACCAGTGTTGGTTCAAAGACCTCCATTTAGGGGAAATCCACTAAATCCCCAGGCAACCATTTCTTATTTTTGATACTACTCATTGTTAGGAAGTTTTTCCTGCTAGCAAGCCTAGGTTTTCCTCTTTTCAGTTTTTACCCAGTGTTTCTGATTGTGCTCTCTGTAGCTAAAAGTTTAATCACTCTTCTATATGACAGTCCTTCAAATACTTGAAGACAGTTATTATATCTTCCTTAGAAGGATCTTCTCTTCTCCAGGCTAAACATTCCCAGTCTCTCCATTTGATGCTCATGTATCATAGATTGCCTTTCACTATCTCTGCCTTATTGGGGCAGCTAGGTGGAGCAGTAGATAGTGCCAGGCCTGGGGTCAGGAAGACTCATCTTCCTGAGTTCAAATTTGGCCTCAGTTACTAGCCTCAACCCTAGCAAGTCACTTAACTCTATTTGCCTCAGTTTCCTTGTCTGTAAAATGAACTGGAGAAGGCAATGACCTCTCCAGTATCTTTGCTTCCCCGCCCCCCCAAAAAAACCCAAATGGGGCCACAAAGAATTGGACACAACCAAACAATCTCTGCCTTATCAGTGTCTTGTCTAACTGAAGTGCCCAGAGCTGAACACAGTACTCCAGTTGTAATTTGACCAGAGATCAACAATTTGGTGAAACCTGGAACTTGGAAGCTGTGCTTCTCTCAATACTACCTAAAGGCTCAGATGACTTGTTTACATTGACATTTGGAGGCCAGTTGACGTATTGAACTCCTGGAACTTTTTTTTTTTTTAGAAAAACTATCTAATCACGCCTCTCCCATCTTGTATTTTTGAGGTCAATTTTTTTTTAACCCCAAGCATGATACTTACATTTATTTGAATTTCATTTCATTCATTTTCAGCCCAGTGCTCTAGTCTGTTAAGAACTTTTTGAGTTCAGACTCTGCAATCCAGTGTGTTGTCTGGTCCCCCCTGCTCTGTGTCATCTGCAAATCTGATAAACATGGTATTTATCACTTTAAGTCATTGATAAAAAAATATTGACTGGCACAGAGCCAAGCACAGAGGTCTCCCTGGAGACCTCCTGCTAGCTTGACATGAATCAACAAGCATTTTATAAAGTACCTACTTAGGTGCTAGTGATAGAAGTACAGTGAATAAAACAGTCCCTACTGGCAAGGAGCTTGCATTCATAGTGGGAGACAACTATATGTGTAAGTATATACAGAATAAATTTAAAGAGAATATATACAAATTAAACAATTAATCACTACTCTTTGAGGTCTAACCGTTCTTCTAGTTCAGAATTCTTCTAAATTTACTGCCTCTACCCACATCTCTTCATCTTTTCTGTAAGTATAGCATCAGACATTTCTGAAATTTAAGTTAACTATATTATTCTTAGGATCATTAATCTAGAGCTAGAAGAGACCTCAGAGGCCATTTCATCCAACCCAACCCCATTTTATAGATGAGGAATTTGAAAAAAGTTAAATGACTTGCATACAGTCAGAGGCAGTAAAATTCAGAGGCAGAATTTGATCCCTTAGGATTTGACCACAGTCGGTGCTCATTTCCTTTTCACTGTGCCTGCATCTCTTATCTGCCAATTTGTTAACCCTGTCACAGTATTAGTTATTTTTGCTCAGCAATTTTTCTTTGTTAAGAGGGAGGGTTCAATTCTAGGGTGGGGAAGAACAATGACTTTTTAAAACAAAAGATATAAAATATATTTCACAATATAGAGTGAGTTAGCTTCTTCTGAAGTGATTTTCTCATTTCAGACAAAAGAGTATGTCTCAACCTAGTTTCACTAAGAATGGTATTGAGTACAGGATACTGATAGCTGTAAGCTCTAAATGCCAGTCTGGTTAAGAGCGCCAGAAACAAGATAGGAAATAAAATTAGATCTGTGCCTCTAACCAGGCCAGCATGCCCAGTTTGTGTGTGTGTGTAAAATTATATACTATGTATAATAGTTATATTGTATACATATCATATAATATTGGAAAAAGTGGTTTCACACAAATGCATCTTCTGATTTCTTTGAAAAGTTCTTTGCAG
>CM053625.1:16744325-16774719 GCA_028646595.1 Phalanger gymnotis
CCATTAGTTGGGTAATGGTTGAACAAATTATGGTATATGATATGATGGAATACTATTGTGCTATAAGAAATGATGAGCAGGATTGGTTTCAGAAAAGCCTGGGAAGATTTATATGAACTGATGCTAAGTGAAGTGAGCAGAACAGAACATTTTACACAGTAATGGTAAACAATAAACATGAACTTGGGTAGACTTTAAGAGATAATGGAGGATATAAGGGCCTGGCATGCAGTGGTTTATAGCACGAAGTGCTGGACAGGATTGAACAGCATCTAAAAAATTAAAAAAAAGATGACCAACTGAAAGACTTAGCTACTGTAATTAATACAATGATCCACGATAGTTCCGAAAGTTACAATGACAAAATGCTATCCACCTCCAGAGAGAGAACTGATAAACTGAGTGAAGATTGAAGCATACTTTTTTATTTTATTTTTCTTGGCCTTTCTAAAAAATGACACATCTTACATGGAAATCTGTTTTGCATGATTTCACATATATAATAGGTATTTGGGGGGCGGGGAGGGATGGAAAGAATTTTGAACTCAAAATGTAAAAAAAAAAAAATGAATATCAAGAGAAAAACATTATTTTACCTTTAGACAATATTATCCATAATATGTATGGGACTTGGGCAAGGTGGGAAGAAAAAATGACATGTAAATATTGCAACTCAAAATTTCCACATGAGTTGCATGTACACTGGTTTGATATCTTATAGGGCTAAATTTTACAAGTTTAACTCCATAAGATATGCACTGGCTTTGTTGCACTGGCTTTCACCCAAACACTAGTTACTGGAAGGCCAGTGTTTTGTCAGGCCCTTCTAAATTATATTGTCTTTTTAACTAGCGGGTTTGAGGAGCTTTACTTCTCCAAAGGGACAATGCATGACATTTGGAAATAACACTTATGAAAATCTGCCCTAGAAACAAGAAGGAAAGGCCTATCTCAGTGTAAGCAGACAACTGGACAATTTGTGAATAGTGGTCTACGACAGACCCCTTTAACATAGAATTTCCAAGGGAAAATGTTTCTCAGCTAACCACAAGAAACCTGATGCCTAAATGGACATTAATGTTCATCCCTGTTTCTTTTTTTGCCTTCCTGATTACAGTTATGTTTGTTGTCCATTTTCTCTTAATAATGTCCTAATCCTTTTGGAAGGTTTATACCAAGGCTGCTCAAGCTATATTTTATTCCTCCCAGATTTATTGCAGTAACATTTGTTTGCTACTTGGTCAATGTTTAAAAGTCTGTTCTGGATTTTATGTGATTTGTTCACCATATTTTTGTTTCGTCACCACCATAAACCTCTTTGAACTAAGGTTCCTATTTTGCAGTATAACTAACTTGCTGTACATTGAGTAGACCAATTTTGTTGATATTTCTGAGGAAGTATCAAAGGTCGGAATTTTGGAAGGAGTAAATTGTAAGCATTGAGTAAACATCTCCTCCAAAAGTAACCTTTGAAATTAAAGAAATTGCTAAGAAAAAAAGAAAGAAAGAAAAAGAATTTTAAAAATAGAGAGCCTCAGCCTGGCAAGAACAGAATGAGCCTTACTGATTTCTGTCTTGAAGGAGGCCTCCACTATCTTTGAGATTTCTAGCTCCACCAGGATATTCTAATGAGATTAACTAAAGAGAAAACATCCCCAGTGGATTAGACCTGATCTTTGCCAACTCCTGAGAATCCAAAGTTAACTCAATCCAACAGCACCTTTTTGCTCTCTAAAGTTATCAGTGATCTCCTGATTGCCGAATCCTCAAAGGCCTTTTTTTCATTCTCAATCTCTCTGCATTTGAAAAAATTTCCTTTATTGAATACCCCCAACATATTTAATTTTATAGCTTAAGAACTATATAATTTTTTTTAAAAAAACTAGATTTCTGCATAACTTTCAAAAAAAGATTTTCTTTTTAAAGTATAGTATACTTCCATTGAATCTGTGCTGCTGAGCACGTTCATATATAGGATGATGTGTTATAAGTATTATAAGTCCAACCCCTCATTTTACAGATGAGGAGCCTATGGCTTAAAATTACACATTGATTAAATATAACTGAGCTACGATGTGAATTGCAATCTGTTGAGAACTTGGCCTAATTCATGGCCTCTGCTGCTAACTATGCCAACACCTCCATAATGCAACAGCATTTAGTCTCCCTTCTTTCCTCTTGAGACTTCCCTTCTGTGGATGATCTCCTCAAATCACCATGTCTATATTTGTTTATATGTTGGCCTCTCCCCTCATCCTCCCATGCCCAGTAGAAAGTAAGTTTTTTGAAAATTGGGGTTGTTTTTCTTCTTACCTTTGCATCTCTACCACTTAGCATATGTATGTGTGTATGTATGGATGTATATATGTGTGTGTGTGTGTGTGTGTGTGAGAGAGAGAGAGAGAGTATATATGTGTGTGTGTGTGTGTGTGTGTGTGTGTGTGTGTATATATTAGGTGTTTAATAAATGCTGATTGGCAAGGATCTCAAATTCATGTTTTTTTCCTCTATTGTCTTCTAGTTGATTTTTTAAATTATGTTTACTCTTAATTCTAAAAAACATGAAAATTACAATATCAGTTGAAATAAGTTAGTTTCTGGTTTTCTCTTGTCTTTTTCTTTTTTCCCTGTTATTGAGAGAAAAGGAATCAGAGAATAGGAGAAGCCCTAAGACTAAGAGTCAGGGGACCTGATTTCCTTTTCCAGTGCTGACTTTTTCCTTTTCCAGTAACTGACTTCATTACCTTGAGCAAACCACAAAAACTTTCTAGGTTTAAGTCTGTGAAATGATGTGGGATCATTGATTTAGAGCTCATACAGTCTTTTCTCATAGGTTCAGTCCCTTAATTTTACAGAAGAGGAACCTGGGGTCCAGGGAGGTTAATTGAGGACTTGGCCCCTTTCAGCTCTAATTTCTTAGGACAAAACTTTTTGTGTGTGTTCCAAAAATGAGGGGGGAAAAGCAAACCCACATAAAATTACCTTTTTTTTTCTGCAATGTGTTACAGGTACAAATGAGTTGTGATGGAAACTTTGAAAATGTAGAGCTGGGTGTCATAGGGAAAAAAAAGAAAATTCCAAGACGAGTCATTCACTTTGTCAGTGGTGAAACCATGGAAGAATATAGCACTGATGAAGATGAAAACAATGGTCAAGAGAAAAGAGACCTTTTACCCACCATTGATCCGGTAGGCTTTTTACTTTTACTTTTTTATTACCTTTTTTTTGCCCAGATAAATATCACAGGAGGGTCTTTGAAAGAAGAACTAGCCCATTTTCATATTTACTTTGTAACTGTTCATGACATTGTTAATATTCTTAGGTCTGTGTACATGGAATTTTGAGAGACATCTTGGTACAGTAAGTAGAGTGCTGTACTTGGAGTGCCTGCTCTGACATTTAGTAGCTACATAGTCATGGGCAAAGTAATGTAAACTCTTTGAGCTTTGGTTTCCTTCTTTGAAAAATGGGGATAATAATACCTCTTTGATTTAGTTTTTAAGGTTGCTATGAGGCTCAAATGAGAAAGCATTTTGCAAAGTCAGTTATCTTACCTGTTTGAGAGGTTGGTTTATATGCTCCTTTAGACTTTATAAGTGGCAATATTAATATCAAAGGTTCTTTTTCAAGTGTCTTACTGGAAAATCAAATAAGTAGTGGTTTAATACAAAACCTTCTGCTTACAAGTATGGTAAACTGTTCCTTAGTTTATAACTGTTTTGAAGTGAGATAATAGGTCGCACGGTCCTTTTGTCTCTCTGCATGTTTGAATGTAATAGTAATAATAGTGAATATGTAATAATAGTGTATGTAATAATGATGACGAATAAATAATTCACTTATATAGGGCCTACTATGTGCTGGAGACTGTGCTAAGCACTTTATAGATATTTTGTTTGACTCTCACAAAAATGCTGGAAAGTAGGTGTTATTATTATCCTTGTTTTACATTTGAGGAAATGGAGGCCAATAGTGTCTGAGGCTGATCTTCCTGACTTCAGGCCTACAGTTCTATCCACTGTACCACCTGAAGCTATAACCTCTCTATATAAGTGTAAACCAGCCTGAATAGACACGTCTCTGTTCCACCTATATGCACTATGAGGAAGAGTCTAGAACTTTTCTTAGCCTTTTCCAAATGAGCTGAAGGAGTAATTAATATGAAAAGAGAATCTGTTACCGAATGAATTAGGATTAACTTCTTTCTTTTCATTAATTGCTGAATTTATCACAATTAAGTAGCCTTTAGGATCATTTGGACCATTGAATGAGAACTGTAAGGGTCCGTAAAGGCCATCTAGTCCAGCCAGATGAGAAAACTGAGGCCCAGAGACTCCATGTGACTAGTCTACATGACTTGCCCAAGGTCACACAGCTGATAAATAGCAAAATGGATTTGACTTCAAATCCAGCACACCTTCAACTACACTGCTGTTTCCAAACAATAAAATTGTATATGCTGTGGTGGACCAGTTCTCATCTGTGGCACATTTTTACCTTTACTACCAAACATTCTTAGTACTTAAAATTTATAAACTTAAAAACAGATCTGTCCCCCCATCCTTTGAGGTGGAGAGAGCCTCTGTGATAAGACTACAGAGGGCAGAGTGCTCACAAGTAGAGATTTTTCTCTATTTTACCATTCCACCATAGTTTGGGTAGGGAAACATTCAAGTAGGTGGTCTCTAATGTGTCTTCCAATTACAGATGTAAACTATACAATAAAGTAGTTTCTGTAAAGTTTAGAAATTTTATTCACCTCTCATAATCAAGAATTTCAGACTATTGGAAATCCTTATAATTTTTCTTCCTGAGTTAGGAATATTTGTTTTCTATTATAATTATGAGTGAAGGAATGAATGTAAAACTTGCTAGAGTGCTGTGGAAATTGCTAGAGTGCTGTAGAAATAAATAGAAAATAAAATCAACTCCTCATCTCAAGAAACACACAGTTCTAATGGGGAGACAACACATATAGAAGGTTTTAGCTTCAAATCAAGTGAAAAGGTCCCATGTGGCTGTAGTGGCAGAGAAGCTGAAAATGCATCTTTTTAAATGTCGTTTCCACTGATAAAATCTTACCAGTTTCTGATGTTGAACTATTTGACAGCGCCAAAGCCTCTGGGGATAAGAATTTTCTTATCTGCATCTCCAGTAATTATGATTGCAAAAGCACCAGCAGAAATAGTTGCCAGGTGGCATCTCCACTGTGGTTGTTTCCACAGATGTTGCCAAACAGGGCTGGTCTGGTTTGAGAGGAACTGCTGTTCCTAAGGCCCTTGGGTTCAGAGTCCTGCTCTATCTCCATGGAATCTGAAGGAATTGTGGTGGTGGTAGTAGTTTGATTTGCCTGCCCCATGTTCCCTCAGAATGCCTTGCAGTTTCATCTAGGTAGGCTGCCTAATTATGAAATATACTTATGAATTTAACTAAGTTGTTTATAAGTAGAGCCAATAGGATTTAGTAACATGGGGATGAGAGAGGAGAAAGGCCTTTGTTAGTGATGGGAAAATGATTTTGAACTTAACAGAAATAAGGTAGTTAGAAGTAGGTTAGGTTTTAAAGGAAAAATAAGTTTATCTTAGACATCAGTTTTGAGATGGGATATCTCAGTATCTTTCGGCATTTGCAAATGAGGTTTGAGAGAAGTATTAGATGGAGATATAGATTTGAAAGTCATTTGTGTTGAGGTGATCATTTGAAGCTTTGGCAGTATATGAGACTGTGAAATGGGAGAAAAGGGCCAAGAATTAACCTGTAAGAGAATGCCTACATTTGAGAGACTGAAGGAAGAAGCTAGTTATAGAGACTTGGAAAAAATCAGGGGTAGAGCACAGACCCCTGAGGAAGGAGAGGGTGTGATTAGCAGTAGCCTTAGAGAAATGAAGCAAGATAAGTAAAGGGAAAAAAACCATTGCATTTGGTGATCCTGGGGAGTGTCTGGCTGTTTTGTTACTATGAAAGAAGCCAGTTGCAGTACAATACAACAAACAGTTATTAAATTTCTGTTGTATTAATATTAGGCACTGAAAGGAGATAAAAAGATAAGACAGACTCTTCTCTCAAAGAGCCTACTGATTGTAAGGGGTTAAAGAATGAATAAGCTATAAATGAAGTCATTTTGCATAGGTCATTTTTTCTAAAAGTTTAGTAATGTAGGGGAGTAGAGTTGTAGAAAATCTTGAAAAAAGGTAGCTTAAAAATTTTTGAGGATGTGAAGAGTGGAATATGTTTGTAAATTCCAGTAGATTTTAAGTTAAGGGCAGAGACAGTTTTATTTTTGTGTTTTTATCTGCAGTCCCTAGCGTAGTTCCTTGCAATAGTAGGTTCTTAATAAATGTTTGTTGAATTTAATTTCTTTCTTTTTTTAAAAGAATTTTAGCCTTTACACATTTATTTTTTTCTTTTTTAAAATTGTTTTAAACTTAAATACAAAATATGAAAAGAAAAAAAATATTGCCATGTGCACAGCATAATGTAAGAGAGGATTCAAAATATACAGCTATAAATTTCCATTTCAAGAAAGCTTATATAACAAGTACCCATTGTGTGCAGAGCTATCCATCTTTTTTTTTTTTTTTGCTTCTTTGTAAGTTTTCTTTTATTTTCTGCTGTGCACATTTTACTTTGTTCTTTTTTCCCTCCTCTCCTCCAAGAAGTCTACAATTAAGCTTGAATATAATTTTATATATACACATACATGCATACATATACACATACATGTGTACATATACACACAGTTATATACATGTATATACATATTTACATACATATAGTTAAAGATCTATAATCATACCCATATGTCTACATATACACATGTGTATACATCTATGTTAGACTATACCTATAATTATTTGTCCTCTGTTTCTCTGAGGGTGGATAACCTCTTCCTTCATAAGTCCAAGTCTTTCCATATTTTTCTAAATCCACTAACTCATCATTTCCTGCACCGCAGCAATATTCCTACCTTATATTGTCTAGTTATTTTAAATAGTCTAAAACAGTATTGATTAACATGGCTGATATATAGTATTAGTTTTCCTATTATTTTCTTTTGATTAAATCTGTTTTAGCTCTAACTTTGTTGAGACCATGATTACTATCCCTGCTTTTTTTCCCTAATAAATTCTACTCCTGATCTTTATTTTTATGTTTGTGTCTATCTCTTATTTCCTGTTCCTCCTGATTCCTCTACTTTACTTCTGTCCACTACTTTGCCCCTCCTATTACTTAATCTACCCCCACCCCAGAATCCATCTCTTATCTTCCCATTCCTATTAATCTAAACATATTCTTCTGTACCCTCCCCTTATCGTACTCCCACACCCTTCCCCTCTAAAAATCCCTCCCTTATCTTCTTCCTCCTTCCTAGCCTTAGTCTTTTATTTCTTTCTGAATTTAGAAAACTTTTATACCCTTCTTGATATATATGTATTGAACCCATTTCCAATGAGAGTAGGGTTCCAGATCTAGCAGCCCTCCTCTGGTGTCAGTTCTTCCTTTCATGCCTTAGTTGTGTAAGATAATTACTCTTTTTACCTTTCCCTAAATGGTTTTACTTTTTAGAATCATATCATACTGAGGTCTACCCCAGTCTTTTTTATGAACTACCCAATTACTAATTAGAATCTTAGACATACATTTGATATTTCTTCGTATAAAAAGTAAATAATCTGTCCTTATTGAGTCCCTTATAATTAGTCTTTGATAAGTACCTTATATTTCTCTTGTATCTTATATGTCAAATTTTCTATTTAGTTCAGGTCTTTTTGCAGTAAAATTCAGAAAGTCTGGCAATTCATTGAATTTCAAATGAGAAAAATTCATTTTTTTTAAATTCAGGATTATGCTAACTTTGCCAGGTGTGATATTTTTGGCCGAAATCCCAGTTCTTTTGCTCTTGGGTATATAATATTCCAAGACCTGCCATCTTTGGTGTTACTGCTGCTAGGTCTTGTGTGATTCTAATTGTGGCTATACCATATTTGAATTATGTTTTTTGTTGTTGCTCATAATATTTTCGCCTTGTGCAGAGGATTTCGGAATTGACTGCTATTCCAGTAAATTTTCCTCCTAGGATCTCTTTGAGGTGGTAATCAGTGGGTTTTTTCTATTTCTACTTTCCCCTCTTGTTCTAACACTTCAGGACAATTTTCTTTAATTATTTCTTGTATTATTGTATCAAGATTTGTTTCTCATCATAGCTTACAGGTAGTCCAGTTACTCTTATGTTTTGTATATTCTATGTTATGTTTCTTGATCTGTTATCTAGACCAGTTGCTTTTCTTATGAGATATTTCACATTCTCTTCTATTTTTTTCATTCTTTATATTTTATTTTATTTTTCTTGGTCTCTTGTAACTTTGGTGGCTTCCCCTTGCCCAATTCTAATTTTCATGGAGTTGTTTTTTTTCCTTAAGATTCTAGATCTCTTCTTCCAGTTGGTTAACTGTCTTTCCATAATCTTCTTGCTTTTCTTGGGTTATTTTTTTTTCCTTCAATCTCTCTCATTTAATTTTAAAATCTTTTTTAAGTTCTTCCGTGAATCTTTTTGGACAGGTGACTATTTGACATTACTCTTTGGGGTAGGAGAGACTTTTTTTTTGCTTTAGTATCTTCTTCTGAGAATGAACAACGGTCTTGATTTCCATAGTAACTTTCTATAGTTGGGTTCTTTCTCCTTTGCCTGCACATTTTAAAATTTATTAGTAGCAGCTTATCATTGTATTTACCTGGAGTATGTCTTGAGGTGTGAGGGATGGTACCTCTGGCCTCAGATTCTCCTTCAATTCTCCCCTCTGGCCTAGAATTGAAACCAAGAACTTCACCATCTTGTATGAGCCCACAGCCAGTGGCACCCCTGCCCCACTGCTTCTATGCTCACCGTGCACGTCCTGGTTCCTTCTCACCCAAGACCATGTCTTGACCACACAGCTGGGTCTGGTGTCCCGTATCAGCAGAGGTTCCCTCAATCTTCCCCTGCTCAGATGCCTGACTCCCCATACTGTCCCGGAGGTAAAAGTTCCTGTGGCTGGGGCTGAAGCTACCTCCCAACTCAGCTAGCCCCAGGGCTTGCCACTTGCAGTTTCAGCAAAAGTAACCTGGAGGGGTTTCACGGGGGACCAAACGTCAGGATCCTCCCAGGAGTACCACTATTCTGCCCCAACTCTTGTTTATTGTTAACCACTCTACATTCACCCTGAGGCACTATTTTATCTTGTTTGTGAGGGAAATCTGGAGAGCTTAGAATTTTCTGACCTACTGTGCCATCTTCCTAGAATCGTCTCTAATTTATTTCAGTTTGTAGGTAGAGGAGGAGAGAGTGAAGCTGGAAGAGAGAGAAGGGATGATGGATGGTTCAGGATCTTGAAGGAAGTAGGAAAATGGGGTCAAGGCAAAGAATATTTTGTAGGGATATCCTAAGCATTGGTTATTCTGATTTAGCAAGTAATTATAGGTGCTGGAAAAAAAAAGAAAAAGTAGCATTGTGTAGGGAAGGATATAATATCTTAAGAGTATAATTTTATATAAATGAAACTAAAATAAGAAATGAGAGGGCAAGAAGAAAGCTAGAACAAGTTAGAAAAATTTCCTGTGGAAATGAGTGCTTATATTGGGTATGAATATCATACCTGTTTATTACATATGATTGTGATTGTCATACCCAATTTTTAGGGGAAAAGAGAATTTTTATTAGAATATACAGTTTTCAGATCTGTTTATTTCTTAAAGCTGAGTTCAAGTTAAAATGTACTTATACAGTAACTTTTTAAAAAAATCAAATAATCAACAAACCAGACACACTAGAACTTGTACATGTAAGTATTGTCTTTCAAAGTAGTCATTTTGGGAGACTAGTTTACAGCAAACACAAGAGAGCCAGCCTGTCTTCATATAGGTTCAGTAAGGTTAGGGATCCCAAAGTGGAGCACAGGGAAACACGGAGCACACAACTAGACAGAAAAAGTAAAGCAAGCCAGTCAGCTCTATTGAGGGGACATACTCACAAAAAGATAGGCAGTCAGAGAGAATGGAAACTGGTCAGGTCTACTGGATTTTGGTGGAAGGATGGTGCCAAAACCAGTACCAGTTCAGTAGGTTTTTATTGGGTTCTTCTCTGAGTGGAGCAAGACCAGGCATTGTGGGAAGAGAGTGAGAATCAGATCTGAATCTTATTGGGTAGGGGAAGGCCCAAAAGGATAGAGAGGATGTCTGGGGAACTGGCAGGTAATTAGTACTTAGACTGGTTATGTCTCTTCTGTTCTTATTTTGACCAGGCAACTCAGGAGATGTGTGCTTCCCCGAGGCTGCAGGGCAGGGATTACCTCAAAATCATATAATCACATTATCACAAAATCACCTAAGTTGGTAACAGAGGTAGTCAGTAAAAGCAGTTATAGAGGAAAATTTATCCTGGAGAGTTCTCCTGAATTAAAATTCAACACATATGCAAGTTATTGTACTAGGTCCTGGGGATACAAACATCCAAAAAAAAATAACATTCATAGAACCCTAGAATTGTAGATTTGGAAGGGACCTGTTTGCATCTAATCCAACCTATACCTGAAAATAACCACCACTGTCAAATATCCAACATACGGAATTATATTGAAAAATAGCACATTATATACTTTAGCAAAAGTAATTTGCCTAGAGTATGCTTTTAAAACCATAACTTGACTTTTGGTAAAGATAATGGAAAAGATTCATCTCCCCTAATAAATTCTCCAGGAAAGTTTTAAAAGGGTACCAGATGAAACAGTAATGAGTATGTAAAACCAGAGTTCCTCCATCTATTCCAGGACTTCATAAGAGAATGGCTAGAGGGAATTTACTAAGGGGACCTGAAGCAAACTGCATATTGCTGCCTTGGGGAGACCCAAAGCAAGACAAAGTTGGTTCCTGAGAAATCACTGTTCAGGAGATAAAGAAGACTCCAACCACAGCCTTGTGTGCATGTTTTGGAGCCTTCCAAGAGACCTGAAATTAAGATCTCTTAATACTTTAGAGCTCTCCAAGAGACCAGAGCCAGGTTTCATCAGCACAGTGCCTTCATAACCTGTAGGCAGGGTAGAGACAGGGGTGTGGGAATTACCTACTACAAGGCCTCAGATTTTGGGGATTTCTGTATTCAGTGGCCAGGTTCACGTATTGAAGATAAGAAACTGAGGCAAAAGCCCTTCATCACCCTCCAAGATGCCTGAAGCCTCTTCTCAGGGCCTCTGTTAGGGACAAGTCCAATTCCTGGTTTAGTGACTGTGTTGAGGAGGCAAAGAAAGGGCCAAAACCAGTACTGCATTGGGCTGCTAGAAATTTGAGCAGATGGTGAGGCCCAATTCCGGCTCTAAAACTAGTTTCCTGTTCTAATCCAGGGCTGAAGCATAGCCAAGAACCAGCTATCTCATCCAGAACTGTAGTGAGTCTGTGGCAGAAGTAGGGGCAGGGACAGTCAGGACTTGCTCATACCATCTAAGAGTGGAAGGAACAGAGCCTGGCCTTGGTACAAAGTCCCAATCCAGGAATTGGAGGGGTGAGTAAATGAAAGAGAGCTCTGAATACAGTAAAGAAGTACAGCAGGTTTAGAAAAGAGGAAATGAAGAAAAAGGAAAAAATGAAATTGGAGCTCTTCAGGAAAAAATTTGCAAGAGAACAAAATGGCTTAGAATAGAAGGTAGAAAACATTATTCAAGTAGTGAACTCCCTGAAAGAGTGGAGCAAACAGAATTCAACTAGGATCTCTAATCCATTTCCTGGATTTTGCTTCGATTTCCTAGTGGCCCAACATGGGTGCTAGTTTCCGTCCTGCTTCTGTATTCATCTTGCAGGATCTCTCTCCAGGCACTATGCTGGATGCTGAGGAATTCAAAGATAAAAACAAACTAACCCCTGCCCTCCCAGAGCTTATGTTGTAACAGAGGAGATAACCATAGACACATAAAGATTTATGCAAAACACATATGAAACACCACCTTCTTGAGGAGAAAGACACGAGCAGCTGGAGGGACCAGGAAAGTCCCCTTCCTGGAGAAGGTGATGTGCAGGTTAAGACTTGAAGGAGACTAGGAAGACTTAAGGGCAGAAGCTAGGAGGGAAAAACATTCTAGGCGCAGGAAACAGCCATTGCAGAGTGCATAAAGGTGAATAATGTGTTAATAATCAGTCTGGAAAGATGGGGCCAGGTGGTAAAGAACTTTTGATTCTAAACGGGTTTATTTTTGTTCCTAGAGGTGATAGGAAACCCATGGAGTTTATCAGGGGAGTGTTATGTTTAGCTATGCACAGATGAAGAACAGTACTAACTGCCAAACTCAGATTGGTTGCACTGACCAGTTTTAGTCCTGAGTCATAGATGAAGAAACACTGTCTCAATGGTGAGTTGTGAGCTGTGGGAATAGAATGTTGCATACATTGCTAATTCTGGCCATTCTTGTCTGTTGGTTTTTGTGATTGTGTTTTCCTTTTGTAAAGTCATAAATAAAATTTTTTTGAGGAATCAATCCTATAAGGTAACTTAATTTTCTTTTTTGACAGAGTAGATAGTCAGTATATGGGTAAAGGTTTTAAAATCAAGGCATTTGACAGAGAAAGAAAAGGGTGTGCAACAGAATTTGCAGGGGGACCTTCCATAGTTAAGGGTCAGAAGGAGGATAACAGATTGTTGAAGGGAAACCATTTGAGAGACTTTTTTGATATGTCCCAGATATGTCCCAAATATGTCCCTTCTTGATTTTTTCAGTCCAGCTGATAGGATGGTGAATTACTAGACCAGAAGAATATGTCTCTGCTGTTCCTGTTTCCTTTGCTTGTTTTGTTCATGAGAGGAACGGGGAAAAAAGAAACAAAAACAAATCTCCCAAAGGAGTCCATTTTATAAGATGGTTCTGAAGAAAGTGCTTTACCAGCCCTTAATTGCTTTATAAATATAAATATAAATGTAATTTTTATAAATAAACATTTTTATGCAAATTCTACAACTTTATTTGCCTTTAGCTTTTTTTCATACTTTATATGAACTGATACTTATAAAATCAGCAGACTCTTTAAGTGATTGTTATAAGATGTTAAAATACCTAGGGTTTACCTTGGAGAACAAGCTTTAAGTAGTTTGCAGAATTCCAGTTGTTTCCAGAATTCAAATAAGAAGTTGCTTACTACCAAGAAAAAGTTTATATTTTTCCTCAACTCATTGAGCCCCTCTAGTGGAGTGGCGACATTTTATATGTTTAAAAAGAATTGCCTTCCCTTAATCAATTACTTAAAAATGTTTTTGCTAAAAGATCCCAAATTCATCTCTTCACATTTTTTTTTCAGGGCTCTCTTGAGTAGCAAATGACTTTATTTAATTTGAAATAGTATGTATACACTGAATGTTTTTAGAAGTATGCTGTTTTTAATGTAGACTTTGGGATTGGGATTATGGTAACTTTAAAAATGCTGCTCTTGGTTGTTTTAAAGATAATGCTCAGTTTTAAACATCACTTAGAATTCTTTAAGGTTCAATACCAGTTACTCAAATAATTTTGTTTAATAAGTGGAATTTTATTCATTTTTGAAATTTTTCTTGGTACCTTTGATTTGTTTCTAAATATATACCTCCTGCCTCCTGACCAAACCATTCCTTGTAAACAAAGAATAAAAAAAGAGGAGAAAAAAAACAATACTTTAGCGGAATTAACCAACACATTGATTTAGTTTGACAGTATAGTTCTTGTTCCGCACCCTTAATTCCCATCTCTGCAAAGGAGAAAGGTATATTTTTTTATCTCTTCAGTGACTGACATTTTGTCACTAAGTAATTCCATAAACATTTATTACATGTCTACTATGTGCCAGTCACTGTACTAAGTGCTGAGGATACATTTTAACTAGAATTAATCTACTATGTACTTTCTATTCCAAAAAGCTTTAAAGATCTTTGTAAAAAGCTACCTATGCCTCTCACCTGGGGCAGCTAGGTGGCCCAGTGGATAGAGTTCTGGGCCCGGAGTCTGGAAGACTCATCTTCCAGAATTCAGATCTGGCCTCAGACACTTACTTAGCTATGTGACCTCAGGCAAGTCACTTAACTCTGTTTGCCTCAGTTTAGTGATATGTAAAATGAGCTGGAGAAGGAAACTGCAAGCCATTCCACTATCTTTGCCAAGAAAACTCCAAATAGGGGCACAAAGAATCAGACATGACTAAAACTGAACAACAGTGCCTTCTGCCTATAATGGTATTCCTTCATTTCTTCATTATTATAAGTTCTAAACCTTTCAGTTTAAGAAGAATGGGGTTTTTATGTTGCTTTTCTCATCTGAATACTTTTAGCTAGTAAGAGGTAATTTTTTTTTCACAGACATACAACTCAAGAGATGAACCTGATATGCAATATCAGATAGATGAGCCAAAAGTACGAAATGCCTCCTCAGTTTTATGTGACACCCCCCCACCCCGCTTCTGTGTACCGCTGTAACGGTGGCAGAAAAGAGGGGAGCAAATGCCAAGGACTTCATGGACCATCTTTTAGACTAAGTGAAATATGGGTTTACAGGTTTTCCTTGTAGAGGTAGATAAAGGAGTTGAAGGAATTGGTTGTATCATATATCCAGAAGCAACTAAAACCATCATTTCATGGGACATTTAGCCTGTATTGCATTGCTATGGTAAGAGCAAAGCCTAACCCTTTTCCTCAAATAAGTTAGGCTAGCTTCAATTTACCTAAAATCTTTGAGATTTGGTTGGCTCGTGAGGCTAAAGGTTTAGGCTGTTGATATCACTTCCTAGTTACCTGATTACAAAATAATCTCAAGGAACTTCAGGCTTCTTTGATTCTTCTCACCTCGTTTAATCTGAATGGGCCACTCAAGGAAACTTTTGAATACCTGAATCAGCTCTAGGTATCCTTAATGCCTGTCGTTGTTGAATATCCACCTGCTATCATGAGGTACATCTCTTTTTGTCAATTGTTGAGTGACCTAAGAATGTCCCATTTTGTCCCATTATTGATCCTAAACCCTTAGGGGGCTGGCCTCACTCATGCTCACCCCAGAACAGTTGCTTATAAGTATTTCTCAAAAGATCACTGTGAAAATAATTGCAGCTTACATACTATTTCTGTTGCAGATGATGAGGAAGTAGAGAAATTTTATGAAGACCTTGTTAAGCTCTTGTTATTGCAGTGTTCAGTCTTGACTTCTGAAGATTAATGAAGTATGCTTCCTGCCTCTTGGCAGAGGTGTGGAGTGATACATGTGTTTTTGGACATGATTAGTGTTAATTTGTTTTGATTGAATATAGCTATTTTACATAGACCACCTTAATTGGGTGGGGGCAGGGAAAGTAAGTAGGAAGCAACAGAAGTTAAAAAAAAAGGTCTAGAGCATCATTGTAAGACTACAATTAAATCAACATACACTTTG
Organism: Phalanger gymnotis; assembly: GCA_028646595.1. Classification (NCBI taxonomy): domain Eukaryota; kingdom Metazoa; phylum Chordata; class Mammalia; order Diprotodontia; family Phalangeridae; genus Phalanger; species Phalanger gymnotis. The sequence goes on from CM053625.1 coordinate 16,759,727, forward strand.
TTCCTTGCAGTCTTCAGTGTAAAGTTGACATAGGTTGTGGAACTATGGCTCAATAGTAAAGAATGAGAGAGAAGCCAAGGTGTTATCTACTACATAGTTACCTCAGGCCTAAATATCACAAAAACAGAATTAGAAAATACTAGATATGGTGAATACTAACATCTAAAAACTGAAATAGATTGTATTTTAACACACAGGACATGATTTTTATAGATGTGAAAATAATAACTGAGTCATCTGTACTGTCTGTAGAATAAGGCAACCAATTTTTTATAGAGAAGATAATAAGAAACTAGAAGAGAACAAAAATGAAAAAAGATGCGGAGTGCATTTAAAGTAACTCCAACCTGATCTGCTTGATTTTTAATATTTAAACGTAACAGTTGACACCAAATAAAATAGGCATTTGAGGGTGCATGAAATTGCAGTTCTCTATTACATAGAGCTTACTTTTCTTTTTAAATATATAATAAATTCAATATATTACTTTCAAAACTGTGCTTCTTGTCTGTGATTCTTTCTAGACTTCATTCTGTTCTTTTCTGTGCATTTAAAAATGTTTCAGTGATCCTCTGTTTTCATTTTGTTTTGTTTTGGCTACCTTAAACGTAGCCTCTCTTTTTCTTCCACCTGCTCACTACCACTCTGTTAGAAAAAGGGAAAAAAAAAATCTGTAACACACATAGTCAAGCAAAACAAATGTACACACTGATTTTGTCTGAAAATGTATGTCTTATTCTGCATCTTTCATCTCTCTGATGTTGGATCACAAGTTTTACCATCAGCCTTCTAATATTTTTGGCTGGTCTACTGATTTAACCTAATTAAACAAATTAACTAAGATTAATTAAGTAAACAAAAAGGCCTGTCACACAAGTCAGAAGTCTACCTAATACAAATCAGTTGCCTTAAGGAGACCAAAAGAGCCTAAAAACCACCTTAGTCAATGAGCAATGAGATTCCCAAACAGAGATAGTAACCAAGAACAAACACTGGTTTGGAATATAATTTTGTTTTTATGAAATTGTATAAAAAAGAATGGTAGAAAGTGACAGGTAGCGTTGCCTTTCATAACAGCAAAAAGCAATGAGAAGGAAAATAAGTTTAACACTAAAAAGAGTGTTAAACTAGGTGTGATAACAGAAGCAAAATAACTTTAATTTTACTTTGAAATAAAAGTTTTCCTCCTATTATCTCTATTTCTTTGCCTTACAGATAAAAAAAAAAATACTGCATCAATTGATGTAGCTTGGTGCTTTCGAGTTATTTTAAAATTGTAGTCCTTTAGGTGTTAGGAAAAGTTTTAAATAAGACACCTAACTAAGTCAAGTCATCCCATGGTCCTTTAAGGATGATATTGGAAGGGAATACAGCTAACAGATAAGAAATGGAAAATATTTGTAAGGACTTTTGTAACAAATTTTTCTCACCATTAGACATGGGGAAACTCTCCACTCCCTCTGTTTGAACTCTTAACATCAGTCCTTGATTTTCTTCTTGAGGAAGTTGATTTGGCACTGAAGAAATGAGTAAGAACTGAACTAGAGCAAATATATACAGTCTGAGCTGGCAGTGACACAATTGTGAGGGCATTGAGGGATTGTTTCTCAATATTGAAAGAGACATTTCAAGATATATAAAGAGGTATCTATCAAAGGTATGGGGGGGGGAAATCTTATACGTTATTACAGTATTGCTGAACAAAGGTGCTTGAGAAAACATCAGTAATTACCTGTCTGTGCCTACTTTGCACTAATTTTTTTCATGAGGATAATCAAAACATATAAAGGCATTTTTGGTGACTGTATTAGAAGACACTTTCGTGAGCAATATTCCATAGTACACTAAGTCTTAACCATCACAAAATTGAAAGATACAGGGAATATAGTTTCCCCCATTATCTGTAATTTGTTGATTATAAAAGAGCAGTTGATTTAGAATGAAGTGCTGCCTTAAAATCTCCCTCACACGCATATTAATTATGCAAGGTTCTTCGAACTATATAACAGAGAAAGCTTTGCTCAGCCCTAGGATTGTTAACATCAATTGAGGCATAAAAGAGAAATAAATGTCTGACATAGGTGTTTACCACTGCTGTGGAACTGAAGAGCAGAGTCCAAGTCAAAGAAGGATTTCCTATAGATGGTGAAGTCCTCCTGATGTTCTTGTTTATGTAAGATATTGTATTGATTGTATAAAGCCTTAAATATTGCAGAGCCTTCTAAATGAAATTCATAATCACTCAAAAGAATTTGGCCTGTTTTCAGAGGAAAAACCAAGTGGATGAAGAATAGCTAATGTCCCAATAATGATATGAAGTTGGATTGACAGTGTAGAGAGTTCATCCATCAGCATATTTTTCTTAAATAAACTATACATGGACAATGAGGTGAGTCCAAAATTGAAGAGGAGAGCAGTCTGGTTCATCTTTAGGAAGCTGCAAAGTTATTGTAATGACTCCAAACTTATTGAAAAAAAGACCTAGCTTTTCAACATCATATTTCTGATATGTATATATGTGTGTGTATGCATACACATGCTCCCACTACCTTTTAACAGTGGGCTTCTTTGTCTTGGGTTCTTTTTTCATCTCCCTAGAATCTCTAATCTCATTGGAACCGGTGGGTTCAATTATCTCTGTGCATATAACTCTCAGACCTATGTATCTTTATCTCTTCTAGCTTCTGAGTGCCAGTCCTCTATTACCAACTATCTATTGGACATTTAGAACTGGATATCCTATGGACATCTCACATCTCACAAGTCCTTCCATCTGCAATAGAACTGACCTTTTTCCCTGAACCTATCCCTTTTCCTAGCTTTTCCTGTTTCTCTTGAACCTGATGCCATCACGCAGCCATCAAGGTTTAAAACCTTGATGTTACAAACATTAGCAACTAGGTATCTCAGCGGCTGCCTTGGGGGAAAAAAAAAAAAAACTTAGGAAAACTGGAAAGCAGTCTGGCAGAAATTTAGGCTTAACCCAACACCTTATATCATATTCCACAATACATTCTAAATGGTTATGTGACCTTAATATTAAAGATCATACTAAAAAAAATTAGAAGAGAAACAGATCATGTACTTCTCATAGCTATGGGTAAGAGATGTATTTTTAACCAAATTAGAGGCAAAAGAAAAAAGATAACTTTGATTACTTAAAACTGAAGGGCTTGTGCATAGATAATATTAATGTATGTAGGTACATTAGAAAAATGGTCAAATGGGAAAAATCTTTGTATCAAATTTCTCTTAAGTTCGTGTTAACCAATATGTGTAAACAGTAAAAATATATGACTAATAATTTGCCAATCAATAAGTGGTCAAAGAATGCAAACAATGCTCCAAATCACTAATAGAGAAAGACAAATAAAAACAATCTGAGGTTTCACTTCACACCCTGCAAATAGGAAAAATTGTAATATTGGGAGGGTTGTGGAATGATAGGTAAACTAATACATTGTTGGTGGAGCTGCAAAATGGTCCAACCATTTTGGAAAACCGTTTGGAATTATGCAAATGAGATGACTAAAATGTTTGTACCCTTTGAACCAAAGATTCCATTACTGGGCTGATATTCCAAAGAAGTCAGTGATAAGAAGAAAGTCTGTCATATACTCCAAGATATTTATAGTGGTAATTTTTTTGTTGCTTTAGCTGTTTGTCCTTGTAATAGCTAAGAATTGGAAACAGAATAGATGCCCATCAATTAGGGAATGGCTAAACAAATTGTGGTACAGCAATGTAATGGAATATTGCTGTGCTATAAGAAACACTGGGCTGTAAGAAATCACTGTGATGAATACAGAAAAGCATGAAAAGAGCTATGTGAATTGATGCAGAATAAAATAAGTAGAGCCAAGAAAACAACATGCACATTGTTGTAGTTACCAACAATGTAAATATGCACATTGTTGTAGTTACCAACAATGTAAATGGAAACAACTACACACCCAAGAATCAAAAGTAAATGTAACAAAAGCAGATGTTACTCATTGTTTATGTTTTCCAGAATTTTCCAACGTATTGATCAGTTATGCTGATTGTTTTTTCCTCTCTGAAAACACTTTTTGTTATGTGAGATGGCCTTCTGAAAGGGAAAAGAGTAGGGAGAGTTACTTGGGATAACTATGATGATATAAGAAACAAGTTATCAATGAAGAGGAAGAAAGGATGGATGGACCAACAGACCACTTTAAATTCCACATTCCCCTTTCCTAGTATCTCTAGTTGGCAATGATTAGGCATAGTACTTTGTTCTATAATTCTATAATTTGCTTATTGTGTAAGTTACAGCTATCCGTGTTTATGTCTTGTCTCTCTACCAGACTGACATTAAGTCTGTAAGTCCTTGAGGGCAGGGACTGGGTCTTATCTAAGATTTGTATCTCTTTATCCTGAATAGAGTCCTACAGACAATAGATCCTTAATTATGTTTGTTGATTGGTTGACTGCTTGCTACCTGGAAGCCATCTAATCCTTCTGGGCCTCAGTTTTTCTAATCTATATAATGAGACCTGATAACATGCCTGGAATTCTTTCCCTCCCTTACCTCTATCTTTTGCTTTCCTTGACTTCCTTCAAGTCTTAACTAAAGTTCCATGTTTTACAAAAAAGTTTTTCTGCGTCCTCTGTAATGTTTGTGCCTTATCTCTGGACATAATCTCCAATTTATCCTGTGTGTGGCTTTTTTTGTGCATAGTTGTTTGCATGTTATCTCTTCCATTAGACTGTGAGTTCCTTTTTGAGAGTAGGAGCTATTTTTGCCTTTCTTTGTAAATTAAGAGTTTAGCTCAATGCCCAGCATATAGTAGGCATTTAATAAATGATTGTTGACTTGATTTGACTTGACTTTCAAGGTACCTTCCATTTCTAAGCTTGTGCTTATTTAGCTACCTAAAAACAAAGAAATGACCAAAAGGCAGCAGGTACAACAGAGAGGATTGTCGAGACCCACGGTTTAAGAAGCACTTAAGGGGCTGCCAGCAGAAAAAAAAAAATTCCAACTTTTAGTCACTGAATAATTGAGTGGAGTGTATATTTGAAAAAAAAAACTATCAGTGAATTTAAAGGAAGGGGTAGGTTTTTTTTTCCCACTCTGACATTTTGGGATTCTGCTGTACAAATAATAGTTTATTTATGGAGTTCCTTTCAAGTGCTTGTAGTTGTGAAACATTTTCTTTGGAGTTCTCCCCAAAAAGCTTTTAGGAACTTGCTTAAATTTTAGACAATGTGGTTCTGTATTCTGTCTACTTAACAAGTATTGTTAATTTGGGATTGTCAGCTGTATACACAGTAACAATGTTCCAATGTTGAATGTTGCTACAAATTATTTTGACTTCTTGCTGTTGCAGACAACACTTACCTGGGGCCCTTACTTATGGTTTTACATGCTTCGTGCTGCCACCTCAACACTTTCAGGTATTGCTTTAATATTTGAGTACTGTGAATAGCCGGTGACTTAGCAGAATTGATTTAGTAAAGTACAATACAGGTAGAGTGAAGGAAAGAAGAGAGTGGAATCGAAACAACCCTTCTCTAGCTCCTGCCTATTGTTTTCACAGCTTTAAACTGCTAAACTATCCCTCTGTCTCATTTATCACTTCCTCATTTTCCAATGATGTTTTAATGGCTAAACCTGGTTACTTTTCTCTTAATCCTTACTCTTTTTGTTCTCTGAGCTACTTTTGCCACAATCGGCTGGCCTTCATGACATTGTTACCCCCTTGGTCCTCTTCCTACCTTTCTGAATGTTCCTTCTCAGTCCGACTTGCTAAATCATCATCTATATTCTGTTCTTTAATCTCAAGTATTTGTAGAAAGAATCAGACTCTGCTCAGGGCCCTCTTGACTTTTCTTTCTAAACTCCTCATTTTGGCAATCTCATTAACTCTCATGGTTTCAGTTCCTGTATCTATGAAGATGACTCCCCAAATTATGTATACAATATCCATCCCTTTCCTGAATTCCAGTCGTGCATCAACTGTCAACTACTCTCAGAAGACAAGGATTGTTTCATTTTGTCTTTGAATCACCAGTGCCTGGAACATAGTAAACAATTAATAAATGCTTGTTGATTGATTGACATCTCTATCTAGATGGCCGCATAGGCATCTCAAAATCAACATCTTCCTTACTCTCTAAACCTGTCCTTCCTACAGACTTCTCTTGTTTTCTTCTAGTCACTCAGTTTCACATCATGAGAGTCATTCTTCTCATTTCCACACTTCTCTCCATGTAATCAGTTCCCACATCTTGTTAAATCTGTGCCTACAATAATTTCTTGCATCTGTCTTTGTCTCTCAACTCATATGGGCACCACTCTCATGCAGACCCTTATTGCCTCTTGCTTGGATTCATTGGAATGTTTTATTGCTGCCCTATGTCTTAACATACCACCTATCAACTCTTTCTTGTGACAAGAAAAACAATTAAGCAAATAAACCCAATATAATGACTATCTAAAAATTTATACAGTATTACGTCTTGGTAACTTACCACCTCTCTGCCATAATGGGGCATCGAGGGACCTATATCTCATTAACTGACTTTTTCAGTTATTCAGAGTTCAATTAGATTTACAGATATTTTCATTTACATTATTCTGGTAGTTCTATATATTACTTTGTTGGTATTGCCTTTTTTACTTTGTGTCATTTAAAAAAATCTTCCATGCAGATCAAAGCATACTATTTTCTCTCTCTTTTTTTGGTATAGTTTTTCCCTTTTGTTCTGATTCTTCTTTCACAACATGACTAATGGGGAAATAAGTTTTTAAAAAATCTTCCCATGTTTCTCTGAATTTATATTATTCATCATTCCTTACTGCATAGTGATACTCCATTTCATTTATTATTTCATAGCTTTTTAGAAATTTCCTAATGATTGGCACCCACTTTTTATACAGTTCTTTGCTACCATATACTGCTTCTATTAATATTTTCATATGTATTAGGTCTTTGTTTCTATTGTTTATTTCTTTGGGACATTTCCCCAATAGCATAGTAAAATTGTTGGTTATGCACAGTTTAATCACTTTGTATAATTTCAAACTGTTGTCCAAAACTGTTTCATAGCTCTACCAACAGTGCATTTGTGTTCCTCACCTCCCATAGCCTCTCTTTTAGTGACTATTGCTATTTTTTTGTCATCTTTGCCAATTTACTTGGTGTGAGGTAAGACTTCAGAGTTAGTTCAGTTTACATTTATCTTCCTATTAGTGATTTGTAACTTGTTTTCATGTGGGCATTTATAGTTTGCAGTTATTTTGAAAACTGTTCATATTCTTTAACCACAACTATTGGGGGAATGTTTTGATATGTTTTCATGTCAGTTTTCTGTTATAGTTTGGATATCAGTTTCCTTAGCTATATCTGGTTGCAGATATTTCCTATACTTTTTCATTTCTCTTCTGATTCCACCTTTATATTAAAAGCTTTTTAATTAATTTTATGTAGCCAAAGTTATGTATTTTAGCTTTTATGATCTCTTCTATCCCTAATTGGTTTAAGAATTTTACCTCTAGCCAAATTATGAAAGTTACATGATTATTTTCTTTTCTGAGGTTTTTATGGTATGATATATTATTACATTTACGTCACATAACCATTTTGATAATATGTCGTGGCATATGGTGTGATTGGTCTAAGTTTAATTTCTGCCAACCTGCTTTTCTGTTTTCCTAAGAGTTCTTATCAGGCAGTCCTTTTATTAATTGAGGCTCTTGGTTTTACCAAAAACTAGGCTTCTGTTCTATATTTCTTATGTTTTTTGCTTATCTAACCAGACCTGCTGATCTGTTTTTCTGTTTTTTGACCTCAGCTAGGGTATTCCTTTTAATTGGTCCAGTAGAATATAAGTTCCTGGAGGGCAGAGACTATTTCACTTTTGTATTTATATTTCCAGCACCTAGCACAGTACTTGGCACATAGTAGGCAATTAATAAATGTTTATTGATTGTTTGGTTCACCTGGTTCTGATCTCTCCTCTCTCTAGTCCAGGGCTATTCAAAATGCAGCAGCCCGCAGTGCGATTCATGTGGCCCATTTACAAGCATAGAAATTTAGATAAATGTTTTAGTAAATGAAGCCAAACTATCCTAGAGCTCTCACTAAAATGGCAAATTTAAAATATATTGTCGGTTGTTTCAATAAAAACCTAAGGTTGGACAGCCCTGCTGTAGTCCATCATCCATACAATTGCCAGCTAGTATTCCTAAAACCTGCTTCTCCCTAAGAATCATCAGTGACGTATTTCCACTAGAGTAAAATTAAAAATGCCTAGCTTAGCATTTAAATCCCTTCACAATATGGTTCCAGCCTTCTTTTCCAAACTTTTTTCGGAAAAAGCAATCTCTCCTTCAAGCAATCTACATTCTAACTGTCCTGGCCTCCTTACTCTTCCCACATACAGCAGTCCATCTTTAATCTTGGAGCCTTCGCATGAACTGGTCCCCATGCCAGGAATATAGTTTTTCCTCACATAAGGATCTAAATGTGCTAGAGATAATTTGGCTATTAGTGTTCCCTATCTCCTTCTAATTATTTTATATTGCTTTCTGTGTACTTTCTATGTCCCCTCCTCCAATCTCCCATTGGATGCAAAGTCATTTGAGGGCAGGAATGGCTTTGTTTTCTCTTTGTATTTCCAGCATCTTGCCTTGCACATATTATGTATTTAACAAGTGCTTGTTTTATTGTATATAATTGCTTTACTGCTGTTATATTTCATTGACATTACATTTAAATCAAGATATGGTTAGAAAAGTGATGATTTTGAAATGTCTTCTTTGATTTCTCTGCAGCATTTGACAACTGATGATTACCCCTTCCTTTTGGATACTGCCTTTTCCCTTGACTTCCAAGATAATACGTTTTTCTGGTTCTATTCATAGTTCTCCATCTGTTCCTTTTTTTCCCCTTTCATTGATTCTTCAATCAATTCAACCTTTTTCCTCTCTTCAGCCTTTCCTCTTTAACCTTTTTCCTACTCCTTAAAGTGAGGTTTCTCCAAGGTTATATTCTGGCCCTTTTCTGTATTCTCACTATATTCTCTCCCTTAGTAATCTCATTCATTCTAATGACTTCATGTAACAACTCTTCCAAGCAGATGACACCTAAATGTCTAGGAGTAACCTCTTTTCCAAGCTTCATGGAGGTTTACATTTCCAACTCTATACAACATGTTCCCCTGGATACCCTATTAACATCTTAACTTCAGCATACCTCAAAACTACTTTTCCTTCTTGTTTAATCAGCGGTGTCACCTCATCTCCAGTGTTCTAAACTCCTCTTATCTTTGATTCTTCTTCCACCTCTCATTTCTAGTTACAGGGTCCTAAGGATTTGATCCCCATATACTCCTTCCTTTCTATTCGGTACTGACATCAGCCCAGTATAGGTCCTTATTACCACCTAGCTAGACTCTAGCAGTAGTCTCTATATTCCACCTATCCTTCACACTGCTGCCAAATAAATTTTCCTTAAATATAAATCTAATCTTGCCTGGGCCTCTGTCTCCTAACCTATAAAATGAAGATGATAAGCTAAATGATCGAAGGTTTCTTTTAGCTTGAAATACAGTGATCCATGCTATTTCTCTGCTCAAACCTGTATCCTATTGCATAGGGAACATTGCAGCCAAGGAATGCTAGCTGTCTCTGGAACATTTTCCCATGTTGGTACCTTTTATTATTTTGTTTTCCCTACCTAGTATTCCTTCCTCATCCCTCCACTTACTGAATCCCTACCATCCTCTAAATAAAAACTCAAATGCTACCTCTTGCACTTATCTGGTATTAAGGTTATACATGCTAGAAAATAAATTCCACGTGGATAGAGTTGTCCTATTTAAACTTTTTACCTCCCTTCCTGCCTAATTTACTACTCTGCATAGTGAATAATTAATAAATGTTGAATTAAAATTAAATGCTGTAAATTCAAGTTTTCATTCAGAATTCTCTGTTGTTTTAACTTTGTACCCTCAGTGTGTGACTTTCTTGGAGAGAAGATTGCATCACTTCTGGGTATCAGCACCCCAAAGTACCAATATGCCATTGATGAATATTACCGGATGAAGAAAGAGGTGTGTCTCTCTTTACTGCTTACTTTTTTTTTAATTCAAGGTTTAAATGGACATAAATTAACTTACCTCTTTAACCTATATATTACAAAGAGGTTGCGCTTGCACTAGGAATTTCATCCTAGAGTTACTTATTTCTCTTTCAGACTTAGACCTGTATTTTCATGCTTTGACCAGAATTTCACTCCAAACTATTCAGAATCTATTCTGTGATTTATAGACATCACAGGAGCTTGGAGGATGTTTACATAAAGCTCCAGGCTTTCTAGGGACCATTTCCTCTCTTGAACTGGTCTCTGAATGTTCTAAAGTTTGCCTTTCTCTGATATACATGTAAGGAAGCAGCATAACATAGAAGAGAAGAGCACTGGCATTGAAGTCAAAGATGTGGCTTTGAATTCTGTCTCTGATACTTACTAGTTATGGAACCAGACACAAGTCACTTGACTTTGCCACACTTGATGCTTTTCTTCTTGCTATTCCTTACACAGGATACTGTGTGTTTGTACCGGCTGTCCTCTCCCTCCTGGAATGCCCTCTCCACCTCTGCTTTTTGCATCCCTTGTTTCTTTCAAACTCAGATGTTATCTTACAGATGAAGCCTTTAATGATCCCCATTCCCGGGCTGCTAGCGTCCCCCCCAGTTACTCTGTAATTTATATCGTATATAATTATATGTGTGTATATTGTCTCCTCTGATGAAATGGAAGCTGTTTTAGGGGAGAAACGGTTTCATGTTTGTGTTTGTGTCATTACCACCTATCATGGTTCCTGGCACATGGTAAGTGCTCTGTTGATTGACCCCTCTGGAGCTCATTCTCTTCTGTAAAATGGGTATAAAAATATCTTTATTTCTCTCATAGGATTGTTGTGGGGTTTAAATAAATATATGCAAAGTGCTTTGCAAACCTTGAAGTGTTATATTAATGCCAGTTGTTATTAGTTTACGTTGTATCTTTATTATTCAGTGAGTCTGAAATACAGTATGGCTAGCACAAAGGGGTAAGTGTCATTTCAAAAAAGTTAGCAGTTTTGCTTATGAGGTGCTATAAGACAGAGGACACTTGATGGAGTCAGGGGACCTAGCTCCAGAAGTGAGTCCAGTCATGAGCAAGTTCTATAACTTTTTTCTGACTCAGTTTCTCCATTCTTTAATACTTTGAATATATGATATCATAACTATACATATGCCTTCTATTTTTGGAGATAGTGAACTTTCTGGGCCTTCTTATCCATCTTAGAGGCAGCGAGGTGACATGGGATAAACAGTTAGACTTGGAGTCAGGAAGACCATAGTTCAAATCTAGCCTCACACACTTACCAACCGTGTGACTGTGGGCAAGTCATTATCAGCTTCAGTTTTCCCTTCTCTAAAATGGGGATACTAGCACCTACCTGACAGGATTATTGAAAGAACCAAGTGAGATAACATATACTAGGCTTTGCAGACCTTAAAGCGCTACATAAATACCCACTTTACCATCCTTTTCCTCCTTCTTCTCCAGAACTGTTTATGTCTGCAAATCCACAGAGTGCCTAAATATACTGGAAGTGTGCTTCTCACATTTAATGTTGATTAGTGATACTGAGATTGGTCCATCTGTTATCTTCAAGCATAAAGAATCAATCTTTTTGATTTATCTATATTTCACTAGGATAAGGACAAATTCTGTGGTAATAATTCTTATATATTATAGCATTTGAGTTTAATTGTTACAAAAGTAGAAGTTTTCTACATAAAAATTCAGATTCGGACCTACACTTGCCCTATAACTTGTCCAGTAGTTTGGTTTTCTTGCCAAAGATACTAAAGTGATTTGCCATTTCCTTCTCCAACTCATTTTGTAGATGAGGAAACTGAGGCAAAGAAGGTTAAGTGACTTGCCCAGGGTCACACAGCTAGCAAGTGTTTGAGTGCAGATTTGAACTCCAGTCTTCCTGCTTCCTCTGTCTACTTCGATACCTAGCTGCCCTACCTGCTCGTATTTATATTGCACTTTAGGGTTTAGAAATCATTTGCTCATAACAGCCTTATGAGATAGGACTCAGGGGTGAGGAACCTCTGGTTTCTAATCCGTGGGTTTTACAGAGCAAATCCTTTTATTAGGGGTATTTATTCTGTGAAGTTGGGATTCAGAGAGCTGCACTTGAGGACCTAGAGGGCCACATGATTCGCCAGCCCTGGTAGGTGAGATAAGTAGCAATACTCCCATCTATAAATGAGGAGATGGAAACTTAAAAGACATGAAGTGTTGGCACTAGGATTTCAATCCATTTCTTTCCTAACTGCGAGTCCAGTACTCTTTCTACTCTAACATGCTGTATACAGGTTAACCTCATAGAAATGTTACTCGCAGCAGATACCAATAGAACACTTTTGCCCCAGTTTGAGTCTTTTTTGTCACATGTAAACAACTTCCTTAGCAGCTGGTTGGAGTACATTTACTTTGTAATTAATTCCTAAGAACTAGGGTGAGGAGGGCTCACCAACCTATATGTGAATTGATCGATAATTTAAATTGGGGATTTTTTAAACCTTAATTATGTTGGACGTGGGGGTTGAAGACAAAAAGATAATACTGTCAATGCTTTTGTGCAAGTTCTTGTTACCTCTTCCCTGGATAATTGCAATAACTAGTTTCCTTGCCTCTTGTCTTTCCTTGTGTTCTTCATATTTTGCATGTAGTCACCAGATCGTTTTTCTTAAGGCGCACTTCTGATCATGTCACTCTCCAACATCATTACAGTGAATCCTCAAATTCTTTAGCATGATGTTCACTGCCCTCCATAAATCTATCCCAGTCTGTATTTCCAGCCTTACTTAAATTCACTGATCATATGCTGGTTGTATTCAAATTGGACTAGTTTCCATTTCATAAAAATGCTTTTTTCTTTTTTTCCTTTGTGAGTGATATTCTTTTCTCATGAGATGTCTTCTTTCTCATATCTTTTTTTCAGAATACTAACTAATCTTTTCAATTTAATATTATTTTCTACCTAACTAGCTCCTGCTATCATTTTCAGGGACTGCAGTATTCATGTTGATGATCTTACAAACAACCACTTATCTTAACCAGTTTGAGAGTAGATCAGACTTTTTTGGGGATGCGAAGGGAGTTTTGTATTCCTAGCATATATCACAGTATCTTGCTCTATTGAGTCCTTAATAAATGCTTTATATAATTAAGTATAATATAAATTATCTTACGGCTCTTCAGAGTCTACATTTCTGTCTTTTTCCTGTTCAATCCAGAAGCTGACATGGACACCTCTGATCCCATTATTGTATAAAATTGTTCCACCTCTCCAATTTTGAATTCTTTAGCCCTAATTACATCCCTGCTTTTATATTTCTTCTGTTTAGTCATTCACCGACAAATTTATTCTTTACCCATATTGAGAATTTGAACCTCTCTGTTCCTCTAATCTAACCCTGGCTTCTTGTTTCCTTACTTACTCTTGAGACAGTGGGTCACAGCCACTTCACTGATTCATTTGCTGCCAGAAAATCTGAATTTGAATCTCAGCTCTAGTGTTACTTGCTGTGGTTTCTCTATATGTAAAATTGGGGTAGCTAGGTGGCCCAGTGGATAGAGTACTGCGTCTGGAGTCAGGAAGACTCATCTTCTGGGGTTCAAATACAGAATCACACACTTACTACCTTTGTGACCATGGGCCAGTCACCTAACCCTCCTTGACTCAGTTTCCTCATCTGTAAAATGAGCTGGAGAAGGAATACTTCAGTATCTCCACCAAGAAAAGCCCATATGGGGTCATGGAATCAGACTTGGCTAAAAACAATTGAACAACATCTGAAATATATAAAATTGAAAGAATAGTACTTTTTTCTATGTACCTTGCAGAAGTATTGTAAGGACAATGCCTTTGTTGTTGCTTTGCCTTTCACTTCTCCAGTTCATTTTATAGATGAGGAAACCAAAGCAAACAGGGTGAAGTGACTTGCTCAAGGTCACACCTAGTAAATTTCTGATTTCAGGTCTTCCTGACTCTAGGCCTGGCACTCAATTCACTGTGCCCCCTAGCTGCCCCCATTATTGCTGTTCTGAAATCCACCTCTGCCTTTCATCTGCCTATGCTCAGCCCTGGATAACTGCCCTGCCCCCTCTTCCCCTTTACCCTTCTCTACTTGGTTCTGTATTGGTGAATGTTGCAGGAGAAATCCATGAAGTACATTTCATTTACAATAAATATAATGCAATTTAACCTAACCAGGCTCTTCCTGTTGCCTTTTAGTCAGCTCTTATCCTATCTTATCCTGTGTCATTACCCACAGTAATTCATGCAGATCTTTTCCTTTCCCTTTAGGCACCAGCAGTTCCTCCTTTTACACTCAAACCTGATCACCTTGTATTTACTTTACTAAGAGAAGATGCAGGAAATGTGTTGTCAGATTGCCCAGCTTCATACTTTATCATTGAACTCTTTACCACATCAGTCAGAATTTTAGAGCTGGGAGGAATCTCTGAGATCTATTTTGTCAGACGTATTTCTGAAAATGAATACATATCTAAGCTCCAATACTACATTATGGTAAACCTTTTAGACATTTTGAAGTAGATATTTCTTAGGCATCTCAAGCTCAACATATCCAAATTCCTCATATTATCATTTAACATAGCCTCATGATTATTCCTCACAATGTTTCATAGTTCCAAACTTTGCTATTTCTTGGGAAAACACCACTGTCATTACTTACGGTTCTCGATCTTGATGTCATCCTTGATGATTCTTCATTTTCTGTCATCACTCGTTTCCAGTTGTCACATCTTATCATCTAGAACTACATAACATCTCTTATATCTTTCTGTTTCTCTATACTCATGCAGCCAAAAAGGCCATCATCATCCCTCACCTCCTAATTAGTTTTCCTGCCTCATAATTCTTTTTTTTTT
>CM053625.1:16775219-16794675 GCA_028646595.1 Phalanger gymnotis
GGTATGACTGCTTGTAGACTAAAGAGTTCTATGTTCCATTCTTGGGAGGGATGCGCTGCCTCACCAGCACTCCTCCTTCCCCAAGAACCCCCTACCCAGACTGGGCTTAAATCTTCAGCAGGCTCTTCACTCCTGCTCTGATCAGCCACTTAATTCCTCCCACCAGGTGGGCCTGGGGCCAGAAGCAACTGCAGCCATAGTTCTAAAGCTGCCCCACCTCCGCTGCCCCAGGGGTGGTGGCCAAACCTCAAACTCAGTCACGCAGCTTTTCCCACTAACCTTCTCTGTTGTCTTTGCTGTTTGTGGGTTGTAAGGTCTGGTAAATGCAACAGCTCAGTAATTCAGGATGCTAGGGCAATCTCCGCTCGGCTCCTGGTCTGGTCGGTCTGTGGTCCGCGGCTCTGCTGGGCTCAGCTCCACTCCCCTCAGCTGGGAGCTGGGAGCTCTGTGCGGGAGAGACCTTACCCAGAGACCATCCAGGCTGTACTGGGCTAGAGCCCTGCTTCCCTCTGCCACTTTGTGGGTTCTGCAGGTCTAGAATTGGTTCAGAGCCATTTTTTTTATAGGTTTTTGGAGGGACTTGGTGGGGAGCTCACGCCAGTCACTGCTTTCCAGCCGCCATCCAATTCCATTGTTTTCTAATACCTATAGGATCAATTATGTATTCCTGCATTGTACATGTACAGTCTGTCATCTTTCTAGATTTATTAAATTAAAATAAAGCATAACTAGCTTTTTTATAGTTCTTCACATATGACATTTCATCTACTATCTGTCCCTTTGTACTAGCTATCCCCAATGCCTAGAATATACTCCTTTCTCACTTTACTTCTTAGTCTTTTGTTTCCTTCAAAACCCCACTCAGGTATTACTTTGATCTCCCAGCTGTTAATCTTTTCCCCCTCAAACTTAATCTTGTATTTATTGAAAAATAAATCATCGAGCATTTATTAATTGCCTACGATTTGCCAGGCGCTTTGCTAAGTGCAAAGGATACAACATTTATGTATATAAGTAGGTATAGAATATATTCAAAATGAATACAAGGATAATTTTGAGAGAAAGTACAAGCAGCTGGGGGAGGTGGAGATCAGGAAAAGCTTCATGTAGTGAGTGGCAAGACTAATGAGTTGAGGCAAACCAAGGATTCCAAAAAATTATACAATTCAGGCCATTTGCCCTGAGCTCACTCATTTCCCTTTATGCTGTCTTGAAATAATCTCTCCTTCAGTGGATAGTGCACTCGGCCTAGAGTTGGGAAAATCTGAATTAAAATCTAGCCATTTAGTAGCTGTGTGATCCTGGGCAAGTCACTGTCTGCCTCTATTTCCTCAAGTGTAAATTGAAGATAATGATTAGCACCCACCTCTCAGGGTTGCCCTGAGGATCAAATGGTTACAAAGTGCTTAGCACAGTGCCAGGCACTTAGTAGGTGTTTAATAAATGCTTGATTTTTTTCCTTCCTCTAGTCGTGTTAATGAGATGAGTTCTTGTCAAGGCCAAACTCTCTACATGTTCCTTTGGATCCTTTCCCTTGCTTTCTTGAAGAGATTCTTCTCTGACATTCTTCCCTCCCACTCAGCCCTCTCTTGATCTTTACCATCTTATGGTGCCTTCCCCACTGCTGTCAAAAATGTTGACATCTCCCCATTCTTAAATAAATTCCCTAGACCCTCAAGACCATCCCCTCAAGCTATTGCCTTGTATCTCTCCTCTGTTTTTAGCTAAACTCCTTGAAAAAGCTATCTCTACCCATTGTTTCCACCTCTCTCGCTCTCTTCTGAATTTTCTACATTCTGATTTCCAACCTCATCAACCAACAGAAATTATCAGATAACTGCCAGATCTTTTGTTTTGTCACCTTTGTCATTTCTGACTGCTTTTTTCTCCTAGATCCTCCACTTACCCACCAAACTGATTTTCTTATACTGCAGGTCTAACCATGTTACTCTCCTCCCCCTCAGTAAATTCCAGTGGCTCTCATCACCTCCCTGATCAAATATAAAATTATCTGGTTTGCTTTTAGCCCTTTATAACTTGGCCCCTTTTTACCTTTCCAGTCTTCCCACTTTACTCCCCTCTGATGACACTGGCCTCTTTGCTCTTTCTCAAAGAAATATTACACTCCTCCCAATTTTATGCATCTTTACTGGTTGTCTCCCATGTCAGGAATTGTGTCCTTCATTTCTGCCTCCTGGCTTCCTTGAAATCTCAGCTAAAATATCACCTGCTGAGAGGTGGTCCTCCTTAGTGTTAGTGCCTGCTCTGAGATTACCTCCGAATTATCCTTTATATAACTTGCTTGTACGTAGTTGTTTTCACGTTGTCTGTCACTAGATTGTGATGTTTTTGAGGGCAGGGACTATTTTTGCCTTTCTTTGTCTCCCTTGCTTTTAGCAAATGTTTGTTGACTTGGATACTCTCTCTTTTCTGTGTTTCAGTGATGCTACTCTCTCCTGGTTCTCCTACCTGTAGGACTGTTCTTTTTCAGAGTTTGTTGTTGTCATTCATACCTACCATAATGGTGAACATTCCCCAAGCTATCTTGGCCTTCTTCCTTCTTTACACTTTCTTTATTGGTGACCTCTCTAAATTCCATGGATTTAATCACCACTGTGCAGATTACTCACAGATTAAATTATATATCCAGCCCTAGTCTTTCTTCCAAATTCTCTATTGCATCGCAGTTGTCTATCACACGTTTCAGACTAGATGAACTGGAGACATTTCAAATTCAACATGTTCATTCATAAAGTTCTTATTTCCTCTTATTCGCTGTACGAAATTCCCCCACCAAACCTACTCATCCTCGCCCCCCAGACTTCCAAGGGCACCATCATTCTTGTCAAGATTACAGCAAGATTGTCAAGATTGAGCAAATTGCCATCCTTCTTGACTCCTTACTTTCCCCCACCCTAACTGCTGTTTCTATGTCTACAACATTTCATTTTCTCTTCTCACCACCTTAACACCTCTGGCCTAAGTGATTGCATTCACCCCTACATTGATTACCCCTTCCTCAGGTTGTTCCTTACTCTGCACAAGTCTATCCTCCACATAGCTGCCAAAATCTAGAGCTGACAATGTCACTCCACTAGTCAGTAAATTACAGTGATCCCCATTGCCTCATGTAGCTTACAAGCTGGCTCTAGCCTCTTTACACATAATTCTCCTTTTCTTACTCTCCAGTCTGGCCAGACTTACCTTTCTCTCTTTCTCATGCACAACTGTACATTTCCTACTTTGGTGCCTTTGCTCTGGCCATGCCCAAATGCTTAGAATGCACACCCTCCCCACTGCAACTTCACAGAAACCCTCACCTTCCTGCAAGACTCAGGCAGTGGACCACTGTCTACATAGAGTCTTCACTGAGCTCAACTGCTTGCATTCTCTCTCTCTAATCACCTTGTATTTATTTTGGATATATTTATATATGTACATGTCTCTCCCACAGCAGAAAGGATTGGTTTTTTTTTTCCTTTGTATTCCTGGTATCTAATGTGGAGCAGGTGCTTAATAAATGCTTGTTGATTGATTTCCTAGCATGAGTAACAGTCAGTGCAAAAGGCATGAGATGCAAAATATAGAACATTGTTTGAACAGCATGTAGACCAGCATAACAGGACCGTAAAGTATGCAGAGTATTAATGTGTCTGAGAAGCCTGGAAAGGTAAAGAGTTGTAAAAAAAAAAAAAAAGTTGTAAATGCCAAACAGAGGAATTTATATTTGATCCCAGAGATAGAAAGAAGCCCCTTATTGAATGAAGGAGGTGACATGATCAGATAATAAGGAGGTGACATGATTAGATCTGTGTGTTAAGAAAATCACTTTGGTAGTTACATGAAAAATGGCCTTCCAGTGAGATAGGCTTGAGATAAGTACAGCAAATAGATTATTATATTAGTTCAGGCTAAAAAGATTAAGGGCCTAATTTAGGTAGTGGAGAGAACATGAGAGATGCAGAGATAGAAACAGGAGGATTTAGCAACCAATAAGCCATATAAGGTGGAAAAAAAAAAAAAGATTTGGGGATGATGCCTGTAGGAGGCTGGAAGAATGGTAGTGGCCTTAACAGAAATAGAGAAGTTTGGAAGAGGTATGGGTTTGGAGAAAAAATGTAATTCTTTTTTCAGATGTGTCATGTTGGAGCTATGTCAGGGACATCTGGTTTGAAAAATCTTAAAGGCGGTTGGTGATTGATCAGTCATACACAAGCACTTATTAAGCACCTACTATGTGCCAGGCACTGTGCTAGACAGTGCAGATATAAATACAAAAATCTAATAATCTTTACTTGCAAGATGCTTAACAGATTGTTGGGGAGACACATACATACTATACATACTACACACACACATACACACATACTACACACACACATATACACACACAGACATGTATATATACACACAAGCACAGATCTTTGTATACGTATGTAAAACAAATTATAAAGAGAATAAATTCACATGTAGGACAGGAATTCAGGAGAAAGACTCCGCTGGATATGTAATCTGGGATTCATCTACACAGAAATGATAATTGAATCCGTTGGAGCTGATGACATCACCAAAAAAGAGAATGTAGAGGGGAAAAGAGAAAAGGGCTTGGGACATAGCTAGGAACCAGCTTCTGCCAGCTACTGAGTGTTAAATTTTCAGTGTGAATATTTGCACCTGGGAAATAGATAAATGCTAGAATTAAGGACTTGATTAGTTTTGCCGATTACCTTGGATTAAGAGCGGTGGAGGAAATGTTAATAATGCAGATTAAATTTAAAAGTATATTGTGTTCCCCTCCCTTTTTCTTGGAGAGCTAGTTGTTAAATATTTACTAGCACACCACTAGGTATACCTACAGTTAGTGGGCATGACATGAGTGCTGAGCCAAAAAAAGGAAACTCAGAAAATGAGAAGAACCAAGAGAAATTGGTGCTATGAAAACCCAGAGAGGAGAAAGATCCAGGAGAAAGTGGTGCTCAATACTGTCAAATGCTGCAGAGAATTTAAGAAGAATGAGAATTTAAAATAAGTCATTAAGTCATGGGCAGCTTCAAGGAAAGTAGTTTCAACTGAGTAAGGAGATGGGTTTAGAAGACAAAGAAGAGGAAGGGGGAGCACTAACTGAAGATGACTTCCAACAATTCCAAACCATGCCACCTCCATTCCAGCCATCATCCCCATCTCTTCCCCACCAGAATCTTGAACCCTTAGAAAAATCCTGGACTCGGGTGAACTTTCACTTTGCCTTGCTCAGAACAAGCTTTCAGTTCACTTCTAGTCACCAAATCCTTCAGTCATCTCTATCCCCATGATCCCTATCTCCTTGCCACTAGAATTTTGTATTCTACCCCTGAGACAATGGCCTCTGATAGTGAGGTTTCCTCTTACCTTGCCCAGAATTAGGCCTCCATGCCTGTTCCCCAAAATCCCTAAGACATGCCATTTTCCTGTTCACCCAGCTCCCAGACTTTTTCAGTTCCTCTTTATATGTTGTCTTCTCCCATTAAAATGTGAGCTCTTGAGGGAGTCTGGAAGTGACAATGGGTGTAACTAGAATTTGGGTAGCAGCTGTTGTAGGGTGTACAACCCAACAAGACCAGCAACAAGAGCTACCAGCACAGGTTCTTTGATCTGCTTTACTAAGGAAAGTAACTTTAAGGGGTTAACAATCCCACTTCAATCCAACATACGAATATCATTTGCTTACTTCAGGAGGAAAAGCCAGCAACCTGAACTTCAGAGCAAACACAAAATACACAATATAAACAGACCAAATCATAAGTCATAGTTAACCAAAGAACCAATGGGTCTGGGTTAGCAGAGCCGGGGGGCAGTTACAACAGCTTGCCTAGAGTCCCACACCACTCTTCCAGTGACTGAGAGCCCCCAAACAAAACATTTGGGTTTCTTCAAAGCTAGGGGGCTCTTAACAATGGCTGCCCAGAGTCACACGCCACTCTTCCAGTGAGTGAGAACCCCAAAAGTCAAATGCCAACCTTGGACCTTATCTACCCATCTCAGGGATAGAAGTCTGATTCCAGATTGTCTTAGTGCTGAGAAACATGCCAAGACAAAAAAGATCCCATTTTACCTGCCCCATTCAAACAAAGGCCAGAATCATTAAAGGTACTTAAGAGAACAGCAGAAAGTCCCACCTTAATTACTGATTCAATGGGGAACAAAGTTTATTCCAGCTCCCCATCTGGAACTATTCAGGGAGTGGTATGAAAGTGGTATGAAAACTTTTGCTATTGGAAAAAGATGACAAGAGTGCAGTACTGTGGTGGGTGGGGGAGCCAGGTTTCTGTGAGATGCAGAAGATGGAAGGAGCATGAAAGAGGTAAAAAATGAAGGGAATCTCTTAATTACAGACTGAGAGTTCAGAGGCCTCAGTGGAAGGGGCAGCTCAGATACAGTGACAGTGCAGTGTAGTAGGGGTGAGGGAAATGGGTATGAGAGCAAGAGCAGCAGGGCGTAGAGAGCAGAAGTGTGTTCCTCAGCAGAAATTGGGAGAGTAGGGAGATTGCTAACATTCAGGAATGGCTCCTGAGGAGCTTTGTGAATGGAGCTCAGTGGGTACAGTGTTCTCACTGTGGTCTGGTCTTGCCTGTTGGCTTTGGCTGAAGGGCAGGAGTAGTGCCTGGCATATTTGATATTCTTTCTATATGTATGTTTCTTTGATTTACAGTGTAAGCACTTGAAGAAAGGGAGTTTCACTTCTGTCTTTGAATATAATGGCCGCTACGAGGCACACTAGGTAGATTTGGAAACAGGAGGACTTTAAGTTAAAATTCTGTTTCAGATACTTACTAGTACCTCTTTGATCCAGGGCATATCACTTAACCTCAGTTTCCTCAAGGTCCTTATCTGGTCTCCTCAAACCTGAATATACACCATGGATGATTTTGACCTGCCTGCAGGGGATTTAGGAGGCCAAAACATGAGGGAATGTACCTCTTCAAAGCAGAGAGAATAGCGTGTCAGACAAATGATGATGATGAAAAAAAGCTACTAGGGAACATCACCATAGAACCAAGAAGAAAAGTTTCCCTATCACATTAAAATATAAGTGAAAGCTTAATAAAATTGCTTTTTTAAAAAGTTGTAAAATGAAGATGGGACAGCGAGGTGGCACAATGGATAGAGTGCCAAGCCTGGGGTCCGGAAGACCCATCTCCCTGAGTTCAAGCATGATCTCAGGTACTGAATAGCTGTGTAAACCTAGGCAAGTCACTTAACCTGTTTGCCTCAGTTTCCTCATCTGTAAAATGAATTGGAGAATGAAATGGTAAATCACTCCAGTATCTTTGCCAAGAAAACCCTAAAGGGGGTCAAAAAGAGTTGGACACAACTGAAAAACTGAACCACCAAAAAAAGGTGATAATAGCACCCACTGCACAGGGCTGTTGTGGGGATCAAATGAGATCACGTGGATGGTGCTCTGCTGGTCTTAAAGCACTCTTTAAATGCCAGTTATGGTTATTGTTGGCAGGCACAGAATTAAATGTTCTGATTACTGCACTTTTTGTTTGAAGACTTCCAGAGTAGAAGAGTCTCAGCCTACTCCACCTTTGGTTAATTGTGTTTATTGGGAATTTGTTCCTTATCTGGTGCTTGAATTTGCTTCTTTGTAATCTCCACCTATGGCTCCAGAGTTCTACTTCCTGGGGCCAAGTAGACATCTAATACTCTTCCATATGGCAGCCTTTCAAATACTTGAAGCTGGGTATCATACCCTCTTATTACCTTACCTTGTACCCCTGGTTCCAGTAATATTTTTCTTTTCACTGGTTCTTTTCCATCTGTCTCTAAGCCTTCCCAATCAAGAAACATTTGATATCTCATTGAATTCTGTTAGGGCTACTTTCCATTTATGTTTTATTTACTGATTATGTGTGTGCATGTGCACACACAATCAATTCTCTTCTATTGGAAATGTAAGCTCCTTGAAAGTAGAGACTTTTTGGTTTTTCTATGTATTCCCAGTGCTTCACACAGGGCCTAACACATAGTAAATGCTTAATAAATGCTTATTGATTTATTCTTACCATCCTCCATCAGACTTCTTCAAAAATTACACTGATTACCCCTACTTCCTTCACTCAGTTGACTTCCAAACATCTCCACCATTCTACAGAAAATGATGATGGGGTATGGGCTGCGGACCCCACCGTCCTTTCAACTTTCAGTCCAGCCCCTGAACTTTACCACGTGGCTCTGTCCCTAGGCATCCACTCATTCCAGAATAACCCTTTCAACTGTCCCTTCTTTACAGTTCTGACCCAGCCCCAACCTTCAATTCTCAGTTACCTCTAACCCACCCCAGAAACCTTGTCTTTGACTAAAAGAAGGCTTAAGTGGAATGCTTTCCAGGCAGATCTGCATCTTTGGCCCTTGAATTTCAGGGTTTCCAGCACCCCTGGGTCTTTTCCTAGTACTTCTCAGGCAGTTGGTGCAGTATTGAAGTCGATCACTTTCTCCTCCTTCATGTTCTATCCTCCTTGATCTCCAGGATGTACTTGGTACTCTCATAGTTCTTGTTCTGCTTCTCTAGCTGCTCTTTCAGTCTCCTCAGTTGGTGCCTCTTCTTATCCCACAAGGTTCTCTCCCTGACTTTCTGCAGTCTCTGTATTCTTGATTTTACAATCTCATATTCCTATAAAGTAACACAACTTGACAGTTGATGATTCTGTATTGCCAGTGCTGCTGACCCCTCTTCCTAGCTTGTTTTTTAGCATCATCTTGTCTGGTGTTGCTACTGCCACTCACACGAGAACATCAAAAGTATGTTCAAAATTTTTCCCATAAAACTGAATTGCCTTTAATTCCAGTACCTGACGTGGAACTTGTCTTGTAGTACATTATACAAACCCAAGATTTCTTGCGGTTTTTTTAATGTCTCCAAGTTATTCGTTTCTCTCCCTCACCCTCTCATTTAGCCATTTACTAAATGCTGCTGATCCCTTTTTATTATCTGTGGAATCTGTCCCCTTCCTACTTCCTCTTGCTGCCCTGGAGTGCATATACTCCTCAGTTATCGCTAGATTATTCTTCCTTGTGTATAAATCTGATTATTTTACTATGTTCAAAGCTTGTCGATGGTACCTGTAGTAGCAATTTAGATCTGAAGATCTTTCCCACCCATGAATAGGCCATGTGACCTGCTTATGTCACAGGAAGCCTAAGTCACATGTGGTGGGAGGAGCTTGCTGACAGGAAAAGGAAGTTATGTCACAGGAAACGCAGAGAGAGAGCGTGCAGTTATGCTGCTAACGGCCGGCCGCCCTCCTGAATAGTTAGAACTGACAGCCTGACCTAGCTGTACTGTGAGTTTGTTTCGGGGAAGACCCCAGCAAGGGTCGGAGAGGTCTTGGGGTGGCGGGGCTCCGTGTTGTGACATTATGTACTGAATGTTTTACTGCTCTGAGAGACTGGATAAATGGCGGTGGGACGTGGTTCTCTGGTGTCTGAATAAACGCTTTACCTCTTCTGCCTTCTATGCGGACAGTCTCGTATACTTTGCGATAGAACCGCATAGGCATTTGGACAGCTGTCATCTACGTTGCTGTTACTGCCTTACTGATACGGCCCCCTCTCACACAGCAGATGAAGTCCAGTGGCCTTAGCCTGGCTTTGAAGGCTCTTCACGGTCTAGTACTACTGCCTTTCTAGTCATTTCTCCTCCTACTGCCGTTCATATTAACTTTGCTCAGTCAGCCTAGATTCCATCATTGTTTTTCATATCTGTTCTTGTCATTCTCTCTGGAATTGTATACATCATTCAACATGTGATTCAAATTTGGCCCCACTCAGCAAGGAATAAGCACCTACTATGTGCTAGGCACTATGTAAGTTCCAGAGATACAAAGACTTTACATGCTCACGAAGAGACAATACACAGAATGCGCACAAAGAAGCAGAGAAAGTGGTTAACTACAAAGTAGTTTGGGGCGGGGAGGGCAATAGCATTTAGGGTGAGAATCAGGAAGGAAAGCTTCATGTAGGATAGTGCTGGGGCTGTGTCTTGAAGAAAGGAATGCTCCGAGGCAGAGGTGAGAAGGGAAGGTATTTATGGTCCTCTGTTAGAAAAATAGATGTCAGCTTGGCGAGATCGAAGTGTGTAGAAGGATGAGTAATGTCTAGTGAGGCTAGAAAAGGTTGAGCCCAGGTTGTGAAGAAGCTTTACAAGCTAAACAGAAATTTGTATTTGAAACTAGAAGCAATAGGAGCCCCTGGACTCCATTGAAACTTTTCTAGAACCAAGTTGAGAATTTCCCTTCAAGGGAAAGCAGCAAACATTTATTAATCAACTACTGTGTGCTGTGCTTTAGAAATATTATCTCGTTTGATCCTGACAATTCTGGAGGTAGGTGCTATTATTATCCATGTTTTACAGTTGAGGGAAACTGAGGAAGACAAAAGGTAAGTAACTTGCCCAGGGTCACGCAGTAAAATCTTGGAGGTCCTCTGACCTCACACAACGTTTTTTATTTTACTCAAATGTGACCACGTGAATGTGTGTCTTGTCTCCTAGACTAGGATTATACACTCCATGAGTGCAGGGTCTATGTTGCCTGGCCCAATGCTTTGCATGTAAGTATGTAATAAAGCATTGCCGAATGAATCCTAGCCCCATTTTAAATATTCCCTGCTCTAAAATACCTTCCTAGATAACCTCAACTGAAGGAATTTCTTTTTCTAATCCATATGACAGTTTTTATTCTTGACCTGGTTAAGAGAAAACATCTCACCATACATTTAATTTTGTCTCTTTTTAGGAGGAAGAGGAAGAGGAAGAAAATCGAATGTCTGAAGAGGCAGAAAGACAGTATCAGGAGCAGCAGAAGAAACTCCAGGCTGACTCCACTGTTCAGACAGACCAGCCAGAAGCAGTAGCATCAAGCTCTTTTGTTAACCTCAATTTTGAAATGGATGGAGACTGTGAAATAACTGTGGAAAATAAACAAAGCTTAACCCCTGTTAGCCACAACTTAGAATAAAATGACTTAGCAAATTTCAAACTCCAAGGTATTTTTTTTAACTTAAGGAAATTTACAGTGAAACTTATATTTAAAATTTTGTTTAAAGGGGGTAATTACCCTTCAGTAGCTCTAAGGTGTCTCTTAAAGAATCCAAAGTCTATCTAGTGAACAGCAGTTTTCGTTCAAACAGGTGACTGACTACAGGCATGAGAAAACTGAGCTAAAGCTTAAATCTCATGTAAAAGCAGTCAAAGATCTTTTGTCCAATTGTCAAAATGAAAACGTCATTTTATGTTTATGACACTGGGCAAGGTATATGGTGAATTGAAATATTTCTAAATTTTCGAAACAAAAATAAGATTTTTAAAAAAATATTATTTTCTAATTTGCTGCCATATTTACATTGACTCTTGGCTATATACTATGAATGAATTTCCTCAGCACCTAAAATTTGATCTTAGAACAAGATGGAAACCATTTTTTCCCTGTTAGTTTAGAAAAATTCATATTCATTAGTCATGGAAAATAATGTTTTAGTTTGAGTGGAGCTGTTCATTTCCATTTTTCCCAAATTAGCTTTTAAGATAGAGTGATTTCAGCTTGTTTAAACCTCTTTAATCTTGACTTTTTCTTAATAGTGGAATTAGGGACCAAACCAAATTTTGACTCATTTTCAGTTTTAAAAATACTTCTTTTACAAGCTGTAAAGATCCATTTAGTGACTGAATTTACAGGCATTTGATCAAATTAAAAGCATACAAAATTACTCAGAAAGATTCCTACTTCTGGCAATGAAGTTTTTGCCTTTATCGTTCTTGGTTTTCTAGCTGATAAAATTAAGGGATCCATAACTAGCAAGCTGGTCCCATCACCCTCCATGTTATTTGCAAACCCTACAGGTATAAGAAGTCACTTTTTAAGATGTGCTCAAATGTACATAATCAGTATGGCTATGAGATTTTCTGGTCGTTTGTAGCTTCAGGCATTGCAGGGGCAGGAAAGAATGAGTGGTATGTTTTAGAAATGCTGCTTTTGAAACCTGGTAAAACTGACCAAAGCTTTCAGAATTGCGGGATAATTATTAAAAAGACATCTAAACAAAATTAAACCAAACAGTCAGTCTTCCATTTAAATAAGTATACACTGAAAACAGCTTTAATATAGATCTCTTAAATCTGCTGTGAAAACCTGCTCTTTCTGATCTTTGTTGTTCAGTTTTTCAGTTGTGTCTGACATTTTGTGACCCCACTTAGGGTTTTCTTGGCAAAGATACTGGAGTGGTTTACCATTTCCTTCTCTAGCTCATTTTACAGTTGAGGAGCAAACAGGATCAAATGACTTGCCCAGGGTCACACAGGTAGTTAAGTGTCTGAGGCCACATTTGAATTCAGGAATTCAGTCTGACTCTAGGCCTGGCACCCTCTCCACTCCAACCAACCTAACTGCCCCTTTCCTGATCAGTTGGCACAAAGCATATACTTGAGTTACAATTGGAAAAAGAAATCTGAAAAAGGAATCAGATTTTTATCCCTATTTTCAAATTATCCTCATCTTTTTAAAGCAGGTTTTAATAAAGGAGAAAATCAAGATTTGGTATCTAACACTGTCCCCCATAGCCTTTTACCATTTTATAATTTATAAACCTCTAAAAAGCTTCTTTTATAAGCAAAATAATTTTCAAAAAGCATGTTGATAGCAGATAAGTGGTACTTTTCCAGTTGATAGTTCATTGCTTAAAAGCATTAACTTTATATTTAACAATTGCTTTCTTTCAAAAGTAAATTTTCCAATGAAGTCCTGGTTGTAGCATAGTGATTTCTTCTAAAGTACCACCTAACCTACCATTTCTGTATTTCACCTACTGCCACCCACTTTCTCTACCCCCTAAACTTAAGACTTTATACTAGAACTCATCAAGTGTTTGCCCTATTGGCTAAAGCCAGCAACTGAAATGTTGACTTTAAAATTATGTATGTTAGCTTTTAATGTTAAGATTTGGAATGTCTAGAACTGTCTTTTTGTAATACCTTCACCATGATCAGGCAGGCCCTTTTCTAACTGTATACAATATATTTACTGTGCCTTAATATGTAATGCAAGTTTATGCAAATTGTATAAAATGGTTAAAATGATTATCTGTTAATTCATTAAATTACTTGCTTTACATGATCATCTGAAGTTCTTCATTTGTTCCTATCCATAATTAAATTCATCTTTTTTACAATAATCTTATTGGTGCTCTATCCCTCCTTCAATCTTAGAGCAATCATTCTTTTCTTTAATTGGTTCAAAATAAAAGTATACTCAGAATATTTTTATGTTCCTCACTGCCAATTCCAGACCTTCCTACCCACGATCATCCAGGAACCTTCTTCAAAGTTCACTTTATTCAGGCATAACCCTATCCAGATCCTGGTGGCCGTCATCTATAGCCTCCAGGTTATTCTCTACCCCTTCTGAAAAAGTTGAGCTCTGGAGAGGCTTGTAGTCTTTCCTTCCAGCCCTTACTTGGAGGATGTCAGTATAAATGCTAATGTCCCCTCAAACATCCTTCCTTCCCAGTTCATTAGCTTTACTGAACATCCATAATTTCTATCTTTACTCCACACCAGCCATACACACACCTTTTAGCTGTATTTGTTAAGTGCTGTCGAAGGCTCACAGCCAGTCCTGTGGGAAAAGAGAGCTTCCTCCACTCCCAATCAAGGCCAAACAGGCTGGGTCGGGTCTCTACACTCTCAGTAACACCTGAGCATGAGATCGTGCGCAAGGGATCCACAAGGGCATACACACCGCTAAACCTTTTACATAATTGGCAATAAGCCTTGCAAGTGCCTAGCATTGGCTAAAACTCCTATACAAGCCTTGCTGCCTCCCTGAATAAACGAGACTTCTCCACTTCAGTCTCCCTGTCTCTTCATTGTTCCTGGCCGGGGACCCCTACCCAAGGAGCTGAGCAGACTGGTGCCCAACACAGGGTGAATAAGGAGACAATCAGGAACAACTCCACTCTGGGGGGCCAGAATCCCAGGACAGCCCACAGCGCAGGAGCGGATGACGGGGTGAGTTACTTCGAAGCACGCGGTTTCCCTTTCCCTCAGGGCTCTGGGTAGAAGAGTCTTAAGAACTCACCATGGGACAGACACTTGCCTTGCAAACAATAAATAGCTGGGAAAGAACTATTATGAATTTAGCAGAGCAGCAAGGGTGCAAGGTCGAGGACTCATAGATAAAGAAATTTGTACAAGTAGCAATAAAGGTGTCACCTTGGATTGCTCATGATCCCCCATATACTTTATAGAGGCTGCTCGTAGTGGGGAAGCAACTAACAGAGTACGATGAGCAAAACCCAGGACAGGTAGACATTGAGGTGTTTGTCACCTACAACATGCTAAGGTTGATCATTGCCACTGGGGAAGAGCAGTTATGACAGATCAGGAGTTTTCCCGCTCAGACACAGACCTCACACTTGATCATCCTGAGTGAAAAAGAGGAACAGGGAGAAACCCTGACGGTGGAAGAAAAAGAAAAATTACAGAAAACTTTACACCCTGACTTAAAAAGGGAGGTAGAAAAAGGGCATTTAGAGGCAAAGATTATGGAGTTACAAAGTGAAATTAGAACTTTAAAGCTTGCTGCTGAAAAAGGTGGAAGTGTGGTATAGCAAAAATTCGACAGTGAAAAAATAGGAAGCTACTGCCCTCAAAACTTAACAGTCTTTGCTGCCTAGTGGTCAGGACAGTAAAATACGGTAAAAAACCCAAGAGACCAAGATAAAGAGCCGCAGGAGTTAAGTCCTTTACAACAGGCTCTCCTTAATGCCTCTCCCCAAGATAAAATGGAACTATCTCTGTTGGGAATTAATATGCCAGTGTTAGAAGATGAGGAGGAGGATCCCAATCAGCCTGATCCTAGCAATCCGAGGCATAACGTCTGACAAAGTCAGGAGATATGGGAATCTGGAACCTCACTATATAAAAGATTTAAAAAGGCCATAGACGCTTATGGGCCAAAATCCAGTTGTGTTCTGATGATATTGAAATCAGTGGCCCAGTATGTTATGGCACCAAGTGACTGGAGGGAGATAGTAGGAGCATGTCTCTCTTCTGCCCAATTCGTACAGTGGCTCACAGAGTTTAATGAGCAAGCTCAGATAACATCCGTCGGAGCCAACATACAAAATCCTGGCAGTGCTGCTACCGTGTTTGAGCAAATCACAGGCTCAGGTCAGTAGATGGGGCAGAATGAACAAATCAATCTTCCCCTGGAAACGTTACAGCACACCGCGAATGCAGCTTTGGACACATGGGGTAGTATAGTGGTTAAAAGGGACCAAGAGGCACCATTCACCCAAATAAGGCAAAAGCCCAATGAGCCATTCACAGATTTCGTGGCCAGGTTACAAGATGCTGTAGCATAAAGCCTAGGAGATGTTGGACAGGAGTTAATCACTGCACCATTGGTAAGAGTAAACGCCAATGCAGAGTGCCGGAAAGCCATGATAGGATTAGGAAAAGATGCCAGCCTGCAAGAGATGATTAAGAAATTTGAGATGGTAGGGACACAAATGTATGGTGCACAAATGATGGCCCAGGCCATGGTTCAGGCATTGGCTGTTCAAGGACCAAAAGGAAATTGTTATAGATGTGAGAGACCAAGACATTTCAAAAAAGATTGCAGGAACAAGCCCTTACAAAATCAGGGAGCTAAGTCAAGGTCATGACCCAATAAGCCATGTCCAAAATGTCACCTACCTGGTCACTGGACTAATGAATGCCATTTAAACTCCTTGGCGGGCTCTTGTCCCCGAGCCCAGGCAAAACTATGGGGGCCGATGGCAGAGTCAGGTCAACCCAGCTACACAAGAGCTCAGAAAGGAATTCACCAAACTCATGGGACAAAATACACAGTAGAGAGGTTATACAGTGCAGGTGACTATAGGATAGATCCACACACAGTGGTGGAGATTCCTATAGTCAGACACAACGCTCAGGCCTTATTATAGGCACTCCTCACAATCCATATACCAGACTGACCCCTTATGTGACAATGTCTGATTTAAAAGATAATAAAGTCCCAGTAATGAATCCAGGAGATGAAGTGGTCTGTGTGGACACAGGACAGTGTGTGGCATGGAGACTTTTGTTTAAAAGAGACAGACAGGAGGAGAGCAGGGTGTATTTTCAGGAAGACATTGCCAGTTCTTGCCCCATGTGCACTATTCAAGTGGGACAATACTTTTTCCAAGGGCTTCTAGATACAGAAGCAGATTTTACAGTCTTCCCTAAGAATCAATGGCCACCACACTGGCCATTGGACACCATAGATATGAGACTTAGAGGAATTGGAGACGCTCAGAATTCACAAAGATCAAGGCACCCCTTACACTTCAAGTGTGAGAAGGAACAATTCAACCCCTAGTGGTTGAAGGTTTACCAACCATCTTATGGGGCAGAGACATATTGACACAGCTCAGATTCACATTATCTAATGAGCCTTTTTTAGGCGGGGCCATTTAAGAAAAAAAGGCCTTGCCCACATGGGCTTTAACATGGAAAACTACTACTCCGGTGTGGGTGGATCAATGGCCCCTCTCTAAAGAAAAGATTGTGGCCTTACAGAATATAGTTAGGGAACAATTTGATAAGGACCACATAGAACCCTCTACCAGCTCGTGGAATTCACCAGTATTTTATGTAAAAAAGAAATCAGGAAAATGGAGAATGCTCATAGATTTAAGACAGGTTAATGCATTCACGGAAATGATGAGAGCCTTACAACCAGGTCTTCCATCCCCAAACATGATTCCTCGGAACCATTATGGACAACTGATATAAAAGACTGCTTTTATAGCATACCTATTGCCACACAGAATAGAGAAACATTTGCCTTTAGCGTACCCAGTGTTAATTTGGCTTCCCCCTACAGTGGAAGGTCTTACCACAGGGCATAAAAAACAGCCCAACATTATGTCAATGGTATTTTAAAGTCTATCAGAAAAAAAGTATGAAGAGAGTACCACAATACATTATATGGATGATATTTTGGCATCACATAACAATATCAACACATTGGAAGCTATGCTTCAGGAAACCATTCAGGCAATGGCATGTTATGGCCTGGAAGTGGCACCAGAGAAAATACAGAGAGAAACCCCATTTAATTACTTGGGGCATGTGATCAATTCTAGTCTGGAGGTAAGGGCACCAACAATTGACATTACCAAACTCCAAACGTTAAATGACATGCAAAAGTTGATAGGAGATATACAATGGATTCGGCCTAAGACAGGAATCCCTAATTCAATCATGCAACCACTTTATGATGTTCTTAGAGGGGACTCTGCTCTTAACTCTCATAGGGAATTAACAGCAGAGGCAATAGAGGCCTTGTGTCTCATAGAAGAAAAATATAACAAGGGACTCACTGTTAAGAGTGCATCCACATCAACAAATGGGAATTTCTACCTCACCCACAAACCACTCACCTTAGGCAGCCCTGCATCAGGGTGAAGGAGTGATAGAATGGTTGTACTTAACATACTTGCAAAAACAAAAAGGGGGAGTTGCTTCTCCTCGATTCCAAAAATCTTTCTCCTGCTATGAAGGCCATGGTACTACAACATGGACTGTTGGGCCATAGGGAGATGATCAAACACAGGGACAATCATCCCCCAACGAAGGTTCCTGCTGTGGTTATGTGGAAAGATTACCGGGGGAATGGCAGGGGCCTTCCAGGGTAATATTGTGAGGAAGGGGATATGCTTCTGTTGTTACAGATACAGGACCACATAGCATCCCCACCAGAAACATCCGTGAGATACACCTCGCTGACGACCAGCGAGAAGGAGGAGAAAGAGGAGACCGATAGGGGCTCAGACGTTCCTCGCGATCCTTATGATGCAGCTTTCCTTGGGCACGGCAGAACAGTATCTGGCTTACGTGCATCAACCTCTGTGAGCCAATCCTGTGCTCATAGGAGATCCCTTACCACCACCCGTCTCCTTTGGAAATCTTAGTCTGCTTTTTGGACATCACAACACAGTGCAGCCGAACAATAGGTGCTTCAGGGTTTTAACATATCGTTGAAGACATTTGGACAACCTATGTGTTTTGCCCTGAACAATGACTCATACTGTAATTGAAATTGACAATGGACAGACCATTGGAGTTCAAATGCCACCTTTCTTAGATTGTGACACCCCTCATGTAAGATGTGTGAACTTAAGTGGGGAGATTTATCATTCAGGCAGGGGGACATGGACAGATTGGACAGAGTGCATAAGTACGATGATTGGATTGTAGGGTACCCTACTCCTCTATGGAATATAGTGAAAGGCCAGAAGAAGGGCACTCTTTGGCTTTGGAAAATATATATGGGCTTAACAAGAGCAAAAGCTGCAAAGGCTCAGGATTTGCCTAATAAGGACTCTGATGAAATTTTCAATTGGATTACAGTGCTAGAGGTGGGCTTGGATGGCTTTGGTCAACAGTTGCCGGGTTCCTTCCCACATTGTTGACCATCTTCCTGCTGATTTGTTGTGCCTCACTGTTGCTGAGATTTTTCTCCAACACCGTGCATGACGTGGACTCCCTCCAAAAGCCACGGTTCCAGAACAAAAAGGTGGAACTGTTAAGTGCTGTAGAAGGCTCACAGCCAGTCCTGTGGGAAAAGAGAGCTGCCTCCATTCCCAATCAAGGCCAAACAGGCTGGGTTGGGTCTCTACACTCTCAGTAACACCTGAGCATGAGATCATGCACAGGGGATCCACGAGGGCATACACACCGCTAAACCTTTTACATAATTGGTAATAAGCCTCCTTGCAGGTGCCGAGCTAGCACTGGCTAAAACTCCTATACAGGCCTTGCTGCCTCCCTGAATAAACGAGACTTCTCCACCCCAGTCTCCCTGTCTCTTCATTGTTCCTGATCGGGGTCCCTGCTGGCTGGAGACCCCTCCCCAAGGAGCCACAAATGTTCCACTTGCATGATCTGGAACTCTGAAATTCCTCTCTGACCACACTCTCCTATCTCTCCCTCCTAAATCTGTTCTCCATTCTCCCTACAACTTGATACTCCATTTTCCCAGGCACTCATGCTCTGGCCTGATTTTCCTTGCTTTGAAATCTTAAACCAGTTTGATTTTAGACTGTCCTCTACCCTTGAATCCCTTCCCCCTTTTACAACCTCAACCCTAGATTACTCCAACTACATTCTGAAAGATTCACAACTATGCTGACTTGGTCCACTGAACATGTTTTTCCTAGTCTCCATTGGGCCCTCAGTGCTGCACCTAAATCTTTTTATACTTCCCTGACTATTGCATGCCCCACAAATTGACTTCTGAGTATTTATTGATTATTATATATATGCACTACAGAGTGTTCCACTCCTCTTCTCCCGCTGGGCAAAGACTTTGCATCACCATCTTCTCCCTAAAAACAACCTTGGGGGGCGGAGCCAAGATGGCGACTG
>CM053625.1:16795175-16815347 GCA_028646595.1 Phalanger gymnotis
CCCTGAATAAATTTTTTGATGCCTTCTGCTTGGAGAATTCTGTATACCCATCGATTTCGAACCATTCTGATATTTATATAATCCTTTTTGAGATCATAAATTCGGCCTTCCTACTACACCTCCCACAGGAAGCCTTTTCTGAATTCCTTAATTATTAGTGCTTTCTCCCTTCTAAAGTTGTCTTGTACTTGTTTACTGGTGTATATATCGTCTCTTCCCATTGGAATGTGAGCTCCTTGCATCTTGTAAATATTTAATAAATGTCTGTTGAATGAGATAGAGGACTCCAGAAAGAAAGGAGATGATGACAGCAATTAAAAAAACTAGGGCCATGAACAGATCTAGACTTGAAGATAGATTAACATAGGGCCTGGGCAACAAATCTGGAATTGAGGCCCTGCCTAATGGCTCTACAGCACCATAACACCTATATTATGATAAAGCATAAGCAAGTAGATAATGGGAGAGAAAGAAACAGAGAGAGAACGAGAACCAAAGGCAAATGCTTCTTTTGTTCAAATAGCCTGAAGTCTTAAAGAAACTTGAGCAATGGATCCACTTTAGGTAGATTTTGAAGCCAAGTATAAATAAGATCTGAAAAGATATGCTTTATTCAAA
Source organism: Phalanger gymnotis (assembly GCA_028646595.1). Taxonomy (NCBI): domain Eukaryota; kingdom Metazoa; phylum Chordata; class Mammalia; order Diprotodontia; family Phalangeridae; genus Phalanger; species Phalanger gymnotis. The sequence goes on from CM053625.1 coordinate 16,795,794, forward strand.
TCCAAGGATTTAAAAAAAAAAGTCTTGCTTGCCTGACTGATAGTAAATGATTGCTGAGTAAGGTACTTCGATGTTTTAAATCTAAGTCCTTGTCATCTTATTAAAATAGTAATTTATAATACTAATTAATGTTTATGCTTAGCTATTTTAATATTGTTCTAGGTTTCTTAAAAAAAAAAGCAAGACTGGAAGAATCTGATACATTAGCTAGAAATTTTCATGTTTAGAACATGGTTATAACAACATAACAAAATAAGAATACTACCCCCAAGTTGTTGCAGCTTATACTAAATGCAGTCCAAGCGGCTAAAGAAAATAAATAAGCCTCTTGATAGCTTAATTTGTAAACCTATAAAGTAACAGTAAATGTCAGATTAGTCTCTTTTTCATCTTTTAGGCACCTAAAAATTTATTATAATATTTCAAAATCTCACATACCAGTCTTATAGATTGTCAAAACTTTAATTTTTTTAAATTACTACTAATGTTCTACAAGAAAGTATAGAGGTAGTAGTTGGGTGGTACAGTGGGCCAGAGTACTGGGCCTGAAGTCAGAACCACTTGAGTTCAAATCTAGCCTCAGACACTTGACTGGGCAAGTCACTTAATCTGCCTCAGCTTCCTCTATGGTAAAATGGGAATAATAGCACCTATCACCAAAGGCTGTTCTGGGGATCAAATGAGATATTTGTAGATTATTTAGCACATGGTAAGTACTACAATTTTTTCCATGTTTCCTTCCTTTTTTTCATTATTTCTTGAGAAAAATCTATTTCTAGTATGAATTGAACACTTTTAATGTCTGAATGATATTTCCTAATTTTGACTTACATCTTGCTCCGAGGCAGGAGCAAAGGAAGGTAAATCTTTTCAAGGATTTATTTAAAATATAACATTTAGAGTGATGTTAGCAAACTCATACTTACTGATTCCCGAAGGTAACCTTGGCCAGCCACATCATATAAACTAAGTCCTATTCTTGTTTGGTGGAGCCACACTATAAAAGAAAATTCAGAAATATGTGAGATTAATCCTTCAATGTACTTGAGCATACATAATGAATGTAACGTGCTTAGTGATAGATGCAAACTTCCAAACCCAAGAATGCAATTTACGCATACGTTAACTGGCTTTTAGCTGCAGGATATTTCCAACTAAAATAAAGCCCAGAACAAATAGTAAACCACAATTCAGATGGAAGGCTATTGGTGTCATAAATTAATTGCTTTCATTCTAAATAAGGTCATTCATTCAGCAAGCATTTTTAAGTGCATATTCTGTCTGTCATTGTGAATACAAAGCCAAAATTAAAATAGTCCCTTTTACTGAAGGGTAATATATACAATTAATATTAACTACATAGAAAATAAATATATGGATATCAGGATGGGTTTCATGCAGGAGGAAGCATAAAGTTGAATCTTAAAAGGTGAAGAGGGGAAGAGAGTACATTTCAAACATGGGGTCAGGAGAGGGAATTTATTGTGCCTACTTACTCTGTGATCCAGTGACACTGGCCTCCTTGCCTTTTTTTTGGTTCCTCAAAGAAGTCACTTGATCTCCTGACTAAGCATTTTCACTGGCAACCCCAATAGGAAGGAAAGCTCTCCCTTCTCCTGATTTTCTTGATTTCCTTCAAGTACCAGGTAAAATCCCATCTTCTACAGGAAGCCTTTCCTGATCCCTCTCAATTCTAGAATCTCCTCTCCGTTGATCATTTCCAATTTATCCTGTATATAGCCTGTCTGTACATAGTTGTTTGCATGTTGTCTCCCCAATTTAGAATGCAAGCTCCTTGAGAAAAGGGACTGTCTTTTGCCTTTCTTTGTATCTCCAGAACTTAGCACAGGGCACAGCAAACAGTAGGTGTTTAATAAATGGTTGTTTGCTAAGAAGTTAAGTAGGCCACCTTGGCTGGATTGCAAAGGGAAAGAAAGGACACAATGTGCAATAATCCTAGAAAAAAAAATAATCCTAGGCTGCAGACAGATTGGCAAGGGACCTCCAGAAAAGACTTTATCCTACTGGGATAAAACTCATAGGCACAGATGATTTTTGAACAAGGGAGCAAAATGTTCAGATTCATGCTTTAGAAAATATTAATTTGGCAGCAGTACAACAGAGGATGAATTGGAGGAAGAAAACACTAGAAGCAAAGAGACCAAACAGGAACATATCAAAATAGTCCATGTGAAAGGTAATGTAGTGGGGACAGCTAGGTGGCAAAGTGGATAGAGCACTGGCCCTGGAGTCAGGATGATGAGTTCAAATCCAGCCTCAAACATTGATACCTACTAGCTGTGTGACCCTGAGTAAGTCACTTAACCTCAATGGCCTGGCCAAAATAAATGAATGAATGAATGAATGAGTGAATGAATGAATAAATAAATAAATGAAAGAAAAAGATATTGTGGACTTAAACTAAGGTAGTGGGCATATTAGTAAAAAGGGGAGATGTATTTGAGAGATACTATGAAGGCAGAATCAGCAGGATCTGACAACCACGTTGTGGGGTAAAGGAGTGAACCTGAGTTAATGTCAAACTCCAAAATGCCCACTTACTACTTTTCCAAAGGACTCATGATGGAAAATGCCATCCACATCCAGAGAAAGAACTATGGAGTTGGAATGCAGAGTGAAGCAGACTCTTTTTTCTTTTGTTTTCCTTCTGATGGTTTCTCCCATTTGTTACAATTCTTGTATGAAACATGACTAATGTGAAAATGTGTTTAATAGAACTATATGTATAAAGCACATATTAGATTGCATGCCACCTTGGGGAAGGAGGGGCAGAAAATTTAAACTTATGGAAATGAATGTTGAGAACTGAAAATATATAAATTAAATATTTTTTATAATGCCCACATATTAAAACTCCAGAGCCAGAATGAATTAACCTTTTTATCCTTTAGCATAATTGGCACATTTCAATATTATATATTTAAATTCTTAAATCACATGTTCATGACCTATTCTATTTAGTCATCATCTTAACAAAGTATTTAAATTATTTGTTAACTAGCCTTTTCAAGTTGTAAATGGTCATAAGTAAGGAAAAATACATGGGCACTCTATGGATCAGATTGTCAATATAAAAAGATCATTAAATTTAGACCTGGAAGGAACCCAGATAATACCCAGTACAATCCCCTCATTTTTAAAGATGAGGAAACTGAGGCCCCGAAAGATTAAGTGACTTGTACAAGATTACAAGGGTAAGATGGTCACAGTAGGTTTTGAGTCAAAGTCTTCTGACACCAAACCCAGACATCTTCATTATCACATTTTTTAAATTGATCTGAATTACTATGTTTCTAAGGCACTTTGAAGTAGCTTAAATGGAGGTGCTATTTTAGGAGAGGTAATGTAGAAAAAAAAAAAGAATATGAAAAGCATTAAATCTGAAGTCAAAAGACTTAAGTTCACCATTTATTAGCTCTATTACTGTGGTCAAATCACTTAAATTTTAACTGACGTTTATATTACACTTTACAAAGTTTACAAAAGTTCTTTACAGATATTATCTCAATTCACAAATACACAGCATCTCAGAATTTTAGGGCTGAAGGAACCTCAATGGTCACTCCACCCCAGTACTCCCCTCACCCTAAAAAGGAATCCCCAGCACAACACACTCCATTCATCAATGTCAGGCAGCAGTTGAAGACCTCCTCACAACCACTCTGTGAGGTTAAGCACTATAGCTACTATCTTAGCTGCTTTTTATATGAGAAAACCAAGACACAGAGTGGTTTAACTGACTTGCTCATGATCACAAGATTAGTCAATGCAAGAAGGTAGAATTGGATGGAACCTAGGTCTCTCTTAACTAAATCAAACATCCTGTCCAATGTCCCCTAAACCTCTGTAAGCTTCAATTTTCTAATCTATAAAATAAGGATCCTTGTATTATCCACTTTACAAAATTTCTGAGAGATTTATAAACTCTAAAGTAATATGCAAATAGAAGTTATTATTATTTAATAAATATATAACCATAATCTAATCATATGATTGTTTTTCCACAACTTAGGAGGAAAAAGGTATTACCACTCTTATACCTACCTTTTCTCATAACATAATTAAAGAACTGCATGATAGAGATTCTTCCATAAGGATCTGTATGAATAAGTTTAGCAAAGACTTTTGCCATAAAGAACTGCCTAAGAAAGAGAAATTAAATAATTTGCAAACATGACAGAAATTATTTAAGAGATGAATTATCAATGTAGTGTCATAAATGAAGTAATTTTAGAAGTTAAAAACTATAGGGAATATTTATTCTTTTAAAAAAACTTTTATTATGAACTTATTCATCCACAAACATTTAATAAACAGCAACCATTTAAGAGCCTACTAAATACAGTACTGTGCTAGCCTCTGTAGATAGAAAGACAAAAAAATAACACAGTACCCCCTCAACAGAATTGTGCCTGAAATGTGACCTGTTCTGCATGGCTTTTTTTTTTTCTTTTCTGCATGGCTTTTTAAAAGTGTATTAAATTTAACACAGTACTAACAAAATTACTCACGTATATTAGTAAAGTACCATTGTATAGTACTTTAAGATTTACTGACTTGAATAATTTTTCTTCTCTGTATTTTAAAAAATATTTTACTGAGGCTCTTTTCTTCAAAGCACTTCCCTTTCCCTCAACCCTCTCCCTATGCCACCTTATTCTTCAGAAATTTAAAATTTTAAAACCATATAAAATGTGGGTTGCTTTGCCCTTTGAGTGTTGGGCAGGAATTTATGGTCTACATTTCTAAGGTCCTTTCTAGCTCTCAAATTCTAAGTCTCTATGACTAATATTTTTTAAAAAAAAATCAGAGTTTTTAAGTTAATTTTTAACAATTCTTAATATTTTTTCATCTGAAGATTTGAAATGTTTAACATAAGCACAAATACTAGTTTAAATGATTCATACTTGCACTTTGGTCCAGCTTTTTCTCCAACTTTCAAAAAGTTTTCATAATTGATCATTGCTTCCTCTCCAATCATAGGTGGCGTCTGGTGTTTGTCCAGTAAAAACCATAAATTCTTAAGAGTGACACAGAAAGACAAATATATAGTAAGACAAAACAAATCAAAAAAACCCTCACAAATTTTGACAAAACAAGTTAATTTTCTTTAAAAGTGTTTTAATATTAAACTTTTTAATCCTCCTTTCCCACAATTAGTTTAAGAGCATTTCCTTAGGCCTTTATCTCATTAAAGAATGTTTCTAAGTCAAACATTCATGGTTTAGGCACTATCAATATTATTAACATTTAAAGTAATTCATTTTTCTATTCTCACCTGTAATTCTTCATTGTCTAACAGTTCCCTACTTTTCCTTTGCAGAAAAACAGCTCTAGACTCTTCTCTTAATTTCTGTAATAAGACTTCATCTTCAGCTGGTAGCTAAAACATATAAAGAAAAGTTACCAAAAATTATACCAATAATTTTCAGGCATATTGACTGGAAGTGTATATGTTGGCCCTAAAACAATCATTTTATTATCTTAAATAGCCAAAAAAACCCCATCGAATTTCTTCCTGGCTTACATTCTGATTGCTGTTAGTTTTAGTTTATCATACTATTTTTGGACCCCTAGAGGAATGCTCTTATTACATCTTTAAGTTAATGCAGAAGAACCAGTGTGATATAATGGAAAGTGTGCTGAACTTGTAATCAGATGATCTGAGTTCTAGTTAGTGTAAATATGTGCAGGCCATTTTCACTCTATGAAACTCAAGTTTCCTCATTTTCAAAGTAAATAATATTTGTGCTAGCTATGCCAAACTCAATCAAGAATTTATTCAGTATTATGTACCAGGCTTGATGCTAGGCCTTGATGATACAAACACAAAATGAAATAGCTGCTGCCCCCAAAGAGCTTACATCTTCTTGGGAGATATACTTACAAATATAAGCATATATAGAATAAATACAAGGTATGTTAGGTAAAGAAGGCATCAGCATTTGTGGAGAGGAGATAAATCAGCAAAAGCTTCACAAAGAAGTTAATACTTGAGCTGAGTCTTGAAGTAAGAGATTCTGTGATGTTTAGGGACAGAGTGAGAAAATTTCACAGAAAAATGTAAAGACCTGGGTTAAAATTTTGACTTTGATGGTTACTGCCTATGTAACTTTGGGGAAGTCATTTAATTTCCCTGGGCCTCAGTTCCTCACCTGTAAAATGAGAAGGTTGAATTAAATGACTTAAGTCTCTTACTGTTCTGGCCCTACGAGCCAAGACGACCACTGCAAAGGTACACAGACAAAGAGATATATCATGTGTGAGGAACAGCAAGAACGCTAGTTTATCTAAATAGGAGAATATGAGAAGGGGAGTAATGTAGGAGTATGGAAAGAGAAGCCAGATTATGAAGGGCTTTAATAAACCAAATAGAGAAACGGCAATTAGAAAGTACTGGACTGTACCAAATATGGGAGTGATATAGTTAGATGTGAGCTTTAAGAAGTGGTTATGGAGAGGGTAGACTGGAAGAAGAGAGAAGTGAGGCAGGAAGACCAACTAAAGGTGGTAGTTGTATGAATAGTGTGAAGACAGACATAAGAGATATTGTGGCGATAGAAATGGCAGTACTTCAAAAATAACTGGATACATGGAATGAAGAAGACAGTGAGATGTTAAGAGCCTAAGAATCCAAGACACTGAGAGAATGGTGATGTCATCAAAAGAAATCAGTTGGGAAAAGTGTAGGTTGGAGGCAGGAGAGGAAGAAATAATGAGTTTTATTTTAGACTAGTTATCCAGTTTGAAATGTCCAATAGGTAGATGATAATAAGGAACAGGAGTTCAGGAAAGAGTCTAGGGCTGGATAGATAGATCTGAGATTAATCTACATTGAGTTAATTAACCAAGGTCACCAAGGAAGAGACTATTAAGAGAAAAGAGCCTAGAAAACATAGGTACATATGGAAACTAAGAAAGGTCATACAGATAGGAGAAAAATCAGGAGACAGTTACATCATGAAAACCTATGAGAGGGGAGGAGGAGAGGGAGAGAGGGAAAGAGAATATATCCAGGAAGAATGGGTTGCCACCAATGTCAAAGGCTGTAGAGGACTGAAAGGATAATAGGAGCATAAGATCTGGCAATTAAGAGATCAGAGGTAACTGGAGACAGCAGTTTCAGTTTAGTGACAGAATGAGAGAGAAGTGGAAGCAATAAGTTTAGAAAGCTTTTTCTAAGAGTTCAGCTATGAGAGAGATATATTATGACTGCTTGAGGGAATGGTATGATCTAGCAAATATTTTTAAAGGATCATGGAGACTTGGGCTCGTTTGAAGAATGTAGGGAAGGAACTAGGAGAGGGGAAGAGAGAGAGAATATGAGAACTGAAGATTACACAGAAGGGGATGAAGGAAATTGTAATCTGAAGAGCCTCTATTTTCTTAGTAAAGTATAAGGCAATGACCCCAGCTAGGGGGTGGGAGGAGTAGAAGGTGTGACATGGTAATCTTGACTTTGATTCCTGGGAAAATTCTGGAATTCAGAAAAGCAGTGATTCAAATCCAACATGGCTTCATCAAGGATAGGTTATACCAGACTAAGCAGATTTCTTTTTTTTCACAGGATTAGTTTAGTAAATGCAGGAATAATGGAGATATGTTTACCTAGTTTTACCAAAGCTTATGAGGAAGCATCTCATACTTAGGAAGAAGATGGGAGTGATACGGATTAGACAATAGTGCAATCATTACAGATTCAGAACTAGTTGGATGTCCTACAAGCTGTTCAATGTCAATATGGCAGAAAGTCTTCAGTGGACTACACCAGAGAAATAGACTTGGCCTTGTGCCATTTAACATTTTTATCGATGTCTTGGATTAAATCGCAGATAGTTTGCACATCATATTTGCAGATGACACAGAACTAGGAAGGACAGCTAACACACTGGATGATAGAGTTAGAATCCATAAGAATCTTGACTCAATATAGATAAAGTTAGTCTTACACTTGGGTTAAATAAACAAAAGTATAAAATGAGAAAAGCATTTATAGATACTAATTGTTCTGAAAAAGATCTGAGGGTTTTAGTGGACTACAAGCTCAACGAGTCAATAGTGTGAATGGCAGACAAAAACAAAGTTAATTCAATTTTAGGCTTCATTAAGAGAGGTATAGCTTTCAGGAATAGGAAGAACATAGTCCCACTGTATTCTGACCTTGTTAGATCTTATCTGGAATACTATGTTCAATTCTAGGCACCACAATCTAAGGATACTGTTAAGTTGGAGTATGTCCAGAAAAAAGCACCCGACGGCAAAAGCCTTAGAGACTGACATTAAGAAGGCTGAAGAAATATAGGGTGTGTTTAGCCTGGGGAAAAGAACACGGGGAAGAATATAATAGCCTTCAAATATCTGAAGAATAGCCTTTTAAGGATTATTGAGAGCAGTCCTGTTAGACAAAATCAAGAAAATGTTCATAATCCTGTCTCTTATGCAGAGCTTCTGCCAGCATTGTTCAATCAATAAGTATTTAATAAGTGCCTATTATGTCCCAGGCACCTTTGTCATTTTTCAGACTATAAAACTGGAGTCTGCTATCTAACAAACTTCTTATGCAAATACCAGGACAGCTAAAGATTGCTGCAAGCTAGACTATTTATTGGTGAGGTTCTTCCATCTTTTCCCTGTTCTACCTATTTGCCATGTCTCCTCAATTGCTCAGCACTTCCTTTGTAATCCTCCTCCCTAGTTTGCTAACTTTCCATCACATAGCTTGAACTAGGTAGCTTCTGAGTTCCTTTCCAACCCTGCCATTATATATCAGCTACACTTTTTTCTCCCTAATATGGTCTGAATCAAATTTGAGGACAGCCTTATTAATTTTTTTATACACTTATGTTTGATTTTTTTTCCCCTTTAATCTCATCCTAGGGGTGCCATATATTCAGGCTAATCAAGTTCCTAACATCTGTACAATCCTTTATTTTTTTCCAAAGTATCTTAGCACAAAAAAGAGAATCTCTCGCCATACAGAAATTACATGCATAAAACATTTTTTATATCATGTATTTATATTATTAAACAACTAATCATTTCAAGACTAGCACTGCAACATGAGAAAGTCATACACCTCAAATGAAAGGTCAATGACAACTCTGCACTTATGGCAATTTAAATGGAAAGTTTCAACAATTATACTTCTCACAGAAGTAAATGAGCACAACAGTCTACAATCTGACAAATCCAAAGATGCCTGCTACTGGGATCTTTCTCATCTTTAACATCTCCCTATCTATTGCTTCCTTCCCTACTACCTTCAAATAAAACCTTCACCATCACACCATTCCTTCAAACTATCATCCTCTATCTTTCCTCCCTTTCCCAGCCAAAAACTTTCTAAACTCCTTGCTTCCATTTCTCTCAGTCATTCCTCAATCTTTTGCAGTCTGTCCTCCAATCTCATCACTGAACTGAAACTGCACTCCCCAAGGAGAGCAGTTAATACTCACTATTATTACTAAGAACTCATTATTTGACAACAGCTGAACTGGAAAGCAGACTGGCAGAAACCAGATAAAAACTAACATTTTACACCATGTACCAAGTTAAGCTACAAAATGGGCACATAACTTAGAAAAAATTACCTGTTGGACCTACAGAGGGCAACACTATCCTCCTGGCCCCTCAGGCTTGCAACCTAGAAGTCATCCTGGGCTCTTCTATCTCTCACCCTCATAACCAATCTGTTGCTAAGGTTTGTCAATTTCACCTTTGCAACATCTCTCTCAAATATGCCCCCTTCTTTCCTCTGACTAGCTACCAGGCAGGGGAGGCCCTCATTTCCTCACACCTGGACTATCATAAAACCCTGTTGCTGCAAGTCTCTGCCCACTCCAATACATTTGCCTGAAGCACAGGTTGGACCATCTTACTCTCCTTTTCAATAAACTCTAGTGGCTCCCTATTGCTTTCAGGATTATGTACAAAAGCTCTATTTGGCATTCAAAGCCCTTCATAACATAGCCACCTTGTACTTTTTCCAGTCTTCTTACATCTTAGTCCTTGACTTTGATCCAGAGATACTGACTTTCTGGCTGTTCTACAAGTAAGACATTCCATCTCTCAGCTCCAATCTTTTTCTCTGCCTCTTATATCTGGTACACTCCTCCCTCCTCCATTCCACCCGTGGACCTCCCTGGCTTCCTTTATGTCCTAACTAAAACCCCTTCTTTTACTAGAAGCCTTTCCCAGCCCCTCTGAATTCCAGTGTCTTCCCTCTATTAATAATTTCCTATTTATCCTGTATGTAGCTTGCCTTGTATATATTTGTCTGTATGTTGTCTCTCTGACTGGATTGCAAGCTCCTTGAAAGCAGGACTGTCTTTTGCCTCTTTTTATATCCCCAGAGTTTAGCACAGTGCCTGGCATATAGTAGATACTATAAACATAATAAATGTTTGTTGATCAATCAAATTTTGATTACATAAGATTAAAAAGTTTTTGCATAAACAAAACTTAATTCAGTTAAAATTAGATGAGAAGCAGGTAAATGGGGGAAAAAATTTTGGCAGCAAGTTTCTCTGACAAAGGTTTTATTTCTAAGATATTTAGGAAAATAATTCAAATTGGGGAGCCATTCTCCAATTGATAAATGACCAAAGTCATTTTCAGGGAAATAAATCCAAACTATAATAAGCCATAAGAAAAACTAAATCTGGGAGCCATTCTCCAATTGATAAATGACCAAAGTCATTTTCAGAGAAATAAATCCAAACTATAATAAGCCATAAGAAAAACTAAATCTGGGGGCTCTAAATCACTAATAGAGAAATTACAAATTAAAACAACTCTGAAGTTCTAGCTCACACCCATCAGATTGACCACCCCTACTTACCCATTCAATAAGCTCCAATGGCTCCTTATTACCTCCAGAGTCAAATATAAAATCTCATATTTGGCTTTTAAGAGTCTTCATAAGCTTCCTACCTTTCCTGTCTTCTTATACTTCTACACATCTTGCAGAGAGCAAAGAAGACTGGCTGCTCCCCATGACCTTCCTCCTCATCTTGCCTCCTGGTTTCCTTGGCTTCTTTACATCTTAGTCTTACCTTTTGCAAGGAGGCTTTCTCACCCTTCTTTAATCTTAGTGCCTTCTTTTTAAGATTATCTTATTTGTATAAAGTTTACACATTGCCTCCCCCATTAAACTGTAAACATTTTGAGAGCAGGGACTGTTGGGAGGTTTTTTTGTTGTTGTTTTTTTTTTTTTGCCTTACTTTATATCCTGGGCACTTAGCACTCCCTAGTACTCCCTAGGTACTTAATAAACATTTCTGTGGACATTTGAGCTGTGAATTGGTTTAGCCTTCTGGAAAGCTATTTGGAATTGTACTCAAAAAGCTATTAAACTTTGTATAACTTCTGACCCAGAAATATCACTACTAGGTAAATATTCTAAAGAGATGAAAGGAGAAAACTGGAAAGACTTATACGAAATGATGCAAAGCAAAGTGAGCAGAACCAATTTATATGATAACAACAATATTATAAAGTCAAACAACTTCGAAAGACTTGGAGACTCTGGTCAATGTAATGACCAACAACAATCCCAGAGGGGTCATGATGAAGCATACTACCTATCTCCTGAGAGAGAGGTAATGTTCTCAGAGTACATATTTTTATTTACATATGTGTGTACACACACACACACACACACACACACACATGTCCAGTGCAGGAATCTGTTTTGTTTAACCATCATATTTGTAACAGAGAGAAGGCAGATTTTCATTGATTGTAAAACAGAAAATTTAATTAACAAATAAAAATAAGATGAGGGGGTTGAAAAAAATTTCTGGTTCTCTATTTTGTTTTATGACAGAGGTTCTATGGGAACAAAAGTACAAAAATAGTTACTATACTAAACATATCTCAATTAACTGATATTAAATAAAATACCCTTACTCTATCTACACTAAAGATTTAAATAACGCATAAAGATTCTAGGCTCTTTCACTGCTTAACTCTATTACTTACCCTATAATAAAACCGTGGAATAGATTTGTAGAATGCATTTGCATTTTTTCTACCTCCTTTCCATTCTGTGTAGTATTTTGTAAACAGATCCATTTCTTCATCTTTAAGTTCTTTTTCACTTTTTTTTGCTGATAACAGAAAAGATGAACACAGACTCACAGACATATTTAATATGAAAGATATATAGTCATTTGTGTGCCATATGTACCTTTTAGTTTCGTTGACTTTATTCTTTTCCTATTATATAGCCTGCTAGAAAAAAAAATCTTCTGTAAGACAGTAAATTTTTAATATATCATTTGGATAAAACACATTCAGGTTTAGGCACAAAAACCCTGATAATGGCAGCACCTCCCCAGTCCTGCTTCCAGAGCAACCCAGGTATCATCTGGGGAAGAAATTCCTGTGGAGAAGAAGCCAGCCATTGACACCATCTGCTACACACAAGGGAAGCAACCCAGCATATCTGAAGCAGCAAGGCATGGTGAAGGAGAAACAGGAAGCTCCACATGCCAAGAAAGTCAAATCACCATCACCAATCATCAAGAAGCCAGGTGGCTAGATAGAGCTCTGTACCTGGAGTCAAGAAGAATTGAATTCAAATGCAGCTTCAGATACTTTCTAGCTGTGACCTTGGCCAACTCACTAAACCCTAGTTTCCACAATTGTAAAATGAGGATAATAATAGCTACCAATGCCTGTCATGTGATAAGCCACTTTTGATAAATTCTTGTTCCCTTCCCTCTCTTCCTTCCTCCCCAGCCCCTAGCACCTCGAACACCATTTCCCCTCAGACCAGGATGGAGACAGCCTAGAATGCTAAGCCCAAGAAGCTTGGGAATAGCAGTGCCTACTAGATCTGAGTCAGGAAGACCTCAGTTTAAATCTTTACCTCAGACATTTACTAGTTGTGTGACCCTGGGCAAATAACCTGTTTGCCTCAGTTTCCTCAACCATAAAATGAAGTTAGTAACAGCACCTATCTCCCAGGGTTGTTGTAAGGATCAAATCAGATAATAATCGCAAAGCACTTAGGACAGTGCCTGGTACATAGGAAACACTATATAAATGTTAGCTGTTATTATTAACATTATAGGTAGAAAAGGTGGAGAAGGGCCCTTCTTCCTTATAACCACCAGGAACAACTGCTGACCAACTGCTTCCAATAGTCAGGTTAAGTACAGGGCAGCATCAGTCCTGCTTTTAGCCCAGCCCTCTTGGCCAGAATCTGGGGAGGTAACTCCTGTGGAGAAGGGGCCAGATATGCTCCACAACTGCCAAGCAACTGACACCAACAGAGCAGATAAGTCAGCGTAGCCAAAGCAGCAAGGCACCTTGAGGGAGACACAAGCAAGTCAAACCACCTCTACCACCATGACTACCATCTTCCCCTTAGATTCTGATGGAAACAGCTCAGGACTCTCAACTTAAGAGTCTTGGGAATGGCAATGCCTCCAAGCCTGAGGCCTCAGGCATCATCCTGGGAAATAACTCCTGTGAAGAAGAAGCCTGGCAGCTGCTCCTATGTGCTATGGTCACAGTTCTTGCCACCGTAGTCCTTGGCACTCACTATCAGATAGTTCAACATCAGAAATTGGTATCGTTTCATCAGTGGAAATGATGTTTTAAAAAAAAAAAAGGTGTTACCATCTGCTTTGCCATCATACTCTAAGAACCATGAGACTTTCTCATGTGATTTGCTGCTGAAGCTTTCCATGCGTTGTCTCGCCCATTAGAATGTGAGCTCCTTGACTGTCTTTTCTATTTGTATCTCCAGTACTAAGCACAGTGCTCTCAACAGAGTAAGCACCTAATAAATATTCTATTCATTCATTTATGGATGACATGGCAGCCCAGTGGTTTACTTGTCCATTCAAAAAATATTACAGTCAAACTGTGATCTCAACCATGTGATTATCCTCTCCATTGCAAGATTTTTGTCTAGGTCTTATTAATGTTATCTAACCAGTTGTTTTTGAGGATCAGATGAGATAATATACGTAAAACATTTTGCACATCTTAAAGCTCTCTATAAACATCAGTTAATAATATTAAATACAATGTAAACTGCTCTTTTCTTCCAATTCATTTTTGAATCTAGCTCACTCTACAACCACAGTAGATACTGTCCTATTCCAGAATGTGTACTGTTACACAAACTGCAAAGAGTAGCTTTCCCACTACATGTCCAGACGTTAAGTATTTTTCATCCATTTAGTTTTTCATATATGGATTAAGTTAATGTTTGAGTAATCAAAAGTACATTTCTAGTACCTGATAGAATCAACAAAACACATGCATAATGTATATAGCAAGGTAAACAAAAAAAAGGGAAAGTCTGGAATGGTACGTTTTGGATTCAGATTACGAAGGAACTTAAATGTCAGATAGAGTCAATAACATTTATTAAGTACTTACTAAGGGTTAGGCACTGTCCTAAGCACTGGAGATACAAATATGAAAAAAGACATCCCCAATTCTCAAGGAGCTTACAATCTAAGGTAAGAAGACAATGCACAAAAGGAAAACTGAAAAGCAGGGGGAGGCAGGTGCTAGGGAAGGTACTCAACTTGGGGGCAAAAATCAGAGAAGTTCCAAAGTTGTACAGTCATCTGAGAAATGAGTCAAGGTTCTAAGCTGAGCACCCTCCTTAAATAGAGGTTTTGGAGTTCATGGTTCTTCCTTCCAATCAAAGGGATGATGGTGAAGTAGAATACCAAACAGGATCTTACAAGATGAGATTTTCCTAATAATTCTTGGGGCATGGTAGAAAAGAAGGAGGAGAGGAGACTGTATTTTATTCTAAAGGCAGTGAGATGCCACTGAAGCTTCTTGAAAGATCAATTTGACATGGTCAGACATGCACTTTAGGAATATCAATTGAACAGGACATGAATTTGGATGGACCGAATATATAGACCTATTCCTGAAATGCAAAATGATGGACTAGACGGTTCATATCAGAGTTGAAAAGGTGGGGAACAGCGGGTCGGACTGCCTTTGGGAGACTGCAAGACTCCTTTGACCCCAAGCTTTCCACAGAAACAAAAATTAATCTCTTTCATAAATGAATGTTGTTAGATGACAGAGAGACATGGGATATTATGATTTCCAAATGTGAAAAACTAATTTCACTCAGAGGGCAACTGGTGAAGTGGAGCGTGAGTAGGGGGGAGGGTATAGACTATGACATGTGACCAATAAGGAATTTCAAAGAAGACAACATACAAACAACTATGTACCAAAAACATATAAGCAGGATAAATGGGTAGTAGTCTTAGAAAGAAGGCACTAAGCTTGAAGAGGACTGGAAATCAGGGGGCAGTGAAGAGAAGAGAGAGAATTCCAGGCATTAGGGGGTGTATAAACACTCAGAACTGAATTAGTCATATACAAGAAACATTAAGAAGGCCAGTGTCACTGAACTGCAGAGTACAGGAAAGGCAGAAAGGGTATAGGGAGACTAGAAAGGTAAGAAGGGCTTTAAGAATTAAATAGAAAATTTTGTATTTTAATCCTGGCAGTAATAGGGAGTCCCTAGAGTTTTTTGAACAGCGTCAGACCTGCATTTTAGGAACTCTAATTTGACAGCTGAGTGGATGGCAGAATGGATGTGGGGAAAGACTTGAGGCAGAGAGAAACCACCAATAGGGTATTGCAATCTAGACTTGAGGTAATGAGCGCCTGTACCAGGGAGGCTGCAGTGTCGGTAGAGAGAAGGGGGGCATATACTGGAGGTATTATGAAGGTTGAAATGACAGGACTTAACTGATTGGATTTTGGCAGGGAGAGATAAAGTGAGGAGTCGAGGATGACAACTTGGACGGTGAGCCTGGCTGACTGTCTAGTATCTCCTACAGACCCCAGCATTTAGGAATGCTAAAAGCCCACAAAGGTACCAAGAGTGTTTCAAGCCTTGGGTGCTGCCCCGGAAATGGGGGGGCACGTCTCCCCGGGCTCTCTTCGGTACTTCTGCATAAGCTCCCAAGGGGGAACGGGGATGGGAACACAGACTCTGGGCAGAAATTAACTGGTTTTTACGCGGGTGGTCGTGGAAAGGCAGGAAGAGCTCCGGGTACACCTATTACAGACACTGGGGAGCCCGGGCCACCCGGCGGCTGAGGCACCGACCCTCCCAGAGAGGAATCCCTCCCCCAGGCCCGCGACCGGGAGGCGCCGAGGGGCCCAAGCGGCGCAGCCTCCCGCGGCGTCTCCGGGAGACCCGGGACCACTCGAACAGGGCTGCCGCGGCCCGCGCCGCTAGCGCTGCCTCCCCCACCCGCCTAACTTCCCGCACTCACAGTTTGGGGCTGCTAACCGTCTACGAAGCACCTCTCTCCAGTCCATAGATGAATCCCTGCGCGGTGCCTCAGACCCTGGCTCTTCACTAACGGCTGCGCAGTGGCTCAGTCTCCAGAGCCCCCGAAGCAGGCCACCGTAGTCATTTGGGAGGGGGGCGGGGCAAGGAGGGAGGCCCCGAGAAGGAGGTGGACGCTCGTCGTCCATCTTACGTACGGGCGGAAGTCTGAGGGAGAAGGACATTGTAGTTAACGACCGACCACCCAGGAGAAGGCCGATTCTTCATTAGGTTCTAAGGCAGAAAGTATAGAAGGTGGGTGGATTTTTTTTCCTAACCCCAGGCCGTGAGCGTCAGCTACCCTCTTCGCGATTTCTTGCGAAAGAGCGGAAGTCGCTTTTCCTCTCTTGTGTTTTATAGCCATGATCGTCACGTGAGGCGCCATCGGGCTGCTAGCACGCGCGGAGCGTCTTCCGCCCAAGGCGCGATTTCTTCACTGCCTCAGGCTCCTGCTGGGTGAGTTGCTCTTGCTGGGGGAGGGAGAAGGTGGTGGTTAACTTTGGGGCTCCAGGACAGATGGAAAGAGACATGAAGGACTCAGCTGACCGCCTCTGCTCGCTAGGGAGGTAGAGTAAGGGCGTCCGAAGCGGCCTGATGGCACATGGTTGATTCTTTCTCGTTTCTCTTTTCGTTCCAGCGACCCACAGTACCCACAATCTACCCCATCCATGCTCTGAGCTTGGATTGCAAGGCATTTTGGGAAAGGTAGTTTCTGGGTTTCTGACTTTTTTCCTTTGAATTAAATTTTATTTTTTTTTCAAACGGAGAACCCCCCTTCTTTCCCTCTTCCCTCCCCAAGCACCCGGTAAGAAATTAAGAAAAAACCCTTTTTACAAGCACATGTAGTCAAGCAAAACAGATTACCTGATTGGCCAAAAAATAGAAAATTGTCACCATCTGCATGCCCTCTGACTACCTCTATCAGGAGGTGGTATCCACACTTCATTGTAAGTCCCCAGGTGTTGGCATTGTTGGACGTTTCTTTTTTTCTTTTCCTTTTGGAAAGTGCTTTAGGGGGTAGTTTATAAGATCTCATAAGGTCGTATTGTGAGACATAAATTGATCTTTAAATTAAAAAAAAATCATCCCTAATTCAGACTAACATTCCACATAGAGGTGACTGCATTTAGAAGCTGGGCGTAAAAGCTTCCACCAGCTTTTTACTTAAGGTGATTGGTTGAAGATAGCTGGGACTCTCTTAACTGTTGGGGGAACATTAGTACCTGCTGAGACCAGCTTTCATATGAGGTTTCCCAATGGACAGCAAAGTGTTGAACCCAAATCTCAGTTCTGACATCTATCTGAAGCCTATCAAGAAGGTCACTTGATCTCTTTAAGTTTCAGTTTGCTTTAAATGGAAATAACACTCCCAGTTTATAATGGAACCCCAGTTCAAATCCCAGATCTGATGTGTCACTGTAAGCAAGTCCCTTAACCTTTCTAGGCCTCTATTTCCTCATCCGTGAAATAGGAGTGGGGGTGTTGGAATTAGACAAAAACTTAAGTCCATTCCAACTTTAAATATGATTTACTGACTGAGGTTTAGTCCAAGCCCCTGATTTTGGAGATAAAGAAAAATGATATCTACAAAGTTACATTGTAGTGCTACAGCTGTGATTGGAACTAAACTTAATGAGTTGAATTAATATGTATCTTATTGGGGAGGAGCCAAGATGGCAACAGGAAAGTAAGGATTGCTTAAGTTCCCCAACAAATCCCTCCAAACACCTGTAAAAAAAATGGCTCTGAACAGATTGTAGATCTGTGGAACATACGAGGTAGCAGAGAGAAACAGATCTCCAGACCAGGAGAGCCTGGATGGTCACCGGGAAGGGTCTATCATACAGTGCTGAGAGCGGAGGGCAGCCCAGCATGGGCCACAGCCGGACATATCAGCCCCAGAGTCAGCCAGCCAGAAGAGGCCTTGGGGCCGTGAAACAGTTAGCTATGGCAGTTATCAAACTTCTCAACCCATAAACTCCAAAAGAGCAGGTTAGGGGGAAATTGCGGGGTCGAGTTCAGAACAGTCTGGCCAACAGCTCTGGGGGTGGAAGAGGTGGTGGAGAGGTACCAGTAGCAGCAGGAAGCTCCTGAGGCTGCCTCCAGAGTGCCAGCGGCTTCCCAAGGCCCTAGCTCACATGGTGTGAGGAATCTAGCACCAGATCAGAGAGGGAAATTAAAGTGTGCTCTGTGGGCACAAAGGCAGATTCTTTTGCTGTGCCCTGTTTGGCTCTGAATTGCAATCCTGGGTGGTGGTTCTTGGGGGAGGAGGAGCACTGCTGGGACAGAGCTTGGAGTGATGGTGGAGTAGAAGTGGCTCTGAAAACAGCAGTGCTTGGCCGTTAAAGCTTGGGACAAAGTACTCTCTACAAGCAGTCATATCCTGACAAAAAGCTTAAGGGTCAAGTAGTTGCTGGGCCCATAACCAGGCAGCGAAAATGGAAGTCAGACTCAAGCTCAAACTCTAGAGTCTTTTTTTCATGACAAAGAAGATCAAATCATACAGCCAGAAGAAGTCAACAAAGTCAAAGAGCCTACATTAAAAGCCTCTAAAAAGATAGGAATTGGGCTCAGGCCATGGAAGAGCTCAAAAAGGATTTGGAAAAGCAAGTAAGAGAAGTAGAGGAGGGGGTGGAGCCAAGGTGGCGGCTGGAAAGTAGGGACTAGCATGAGCTCCCGGCCAAGTCCCTCTAAAAACCTATAAAAAAAATGGCTCTGAACCAATTCTAGAACTGCAGAACCCACAAAATACCATAGGGAAACAAGGCTCTAGCCCAGGACAGCCTGGATGGTCTCTGGCTAAGGTCTATCCTTCACGGAGCTGGGAGCCAAGGGGAGCGGAGCCCAGCGTGGGCAGCACAGACCGACTAGATTGAGAGCCAGGGGGAGCGTGCCCTAGCGCCCTGAATCAGTGAGCTGCGGCAGTTAACGGACTTCTCAACCCACAAACACCAAGGACAACAGAGTAGGTTAGTGGGAGAAGCTGCTGGGGACTGGGATAGAGTTCGTGGTTCAGCCTCTGCCCCTGGGGCAGCAGAGGTGGGGCAGCTACAGAACTACAGCTGCAGTTACTTCTGGCCCCAGGCCCAACTGGTTGGAGAAATTAAGTGGAGGGATCAGAGCAGGAGTGCAGAGCCTACTGAAGATCTAAGTGGAGTTAGCGTTGGGGGTTCTTGGGGAAGGAGGAGTGCTGG
>CM053625.1:16815847-16841224 GCA_028646595.1 Phalanger gymnotis
AAATTGGAGTCATCTCAGAGGGAAGGCACTGTCATTAAAAGGGTTTGAGAAAGACCTTTGCAGAAGGTGAGATTTTAGCTGAGACTTGAAGGAAGCCAGGAAATAAAGAGGAAAGGCAAGAGAATTCTAGGCCTTGGGGACAGCCAGTAAAAATTCCAAGAATAGGGAATTGCAATGTCTTCCAATTGTACAAGGAACAGTCACTGGATTCACTGGATTGCAGAGTTCATGCAGAGGGATAAGATGTAAGAAGACTAGAAAGTTAGAAAGGGGCCAGGCTATGAAGCTCTTTGAGCACCAGGTGATTTTATATCTTATCCTGGAAGTAATGGAGTGCCACTAGAGTTCATTGAATTGGAAAGTGACATGGTCATACTGGTGCTTTAGGAAGACCAATTTGACAGGTGAATGGAGGATGGAAGGATGGATTGGAGGATGGAGAAAATTGAAGCAGGGAGATGAGCCAGCAGGCTATTGCAATAGTCCAGTCTTAAGGTGATGAGGGCCTGCACTAGAGTCAAATGCACAATGTCAAAAGAAAGATAGGGGTGTATACAAGAGATGTCACAGAGGTAGAATTGACAGGACTTTGTAACTAATGGGATATGGGGGAGTGAAAGAGTGAGAGCTGATGAAGATACCTAGGTTGTATGCCTGGGTTATTGGGAGGATTGTAGTGCCCTTGACAGGAATAGGAAAGTTAGGAAGAGGAGGGCTTGGGAGGAAGACGAGTTCAGTAGGGGACATACTTAGCTTGAGATGTCTATGGGACATCCAGTTGATGTCCAATATGCAGTCCATGCAAGTCTAAGCAAGACCGAAGGTCAGGAGAGAAGTTAGTACCTGATAAATAGATCATCTTTATAGAGAATTTTTGAAGTTCAGCAAACAAAATAACATAGAGAGAAAAGAGGGCCCGGGACAGAGGGTTGGAGGACACCTATCAGCATTACCTGGATAGAGATATAACAAAGGATACTGAGAAGGAATGAACAGAGAGGTAGGAGGAGAACCAGGAGAGGGTGGGTCACAAAATCTCAAGAGAATAGAGTATGAATGAGAAGAGAGTGGTCATTTCTGTATCAAAGACTGCAGAGAGTACAAGAAGTATGAAGATTAAGAAAAGGCCATATAGATCTGGCAATTAAGAGGTCACTAGCAACTTTAAAGAAAACTGTTTCAGCTGAATTATGAAATTGGAAGCCAGTCCGCGGACAGTAAAAAAAAGAATGAGAGGGAAGGAGGTGGAAGCTCTAATTACAGACAGCTTTCTCAAGGAGTTCAGCCACAATAGGGAGGAGTGGTATAGGAAGATAGGTAGCCAGGATGGATGGATTGAGTAAAGGTTTTTTGAGGATGAGAAAGCTGTGGATGTGTTTGTAGGCGATGGGAAGCAGTCAATAGAAAGGGAGACATTGAAAATTAGTGTGAGTAGGTAATAGAGGGGGTAATCTGCTGAAGAAGCTGGGATGGAATAGAATCCCTTTGTACAGGCAGAGGGGTTTGCTTTGACAAGAAAAAAAGGTTACCTCTTTATATGAGACACAGCTAAAGGAGATAAAGGTGGAAGGCATCTGGGTAATGTGAGATGACGAGGGAAAAATAGGGACCTCTCAGCAAATGGACTCAATTTTTTTTAGTGAAATATGAGGCAAGGTTCTTGGCTGAGAAAGTTTGGGGAAGAGGGGCTCTGGGAAATTTGAGAAAGAATGAAAACGTTTGGAAACATTAAGCTGAGTGGGATAATGAATTGATCAGGCAGGTGTAAAAAGATCATTTTGCTGTGGAAAGAGCCCCACCAGAATTATATCACATAAATTTGTAGTGGACCCACTCAGCATACGATTTAGCACCAACAGTCTACTCAATGTTGCTCACACATGATGTTTCATCTTTTGCCCTTTAGCCTTTGCCCTGGATGTCATTTCCCCCCACCCCCCCACCCCCTTCCCTTCTGCCTCCTAGAAACCCTGGCTTCCTTCAAGACAGCTCTGGTGTCTTTCCCTCTAAAGTTACCTTCCCTTTACTCTGTATGTATCTTATCTATATCTATTGATATCCTTGTTTCCTTCATTAGAATGTAATTGCTGTAAGGGCTTTTCCTTTTCCTGTGTATCCTCAGGACTTAGAACATAAATGATTGATTGATTGGCGATACAAAGACAAAAAATGAAATAGTCCCTGCCTTCAAGGAACTTACATTCTATCAGCAGAGACATCATTTACACGTAAAAACATATGCAAAATATATGTAGATTACACAAAAGGCAATTTTTTAGTAGGGAAAAGTCTGTAGCAGTTGGGAGTGATCAAGATAGGCCTCCTATAGAAGGCGGGGCTCCAGCTGAGCTTTGAAGGAAGCTAGGTTGCCTAGTTTCCTCCTCTAGATTCCTTTTGGCATTTATCATTTGTGCCCACATGAATCACCAGAAGTGAGCAGTAGTCATCAAGTCTGACTTGCCTTGGGAAATTCTCTTGGACACATACCTGGGCATGCTTGGGATACATGCTATGACAATTTGATAGCAGAGTTCTCTATCGTTATTATCAAATTGACAAACAGATTCCTCAGTACCCATCAGTACTGACAACTATTATTTATCTCCTCCCTTCTTGAATGGTCTTTCACCTGATGGCTCCCATGGATCTATATAATCATTCCTTCAAGGATAGATAAGCAACTGCTTCCTCCTCAGATAGTATAGCTCCGTCCTCTTTGGGAAGAATTTTATATTTCAGTCAATAAGCATTTATTTTTAGTAATTTTTTCAGTCATATCCTATTTTTCGTGACCCTATTTGGGATTTTCTTGGCAAAGATGCTGAAGTGGTTTGCCATTTCCTCCTCCAGCTCACTTTACAGATAATGAAACAGAGGCAAACAGGGTTAAGTGACTTGCCCAGGGTCACATAGCTAGTAAGTGTCTGAGACCAGATTTGAACTCAGAAAGATGAATCTTCCTGACTCCAGGCCCAGCTTTCTAGCCAAGCTGCCACCTAACTTCCCAAGCATTTATTAAGCACCTACTATGTGCCAGACAGTGTGCTAAAGATTGGGGATACAAAGAAAGGCAAAAAAGATCGTCCTTGCTTTCAAGGAGCCCACAGCCTAAGTGGGTTGAAAACATTCAAACAGCTATATGTACATCCAGGATATATACAGGGTAAACTGGAGATAATCTCAGAGGGGATTTACCAAGATTAAGGAGGACTGGGAAAGGCTTCTTGAAGAAATTAGAAATTCAGCTGAGATGGGAAGGAAACTAGGGAAGGCAGGAGGTAGAAAAGAGGAGGGAGAGCATTCCAAGCATGAGGAACAGCCAGTGAAAATGCTTGGAGCTTGGAGGTGGCATGTCAGGTATGAGGGGGAAGTGGGGCCGGGGCGGGGTGAGGGGAGGGAGCTAGAAAGGTAGGTAGGGGTAAGGTTATAGAGGCTATTGGAAGCCAAACAAAGGATTTTATATTTGATCCTGGGGGCAATAGGTAGCCACTAGAATTGATTTAATAGGAAGGTGACATGGTCAGATTTGCACTCTAGGAAGATCAAATTGACAGCTGAGTGGAGGATGGACTGAGTGAGGAGCAACTCGAGACAGGGAGACCAACAAGTAAGCTACTGAAATAGAACAGGTGTGACATGCCTAATAGTTCCAAATGCAGTCCTTCCCTGTCTCCTGAGTCACTTTGCAGAAGAGGGAATTGAAGTCCAGAGATGCTACTCGCCCATGTAATTTACCTAAAATCACCTACTAGTGGCAGAACTGGGCGTATAACCAAGGTCACCTAACTCGTTCTGATACTTCTCATTCTATTACCCTCACTGAACTTCATGTATCTGTCTATCTATAGATTTAATCTTTTTGGATTTTCAATGCTTTTTAGAGAATTTGAATATTTTTCATTCAAGCAAAACATTTGTATGACTACAGACATCTAGTAATTAAAAAGAAAATTAAGAAGAAATTATATTAAGGTAGATATTGGGAGAGGAGAAATCATAGGACCATCCATTTGCCATACACATCCATGCCTAGTTATAGGAGTCTTTAGGACCTTTCCTAACAAACACACTGTCTAATATCTCTTATCAACTTCTTTTTTTAGCTAAAAAGAAGAGTGTTTAATCTAAAAGTTTGTTCCAGACCCAAAGTGCTTTGAGATCCTTCCCAATTTTAGCCAAATGGCTACATAACTGATCAAGATTTCTAATAACTGTCCAAGTAAATTGAAACTACTCTAGAAATCAAGAACTCCAAAAACTAGATTTAGAAAGAAAGCATCTTAATTGTTAGAAGAAAGAGCTGAGTTCTTATTCCATTTGTGATCTAGAGAACAAATCTTTCAACAGCTCTGTGATCCTGTTGATCTCTTCTCCCAAAATGGTCTAAGACCTTAGAAATGAAGACAGTGACGAAGTATGCCTATCCCATTAGAACTCCCTTGGTAGGCCTACTTAAAGTATGCTGAGGCCCTCTGTTAAGAGGGTTAATTTATTATAACATACTTAGGGCATCAATCCTTTGTACTATGTAGGTGCTTTTAAAATGACAAATAATAAAATTCTCCCGGTGATGTCATACGGACTAGAAATCATGGAATCACTTCTTAAGTGTCTACTATTAGGTCCCAGGCACTTCAGACACAAAGCTTGTCCATGTCCTCAAGGAGATTACTTGTTATATCAGGAAAACAATGTGCACAATGTATAAGTATATACAAAATAAGTAAAAGGTGATATTGAGAGCATAGGTACTAGCAGCCAGTGGGATAAGGAAAGGTTTGGCGACAAAAATAGTGATTTAACTGAATCATGAAATGATTCTAAGACTTGGAAGTGAGGAAGGAGTACATTCTTGACATGGAGAATGGCCAGGGCAAAGGCACAGACATGGGAGATCCATTAGACATGGATGTGGTCATGGGCAAAAAATAAGAAGTCCAATTGGTCTAGGTCATAAAGAATGGGAAGGGGAACAATGAATAATGAGGCTGGAAAAGAAGGATAAAGCCAGATTATGAAGGGCTTTAAATGCCAGAGAAGTTGGTATTTTATCTTACATGTAAAAAGGAGCTTGTTGTTAAGTATAAGAGTCATATGGTTATACCTGAGTTTAAGAAAAAAAAAAACTTTAACAATTGTGTAGAGAAAAGATTGGAGTGGGGAGAGAACTAAGGAAGAGAAATCAATTATCTAGCTATTAGAATAGTTCAGAGGAGAAGTGATAAGATCCTGCACTAAAGTTGTAGTTATATGAACAACAAGAAGAGAGTGATACAAAAGATGTTTATAGAAGTGGAATTCACAAGAATTGGCAACTGATTGGATATATGGGACCAGAGAGCATGAGGATTCAAAGATAATGCCATGATTGTATAGCAAGCATGCTCCAGAGCCAGGCCAGCTATCTCTGCCCCTCTGGAGTCTACACTATCTGCAGGGGCTTAAGGTATCTTCTAGTGTGCCCTCCTTGAAGATAATGCTTACTGATGTCTCTATACCTATATTCAGTAGGGTTTTAGCATAAATTAATACAGTATTTTGATGAAAGTTTTTTCTATGCCTATTCAGATAATCATGTGGTTTTTGGATGTTTTTGTTTACCAGAGATTCAAGATGGTTCAATATTAGGAAAACAATTAACATAATTAGCTTTCTTATCCATTTTCTATCTTGTTTGATATTCTACACTTTTTGATCAGATTGGCTATAGGTTTATTAATTTTATTAGTGTTTTTAAAGAACCGGTTTTTAGTTTTATTTAGCATTTCTATAATTTGTGGCTTCCTAATTATCAAATTTTATTCTAATCTTTAATATCTCTTCTTTTGAACTTATTTTGAGTTTATTTGTTGTCTTCCTATTTTTTTAAATTCACATTCAGTTCATAATCCATTCTTTTTCTATTTTGTTTATATATGTTTGTACGGATAGGATTTTTCCCAAGGGCTAGTTTAGCTGCATCCCAGAAATTTTGAGATGTTTCATCATTTTCTTCTGCATGATTTTTTTTTCTTTGACCCACTCATTATTTAGCAATTCATTGCTAAGTTGCTATTTGGGTCTGTATATTTTATTTGTGCTCCCTAAACTACTATTTTTATTGCATGATAATCTGGAGATATTTATCATTACCAAAGGATATATTTACTGTTTCTCTCTTTTTACATTTGTTTGCAATGTCTCTGTGCCTGACAGATGGTCAATTTTTTTAAAAATTCCATATGGTACTGAAAAATATGTATAGGCATACCTCATTTTATTGCACTTTGCAAATACTGAGTTTTTTACAACTTGAAAGTTTATAGACACTCTGCTTCAAGCAAGTCTATCGATATCGTTTTTCCAATAGCATGTGCTCACATCATGTCTTTGCATCACACATTTTGGTAATTCTTGCAATATTTCGAACTTTTTTCATTATTATTATATCTGTTACAGTGATCTGTGATCAGTGATCTTTGATGTTGCTACTGTAATTTTGTTTGGGGCCCCCACAAACCATACCCATATAAGACAGTGAGCTGATAAGTTCTCTCCCTCTTCTCAGGCCTCCCTATTCCCTGGGACACAACAATATTGAAATTAGGACAATTAATAACCCTATAACAGCCTCTAAATATTCAAGTGAAGAGTAAATCAATGTGGCAAACTTCATTGTGGTCTTATTTTAAGAAATTGTCACAGCCACCCCAACCTTCAGCAACCACCACCCTGATGAGTCAGCCAGAATCAACATCAAGGCAAGACCCTCCACCAGCAAAAAGATTATGACTCACTGAAGGCTCAGATGAAAGTTAGCATTTTTTTAGCAATAAAGTATTTTAAAATTAAGGTATGTATGTTGTTTTTTAGACATAATACTATTGCACGCTTAATAGACTACAGTATAGGATAAAGATAACTTTTATATGCACTGGGAAACCAAAAAAAATTCATGTGACTCGCTTTATTACAATATTCGCTTTATTGCGATGGTCTGGAAACAAACCCAAAATACATCTGATATATGCCTGTAAATTCGTTAACAGTAGGGCCCTAAGTGGCACAATGAATTAGAGCTCTGGTCCTCGAATCAGGAAGTCTTGAGTTCAAATCCAACTTCAAACATTTATTAGCTGTATGACCCTAAGCAAATCACTTAACTTCTATTTGTCTCGGTTTCCTCATCTGTGAAATTAAGATAACAGCACCTTTACCCCTCAGGCTGTTGTGAGGATCAAATACTAATTGTAAAGCACTTAGCATGGTCCCTGGTATATCACAAGCACTATATAAATATTAGCTATTATTAGTTATTACAGTACTATTTAAAAGACACCATAAAACTTTTGACTCTAGTTTCTCCAGCAATTTGTTTAGTTCTATATTTTCTTACTTGTTCATCTTTCTTCTAGACATCCAAAACTGGGAAAGGGACACTGAAATCTCCTGACACTATTGTTTTACTGGGTCTTCTTGTAGTTCAGTTAATTTTTCCTTTATGAATTTAGGTGCTAAAGCATTTGGAGCATATAAATTGAATATTGATACCAGTTGGTTGTTTATAATTCCTTTCAACATGATATAATTTACTTGTTTGTCTCTTTTCATGTTTTGAACATTTGTTTTTGCTTTATCTGATAGTATGATTACAACTCCTTGTTTTTTGGGGGTGGGGGGAGGAATCCATATAATGTTTAGTAAATTTTTTTTTCCAGTCCTTCATTTTCATTCTATGTATCTCTCTATTCCAAATGTGTTTCTCATAAGCAACATATTATGCGGTTTTCTCCTCTAATCCGATCTGTCACTCTTTTTCATTTTATTGCATTATTTAATCCATTCACATTGAGCTAAGTTTATATTTTCCTATATTTGTCTTTAATGTTTTTTTTTTTCCAAAGTAGGATTTTTCCCTCTTCCTCTGTAAATACAATGCTGTGTCTCTTCAGTTTTGTTTTGCTTTTTAATTTACTTTAAGGCCACCCTATTCCCACTGGTTCTCTTTCCCTCATCCTCAAAGACCTCCCTCCCATTTGTTACTCCTTTCTCTAGTTTTGGAGTTTTCTGATTAGCTCCTTTTTCTTACTTATTTTCATCTACTTATTTAATTCTTCTACTCTTTTTTTCCCTCTTGACTATATAAGACCCCTTCCTCCCTAACTCTTCAAGTTGTTTTGTTCGTTTCTGTTCAGTCATGTCCAACTCTTTGTGACCCCATGAACCATAGGACACCAGACCCTTCTATCCTCCACTATCTCTCAAAGTCAGTCCAAGTTCATATTTGCTGTTTCCATGATACTATCTATCTCATCCTCTGCCGTCCCTTTCTCCTTTTGCCTTCAATATTTCCCCACACCAGGGGCTTTTTCAAAGCATCCCATCTTCTCATTATGTGGCCAAAGTATTTAAGCTTCAACTTCAGTACTTGACCTTCCAATAAATAGCCTGAACTAATTTCTTTAAGTATTGGCTGATTTGACCTCCTTGCTATCCAAGGGATTCTCAAAAGTTCTGTCTGTTACTTTTTAAAGTTTCTGTATTTTTTTCTAAAAAGAATTTCTCTCATGCTCTTCGTTATTTGTCTTCACTTCCTGTGTATTCTAAACTTTTATTCTTTAATTCCTGGCGCTTATACTTATTTGGTCTTTCTTTAGTCTCTATATTTCTCACGGAATTAAAGCTTCTAGTGTACGAGTTCTTTCTCCTAAACAACTTCCAAGAATACTAGTACTAGATTGTACTAGCCACTGTTGCTTTTTCTAATACCTAGCAAAGTTCAAAAGATTCAGGTTGCCCTGTGAGAGACCTAATAAATGCTCATTTTTCTTCTGAAGAAGGAAATTCAGATTCATATTTCTAATAGAAAGTGAAAAGATATCAAAGGCCCTAGTTAAAGCTGATAGATACTTTGGTGTCACTTTCCTTTCTTCTTATACCACCTAATTTACTTACATAAGCAAATTAATAAATCTTTTTTCTCTACATCATCTTTTATTTATCTTTTAAATGGTTATGACTGTTTACACTGACCAGGAGGTAATAATACTTTATATGGCATTTTAGGCTTGCAAGTCATTTTCACCTATATTATTTCATTTGATTTTCACAATAACCCTGTGAGGTAAATAGGACTAATAATTCAATTCAATAAACTTACCCTAAGTCCTGAGGATACAAAGTCTAAAGGGCTATTTAGAGGGCCCAGTAGGATTTGCAATTCAGTATTTTAAAAAGTAGTCTTCCCAGCCCTGGGAGTAACAAGATCAAAGACAAAGTTTAGGATTGTATGGGGTTAGAATTTGATGGCCTTTCATCCAGGAGAAGAGAAGCAGCTGCTGGAGTAGAAGCAGCTACACCAGCAAACGAAGGCTAGTACATTTGGAGACTGAACGTACCTGTGAGGAGCTTGCTTGGTGATCTACTTGAAGACATATCCATATAGAAAGTATATTGACTTAACTGTGTCTACTTTAAGAGTTGCTAAGACCTGGTGAATTTCTTCACTCAATGTTACCATTTGCTTTATCGCTGCCCGGCAAACCAGCATTGCTTCCTCAGAAAGTTTATGTTCTACTGGAAGAAATAATAGTCCTATTTTCATTTACATACTATGAGGAAACTGAGATTCAAAAAGGTTAATTGGCCAGAGTAGGAACTGGAACTCATCTCCTAGACTCCAAGGCATTTGTTCTTATATTGGTAGGAAGAGAAGATCTAAAAATACATGACAGTAAAGCCCTAACTAGGAATTATGGCACCTGGAAAAATTTCACCTGGGAATTAGAAGCAGAGATAGACATAGAGAGAGACCTTAGAAAGGGAAAGAAGAACATGAGACATTGCCCAGGACAGTTAGTTCTTCTCGGCACAACTGCTGGGTAGGGCAGCAAAGGAGAAAGCAAGGTGCGTTGGGCTGAGGAAAACTCACCTTGGGTAAGAGAAGGTCTAAAGATCTTGCCTCATCACCCCAAACTGTGGATTTCATAATCCCTTGTAAAAGACATGGCACAGATTAGGAATTATAACTGGGACGCATGAAGTCACCCTAGGGTAGGCCAGTCCTCCAGAGTTCAGCTTCACCAGCACCATCTAAAACGCCCAAATTACAAACCTGTCTCAAGAGAAAGGCAAAAGAAGAGTGGGGTATGAGAATGGGAGGAAAATCCCAGAGAGACACTGAGAAAGTGGGATTGAGGAGGGGCTCAGCCTACACATGGACTTTGGGGCCTGTTTGTCAGCTCTTAAAATAAACTAAACAATCCATAAAGGTATGTTTTAACCTCAACACCATACTCTTCATCTGCTTTCTTTGAAAGCATAGTATAGTGGGAAGAGTGCTTAATTTGGAGTCTGAGTATCTGAATTCATAATTCAGCCTGGAGTCAGATCTGGCCTCAGACACTTTACTAGCCGTGTGACCCTGGGCAAGTCGCTTAACCCTGTTTGCCTCTGTTTCCTAATCTGTAAAATAAGCTGGAGAAGGAAATGGCAAACCACTCTAGTATCTTTGCCAAGAAAACCCCTAACGGGGTCATGGAGAGTCAGACATGACTGAAACGACTGAACAACAGCTGTGTGACCTTCAGCAAGGCATCGCAACTCCTCTCTGACATTTCAATTCCTTGCATGTAAAAAGGACAGAGTTGAACCAGACGTTTTCTCAAGGACCTTCTTAGCTCAGAAACCTATGATCTTAGGAAGTCTCTCTCCCATAACTACTTTTGTTTTCCCATTTACTAATCTCTTAAAAAAAAAAAAACCAGTGCTACATGTGAATAGAAAAAACACCAAACCAGTCAGACAGCATTATCAACACAGTCTCAGCTCCCCACGTAGCAAAGAGCCCTTTAGAATCCCCAATTAATACGGACAACTCATTAAGGCTCAGAACCTAATGCCTTCCTAAATTCCAGACACTGATCATTAAGCCCTAAGGCATCTTCACTGACCTGGAAAGTCAAAGAATTGCTTTTGCTGTTAATGTTGTTGCCGCCGCAGTTTTTGTACACTAGGTGTCACTAGAAGAAATCTAGAAACACCAGGCGATTAAAAAAAGCTTCAAACAAGGGGCTCTTGGAAACTATTCTGGATTAAAGATGAAATGATTTTGCATTTACATGTGCCTTTAAAAAGTGATTGAAATTCAATTAAAGGAAATCCTGTGCTTCTATAGTGTATGCCTCCACCCTTCTCACAACAGGTGCTATGAGGGTTAATGAAATGATACTTCTAAGATGTCTGCATTCCATCAAGTAAAGAATGTTATCATTCTTTCTATGTGGAGAGTTCTGCTATGACATTCCCAAGGACCACATCAACGTCTACGAAATATCAGACGAGTTCGTTTACGCAGAATAGAGTTGTAGAATTGGTCAAGGTCTTAAGGAAAGTCTGGTCCAATTCTTTCATTTGCAAATGTGAAAGAGGGGGCACTTGAGAGGTAAGGTTAAATTGTTAAATTAAATTCAGGGTTACATAGCTAATCTAGAATTGGGACCCAGTTACACTAACTCCCAGTGAGTTAGTCTTTCCTCCTATGCAGTGACTCTGCAAAAACTACAAATATTGTACAGATCCTATAGTGTACTCCCCATGCATGATGGAGAAGCTCTTTTGTTTCGTTTTGTTTTTGTAGGGGGGAAGGCAGGGCAATTGGGGTTATGTGACTTGCCCAAGATCACACAGCTAGTAAGTGTGTCAAGTGTCTGAGGCCAAATTTGAACTCAGGTCCTCCTGACTCGTGCTCTACTAACTGTGCCACCTAGCTGCCCTGATTTTTATCAGTCATGATAACTTATTTAAATGATTGCTAAGCCAGAGTATTAAGGCTATACTAAAGGGACTATCCCCACCCCCTCAGGCCTCTCCTTCTTGCTCTCTTTGAAGCTTGTGAGGATGACTAGTTTCCAAGGGCCAAGGCAGGGGGAGGGGGACTTTCCAACCCATGGCCTCCTAGTTTCTGGCATGGGGCTGCCTGCTGTTTGTGTGAGACTTGTGAGATTTCAAAAAAACAGTTGGAATTCTCCCCCTTCCCAAACAGTGGTGCATTATTTTCATGAGCAGTTGCGACAGAAACAGCAACAGCAGAGGAAGCAGCAGACCTTTGGAAGAAGGAAGGAGTTGCCCACAGAGAGAGGAAACCACTGGCAAAGGGGTACCTTTGGCCTTGGACTATATGCAGTGGAGGTGAAATGTAAAAGTAACCAACGAGCTGCCCTGTTAGTTCCCAAGGAGGCTTGCGTATTAGCCTCTCCACTAATTGGTAATCATTCTGTGAGTCTTTATTGCTTGGCCATTCCCTTCCTGTCTAAGTACAAAACTGCCTGTTCCAAACCTGGGTAAGTTGTTTTTTGGGTTTTTTTTACTTCCTCTCTCCCAATTTCTCTCCCCAACTCTACTGAAGAGAACCCTTCAGAGTAAAACCAAAAATAAAATTGTTTCTCAGGAATCTGAAGTGAGATGGAGTTGGAGCATTTCAGAGTTTACTTCCCCTACTGAGGGGACAGAGACCCAGAACAATAAACAAGAACAAATTGTAAGTAATGGGACGTAAAGGATAGAGACTAGCTAGCTAGATGCTGTGCTAGATTAATTAGATATTATTAATACTTCTCTAAAGGTTCACAGGGATCACAGATCTAGAGTTGGGAGGGCTCTCTGAAGTCGTATAGTTCAACCCCCATATTTTACAGATGAGGAAACTGAAGCCCAGGGAGGTTAAGGACTAGTCAAGAGTCATGCAGGTGACTAAGCTTCCACAAGCAGAATTCCAGGTCCTTCAACTCCACAGCCAGCATTCTTCCCATGGTACCACACTTATATGTCTATTTTTTACTCTCTTCTTCATCTATACTAACTTATAAACCCAAGTTCTCTGCATTAGAAATGGATAAGAAGAAACACAAAGGGTAAAAGGTAGGGACACTACAAAAACATCAAGAAACTTCTGCAAACCCACGAATGCCACTCAAGGCCAAAATCTGAATAGGTCTGATCTAAGTTGCCAACCCACTACAAGAAGCAGAGTGATACCAGTATAAGGGAGGGAGGACCTGGTTTCCCCTCCCCCAGCTCCATTATAGACACAGAACGATGTGCTAACGTACTATTGTTTATATAATGTGAATACCTTTCTCTCTCAATCAGAAGTGAAGAATGCCTAAACAAACAATAATCAATCATCCCTTCTACGCCATCCCTGGGACCCCTAAATGATGCAGTTGGATATTAAGAGCTAGTTCAGACTAGGAACCAACAGTGAAGAAAGAATTCCAAGAATGGCTCTTGTGGAGGAGGAGGGGATTTCTCTCTCCCCGCGCCCCCCTCCCCACCTCCACTGTTAAGTCATCCAGCTGAAGAAATACTTCACCACATCCAGCAGTTTGAAAGTTTGTCAGTTCAAAAGAGTTTGAAGTACAATTGAGATGTATCCAGCAGGGAGCAGAGATACATATCCTCCAGACAGACACGAAAGTAGAGAGGCATTCTAGGTTGCAAGCAACTTGGATCTCTTGGAACAGAAAAGAGAGCATGCTATGAACTCAAAAGAAAGCTATTGCTGGCAGTTAAGAGCCACTCTGGAGTGGAGCAGTCCCTGGGAACCCAGCTATAGATGTTGGGGAAGAGGGGAAGGAGGAGGGGGGGCATGTCATGAAGGCTCCACAGAGAAAGTCCTGTGGTACTGAATATCCTGTAGTACTAGAAGCATGAGTTGCATTGGTTATGTTTGATCTCTATATGTGTACCAAACTGTCTTTGTACTGTAAATTTATGTGCCCTCTCCTTATTGTCAACACTAAAAACAAATGACCAGTCACAGCAGCTCTGCAACTGTTGTTAACTCTAACAAAAAAAAAAAACAAACCCAGAGCTCACACCGGTTATCAAAACCATAATTCACTCTAAAACTAAAATAAAACAAAATAAAACCAAAGAGCTAATGGTGATTATAAGCTAAAAATTTTCTTTATTCCATTGGAGGAGGGAAGCTAGTTGCATGTCAGGGGCCCCCTCTGCTAGGAGGCCTGCTTTAGTGTGGGCAGATCTCAGTACTTACACCAATAGCTACTAAATACGCCATAGCCCGGACAGTGGAGGGCTAACAGTAACAATGAGATAAGTTTGATTCATACCAGGGCTTCATGACCAGAACACAGGTACTACAGGTGCTTGTCCAAGCTCAAAGACCACCTGGTACTAGTGGGAAAGAATTGTAGGATTTTGCTGTGGCTGAGATCATCCAGAGGGAAAGGATTGTTGTTATGTTTAACAGATTGTTTGCTGGGCCTTGGCTCTGGAAAGCAGGATGTTTCCTAATACTAAAAAGAGAGGAGTAAAAACAGAGGAGAGGTCTTGGCATCGGGATCCTGACACTACTAATAATAATAATTGTAGGCAAGTGTGCCACAGGTTCATGAGGGGATATTTTTTGTAGCTACAGGTCTTCCTATGCCATTTTAATAAATGCCTTTGCTTGGGCTAATGCGTCTACTGATTGACCGTTAATGGGAAGCACACTGGTGGGGGTTTGTAAGTTCTAGGAGCCTGTATCCACTGGGTCCCTTAGAACTTGTGGGAGTAGTAATCATGTCCCTAGTGACCCAACTTGTAAACCTGTATGGATGGATTTGGAGGAGTAGCTCAGAAGGAGTGCTACACCAGTTTAGATCTTTTGCCTGAAACATTAGACACACAATACAAGTGCCAGCTAGGTGTAACAATGGTACATCCCTAGACCCTAGAATCAGCAAGACCTTACTTCAAATCCTGTTTCAGATACTTACTACCTACACGACCTTGGGCAAGTCATTTAAACTCTTTCTGCTTTGGTTTCCTCATCTGTAACATGGGGAAAATAGTAGCACCTACTCCTCAGGGTTGCTATGAGGATAAAATGAGGTAATATTTGTAAAGAGCTTTGCAAACCTTTAATCGCTATATAAATGTTAGCTAAGAAGACCTCCTTCAGAGAAGCCAATCCTGATATCCCTCTTGCTTATGCCCTATAGTTACTTCATATATATTTTGGATTTTTCTGTATACATGTTCTTTCCCCCAATATAATTCAGCTTGATGGAAAAGACTATCTTTTTTCTTTGTATCTTGAATATCACTTATTAAATGTTTGTTGGATGAAAAGATGGATGGATGGATGAATGGATGGGTGGATGGAAGGATACATGAATGTGTATCATGTCCTACTTTTTCCATTGCCAAATAAGTGAAGCAATTAGGTCTTTGTCGATTCACAATGAAAGGGGGTGGGCATCAAGTATAGGTGACATTTGAGAAAAATATTTTTTAAAATGTGATAGCACCCCCTCCCCCTTCCGAGCAGTTATCTGACTTAGACATACTCTTGGCCCTGGTTAGCATACAGTGTAATACATTTAGGTCTCATGTTTTTCACAAACATCTGTCAGCATCATTCTTTGAATTACATCTCCCCAACACCCTTCCCCTCCCAAACTTTTTACATGATTAAACAAAAGTTTTGCACGAAGTGGTTAAGCTATAAAGGTCTGTTGCCAAAGGAAGGAATTGACCTGGATTAATATATGCAAAAGCTTAATTTAAGGCACATAGCTGACCATCAACAAATACACATTGGTTAATTGTAATGTTATCTACAACCTCTGCTTTAAAAAATAAACAAAGGGGCCCTAAACACTTGATTTTATTTTATTACTATTTCATACTTAACAGTTTCATGTACAGTGAATTCAATTCATTCTATATTCAATAAGAATAGTTATTAGCACCAGAAAAAAAAAGCTCATCAGTCCATTCCCCATCTATCTAGGATGTGTTGCTTGTGCAAACTCAGTTAGGCCACAAGAAGTATTTTTCATTTGAGAATCTCAAAGAACCTAGCTTTTTAACTCTAATTTCTCAGTATTCCTAATTAGGAAAACAAGGAAAGTAAGGAATCAGTAGGCTCTATATGGCAAATAGAGATAGATAGCAAACAGAGAAATGCAGTCTAAGATTCCTGTCTCACTCCAACCACTAGACCACACTTTCACACAGAGGAAGTTTGGTGGAGTGGATCCCTGCATGCAACCATAATTTCCATCTTTCTTCTTTAAAAGATTTCCTTTTAAAGCAAAGACCTGTTTGATTCAGCAAATCCCATAGACGAGCTATCTTGAAATCATAAATCATTAAAAATTAGCCATGGAAATTATACTAAAGAAGATATATTAACTTCTGTTTTGCTGCTATA
The DNA here is from genome assembly GCA_028646595.1 of Phalanger gymnotis. Classification (NCBI taxonomy): domain Eukaryota; kingdom Metazoa; phylum Chordata; class Mammalia; order Diprotodontia; family Phalangeridae; genus Phalanger; species Phalanger gymnotis. The sequence goes on from CM053625.1 coordinate 16,832,055, forward strand.
CTCTAAGGACTTCTGGGCCTTTCTATCTGACTTGAAGCTGAGACATCCAACGCATGTTGTCTCTCTCCATTGACAAATTTTGAACTCCTATAGAGTATGGACAGTCTTGCTTTTCTATTTGTATCCTCAGGGCTTAGCACTGTGCTTTGCCAATAGTAAGCACTTAAATGTTTTATGGGGGGGGCGGGGTAAATTCATTTATTGATTTATTCATTCCCGAAATGTTGGAAGTTTAAGGTATCAGAATGCATCCAATATAAAATTTATAAAGCAAAACCCTAGGGTAGGGGGGAATATATGCCGGAGGATGAGGGAGGAAAGGTATTTTGCAAACTAGCAGGATTAGAGTGAGTCTGGGCTGCAGGGAAATACCTGGGGGAAAAGGAGGGGACATGCAGGGAGGACTTTCCAGCGACTTAAGCATTCATCAAAATGTTCCCTGTGCATGACCCCAGTGGCTCATCACAGGGAGTTTCTCTCTTGAACCCTCACACGGGCTTCAGGCTTTTCCTCCCTCCTAGGCAGGACCAGACCAGTTTTCTCTTTTTGCTCTGACTGGCTTGGAAATTCCCTGCGCCTAACTCCGCCCCTGAGAAATCCCCTGCCTGAGCATATAGGTCGGCGGCGCCACGAGCGCACTTCACTCGCTTGACTGTCGCTTTGGCTCGTCCGCCGTAGAAAGAAGAGCAAGTCCGTAGAGCCGCCCCTTCCTCCGCCCCCCCTCGGCTCTTTCCCTGCGCTCGCTGGCGGTGTTTGGAGCCCCGAAAAGAGACGAAGCTCGAGCAGCGCCATGTTTCACGTCTTGAGGCAGCCCCAGGAAGAGAACCCCCAGGAGCAGGGCATGGAGAGCCCCCGGGACGGGCTCAAAAAGGAGAGGCTCTTGGACGATCGCCATGACAGCGGCCTGGACTCCATGAAGGACGAGGACTATGAGCTGATGGTGAAGGAGCTGAAGGAGATCCGGATCCAGCCCCAGGAGGCGCAGCCTGGGCCCCCCCAAGAGCCTTGGAAGCAGCAGGTCACGGAGGACGGAGACACGTAAGTGCTGCCTCATACCCCGGCTCTTAGCTGCGGGGACGGAGATGGAGGCCGGGCAGAGGGCTGGGGGTGGGGGGCACAAAGGCTGAAGTTGGATGCAGCTCCAGAGCCGCACAAGTGGGCACGTAGCTGCAAGGAATGCCCGAAAGCGCCTGACTGGCATTTACGGAGCCCAGGAAGGGCATTCTATTCCGCCCCCCCCCACAAGCGAGCAAATGTAACTTTCATTGCCTCGCCGCGCACCCTCCCCCTTTAAAAACCTACGAAATCCTCTGCCCTTCGGGAGCAGAGCGCGGGGCGGGGGACATAAAGTCCCAGGTTGCACAAGGTGACCCGAGGTGGGGGGGAGCGCGCTGGGACTTTCTGCGGGGCTTGGCCGCTCGCCAGGGAGGGGGAAGTACAGGGCGTTCCAGTTGCTGGGGAAGGAGGGGCGGGGCCGGGCCGGCGCCAGCCGAGGAGGGGTGGGGGAGGGCCCGGAAAGTCCCTGGGGTAGTGCCAGGAACACTCAGCTCATAATAACCTCGCGGAAAACACCGGCCACGGCCTTCAGAAACCCCAACTTTGCGCAACCCTCCTTCCTCCTTCCTCCTTCCCCCTGTATCTTCCCACCGCCCTGCTGAGCATCACTCACGGCGGGGTTTTTTTTTTCTCTTGTCTCCCCGTGCTGCTGCTTCAGGTTTCTCCACTTGGCCATTATTCACGAAGAGAAGACCTTGACTTTGGAAGTCATCCGACAAGTGGCGGGGGACTTGGCTTTTCTCAACTCTCAGAACAATCTGCAGCAGGTGCGGCCCCTTCGCGACCCACTTCATTGTTCCTTCTGGGCTGCGTTCTACAGGCTTTGAGTCACCAAGCTTGTTGATTATAACCCAGAATGGCATAATTTCTCATTTAAAGTTACTCAGTTCATCAGTTTCCTCTTTGGGGGCAGAATTTACATGGGAAAAGGACCTCATTTTATAGATGAGGAAATTCAAGTTACAGTGTAAGTCACTTACTAACCAAAAAGTTATCTAGGTAGCAAAGTATGTGACAAACCCAGCATTTGAACCCAGGTCCCCTCGGTCCAAAAAAGTACTACAGTTTCACGCTAAAGTATTAAAGCATGAGAAATTTCTCCATCAGTAGTATTTACTCCTGGGCTTTGAGTTATAGTTTTGATCTTAATAAGGCCAGATTGGCAGTTCCTAAGTCTAGGGAAATGATCGTTTTTAAGGGAATCCCAGAATGTTTCTGTATGACCCAGGCTTACTTGTTTTCTTTCTGTGGTTTGTAGACTCCTCTTCACTTGGCAGTGATCACTAAACAGCCAGAGATTGCTGAGACACTCCTGAAAGCTGGCTGCGACCCAGAACTCAGGGACTTTCAAGGGAATACACCTCTGCACCTTGCTTGTGAGCAAGGCTGCCTGGCCGGTGTAGGAGTGCTTACCCAGTATTGCCAAACCCAGGACCTCCTCTCAGTGCTACAGTCCACAAACTACAATGGTATGACTCCAGCTATTCTACCACTCTTCAGAGGGCAGTGGGGATCTTAAGAAAGGCCCTGGACAAACATTAGAATTGGCCTACTTAATACAGCTTAAAACAGAATCTGAGCCCCAAGGCTGGGAAAGAACTTGCCTGGTGTCTAAAAATTCGAGACTTTTAAAAATGTCGTTTGTGGCTCCCTTATCAGTTGAATTTAGTTCGGAGAACTTTACCTGGGGGGGGAAGGTCTGGCTCCTAAAAATTCAGAAGACATAGCTCCTTTAAGAAATTGAGGTAAAAAGTCCCTATTCTGGGAGTAGTGGGAAATGTTAGGGTTAACATGAATGATTATATTTATTTTCCTTCCCTATTCTTGCAGGTCACACATGTCTCCATTTGGCTTCCATCCGAGGCTACTTGGCAATAGTAGAACATTTGGTATCCTTGGGAGCTGATGTCAATGCTCAGGTGATTATAACACTTTTTAAAATGGTCATGTGGCAAGGATGCAGAAGGATCTACTGTTTTTGTAGTACTTATGGCCAGCCCTCTTCCCTTTACCCCAAATGTAATTTACTTCATATATTAAGCATGCTAATTTCCTCGAATTACAGGAGCCCTGTAATGGCCGGACTGCCCTCCATCTTGCCGTAGACCTGCAGAATCCTGAACTCGTATCGCTCCTGTTACGGTGTGGGGCTGATGTGAACAAAGTTACCTACCAAGGTTACTCTCCATATCAACTCACTTGGGGCCGAGAGAACACTACTATTCAGAAGCAGTTGGGGCAGCTGACCATGGAAAACCTGCAGATGCTTCCAGAGAGTGAAGATGAAGAGAGCTATGACACAGAGTCAGAATTCACAGAGGATGAAGTAAGTACTATTGCAACACTTACTGATCCCTTAAAACACCCTGTAAAAAAAGTTAAATTAGAACTAGGACAAGTGTGACATGTTGAGAAGATCACACCCTTTGGAATGAAAGGATCTGGGTTCAAATCCTCATGCTGTGTGTTATATATCTGATCTTTGTCAAGCCAAGGCCTTTTTTGGGTCTTAGTTTCTTATGCTCCAGAATGAGGAGATTGAGCCTCTGAGAGCTCTTCTGGCTGTATATCTTATTTCTTCCTTGTTCCCTTGGGGCATAGTAGCTCTAGTCCTTGGGAGTAAAGCAGAAGAACATAATTTAGGTTTATCAACTCATCACAAAATGAATGTTATATCAAATCTTTCTCTTAAATACTTTCTACCTATAAAAATGCCAGACGATTCACCTATGTCCTAAGGTAGTTTTATAACTATCTCTTGGCTTAATCCCCCTCCTGTTAAGGGAAAATATTGTTACATTTTTTAAAGAAAAAATTGTATAATGGAGAAAGAAGCCCAAGAATTACTGAACTTTTTTTTTCATTGAAGTTCTAGACATTAACTTGCTTTTTTTCCTCTCTTTTTAGTTGCTCTATGATGACTGTGTGATTGGAGGCCAGCGCCTAGCATTATGAACTGAATATAACCAGAAGAGCATGAAGCTCTACTCTGTATAATTTGTACAAAAAGATATTTTATTTTTCTAAAAAAACTTAAAAACACACAAAAAAAGTACACACATAACTATAGGTTTGCTTGAAACACATTATTATAATAGAAGGGTGTCTCACATCTTGTTCTTGTGAATTCTTGGCATGTAGCAAGGAAGAAAGTTCAAAGAGAATTTCCTAAGAGGCATATGGAGTTTTTGGAGAGTTCTTCTAATGTGCGGTTTTCCCAAAAGAATTGCATCTTCATTACCAAGTATTTCACTGACTTGCCCATTGAGGATTCCGGTGGCTGACCAAAGCTGCTTTCTGTGATTGTTAATAGTTGGATGAACTAAAAGGAAAATTTTGAACTTTGTTAAAGAATTGGCTTTTGATCCTGTTACTTTGTCAGTGATGATTACACCCTCTTGTAAATAGTGTATATTATGTTTATTTTGTTGGTAATGTTTTGGTACTTTTAAAATGTATATTTATTAAACAGATTTCTATGTGCAGGATCATCCTAGTCTTTGGTGGTTTCTCTATTCTCTTTATAGATGATAGAGGATTCACATCCTACTCAATCCTAGAGTCAAGGGACAGTATGTATATGTGTGTGTATGTGTGTGTGTATATATGTATATATATATGTACATACATGTGTACATATTCCAGAGTAGAGAAGAGTAACAGTTAATTACAACCATTAGGATATCCTGGTCCCATTTGTTGCTTCTGAGAAACATTTCACACACCAACAATCTCCTTTTGGCAAATGATTGAGACAGAGAGGTAGCGAGCATGTTGGGGTCAATATGAGAATGACAAGCGATAGTCTGTACTTTTCCTAGTTGGGAAACTTTATGGGGTTTAATGCTTTTTATTCATCATTGCTGTCACTTTGCAAAAATCACTACCTACTGTAATAGAAAATACAGGCTTTTGTATTTGAGGCTTTGAATCCCAGCTCTGCTACTTAGTACTTGTGTGACTTGGGACAAAAAACTCTGAGCCTCTGATTACTCATCTGTAAAATGAGGGGGTTGATCTAGAGGATTCCTAAGGTCTAAATCTGTAGTAAAGGTTTAGATCTAAATCTATAGTACTGTGTACTTTCCTTGTTAACAAAGAAGTACAATTAAGCAAAATAAACCCAATACATTGAGCACATCTTGACAGCCTCATGCCACACACACCTGGTGTTCATTACCTCTGTATCCCTAGATTTGATTATTACCATGGAGGAAACTTTAAGAATACTATAGTAGTTCATACCCATCTCTGAGAAAACTTCAAAAGTAATTGCGGGAAATTTTAATTCAGTAAAATACACCAAAAAATCCAAGAACAAACTTTGATAGAGAAAATTAAAAGGGAAAAGTTTTTGTACCTACAATGTTGGCACATAGTTGGATACTTGAGTACCTATTTCTGTAAAATGGCACAGTCTGCACGTGTGTGTATATATACGTATACATATATACACACATATCCAAATAGTACAGTGAATAGACAACTTGTGACCTTGGACAAGGGAAACCTAAGGAGACCCTACCTCTTAACACAGATGCTGTGATCCTGGGCAAATCACAGCTTCTCAGTGCCTCCAGCCAGCTCTACTGAGTTGCTGAGAAGGTTGAAAAAGCCCTCACTGGGAACTCCACCTATTAATTCACATTTTTTTAAAAAGATTTCAATTACTTAAAAAAGAATAAATAGGAAGCGATAATAGAAACTTAGAAATGGATTCAAAATTGGAAATGGTTTTTCCATCAAGTTTCAGCCGGTTTATTGCATAGAGGATAGAAATCCGTGAACACTGATTTCCTGGATTGTCCATAGGCAGGTTTTCAAAGGTAATGTTGCATATCAGTTTTGGGACTACTTAAATTCACATGTTTTGTTTGTGAGAAGGAAGAGGGAACACACTTTATGAGATTACTTTTAAAATCTTTCATGAAGTGCTGCCTCCAAATGGGAAGAAATTTTGGCAAAGAGGCATGCATACTAAAGATTACAAGTACTAAAGATTACAAGGGAACTTAGAAATTTGCTAGTAACCATAACTTAACACAGTGCCCTGTATGTAGTAAGCAGTTGATAAATGTCTACTGAATTGAATCCATTGCAATCCCTGTATTTTACAGAGGAGAAAAGGATCCAGGGGGATTAAAAGATCTTCCTAAAAGAGCAAATGGTCATATAGATATAATACATAATATTCTTTGCAGGTCTTTGAATGTGTTTATATATGTATGTGAGGGTGGGGATGGAGAAAGGAGAGATTGGTCAGAACTATGAATTTTTTTTTGTATTTAAATTTTTTTATTCAGATGTTAAACTCCAACTAAAATGAGCACTTCCATATACATAGTAAAACAAAAAAGACTGTACATGAAACTGCTAATCTATTACATAGAGATTACTTTTGTTTTTGAGTATATAATAAATCCAAAATGTAATTTTTAAACTTCTAAAAGCTATCCTGCTTGTCTGTGATTCCTTCTGCCTTTCTGATTCCTTCTGTGGATTTAAAAAAAAATACCTGTTAACCTTTTATTTGTGTGTATAAAGCATTTCTTTTCCATCTTTCTCTCATAGCTCTCCACCAAACTGAAAAAGAAATTTTTTTTAACAAATATGCATTGTCAAGTAAATCCCACATTGGGTATGTCCAAAAATGTATGGCTCATTTTGCAATTTTGAGTCCATCAAATTTATTGAGTAGCATGCTTCATTTTTCTTTTAGAATTCTGGCTGATCATTGCATTGATCAAAATCCATGAGTCTTTCAAAATTTTGTCTTTACAGTTTTGTTATTGTATAAATTACTCTAATACAGTTTAATAAAGTTTTGAGCTTAGTTCCAAATTGCTTTCCAGAATGGCTGGAACAATTCACAGTTCCACCAACAGTGTATTAATGTACCTATTTTCACACAGCCTCCGCATCATTTGTCATTTTCCATTTTTGTCATCTTGCGCCATTCTGTTACATGTGACATAGAACCTGAGTCATTTTAATTTACATTTCTCTAATTATTAGTGATTTAGAGCATTTTTTCATAGGAAGTTTCTTCCTTTGAAAAGTGCTTGTTCATATCCTTTGACCATTTAGCTATTGTAATGGTAATCAGGGCAGGATTTTTTCCTGTTCTTCGCTTTTGGGGTGCTAAGGCTATCTAGTGCCTTTAATGAGTCTGGCCTTTGTTTGAATGGGGCAAGTGAAGCGGGATCTTTTTGTCTTGGAGTGTTTCTCAGCACTAAGGCAAAGGGGAGTCATTGATTGGAAACAGTGTATACTTATGTGGCACCAGTGAGTGAACAACTTTCCCACATCGTGGTGTTAGCGATTGAAAAACTAACTTTCCCACACCCTCAGGCCCCTGAACAGCAATAAAGTGTATGTACTGGAAGGTTAGCATTTGACTTTTGGGGGCACATTCATTGAAAGGGTGTGGGTGATGAGACTCTGGGCAAGCTGTTGAAGCAGCCCCCTGGCCCTAGGCTTTGATAACCCAGATGTTGGTGCTTCTCTGGTAACTATGTATTGCTATGGAGAGACTGGTTTGTGTTATGTTCTCTGTTTATAATGTATGCTTATAATTTCTGTTTGTATTTGCCCTGAAGTTCAGGAGGCTAATCTTTTCCCCCTGAACTGAGTGAATGATATATGTATGTTTAATTAAACTGAGATTGTTAACCCCTTAAAGTTGCTTTCCTTAGGCAGCCCTTCTGTGTACTGGTGTTACTGGTTTTACACAGCCACAGTAGTTGCTAGCAACATTGTTGTTTCAGCTATTGGTTCTTCTCATGAATTTGAATCTGTTCTTATATATCTGGAATATGAGAACTCTACCAGATAAACTTTCAAAGCAAAGATAATTTCCAAGTTAACGTTGCCTTCTAATCGTCGGACCAATGATTTCATCATTATATGGAAGTGTGTCAAATGATTAACCCCTACTTTTTCCCCTAATGAGTATCATTCAGTTTAGTGTGATTCCAGAGGTAGTGATTATTTGTTATATTTATCTACTAATATACATTTATTAATCCATATTCACATCTCATATATCTTGAACTTAGGGATAACTAGATAGGGTTGGACTGATTCTTTCTTATTTTAGGCCCCCAAACTTCAAACTATGGGATATAAGTTTACTTGCTTAACTACAGGAAGCTAACTAGAGGACTTCTACCCTTTTCCCCTGATGAGTAAGTGACCAAACCCAGCTTGGCAGAGATGACCTAATGATATGGAAAAATCCCTCAGCTATTTTTCTTATTCCTCCACCCTTCATCATCCCTCTCTATTGCCCAACATAGAGAAACGGCTATGAGTAGTTAGAGGGTGACCCTTGCCTTGGCCATCCTATGACTATGAGCCTTGCTCAGCTTCTAGCAGCCCTATAGGAGGGTTAAGGTATAGGTCTGTCAACCAATGAGATCCTGTATTTAAGTATCGTCTGTGTCGTGTCTGTATCAAACAGTATAAAACCGAGTCCCTGGAGAAAGGGGGCATCTCAGATCATGAGGAAGATCCAAGGTCCCATTCATTAAAGAGAAGGGGGGAATTCAGGTCCCTTTAATAAATGGTTATTGGCTTGGAACTCTACTCAGTTGCTTTTATTACAGATTGAACATTTTGGGCCCACAGAAGAGTATGGAAACTCTTATCATTGATACAGATCAGCAACTTGTCTGTAACTTAAGAGTTGCCCTGGGATTACTGCCCTGCATTAAAGGTTAAATGACTTAGCCTATAGTCACATAGCTTTGTAAGGGGGACTGAACCCAAATCTTTTAGACTCCAAGGTCAGGCCTCTATGCACTATGTGTGTATTTCTCACTCCTTCCATCTTATATCAGCCTCAATTTCCTCACTGTGGAAAGGAAGTAACAATAATATTAACTTCAAAGGGTTGTGGTGAAGATCCATATGTGTAAAGTACTTTGCCAATTTTAAAGCACCATAGAAATATTAGCCATTAGTCAATAACACCAAAGCACTTGCTATGTGTCAAGCCCTTTGCTAAGTGCTCAGGATACAAAGAGGCAAAAACACTGCCTCTGCCTTCAAGGAGCTCACATTCTAAAGGAGGTGGAGGATTTTCAAATAACTATGTACTTGTAAGAGGTATG
>CM053625.1:16847223-16857929 GCA_028646595.1 Phalanger gymnotis
GTGATGATTTTAGGTCACGTGAGTGAGTTGCATGTGTGACTCACCCCTGATGCTGACAAAGATATAAAAACCAGGGGTTGGCCTCCTCTTCCTTGGAGCTCATTCCCACAGCAGTGGTGGCATGTGACTCTGGGCCAGCCCTTGTTCTGAGCTCCCGGGTTGAACCTAGATGTTGGTAACTATGAATTGTATTGGGTCTGTCTGTTGATGTCTGTAATTTGTTTGTGTTTTGCTCTGAAGTTCAGTGTGCTGGCTTTTTCCCCCGAACTAAGTGAATGATATTTGTGTGCTGAATTAAAGTAAGCTTGTCAACCCCTTCACCTTGCTTTCCTTAGTTAAGCAGATCAAAAGAACCTGTGCTTTCTGGGTGCTGGCAGCTTTTTGGGTGCTGGCTGTTGGTGGATCTTACACCCCCACAGAAGCTGCTAGCCAGATTGTGGAAACAAGGTGTTGGAAAAAAATGCTGGAAAAATGCAAGAAAACCCAAGTTACATCCCAGAAATTTATTATCTTTTAAGCAAATTATCTTGTATTTGTTTGCCTCAGTTTTCTGATCTGTAAAGCGAGGTGATAGGGATGGGATCTGAACCTCCAAAAGGAAAAGACCATGTCTTCTGGATCTGGACTTCAAAAAGGAAAAGTCCCTGAACTTTTCCACATGGCCAAGGGAGTGGCCCAGGTCCCTGGTACCCAGCCCTTCCCAGTTAATAATCCTTTCATTGTGGCCCTCATTGCCTGCACCTAGACCACCACTCTTTGATTCCATCTAGACTCCTTCCATGTGGCCCAGGTCCCTTCCACATCCTTCTCTGTTACCTCCCAGTCACCCCAAACTACTTGGCCACTCCTAGATTTTTCCACAGACTTTCTGTATATAAGGTTGTAAGTAAGGTGGATTTTAGTGTAAGTGAGGTAGATTTTAGTGTGTGTAAGGTGGATTTTTGTTATTATTTGTTATAGTTTAGTTCCTAGGATCCATAGCCATAACAATCTCTTGTTCTCAGATGTTAGATATGAGTTCTTACAATCATGGTTCAAAACATTTTCACCACACTTGTGCAGCATTATATAATGATAAATAATATAAACATTTGTGCTTAAATTGTAAATATACACTGCAACTGCCTGGTGAAATACAGGGATGAGGTAATGTAAAATTGGGAGCTATTGCTGGCATTATGCCTTCTTTGTCTGATGCCCTATAAAGCAGGTGGGCACTGGTCAGTGAGCAGGGAACCCTTAGGGTTGAATGTACATGCTGGAATTCTGTGTGTGCCTTGATAGACCCCCATCAAGCCTTGGGGGGAATCTGCATTTGCCTCAACTGGCCCCCATTGAGGCTTGAGGGGACTTAAAGGAGTGCACAAATTGTGCCTGTCTCGATTTACCCCATTGAGACTTAGGGGTAGTTGCCTCCCTTTCTTGCCAGCCCCTGTAAGAAGAGTGATTAAGGAATGCTGTAGGACTTGGTGTTCCCATTATCAGCAACCCTTGTGAGAAGACTAGACTAGAATAAAGAAAGAATATTAACCCCTCTGAAGCTGTCTTCCTGTCTGACCAGATCAAGCGTGAACTTATGCTAGCAGTCCTCCTGTGTGCTAGTGTTATCTGTCTTACAAGGGTCCCTCATGATCCCCATTAAATTGCTCAGATTCCTTAAGAGTCTGGTCAATGCTCAGATTCAATGTGGCCTACTTGTCAATACAGGGAATCCTTAAAATCTCACCCACCCCAACAGGTGTTCTAATAAACCTTATCTCTGGCTGAAAGAAGGCTTGAGTCAAATTCATTCAAGGCAATACCTATGTCATTTGCCCTTGAATTTTGGGGTCCTAGCACCCCTAGACCTCAGCAATGGTACCTGCCTCCCAGGATTGTTGTAAGGATCAACTGATATAGTAATTGTGGAGTGCTTAACACTATGACAAGCATATGATATGCACTATATAAATGTTGACTATTATTATTATTTCTTTAATTGAACGTAATTACTCCATACTTGGTAACACTAAAGTGGATTTTAGATGTGATTAGTATAAAATGCAAAAGTGATAAAATTAATTATTTTTATATGGGATAATTGGGAAATGCATTCAGCTGAATTGACATCGTCTGACTGGTAATAAGTTTAGTTTTATCTTTTAAGTACATGATATTGTATATATTAAATTCTTTTATATTGTGAAATCTGAAAGACCATTGTGTCAGAAATGCTATTAAAAAATAACTTTTTTCAGAGGGCATGGTTTCAGAATCCCACCTGATGCATGGAACCTTTGAGTCACTGCACTTCTGAAGCTTCAGTTTACTCATCTGCAGAATGGATTGCTGCAGACCTCAAAAGGTCCCTTTCAGTTTAGGTCCCCAGGAGTATATATGACTCCCTTGGATGTGTCTTTATGTTTGGAGTGGTGGTATGTGAAAGTCAATAAGGTCCCCCTCTTTCCAAGTTAGCCCTTCTCATGGACCCTTTTTTCTTAGGGCATTTTCATCATCCAAAGATCTTGGGGATTCCTGACCTAAGAGCATGCCCTCATCTATTCCTTCGCAGAGCCTCACTGCTCCTCACCCCACCCATACCCCAATCTCACCATCTAGATAATTTTTTTGAGTCAGCATAGAGTGAGATAACCTTTCCTCCCTGCAATTTTATCCATTTCAATTAAAAAAAAATAACTTTTAAAATTCTGGATGCTGCTATGTTATGAATTGAGGATGTAAAAGAATGTGAAAAAATAGATATTTGAAAACTGTTAAATATTTAATAGGGTATACTTTGTTTTAAAACAGATAATAATATAAAAACAATAAGTTTACAATAATAGAGTTTTCATTTGAAAATCTTTATCTGTCATTTATAAAAATTATGAAAATGCATAGGAGGGCTTAAAGATGTAACTTCAATATACTAATATGAGTTAATTATCAGGTATTTGAGGTACATCTGAAACCTCAGAATGTGGTTAGTTTTAATTTATAAGTAAAAGATAAATAAAATATTAATTGTTAAGGAAATATAAAATATTAAAGCCTTAAGTTGTGGTTAGTGAAATTTTACTAAGTATGGGTGGAAGTTACTGAAGGCATTTAGCTTTGGGAAAAGAATACTTATGAGAACATGACTATTATCTCCAGATGTTTGATTTTTTTTAAATTTATTTTCAGTTCACAGAACACAAACAAACATTTCCATAACAAAGTACAGTGAAAAAGATGATTGTGGAAGAAATGGCAAATCTACCATGTACAACTTGCTATTCCCTCCAAATATGCAACAATGTGCTATTTCTTTTTTTGTAAATTTCTTCTCTTTTTCTTTTTTTTTTTCCCCTTCTCTCCCCCTCTCCTCTAGCCTGGCCCTATGTGTATCTCTCTCTCTCTCTCTGTTTCTCTCTCTCTTTATATATATATATATAGATATATATAGATATAGATATATGTACATACATATATATACATATACATACATATGTACATGTATATATATCTATGTAAAATTACTTGATGGTATCAGTTCTTCTTCTGATAGTATCTTTTTTCATATGTCTTTTACTTTTAATTTGTGTATTTATAATAGTCAGAATTACTTAGTCTCTCAGTCATTCTTAAAACAATATTGCTATTACTGTATACGATGTTCTCTTTGTTCTGCTTGCTTCGCTTTTCATCATTTCATGCAAGTCTTTCCATGCCTTTCTAAGATCATTGAGCTCACCATTTCTTATGGCACAGTAGTTTTCCATCACAACCATACTCCATGACTTGTTCAGCCGTTCCCCAACCGATGGGGGTCCTTGCAGTCTCCAGTTCTTTGCCATCACAAAAAGGGCTGCTACAAACATCCCATTAACAGTCAAAGTTATAATTACTGTTTGTGCATTTCCCTCCATCTTGTTTTTACTCACTATTTTCTTTCTCAGCCTCTCTTTTTACCCTATACCTTGTTACTTCCAGAGGTTTGAAGGGCTATCATTTAGAATAGAGGTGTCAAACTCATGGTCCTTCATTTTTGGCCTGTAAAATTCCTGAGTACAACACCACCAGTGTAGAAGTGATTAATGATACTAATAACAATAGCTGTTTACATAGTGCTTTAAAGTTTAGAGAGCACCTTGCACATGTTAACTCATTTGTTCCTTGAAACAACCCTCATGTAGGTGCTATTATTATCCCCATTTTACAGGTGAGGGAACTGAGGCATGCAGCACTAAAATGCCAAAGACTACCCAGCTAGTGTGCATGGCCAAATCTGAATTCAAGGCTTTCTCACCAAGTCTCACATTCTATCCAGTGCATCATCTTGCCGACTCTTAGATTACACTTACAGGGCCTGTGACACTTCTGTCTCGCACATAAAATCCCCAAAATAGCTAGTCCAAGTTCAAGATATGTTAAGGGCACATATCTGCTCAAAGTAATAGTTCATAATTTCCTCATCAATGGTGTTTATTTTTTCTCTAATCAGCTAGACGACACAAGTTCAAAACAAAAGCATATAATAGAATGTCCCCCAATGTGGGACACACTACAAATATTCATTCCATTAATGAGGAGGCCAAGTGTTCCAGCTATACACATATGGAATATACATAGAGTGGCAACTTGCACTTCTGACATTGGAGGACTCTTGTCTTCTGGTGATGTTTTCATGCTGCTCTCGCTAGGCCTGCTCCTCCATTTACATGATGCCTCACTAGACATATTGCTTCACTTGGCTCAGTGGGTCTTCTCCTTGACAGGTGCAGCATCTCTGGTGGGCCTCTGCTGGTATGTTGCTCTTCTGTCGATATTAATGGAGAGAGACAAACACAGAGGAAGAGAGAGAGAGAGACAGAGAGAGAGAGAGACAGAGAGAGAGAGACAGAGAGAGAGAGAGAGAGAGAGAGAGAGAGAGAGAGAGAGACAGAGAGAGAGAGAGAGAGAGGGGAGAGAAAACATTTATTAAGTGCTTACAGTGTGCCTGTCACTGTAGTAAGAGCTAGAGATATACACACAAGCAAGAAAGATAGTCCCAGCCCTCAACGAGCTTATACTCTAATGGGGGAGGACAACACACAAAAGAAAGAAAGGGGCTGGGAGGAGGTGCCATGCAATGGTATGGATATAGCCATATAGTGGCATGGAGGCCTGGCTCCAGGAATGATAAGGTAATGGTAAGAGCTCATCTACCAGGGCCCAATATCCTGGGTGTGGAGTCCAAGTTTCTGATTAGGGGAAATGAAAATGAAGGCCAAAGTACAGGTGACACAGTATAGAGATGGTCAGAAAGTAGTATGGTGGCCTGGCTCTGGGCAAGACAAAACAAAAGCTCATTCATTAGAGCCCTGTATTTTCAGGGATAGCCAAACCATCTCAGCTTCACTTCGCTAAGGTACAGTATCTAGAACCTAACAGCTCATAGCCACCTCACCTAGCTAACATGAGTTAGGTAGAGTGTGGCTTGGTTAAGATTAAGTCTTTTTTGACCTGTGTATTTAGGTACAGATCAATGTCATGTGTAACAGACAGAACTATGTACAGATATAACTGAATCTTTTCCCCCCCGCCCCTTTTAAATTCCTATTAATTTATTTTTAGTTTTCAACATTCACTTCCACAAGATTTTGAGTTGCAAATTTTCTCTCCATCTCTTCCCTTCCCCCACCCCAACATGCATTCTGATTACCCCTTCCCCCAATCTTCCCTCCCTTCTATCACCCCTCTCCCTTATCCCCTTCCCCTCTATTTTCCTGTAGGGCAAGATAGATTTCTACATCCCATTGGCTGTATATCTTATTTCCCAGTTTCATGTAAAAACAATTTTTAACATTTGTTTTTAAAACTTTGAGTTCCATATTTATCTCCTTTGATATAACTGAATCTTAACCAATACAAGATTTTCTTTGCCTTAACTATAAGTGAATTTGAGCCAGAATGAAAGGTAGGCTAAGGAGATGAGGTCAGTGTCCTCCACCCATTTAGTTTGAACTCCTATATGTAATAGGGGGTGCTGCGGTGAGACTTCAGCAAAAAGTGAATGTCTCCAGAGGCCAAAGACAGAGATAGTGAAAGGTAAAGGGCTTAAAGCCTTCAGATGGAAATTCAGATGGAAGATGACATTCGCCAAACTTCAAAGGGTTGGAGGCTTGAATGCCTTAATGCATGGAAGAGGCCAGGAGGGCAATGAATGCATGTGCTTTCAGGAAGACTAAAGAAGCTGGGGAGCCACTTCTCTACATAAGTAAGCTTCCTAAAGGAGCACAGGAAGTGAAAATAAACTAATTACCATAAGACTACATAGAGTGACTCATGGAGGGGAAGGGACTTTTGATCAAGGAAGAATTTGTTGACAGACTATGAGTTGTTGCCTTAGCTGAAGGAACTCACTGGCACTCCAGCAGAGAGAAGGAGGACTGCAGCTACTCACTCATCAAAGAGCAAGTCTCTCCTTCTGAATGACCTGCTCAACTCAGTTCAGTGGCAGATTGGCCCAGTGGAGACACCACACACTAGGAGGATCAATCCCAGCTGAGACAGATGTGATCCAGTGGAAACTCAAGGCCAGCCCTGCCAAACAGCGGAGCAACTCATAGTGAACTTTTTGAGAACCCTCTGGAGAGAAAGACATCTAGGCCCTGTAGTAACTGTTTTGAGTTGCTTTAACCATGTATGTCCCCTACACATTTGCCTCATTGAACTTTAGGTTTGTGCCTATTTTTCCTTCCTTCTGAACTCTAGGTGTGTTTGTGGGAAAGTATGCCCCTGATGTTTGGGGGAAATACTTTGTAACCACTATTCTTGCCTTTGCTAAAGAACTGAGTCTGCTGGTTAAGGGAAAGCACTCTGGTAGGGGTTTATAAGCTAGCGTTTAGGAAGTTAGCAAACCACAAGATTACAAGGACGTCAGAAGTAGTAACAGCAGTCCCTGGAGAAGTAACAGCCGCATCTCTGGGGACCAAACCTGCCAGGTGCTTTGTGGGCAAGTGAGCTGTGAGGGAGGATTCATATCATTGTGAATATCTGTCAGCAGCAAAGCCTGAGTGATTTAGTGTTGTATTTTGGCCAGCATAAACTTACCTCCTTTCATTCTTCCTCCAGTAAGGAATTTATAGTCCCAATTTATGAAACATACATTGAAAATATAATACTCTGAGTTTATGGTATTTGAATGTTTGTAAGTGCTGGATAGCCCAGTTGGCAAACCAGAAAGCGTCAGTGACACCTACGTGAGGGTCTTCCCAGTAGGAAGGTGAAACAACCCTTGACTTTGTGTTAAGATTGGAGTAACTACTGATAGAGTGCTTGGGTACTTGTGCTTGGACCCCAGTTCCAATAACACATTTCTCCCCAGCCTCAAAATACTATCCCTAACAGTTTTCTCCTCAGCCCAAGGACACTATGCCTACCAATAACTCATGAGTGGGCCCCACTAAGACAAACTGCCTTTCCCCACAATAACTCATGAGTGGGCCCCAGTAAAACAAACTATCTTTCCCCATCACAAGAACAAGCTGACCTCTGAAGAAATTCTCTTGTAAAAACAAGAGTATCTTATAACCACAGAATTATCATGTATTGATTCCCAAAGTTATCATATTTAATTCAGAGGTCAAGAAAGGATAAGTTTGAATTTATTATACTATTATACTATTTGGCACTAAGGAAAATTGGGAAAATGCATAGATCTAAAAAAGAGACATAGAGGCATAGCAGCTATACTGAGGGCTCTGCTGGCAACAGCTCTGGGCCTCTGGGCACCCTGGGCACTCACCTCTAGACAAGCAGATGAACCTTTCCTCTCAAAACCCCCAAGTCTACAACCAGGCTGTGAGACTGTGGGGAGAGGAGAAAAGGGGTGCGTCAAGGAAGTACAAGGTCAGAAGCCAATCACCCTGCCCTTGGTAAACTTAATCTTTTATCAATAATTTTTATATGTGATGATTTGGAAATGCAACTAATGTCATCTGAAGTTTACTTATTGTTAATGTAGTATAATTAGTGTATTTCTAAAATGTAGTAAAATTCTCTTACATTGTAAAAATTGAGTGACCACTGTGAGCTAGAAATGGAGTTAGAGAAAGCAATCTGGAATCTGAATTTTGTTGAAACTAAAAGGTGGTGGAAAAATTGTGTAAAACCAGTTATGTTACTTTGCCAGCTCTGCTAACCCTGTCTTATGATGTTTTATAACTGCCATTAAAAAAAAAAAACAAGTATTTCTACCTTTGCCTGTAGTTGAAGAGGAGGTTACAGCTAAAACAATTTGGCTATCACTTATGAAAGTCGTAAGATTATTAATTAAGTTATTTGGGGTTACTATTTTAATGCTAAAATCTAAAATTGTTCATTGATTACTGTGTGCGGAAAGGAGGGGATTGGGTGGAAGCCTTATCAGGATTGGTTCTGCCCATTCAGAACAGTCCTCCTGTATGTATGGGGGTCAGCAGGCAGGAGCAGCAGTATCAGCCTCCCCTTGGGGTCCATGTTGATTCCCCCTATTTTGTAAACTTGCCAAGGCCCCTGGCAACCATCTATGTGGGCAAGGTCATCAGCCCCAGAAAAAGAACTTGTTTGGGTTACGAAGTTTCTAAACAATGAACTCGGCTTGCTGAGAAGTTGCAAGTTTAAGTACAATAGATAGAAAGGATTTATAACAATTGGCTTTTACACCAGGAGAAGTTTAAATTTGAGAAGGAAAGATGTTAAATGGAATCCTTCATTTATGTGAGTCCTGCTAAATTTTTATTGTTTATTGCAACTCCATGAGAGTAAAAATAACTGTATCTGACTCTAAGCTGTGATTAGTGAAACTTGCTGCTTAAGGTAAAAGGCTCTTAGGACCATAACTAATTTTGTTTTGAGTTTGAATTTGGGTATTTTTGTCTGCATTAAATCAGTATCTGAGAGAAATTCCACAAGCTACTCAGAGGGAATGTGATCTTGTACTGTTAACAGGTGAAGGTCTGCATCTGGGTAAAAAGCCGTGAGCATAATCTTAGCCTCAATCTAGGATGGGATGCTCCTGAATCAGTTTCCCCATTGTGTTCCTTTGAAAAGGAATGTTTCCCACCTGACTATTCCCGAGTCTGGCTATGAGGTGGAATAGATACTGCATGGCTGGAGAACTACAACTCTTATGTAAATTCAAACAAGAGCTAAGGATGTTTTGTCCTGTCATATTTGGTATGTCACATGTCTCTGCTTTTTTTTTTCCTTCTGTAGCAAATTTTATGATCACAGCAAGTAGTCAGTAAAAGATATGAGCACAATGTAAGTATGTGAGATCTTGCTGTTTTGATCTAAATTTGTAGTCATTCCATGGCCTAAGCAAGAGTTAAATTAGTGTTTGAACTTATCATATGTAAAAGATCCAATTTCTGAAGTATCTCTTTCTTCCAGAGTGAATATAATTAGAGGAGTATAAACAAGCTTGGGTTTGTCCTTTACCCCAAAAGATTTTGGGTCCCATCTGTTTAAGGGGAGAATAATGGTGTGCTTGATTACTTGTGTTTGGATCCCAATTCCAATATCACATTTCTCTCTAGCCTCAAAACACTATGCCTAACAGTTTTCTCCCCAACCCAAGGACACTATGCCTAGCAACAACTCATGAGTAGGCCCCAGTGAGACAAACTACCTTTCCCCATCATAAGAATAAGCTAACATCTGAAGGAATTCTCTTGTAAAAACAAGACTGTCTTGTAACCATAGAATTATCATGTATTGATTCCCAAAGTTATCATATTCAATCCAGTGGTCAAGCTATAGACATCAACTCTAAAAGCTATCTGACTACAGGTGTAACAAACCAAAAATACACCCCTGAGAAATCCCTTTCTCTGGTTTCCAGTAGTGAATGATGCCTATGACCAAGGTTGTAAGTCTTCACTTAATTAGCATATCTGTCAGATAATCCACTGTGTTTCCTACATAAGCTTTAACATCATTCTTGTTAAGTGGCAGGCTCCTTAGGAAGCTCTGCCCACCATATTAGTGCCACAATAAACATTTGCCACCTTGACTTAAAGAATGTGTGAGTCCACAAATTCATTCCAGACGACCTGTCCAGTACTCTGGTCTTTGGGGGTTCTCTGCCCCCCTTAAACCGCATCACTACTACAGAGGACCACAATCAAGGGTACAATGTCCATGGAATATATGGAATATGTAAACAGGCTTATGTTCTTAGGGGGATATTGTATGATTTTTTATTAAGGTTGAAGCCATGTATGCATGAGCAAAAGAAGCACCACAGTCTGCGAACAGGGAGAGCATGCTGAAACAACAGAAAATAGTCTTGCAGAGTTGTGCAACACTTTCCTAAGTATGGGATTGAGGTCAAATGACAACCTGTCCTGGATCACAAAATCATAGTGTAAAAGGTCTTTCCACCTTGATTGCTGAGCTAACAACAGGAGGAGTTACATACACGCTTCTGGGTAGCGGTCTCTTGGAGACAGCTTTTAAGAAAACAAGATATGACTCCAGTCAGGGGGTGGAGGAAAGAAAGTTCTTTTCTTTTCTTTTCTAAAAATTAATTTTTTTTTTGCATTTACAACTCTCAGTTCCACAAGTTTCTGAGTTCCAAATTTCCTCCCCCTCTCTCTCCTTCCCCCTCCCCACCCCAGACAGCACATAATCTGATATAGGTTCTACATATATCTTCAAATTAAACTTATTTTCCCAATAATCAAGTTGTAAAGAAGAATTATAACCAAAATTATCCA
>CM053625.1:16858429-16911925 GCA_028646595.1 Phalanger gymnotis
CTCATGAATTACACGCATCATCTTTCCATGTAAGAATGTAAACGTAACAGTTCAACTTTAGTAAGTCCCTTATAATTTCTCTTTCTTGTTTACCTTTTCATGCTTCTCTTGATTCTTGTATTTGAAAGTCAAATTTTCTATTCAGCTCTGGTCTTTTCACTGAGAAAGTTGGAAAGTCCTCTATCTTATTGAAAATCCACATTTTGTCTTGGAGCTCCTTGCACTCCCGCTCTGATCTGCTGCTAGATTCCTCCTACCGTGTGAGCCAGGGACTTGGGAAGCAGCTGACGCTGTAGCCCTGGAAGCAGCCTCAGCAGTTTCCTGCTGCTGCCACTTCCACCATTGTACCACCGCCACTACTGCACCACCTCTGTCACCCCCAGAGCTGGTGATCAGACCACTCTGAACTCGATTCTACAGTTTCCTTCTAACCTGCTCTTTGGCGTTTGTGGGTTGAGAAATCTGGTAACTGCCACAGCTCACTGATTCATGGCCCCAAGGCTTGTTCTGGCTGGCTGACTCTGGGTCTGGTCTGTCCTGACGTGGCCCACACTGGGCTGCGCTCTGCTCTCAGCACCATGCGATAGACCCTTCCCGGCGACCACCCAGGCTCTCCTGGGCTGGAGACCTGTTTTCTTCTGCTTTTTTGTAGGTTCCACAGCTCTAGAATTTGTTCAGAGCCATTTTTTACAGGTGTTTGGAGGGATTTGGGGGAGAGCTTAAGCAAGTTCCTGCTTTCCAGCCTCTATATTGGCTCTGCCCCTCTTAATACATCTTTTTTGTGGCCATGTTTTGTTTTCACACTAACATGTCCAAAACTGAACCCATTATCTTTCCTCCTACACCTTCCCTCCTCCCAAATTTCCCTATTATTGTCAAAGGCACCATTATCCTCCCAGTCCCTCAGGCTCATAAACTAGGCTCCATCCTCGGCTCCTCACTTTCTCTCACTTCTATATCCAATTTGTTGCCAAGGCCTATTGATTTCACCCTTGTAGCATCTCCTGAATATACCTTGATTCTCTCCCCAATCCACCCTCTATTAAGCCACCAAAATGACTTTGCTGAAGCACAGGCCCCACCATGTCACCTGCCCCTACTCAACAAACTCTAGGGACTATCCCTTCCAGGATCAAATACAAAACCCTCTTTTGGCATTCAAAGCCCTTCAAAGCCTCTTACTTTTCCTTCTTATGCCTTATTCCCCTACATGTACTCTTTGATCAGTGACCTTGGCCTCCTGGCAGTTGCACAAACAAGACAATTTGTCTCTCAGCCTCAGGCATTTTCTGTCTGTCCTCAAATCTAAAATGTTCTCCCTTCTCATCTATGTCTCCTGACCTTCCTATTAAAATGCTACCTTCTACAGGCTTTTCCAATGTCCCTTAATTCTAGTGCTTTCTCTCTATTGATAATTTCTTATTTATCCCGTATGTAGCTTGTTTGTGCATATTTATTTGCTTGTTGTCTCCTCTACTAGGTTGTGAGTTCCTTGAGGAAGGAAACTGTCTTTTGATTCTTTTGTATTCTCTGCCTTAGCTTAGTGCCTGACACATAGTAGGTACTTAATACATGTTTGTTGACTGACTGGTTTTCCACTGTTGCTGCCGCTTACTCGTCACAGAGAGCCATCCCTTATAAACCATAATTTAAAAAGGAAAATCATTAAAATTAAAATATTAATGGGAAAAATCTGATGTTATATGCAATGTTCTATAGTCATAGACCCTGACTTCTGAAAAGGAGCAGTAAGAAGTGTTTTCTCATGTCTCTTCTTGGGAGCCAAGTTTCTTTATGATTTCTGAACATTCAGGCTCTCTCTTTTTAAGTCATAGTTTTCAGGTAATCTGATGTTTTTGCTTTAAAATAATTTTTACTTTGTTTACACCATAAAAATACTTATTATTGATTGATTTTGATTGATATTAGTAGGGAAGGATATTGAGGGAAACTACAGTGATATAAAAACCCCACATCAGTAAAAACTTATTTTTAAAATATTGGTTTAATGCTTTGAGATGAAGTGACTTAAAAGTCCACTTCTAAATTCAGTTTATTTTGATATTCAAGTTTAATGGCTGTCATAGCTGGAAAATTTTATGTGAAAAATCAAAGATACTCAGACCCACTGGAAGAAGGGTATTATTGGCTGTACTTACTAAATCATGATATTAATTTTCCAATCTCATCTACAAATTTACTCAACAGGCATTTATTAAGTATCTACTATATTCCAAGGTATTGTACTAGGTACTCAGTATACAAATACAAAAGCGTAATATCCCCAATCCTGGAGGAGTTTGTAATCTAGGAAAAGAGTTTATGATGTATGCAAATGATTTTTTTCAAACTCTTCTAATAAATGCTCAGCTTCCTCTGTCCTTTCCCAATTGTTCTCACAATCTGAATGTGTTGTGTTTCTATATTTTAAGATAAACTTAATTATCTACTTTTTCCCCATTTATAATAGGTGCCTCTCAATTAAAAAAAAATAACAAAGTAAAACCTTCATCATAAATATGCAGAGTCTAGCAAAACCAGTTCCCATATTGTCCATGCCTGAAAATGAATGTATGTCTCTCTGCATTTTAAGTTCATCAACTTCCAAGTAGAAGGTGAATGGGATGTTTCATTTTTAGTCTTTTTAGAGCCTTAGTAATGACTTGAACATCATTCTCAAGTTTTTCAGTGTTGTTTTTAACTATAATGTTGCTGTCATTGTATAAATTGTTCTCCTCATTCTGGTCATTTCACTCTGTATCAGTTCATAGATGTCTTCCCAGTTTCTTCTGAAACTATACATTTTATTTCTTGTGGCACAATAATATTTGTTATATTTTATTTTTTAATTATATCAATAAGTTAAATTAATGTAGCCATTTCCCCTTAGTTGTTATTTATCTGTGGCTTGAATTTGTGATCTTGTGCTAGAAAGGTAATCCACTGTGTTTTCTCCTTATACTTCTGATCACAATTTGGTCTAGCACATCCTTGAGATCTTCCTTGGGGCAGTTGGTGGTATAGGGTGGTATAGCTTCCTACTACTTGACCATCTTGGCTGGTCTACTTCTCTTTTTTAGCCAATGTTATTATTAACCACCTTCCCCTTGGAACCCTCTCCCCCAAAATCCTAGAGTTAAAACAAACAAACTTGGAACAAATAAGAATAGTTTAAAAAAAACCAGAATATAGTGACGAGGTCTAAAAATATATGTCTCTGCACCTTGTATCTATTACCTTTGTCAGGAAATGTGTACCATGCTTAATCAGAGGTCCTCTGGAGACATGGTTGGTCATTGCATCAATCAGATTTCTTAGGTATTTCAAAGGTTGTTTTTTATGCTTTAAGTCTGTGCCTGATTTCAACCCTCAGACTTTATGTGTATTTATAAAAGAGTGTATCCTTGGTGTTGGGGGGAAATATTTTGTTAACTACTATTCTTGCTATTTCATGCCTTTGATAAAGAATAGAGTTTACTGGTTAATCATTAAGGGGAAACACAATACTGGGAGTTCACAAACTAATGTTGAGAGGACAGCCATCTCAAAGGTTACCTACCTCTAGAATCCTGGAAGAAGTAACAGGGTTACTATGAAAACTCAACCTATCCGCATCAGTCTAAGTTGAGGAGATGGGGGTAGAAGAATACATAGTGTGCATAATTATTTGCATATTAGCATATAGCTTATAAATAAGCAAAAACATACATTTGGAGGTACATACTAAGACATTTTGTAGTAATGGGGTACATCATAAAAAAATTTAGGATGTCATTGGCTTACATAACCTTCCACCCAGAATTATAGTTCATGGGAAAACCCCGGGTTATAGTTTACATCAGAATAGGGCAGAAGTGTTTATGCTGGTTAACTGCTGTTTGATCAGGCCACACAATTTCCTAATCTGTGATTATGAGCTGAGATAAAAATCCAAGCACTAGGCCAACTGACATGGAAATTAAATGAAATGTAGCAAATGTTACATGCTTAAAACTGATTTGCTATTACATATGCTAACTAGCACCATGGAAACACAAATTATACTTACATTTTTCAATATATGCAACTGAACCTTATAAATCAACTTGTGCAAATGTCACTTCTCAAGGAACAAATTACCAACCTGATTTCTAAAGGTTCCAATAGGTGTGCTTTATGCTAGTGTGTATGACAAGATTTCCTCTCTGCCTAGCCGGAAGCCATGAGTCTTCCTCTAAAATGACATTCTGGCAAATCTCCATCAATTAGCACTATTCTTTTTTTTTTTTCGTAAATAGTATTTCATTTTTTTTCCAATTACATGTAAAGATAGTTTTCAACATACATTTTTTATTATATTTTGAGTTTAAAATTTTTTTCCCCTATCTCCCATTCCCCCTCCCCAAGAAGGCAAGCAATCTGATATAGGTTGTACATGTGCAAACATATTTCCACATTAGTAATGTTGTGAAAGAAGAAAACAGAACAAAAGGGAAAAACCATGAAATCCCCCCTCTCCTATGCTTCAATCTGCATTCAGACTCCATAGCTCTTTCTTTGGATGTGGACAGCATTTTCCATCATGAGTCTTTTGGAATTGTCTTGGATCATTGTATTCTGAGAAGAGCTAAGTCTGTCACAGTTGATCATCATGCAATGTGGATGTTACTGTGTACAATGTTCTCCTGGCTCTGCTCACTTCACTCAGCACCAGTATAAGTCTTTCCAGCTTTTTCTGAAATATGAATTTTCTGAAAAAAAATTCAGAAAAAATTTCTGAAATATGAAATATTTTCTGAAATATGAAGTCAGCACTACTATTGATTCTCCCATTTCCAAGTGCAGGCAACCCAAGAGTTGGTTCTGGTGGCCACTCGGAAGCACGTATGAATGGGACTGATGGGGGTGCTTGGGGGCTTGTGCTTGGACCGTAACATTTCTCCTTAGCCTCCACTTGGGTGCCTGTGCCTGGACCCCAATTCCAAAACCACCTCCACTTCTAAAATCACATCTCTCCCTAGCCTAAAACACTGTCTCAGGCAGTTCCTCTCCAGTTCAAGGGCAGCATGCCTCAGCAAAACACTTCTCTCTCCTCCTGATATTGAGGCCAGCTGGACCTATAGAATTTATTGGTCCAACTTCCTGTGTACAAGCTGAATTGGACATGTACTGGGTCATAGAGATATTCACTACTCACTGGCCTATCATATGCATGCTAGACCCTGACATATGTATACTCCCTTATATTCATCTTATCTAACAAGACATTTGATGGAAGCAACCTGGATGTTTGCTGTCAGCCCTGACTGTTAGTTGACTTAGTGATGTTTCATGGTCAAAACCACACTTCCATGTTGCACCCCCTTGGGCTATTTCTCAGTGAATTCTGGGTAAGATACCTGTGCAGTAGATACAAAAAGTGCATGTTCCTTTAAGAATTTACCTCCCTTTAACCACTTCCTAATCCCATCCCAAAACATCTAATTGGTGTTTCACCCCAAAATCTCCTTTACTTGCACCCCTGTAAGGTTGCAGGTTCCCTAAGAACTCTTGCCCCCTGTAAAGTGTAACAAATCTTCGCAACCTTTGACTTGAAGAATGCTTGAGATCGTGAATTCATTCCAGAGAGCCCCAACCCTCTCCAGTACTCGGGTCCTTAAGGGGTACTCCCCTTCAACGACTCCATCTGGGAATGCCAGTCTTGGGGTTCCTGGACCTCGTCTCCCTCAACCCTCAACAGGACTGCCTAGGTTTTTTGTTTCTGGCTAAGGGTGTTTACAAGTTACATATATAACATGTAAATTTTGTTGATGAAACAGTAAAAGCTAACATCATCAGCAAGTGTTTATCACTTTGCCAGATTTTTTGGGGGAGGATGAAGGGTGGGGATGGTTTGGAGGTCCATAGTCATTAGTAATAACCAAATTTGGAACACACAGGTTTGGGGGATACACATTACTGCCAAACCATAAAAGTCAAGTTCTTATCTTATTACAGAGAAACAGCTTATACAACAACTACCTAGGCACAAAATGGAGACTTAAAACACAATGGAGTTAGTCACCCCAAGTTAATATACTTATTCCCACTACAATGACATAGTGTCCTCATGTCCTATTGTAACTAGAATTAAGTTTGGGAACAGCTGTATTGGCTGATGCTGGCCTGATACTGGGTCTCTATTATGAAAGTCTTTTGTACTGAAGTGCTGCTCAGATTATGCAGAAATAGCAGTAATGGGGAAAAGAAAAAGAAAAAAAGAAAAATCCTCTGCTATAATCTGGGACAAATTTTGTTAAATGACATTATAATACAGGTTATTGAGTTCTTTGAAAGATGTCCAGGTCATTTCCATACTTTGTTTATACAGGGAGATAGTTTAAAGAAAAGAATGATTTGAACATGGAAAAAAAAGGCAAATGAAAGACTGTGGGAGCTTTGTAAGGAGTCTGCTTTTTGCATACAAAAGACATCTTGAAAGCCATTAATGATGTAAAGTGGACTAATAACTATGGAAAACTAGTCCACAGCTTAGATGGGAATTTTCATTCTTTAAGTACATTTACTGAGTGCCTATTAAATTAGCGCTATGTTAGATAAATGGATCCCTTAGAACTCCACTTCTGGATATGCTGGAAGGAAAGAAATTTCTTGGCCAATGGAATGAACGTAGATCCTTGAGTTCCATGATATCCACAAGACACCTAAACAGCATACTGAAATAATTTGTCCCCAGAACACGCTTAATTTAAAAAAAAAAATTATAGCAATTTTCTTTGATAAAGGCCTCATTTCTTAACTATATAGGAAACTGAGCCAAATTTGTAAAAATAAGAGCCACTCCCTAATTGATAGCTGGTCAAAGGATATGAACAGGCAGTTTTCAGAAGAAATCAAAACCATCAACAGTCACATGAAAATGCTCTAAATCACTATTGATTAGAGAAAATTTAAACAACTTTAAGGTTAGACTACTAGCCCATACCTATCAGATTGATTAATACGACAGAATAGGGAAATAACAAATGCTGGAAAGCATGTGGAAAAATAGGGACATTAATGCACTATTGGTAGAGTTATTCACTGGGTTAACTATTCTGGAGAACAATTTGGAACTATGCCCAAAGGCTATAAAGCTGCATACCCTTGGACTCAGCAGTATCACTACTAGGTCTATATTCCAAAGAGATCAAAGAAAAGAAAAAAGAACCATTATGTTCAAAAATATTTACTAAAACTCTTTCTGTTGCAAATTGGAAACTGAGGGAATACTCATCAACTAGGGAATGGCTGAACAAGTTGTGGGATATGATTGTGATGGAGCACTATTGTGCTATAGGAAAGGGGAAGGGAGAGGCTTTCACAAAAAAACCTGGACGTATATGAACTGATGCAAATGAAGTGAGCAGAACCAAGAGAACACTGCAACAGCAACATTGTAATGCTGATTAAATGTGACTTAGCTACTCTGGTCAATATAATGATCCAAGATAATCCCAAGGATCCCATGAAGAAAAATGTTATCTACCTCCAGAGAAAGAACTGATGAATGCTGAATGAAAACTGAAGCATACTTTTGTCACTTCGTTTTTTGCTTTTTATTATTTTTTTGGCAATATGGCTAATATGGAAATATGTTTTGTATGACTTCACCTTATAACTGATATCATATTGCTTGCCTTTCTGATGAGTGGGAGGGTGAGAATTTAAGACTATTTTTTAAAAAAATGAATGTCAAAAATAAATGAACCTAAAAAAAAGCTTAGTTTTTTTTTTAAAGGGAGGCAGAAAGGAAAAGTAGCATTTCCAATCACTGAAGGTTTCAGTTCATTTCATCTTGAACACAAGGAAACTCAATTCTACCTGTCTGCTCGGGATATATGAAATATTTGAATATCAGAGTGGCATTTGTATGAGACTTCCTACATGTTAATTAGCCCAGGAATCCCATAGGAAACTGCTTTTGTCAAAACCCCTCCTCTAGAGGCTGGAGCCAAAGGGAGAAAGGAAATCATGTCAGATAGGATTTTCCTTCCCAAACCTTTTCAATCTTGTAAGTCAGTAACATTGCAAAGATTTGATAAGCAGAATTTGGCGTGTTCCCTAACCCACTGTTTATCTAATTGTGAAATAAGAGATTTTTTTTTGTGATTCTCACAAGTTTCCTGTACCAATGAATTCACAGGTCTGGTTCAAATAGATTTAAAACTAGAAAATACATTTAAAGTCATCTAGTCCAATCCCTTCATTTTAGAGGTGAGAAAACTTGAGGTTCTTTGACTTGCCCAGGATTACACAAGGAATAAGTGATCAAGGCAGGATTCAAATTCAGGTCTTCTAACCCCAAATCTAGAACTCTCTCCACTATACTATACCTGTTTGCCCTTCAAGTGTGGTATAGCAGGGAACTGGTCAGCTGGGACCAACTCCAAAGCACTGTGAGTAC
This sequence comes from Phalanger gymnotis, assembly GCA_028646595.1. Lineage (NCBI taxonomy): Eukaryota > Metazoa > Chordata > Mammalia > Diprotodontia > Phalangeridae > Phalanger > Phalanger gymnotis. Next base: position 16,866,855 of record CM053625.1, read on the forward strand.
ATGTGTGCGAGCACATGCACGCACTCCAAGGGACTCTTTCACAACCACATGAAACTGAGAAATCCTGGAAGTGGAGGTCTGGAGGAGTCAAGGGAGGGCATCTTCTGTATTTATAGGCTAAGTGCCCTAAGCAAAACAAAGTGATTTTAAAAGCTCGTCTACTTGGGGTTGCCAGATGGTAGGAGGCCATCTACCTAGCCATTACTGGAAATCCTGTAGCTAAAACTGACATCTACCTTCAAACTATTTGTAATTAAGGGCCTAACTTGCCCCTCCCCCACTCAGTCATAGCAAGAATAGGCCCAAATGGCTGTCTCAGGCCCTTCTTTCCTAGCCTTCTCCGCATAGTCCTGGATGGCATGTGTCAATCTAGTGCTCTATGGCTCCACTTACCACCAATAACTCTCTGGAGAAAGGCACTCTTCCTTGGCCATTACTCCTTTATGTGCGTTATTTTGCTCCTATTAGAATGCAAATTCTTTGAGGGCAAGAATTGTCTTTGCTCTGGTGATTTCCCTTTCTCATAGGGGCCCTTGATGAAGATGTCTGCATTCATATCCATACACTGGAGACATGTATTTGCAAAATCCAGTATAGAATAATAGAATTTTCCTAAACCACAAGTCTGACTGTATCACTCCCTTACTCAATAAACTCCAGTGGCTCCCTATTGCATTCAGGATCAAATATGAAATGCTGTTTGGCATTCAAAACCCTTGATAATTTAGCCCCTTTCTATGTTTCCAGTCTTCTTAAATCTAACTCCTTTACACGTACTCTGATGCCATGACACAGGCCTCTTTCCTGCTTATTGCACAAATAAGACATTCCATCTCTCAACTCTTCAATAACCCCCATACCTGGAATGCTCTCACTCTTCTGCTCCACCTACTGATCACCCTAGCTTCCTTTAAGACCCAACTAAAATCCTGTCTTTTACAGGAAGCCTTCCCAAACCCTCTTCTAATGCTTTTCTTGTTAATTATTTCCACATTGCAGTATTTGCATAGTCTCCCCCACTGGGGACCCTTGTAGGCTCACTGAGGGCAGGAACTACCTTTTGCCTCTTTGTATACCTACTGCTCAGCACAGTGCCTGGCACATGATAAATACTGACAGATAGATCTGAGAATCATCAATATAGATATGTAATTAAATCCATGGGAATTGATGACATCACCAAGTGAGGGAGTAAAGAGGGAGAAGGGGGCACAGGGCAGAACCCTAAGGAACACCTACAATTACAGGACATGATCTGAAGGAAGATGCAGCAAAGGAGCCTGAAGAGTGGTCAAATAGGTAGAAAAACCAGGAGAAAAACCTAGAGAGAACATCAACAAGAAAAGGGTGATTGGTCATATCAAAGGGTGAAGAGGCTGAGAGTGAGGACCGAGAAAAGGTCACTGGATGTGGCAATTAAGACACCATTGGTAACTTTGGGGAGGCACAGTTTCAGTGTAATGAAGTCAGAAGCTAGGTTCTAAGTGGTTGAGAGAGGAGAGAAAGTGGAGGTACCTATTGGTACCTATTGCCTTTTCAAGGAATTTAGATTCAAAGGCCAGAACACTATAAGACAGCAGGGATAGAAAGATCAAGGATTTTTTCAGGATTGGGGAAACATGGGCATGTTTGGAGGGAATAGGGAATGAGCCAATAGATAAGACAGATTAAAAATAAGTTGTAGACTGGAGATGACAGAGGGGGTACAAGCTATTAGAGAAGATGGGATGGAATTGGTTGTTTGAACTAGAAGGGTTAGCCTTGATAAAGAACAAAGCCACCTCACCAGGGAAGAAGGGTGAAGGAAGAGATAGTGGCAGAAGGTATATTAAGAGGAAGAAGAGGGAACTTACAAAGAATTTTTTCTGTAAAATATGAAGTAAAGTTCTCAGCTGAGAGGACAGGGAGACAAGGAGAATCATGGGAGACTTGAGGGATGAAGTTTAGAAGAGCCACTGTAAAGACAGGGATAGTTAAATTGAAAAGGGAGATAGAGGATTGTCTAGAAGCAATGAGAGGCCACTTGAGGCTACATAAATTTGTAGTGAACACTCAGAACAGCTGTGTGATTTTTTCCACCTTTGCTCAGTAGCGTATGTATAGAAGCAAAGGTGGCAGATGGTTTGAGTGATCCAAGGCTGAGGCTTGGCATGGAACAATTGGTGAAACGATGAAGAGGCTAAGGATTCAAGAGAACAACAGTGTAAAGTTGAATTGGTTCATCAAGGAGTCAAGATGAGGAAAAGAGAGGGCAAAGGGAAAGGTAGAAAGCCTAGATTATGTTCAGATAAAGTAATAATTCTTGAACATGAAAGTGGTGTATTCGCAGGTGATGGCAATACCAAAGGTATGACCATCTTCATGTGTGGCTGAGATGGGGTAGAATGGTTAGGGTGTTTGAGGAAGAGTCAACAAGGGCAGGAGAGGGGAAGCTGAGAAAAATGGAAACTGAATGTTGTGAAATTACAACCACCAGCTTTGGCGCCAAAGAGGGGATACATGTGAAGGTAAGTCCTTTGATTCTTTGCAAGGGAGTGGGGGTGGTTTAGGATAGGACACAGTATCATGTCAGACATTTCTGATGTGTTAGTTTTTCTTAACTTCTTTTCTTTTTAAAATTCTTTGTTTTAAGGGATGGCTCTCTGAAGGGAGAGGGATACATTGAAAAATGAAAAATGATATATAAACAAAAGGTATCAATGACATATTAGTGATAAAGAAAAAAAATCTCTCGTAGAATTTAAATGTTGCACTCCACATTCAGGAATATACTGGTTGTTAAACCGAAAAATAAGGGCCCTTCCCCATTCTAATACTATGTAGTATCACAGGAAAAAAAAGACAATTAGGTGAATTTCAAGCTCCCGTAGTTAGGTTTTCATCCAAGGATTACTTTATGCATTATGTTGTTTGATTTTTAAAACATAGGGGAAATGGACATTTGGTTATTTGAAGCCTAACTCTGGTCTTGGGACGTGTTATCTTGGCTACTTATGATAGCTACACCAAAAATTCTAACACTCTATTAGGAGACTCATACTCAATTCACAATTTGCGAGTACTAAAGAGTAGTTCAAATTTGCTTTTACTTCAAGGCTTAGTTTTTAGTCTGGATGTGAAAAAGAAAGAGACACTCATTTTCTAAAACCTCTGTTTTATTTATACAGAGCCAAGTCCACTTCAGTGGGGATATGGTTCGTCTTTCAATCCAGAGCCATTGATGAATGTGTTGGTTTTTACCAAATATCCTGGTCAGCACATAGTAGATAAGGGAGACTAATTACAGTGTTAATCCCTCTCAGCTAGAGCTACAAGGTGTGTATCAATCTCCGATTCTGTGAGAATCCTAGAAGGCAAAGGGGAAAGAATTAAATGCTTATGCACTGGACAAAAATATCCATCAATTCATCAAATATATTTTCCTAAAGTATGTTTCTAAAAGAAATACCAAAAAATTTAGTAAAGCTATGTGACACAACTGCACTTTATGGCAAGATCTAAAGTGCTCAAAAAAATTAGAAGGTAAACTAGTCAGAGGGTCTAAAGTCCCTAAAAAAGTGAGATGAAAAGTAAAAATGTCAGCAGCAATCTTTGGGAGGAAAAAGCAGTGTTTCGTTCCTTAAGGACTTCTGATAAAATAATTAAAATTTTTTTTTTCAAATGGCTACTTCATCATTTAAGTTCAAGGCGCACAGAGAGGGAGTATTACTATGTAATGCACTCAAGGGGACATAAGTGATTAAGTATCCAGTAATAAGGCTGAATTCTACTGTTACTGAAATTAAGGAAGTTGGTAAAATCTCAAAATGAATGTTCAAATATCTTTAGGAAAAAAGCAGAAACTGAGGCAGTGTATTTTTTGAGATAAGCACTGGAAAATGAAATATTATCTTAAACTTGGTTCCAGAAAATAATTACTAATATTTTCAATTTAGGTATCTTAGTATCTTAAACTCAGGGCAGTATCTTAAACCATGGAAGTAAGATCATTGATTACTACTTTCCTTTGGCTGTGACCTTGAATTCAATATTTTAAAGGTTTTTAAAAATGTGCTTCATACAGAACTGCTCAAAATTGGAAAAAAAATCAAAACTTTTTTCAATAAAAGTCATCAAATAGGTTTGGCAGACTTTTTTAGATACTGAAGAAAGAAAGGCAGTTATATATAATTCAAAGGATCTTCCTCCTGAAATTTTATGGTCTAGCATTAACTGGGTCATAACTGACCAAGAAGCAGTTCCTACTGTAGTTTCATCTAACATTTCATCTAACATAAAAGGATGTCCATTCATTCCACCTTTAATTAAATGAACATGCCTGAAAATGTAACTCACCTGAATTTAGGGTTTTCAACTGTAACTACTCCAACTTCTAATTCTGAAGGTTTGAAATCAATGGATAGAACAGTAGACAGGCATGTTATTGCTGTCTGCAAGAAAAATACCATAAATATGAGAATAAACCATTCTTTCAGTAGTTCACAATTTTTACATTTTAACTGATTAGATTCTTACAACAATCTTGAGATAAGCAAGACACGGTTTATTAACCCATTTTATAGATGAAGAAACAAATTCATAGATTAAGTCACTTGCCAAAGATCAGAGTTAGTGATGGACCCCACCCCCACTCCTTTTTCTTTACTTGTTATTTTGTCCATGTCAGGCAGACCTGGTACTTATACTGTTTAATAATTACTTCGCAACAAGACAAAACAAAACAACTAGCATTTGGAGCCCAGCCCCAAGCTCTGAATTAGAAGCAGAAAAGGGAAAGGAGGAGAAAGAAAGGGAGGAGGAGGCCTGGGAAACTCTTTCCCAAACTTCACCAAATCCATGGAGCCATGACTCTCCTGACTATTATGCCTGGGATCCTTTTACTACACCATACTTCCTTCCTAAGTTTTTTCTTTTTCTAAAACCACTGATTCATTGTTTTACATTCTCAAAGGTCTTCCTAACCCAGGGTGAAACTCAAATCACAATCTGTCTCTAATGAAAAAATTTTTTTCCTGACAGAGCTAGGTTCTCACTCACCTAACTCAAAATAAGCTGTTTAACACAACAAGAATTTCCAATGGTGTAGAAGTCCTAATCAAGTTCACGTACTTAAAGCGACATGTAAAAGAGACCAATAGACACTCATCTCTACAGAGATGTTTGTATTTCTGATGTGGCTTTAAAGCTATGTCTATCTTAAAAGTAATTACATACTACCATGGCCAAAGCACTGCTTTTAAATATCAGAAGTGTCAGCTACTAAGAACATATTTTCACAGAGAAGAAAAATACTAAACTCTTTAAAATCCATGAAGAAAAAAGAAATATCCAAATGGGGAATAAAAATAAAAAATACTCACAGTTCACATTTATATAGTACTTTATGGTTCACAAAAAGCATTTTACTCCCAACAACCCTGTGAGGTAGCTGATATGTTATGCTTATTTTACCTATAAGGAAACTAAGGCTTAGGGTCATAATCAAGTCATAGATAGCAAATACTGATGCAGAAACTTAAATCCTGCTCTTCTCACTCTTGCTTCTCAGCACTAAGGCAATCAAGTGCCTTTGATTCTTTTCTTTGATTGAAAACAGTATATACTGCTTGGAAGGAGACGTATGGAGGGAAGGGGGAGAGAGGGAGATGGGGGGGAACAGGAAGGGGGGCAGGGGGAAGAGGATGGGAAGAGAGGGAGAGGGAGAGAGAGAGAGAAAGAGAGAGAGAGAGAGAGAGAGAGACAGAGAGAGAGAGAGAGAGAGAGAGAGAAACAGAGAGAAAGAGAGAGAGAGAAGCAAACTTTGGACAGGAGCCCGTGCAGCTGCCTGTGTGTGAACTCAGGCAAGAACTGGGAGCGATCGGCCCACAGAGCCTCCTCTTCCAGGGGGTTTGGAAGTCAACCTTGAGTCAAGATAAAAGAGGACTTTACTTGGACATTCTGTATTGACTGAGGAGACTGTAACTTGCTGTGATCTAGGGGTAGACGGTGTTTGTATTTTCTGCTACCCCTTAAGGATGATATATCATGCTAGAGAAGACCCTAGCCTGGGACCCTGTGCTTGTGTAAACAAGTATTTTGGGGAATGCTATTGAATGTAATGATATATGCCACGTGTCATATGACATACTAAGTGCTATGATATATATAAAATAATCTGTTTTGCTTAACAGTGTTGCTGTGAATGTTATGCTTTAGTTCCTTGAACAATACTTAGTTCTGAATAGAGTTCACAATACTATACGATTAGACCCTTAAAGTTATTCACAGCAGCAGTCCTCAGGTGATTGGCTTTACACTAATACATACAACTAAAGACATTTCAACAATCTCACCTGCTCCTTCCATCATCCTAATCCTTTTGGGATATATTATCCTTCTTCATATAACTTCAAGTTATATAAATAATTGGACACATAATAATGGATAATAATGGAAACATGTAAGTCTCACAAGATCAATTCTGTTATTAAGCCTCCACACTCACTGCCAACTTTAATTATGTAGTGAAATATAAAACACTCTCATCACATTAGGCAATAAATTCATGAGAAGCATCACAGAGAAGGGAAAAGAGGGCTAGATTTGAAGTGAGAAGGCAGGTTCAAATCCTAACTGAAATACTTACTGTGTGACTATGTGGGCAAATCACTGATTCATTTAGAGCCTAAGTTTCCTTAGCTATAAAATGAAGATAACCCTTTCACTACCTACTTAATATTACGATTGTGAGGAAAGTGCCTTACAAAACAGAGCTCTCTAACAATGTGAATTATAGTTTTTGCTGATTAAAATCTTTTTAAAAATTTAAAAAAAAAATGAGTTTCTATAAACTCACCTCTACTGTCTGTTCAAATGTCCAGTCAAATTTTTTCTTCACTTTCTTTTCAAGAAAACTGGTTGACTCAGTTTGCTTGACTCCAGCTGCGGTGGCCTTAAATCCACAGTAGTAGCCTGCAGGATCGCATTTGTATACCTGAGGGCCTTGTTCTTCATCAACACCAATCAATATCATACCTAAAGAGGGAAAGATCTATATCACATATTTTGCATCTTCAATACAGCCATATCATTAATGGCCAATTTTCATCTCACTGTGGACAGGTGTATTTTACTTAAAAAACTAAACAATCAATATAAAAGCATACAACCAACAATCCCAAAAAATAAAAAAGGAAAAACTACAAAACAAATAAATTAGGGTTAAGTCATTTTTCATTTGGAAAAAAAAAGTATTTGCTGCAGTATTCCTTTAGAAAAAACAGTTTTATTGCTGCCTTTTGTTTTTATGTGAATGGTTTTGAGATAAATCCTCTCTCACTAAACCCCATCTTTTGACAGTTAAGCAAAAATAACTGCTATAGTTATAGCAGCAATTATAGTAATATGCACCTAATAGTACATGTATGTATTCATGTATTCATATAAACATTCATTGCCCCAGAAGGCCCATCTCTTTTTTACTGAAAATAAGTTTTATTGTGATTATAGTCACTATTATTATTCAACAATAGGCTTCCTTTAGGTTTCATTTACATCACTGCAATCATTGTCTATACAGTTCTCCAGATTCTACTGACTTACCTCAAGTTAGCTTATGGTTTCTTATGTTTCTATGAATTCTTCACCCCAGTATATTCAATAACTCTCTAATTAATAGGTATCGACTTTCGTTCCACCTCTTTGCCAAAACAGGAAGTAGTATGATGAAAACGATGGAATATTATATTTAAATTATCTGATCTTAATTGGGTTCTGACTGCTGCAAAGCAATCCTTTTTTTCTTCCTAGACTCTATTGCCCTCCCCATAGTGGCTATTCAAAATAGTCTCTTTCCTCAAGGCTCCAACATAGCCTTCTTTCCAGTCTGCACCAACAGAACTGGCTCTGTACTTTGATGAGAAAATAGAAGATCTTTATTAGCACCCTCTTTGGCCCTATTTTATACCTTAAACCCTTTTGCATCATTCCCTGTTCCTTCCTTCTTTGTCTCACTCTGAGGAAGAGGTGGCTCTTTTCTTTGCCAAACTCAACCTTTCCCTGCACTCCTGGACTTTTCCCACACAGCTTCTCTCCTCTTGCTCATCAGCATTCTCTCCTTACCCCCTGGCTCTATTTATGCCACCCATAAATAGACTTAGGTCTTCTCCACCTGTCAATCCTCACTTGGTTCTTCTATCTCCTTAAGCTATCACCTCCTATCTTGGGAGTGGTGAGAAAGTTCCCTTCCATTTCCTAACCTAAGGGTTGGAGTTTACCATCACGAAGCTCAATTGGGAAGGAGCCAGTGGAGATGCAGCAGAAAGATGCTGAAGGAGAATGATTGCTGGAAAAGGTCCTGGAAGTGGGAGGAGGGTGGCAATGATAATGACAATAGTAATTACTGTCATTATTACATATTATACAACATTGCTAACAGCAATAGCAACAGCAATAAGTATTAATAACTATGATACAAATTATTGTTGCTATAATTATTACAATAAGCTTTTATATACTGGTTTAAGTCTCGTTTTAGACAAGTCACATCATTTATCCTCATAGCAACCCTGGGAGGTGCTATTATTTACCCCATTTTACAGATGAGGAAACTGAGGCTGAAAGAAGTAACTTGCTCAGGGTAGTTGGGAAATACCTTGGGGAGGATTTAAACTCAGGTCTTCCCTGACTCCAAGTCCAACATTCTACTCAGGCAGAAGAGAATAGCTTTATTAAGAAGTTAGGTCACTTGTTCTGTGAAAAGACAATAGATGCTGCTGAGTTTTCAAGAACCTCCCCTCTCCCCAACCCTGGGTCTGCCTCATAATTGTCCTTTTTTACCTAATCTGCAATTTACCCTTGTCCTGCCTGTCAGATACTTCTTTTACGTGATGGCTAAAAGATCACAATGCCTCTCAAATCTTTCAATTACTATGTATGGGACAGCAACAGATTTTGAAAACGCCAAGCAGGATTAAAAAATACTAAAAATAAATCCATATTCTCTCCCTCTGAAAATAAACTATATTTAAATTGATGTTTCCATTTTTATCTTAAATACATATCACAAACAATGAGAAAATATCAATAATCTAATTTTTTCTTGTGTTCCTGGTAACAGTCAAATTTCTAGAGTAAGATCCTTCAATTACATTTTATTTCAAGAAAATCTTGAGATTCACTATAATTTCATTGTAATTCCATAGTGAATCTATGTGTAGTTTGTATATATAGGCTCATCAAATCATGAGCCCCAAAATAGCACCATAAAATAGCATAAAACCTTATGGTCTCTGCAGACTAGAGAATAGATTATAAACAAAGCATGATTGCAAATGTTGTCCCAAACATTAGAAATCTAAAATACTTCCACCTTACATATATTTTAATAAAATATGCCATTTAACAGCATTCTTCTTACATATCTTCTAAAAATAAAAACAAATAAATTATTTGGCGTCATAGGAGAACGGTTCGAAATTCCTTAACATACTTACAACAGCCGAGGGGCCTCATTTCAGCATTCTGTGTGTAGACCTGAGAAATATCTGCAATCCTTTTACACAACATATCCACAGGAATCTCATAGCCATACTTGTATTTCCAATTTGCAGCCTCATAGCGAGCTCTTTGCACCTGAGACCTGCTGTCGGCTGACAAGACAAAAAAGATCATAGTGGGAAAGAAGAATAATATTCAAAACCAGATGATACTCAAATTTTAAAAAACAAGACATGGGAGACTCTAGATGTTCATCATTTTACTTCATATGTGGTGACCCACACCAAGGCCACATCTAGGCCTTCCTTCCAAAGTCAGCATCTGCCCTGTGCCCTGCCCTACAGGCTGACGTATCTTTGGTTGTCCCCAGGCCCCAAAGGATTGTCAGGAAGGGGTCCAGGAGCACAGAGTGAGGAGGCTACTGTCACCTACGGCCAAGACTTACAATGTAGAACTCATTCAGGAACAAAGCAGTTTGAACAAGAATCTCAAAGCCCTGTGTGTGGCCCTGGAGGTGGGGAAGAGCAGGAATTGCACTGGAGCTGGAGGTGAATCTAGAACTGTAGCCAGAGCCAGACCAATGCCAGAGGTAGAGGCAGACTTTTTCCTTTTGGCTAATTCTACTTTTTAAGCAGTTATTTTCTTTTTCCAAGCAGCTGACTCTTTTTTCCCCATAATTTTCTTGCCTCATTCTCATTTCTTCCCCCAATTTTTCTTCTACCTCTCTTACATGATTTTTAAGCTCCTTTTTGAGCTCTTCCATGAGTTTTTCTGGGCTTGAGGCTACTCCCATTTTTCTTTGGGATTTTGCTCATAGGCATTTTGGCATTGTTGCCCTCTTCTGAGTTTGTATCTTGATCTACCCTGTCACCATAATAACTTTCTATGGTCAGATTCTTTTGTTGTTGTTGTTTTTTGCTCATCTTTTTTGGCCTTTTTCTTTTAAATTTGAGCTCTTCTCCCAGGATGAAAGGAGCACTGTCTCAGGCTTCTTGTGCCAGGGGCTGCAGGCCTTGGCTGTTTACCTGGTGAAGCACTAATGTTGCCCTGAAGCCCCCCCAGGGGACCCTTGTGTTTGGTGCTTTGCTGAGGGAGTGAGGTGGAGTGGAGGGGAGGCTGGCGCTGCTGAAGGCCTTGGGGAAGGGTCTGACAGCTTACCTGGTGCTGAGCTGGGGTCCTACTGCTGGCGTCTGGCGTGTGCTGAGGCTGGTGGGGTATTTCTGCATTTACCAAGGACTACACTGAAACATGTGGTGGTCTGGCCATTGGCAGCTGCCTGTATGCCCGCTGAGGCAGCACCTGGCTCTTCTTGGAGTCTGCCCATTCCCCTGGCTATGCTGAGGCTCGTGGCAGAGGGGTGGGGTGAGATGGGTGGTGTGTCCTGGTACTGGTGTTTGCCTGCTCCACCACATTAGGGCTCAGGATTTCCTGTTGGCTTGCTAAGGTGGGGCTTGCTGGGATGTTTACTGTCCTGGACTGCATTCCCCTTCTACCCAAGTGAGAGAGACCTTTCTTACTGATCTTCCAAGATTGTTTCACCCCATCTTTTTTGCTGGTTCTGTTGTTCCAGGATTTGTTTTGAGGTGCTATTTTATGGTTGTTTGGAGGTAAATATGGGAGAGTTACAGTGATTTACTGATTACTCCACCATCTTGGTTCCCCTAAGTCAGAACAATATACAAATATCGTATATTTGTGCAAAGCAATATTTATTTAGGATATACATCTCTTTTTGTTTCCAGAAAAATAAATTCTTTTTAAGTTAATTATTACAGCAGGATCCTTGTTTGTTCTAACAAGTCTCATTACTATATGGATTTAGGCTTACCCTACCCACACCCATTCTCTCCTTCACCACCACCAAAAAACCCAAAGCAAAACAAAACAAAAACCTCTCTGAGCTTACATAGACTAGGTCTGATCTCTGCAGCTAACTTACAAAGTGTTATTTTCTCTCTCTCTTTTTTTTTTGGAGGGGGAAAGGGAAGACAATTGGGGTTAAGTGACTTGCCCAAGGTCACACAGCTAATAAGGGTCAAGTGTCTGAGGCCACATTTGAATTCAGGTCTTCCTGACTCCAGGGCTGGTGCTCTACTCACTGCGCCACCTAGCTGCCCCTCTTTTTCTTTTCTTATGTCCCTACCTGAAGTTTATTCCAGAAAATCTCAAATATAGATCACGTCTAGAATTTCCCAAATATATGTGTGTCCTCAGCTCCTAAATATAGGCATTTAAGGTAACAAATGTATAGCCTTTATTTCACCCAACAGAAAATATAGATGATTCACAGGAGCTCATAAGTAGATAGAAGAGACTAAATTATCTAAAACACAACTATATAAAAGTCAGATACAACAGAACAGTCTAAAAGGCAACAGAACAGTCTAAAAGGTAGTTATCACCCTGAAAATTTTATAAAAGACAATGTTCTACCACAGCTAAAGTCTTAAAGTTTGCTTACATTGTCATGACCTGCTGAACATTTGTCCAGCAGAATACAGGCGAAGCTTATTTTTTTAAAATTCAAAACGAAGAAGACAGTTTAAGATTTTATCTAAGTTGAGCAAATTACCTGTCATTCCTGTCATCACACAGCCAATGTTTTCAGTTATTCTGAATAAGTGAGTCACTGTGCTGGAATCCAATAATTTGTCCTAAGGCAAAAAATAAATAAATAAAAGTTGTAATTAAAAGGAAATTGCAAAAGAAAAAGCAGACCATTAGTATATACTAAATTGTAAATTCCTTCAGCATGTTAAAATCTTTGTATCCTTAGTGTCTCTAGTATTATTGTTTTGCACATAGCTTAAATATATGCTCAATTAACTATGGTCATAAAAAAATGTATCTATCAAACTGATTAGAAGGTTTAGAATAAAGTATAAGCTGACAATGACTTGCTTCATTAGTAGTTTTATAGAAAAAAAATTCACAATCAAAAGGAAAAAATAGGTCCTTTCTGTACATAAAGATAAATCAAAGATTAATACAATAAAAACTTTAAATTAGTGACAAAATTGTTTATTATTAACTTTTTACTACTGGTAAAAAGAAGATGGGACAGTTAGGTGGAGCAATGGATAGAGTGCTAGACCTAGAGTAACGAGGACCCAAGTTCAAATCTCGTCTCAGCCTGGACAAGTCTCTTAACCTCTCTTGTACTCAATTTCTTCATCTGTAAAATGTGGATAACAATGGCATCTACCTCCCAGGGTTGTTTTGAGGATAATAGGAGATATTTGTAAACTATTTTATAAACTGTAAAACTTTACATAAATCCTCCAAGTATTAGATATACTTTGATGTTATGAAATTTGTACACTAGCCCTGTTGATAAACTGAGAATGGACTATCTCCATTTGTTATTAATGAAATGTAAAGCACAATGCTCCCAGACTCCAAAACGAAATAAGTCTCATTAACCTAAACATCTAGAAAGTTTAAACTTTTTCATACAAATTGTTTTCTTGCAGAGATTCTAAACTCCCTGAAAGCAAGGACCTCTTTGGGAAATGATATCTAGCATGGTGCTAGACATGGAATAGACACTCAGTGCAGAGTAGGAGAGCTTCACTGGGAAGTTTACTGTATAAATTCTACCTCTGATATTGACCCTCTGCAAGTCACTTTACCTCTCTGAGCTTGTTTCCACATCTGTAAAACAATGGTTTAACAATACCTCTATTGTATCAAAGTTGCAAGGTTCAAATAAAGTAATGTGCAAAGAACTTTGTAAATCTGACCTAAAAACTAAGGGGAGGAAGAAAATCTATTGTCCAGATCATGAAATGCAGTTAGATGAACAACCTCCAGATCCCATGAGATAGAGAGAGCGAGAGAGAAGAGAGCATGCGCACGAGCTCAAGAGACACACACACACAGACAAAAGACAAAAGAGTGTGTGTGTGTGTGTGTGTGTAAATAATAAGAGGGGCCCAGAACTTAACAGAAGGTGGAGAGCAACCTAGATTGTCTTTGGAAAATTGCAAAGTTTTTCTAATGACCCTCTGAAACAAAAGTCCACCTTTTTAACACTGTTATTTTTCTAATGATGGTGTATGGCTGTGTATGGCTCATAGAAGAACTTTAGTTTGGGAAGAAACAAAATTGAGGACCACCTAAAGTGCAAAAGAAAATAAAACAGTAGATGCTAGCAAGGTGCAACTCATCACAAACAAGGAATTAAACAGAAAAATTATGAAGGATGCTACCAGAAAACCATATGATGAGAAAGAAAAAAAAAATGGGCTGGTCATATCACAAGAATAAGATACAGTCTTCATGATCCATTGTTATTGAAATTTCAAGAGAACCTGAGGAAGCCTCTCCAGTATACTAGGAGGAACCCTTAAAGTGAACAAGGATTACATGACCAAGAGTCAAACAAGGATGGACAGATGGAAAAAAGCTGAAATCTGGATTACTGGGGTGGGGTCAGAGGGAATACATTCAAAAGACCATAGATCCACTGGAATTTTAAAAAATGATTAGAACCTTGTAGAAAAGTAGTGCTAAAGTAGGCATTTTGCTAGCTAAACATGGTCTTACACACAGAAGTACATCATAGTGAATGCCCAAGTAAATGAATGAGTATTACTTACTGGTACTTTCTTCTGCGTAACAATTACAGCACAGTCTTTCCCTCGGACAGCTACTGATGTGAGGCCACCCTGGTTAATAGCTTTAAAAGCATATTCTAAAAACATAAAAATAATCAGAAAATTCATCTTAGTTCATTCATTTACAATGTAACATCTTTTTCAAGGCAAGCAGAAAAAAGCCTGTCATTCCCTTCCCACCCCTCCACCCCCCAACTCTACCTCTCAAATACAACTTATGTCCCTTTCCAGAAGAACAGCTCAAAAATGGGTCTGGAAAGAGAATCTTCCCAGGCTCAGCTGGAAACATCATTTGGAGAAGAGATGACTAGACAATGCACTGCGTACTCAATACATCACTAGACTCATTAGTCTGACATTCAAGACTTGAACCTCCTTATACCCTTATCTCATGCCAGACTATCCTCTATTTTCCAAATTTGTCCCAGATCCAGTCCACTGTTTCTGTGTCTTTGCTGATTTTGTCTCTGGAATACCCATCCTCCCCTAATCTGTTCTCAAATCTCTATTATCTGCTAAAATCTTTCAAAGTTTAAGTATTAATCCTCTTCCATGAAAGCTTCCCTCACTCCTAAATTATTTTCCTCACTCCACCTATCTCATTCTTCTCCTATTGACTTATATTCTAATCTGTATTAGAGTAATTTATGTGTCCAAATTAAGTTGTAACCTTTTTTATTCATATTCATAAGCCTCAATGCACAGGACTATGCCTTGGCAAATAGTTATATTTATTTATGTATTTGTTGGGGGAAAAGCCTGGACACAAAATGGGTATCTATTAATTGGGGAATAGCTAATCAAAGATATATAGATGACACGAAGTATTATTATACAGTGGGAAATGACAAATGGGATCCATAAAAATATGGAAAGATCTGTTGGGAAGAATGTTGTATCCACTGTCATATTCTGTCATGGTATAGGTTGTTTTCTCCTGTTTTTTTGTTACAAAGGACAGTTGAATTCTGGGGGGCAGGTACAGAAAAAGGTTTTTGCCTAGAAATGAGAGGGATATAAAAACAAAAAGCATTAATAAAACAATAAACATTTGTTTTTAAAAATCTACCCCAACATCCTCAAATGAATATAAGTAGCATACAAAAACAAAAGTGAAACATTAAGACCTTATAGGATAAATCAATAAGCATTAATTCAATGCTTACTATACTCTGGCACTGTGCTAAGCACTGAAGATACAAAGAGACGCAAAAACACAAAACAGTCCTGCCCTCAAGGAGCTTACATACTAATAAGGCAAGCAACATGTAAATAAATAAGTATATGTAAGATACATGTAGAATAGAAGGTAACTTTAAAGGGTAAGGCTCAAAAGGCATTTGAGCCAAGTCTTGATAGAAACCAAGGTTGTCAAGAGGAAGGAATGAGACCAAAGAGTATTTCAGGCATGAGCGAGGGCCAGCACAAGGCATTGAGAAGGGTGATGGAGCATCCTGTGTGAGAAACAGTACACAGGAATATATTGCTGGACTGCAGAATGCATGGAAGGGGAGCAAAGTGTGAGAAGACTGGATGGGAAGGAAGAAACCAGGTTGTGAAGAGTCTTACGTGCTAAATATACTTGATCCTGGAGGTGAGGGACCTTGGCTTTAAGAGAATCATTTTGGTAGCTATGTGGAACGTGAAGGGGGAAGAGCCTTGAGGAAGGAGGGCCAATTAGAAGGTCTACTTAAGTTGGTGGTCATATAACTAGCTAATCTAATAATAAGTCATAAATACAAATGGAGCCAAACTTTAAACCAATATCTCCTGACTCCAAGTTAAGCACTATTTCCACTACAATGTATGCCAATTCTCATAATAAGAAAGTTAATAGTAAAAAAACAAAACTCACCCAAGGAAAGAGGAAAAGATTAGGCAGAGTACTTAAAAAAAAGAAACTGAAAGCTAACTAAAACATTTATTTTTCTAATTAAAATATTTTCCTCATTTAAGTACCTTGGGATGAGTTTGTGTTCTACTGTTTCTTAACTCTTCCCCAAATCTGTTCTCTGATCACTCTCAGGCTCCAGACCTAAATTTCAATTACCTTATGAGTATCTTTATCTCATGTCCACTAGCACTTCAAACTCAACGCCACAAATTATAAATTATTTTCCTAACCTCTAAACCTTTTTTTCCTTCTTTTTGGGTTTAGTAAATATCTTATTTCTTCTATTTACACATAAAGATAGTTTTCAACATTCATTTTTTATAAGATTTTGAATTCCAATTTTGTTCTCCCTCCCTCCCTAAGACAGCACTCAATATGATATAGGTTATACATATGCAATCATGTAAACATACTTCCACATTAGTCATGTTGTGAAAGAACATAACAAAAGGGAAAAGCTACTAAAATAACCAAAAAAAAAAGCAAAAATACTATGCTTGGATCTGCATTTGGACTCCATAGTTCTTTCTCACCATGAGTCTTTTGGAACTCTCTTGGCTCACTGTATTGATAGCTAAGTCAATCATTGTTGATTGTTATACAATGTTGCTGTTACCATGTACAGTGTTCTCCTGTAAACCTGTTTTTTCTCTTAAATTTCCCCATCTGTTAACATACAAGCATGAACACTGGACTTTCAAGTCAGATCCAGGCTCTGACACTTCATGGCTGTCTAACCACTGCCAAGTCACTGAAACTTCTCTAACCTTCAGCTGCCTTATCATAAAACAGGGATATATGGAAAGAACACATGACTAAGAGTCAGGAGATCTGTATCCTAATCCCAATTCTACCACTAACTAGTTGCGTCACTTTAGAGAAGTAACTTTGACCTCTGTGGGTCAGTTTCCTCATCTGTAAAATGTGGTAATTAAGCTACGTGATTCTGAAGATGCCTTCTAGCTAGGATTAAAAATCTGGGACTGCCACAAGGTTATTGGGAAGAAAGTATTTTGAATCCTTAAAGGGCTATACAATTTAAGTGAACTATTAATTAGTGAGTTGGCTCAGTACTGTCAACCCTACTTCCATTGTACTCACACTGCTCTCCTATTCCTTTACCTCTTAACTAGGTTTCCTACATCATTTTATTTCCTTCTAAAAACCAGATTGTAAAAGCCATAATAACCTTCCTAATGTACAAATGTGAACTCTTTACTCTAACAGTCAAAAACCTAGAAAAATTTCCCATTGTTCACAAAGGCTCTACAATCAAGTTCCAATCTACCTTTTCAGTTTTATCTCACACTATTACCCTTTGAGCAGTTATATACATTTCTTAATTTCCTTCATTGTCTTTGTTCCATACTTTTAGTCATGCCCAGGCCTAGGACACTCACTCCTCCTGTTGTGACTATAACCATTCAAGATCTAGCTCAAATATCACCTCCTCGCTAAAGTCTCTAATGACACTTCAATTGGAAGGATTTTTCTCTCTCTCTCAAACCATCACAGCACTTTGTACCTCTCATGCATTTACTGCATTCTCTTTGTGCATGTTTATCTTTTCTACCCGACTGTACCACGGGAGCAGGAGACATTTTATTTATCCCCTGTGTCTAGCACTGTACTTTGCACACGGCAGGCCCTTAATAAAGGTTTGATGAATTGCTGTGTTTTAAATATGTAACCTGTAACCAGAATACACTGGGCATCCAGCCATATACCTAAACTCCAAAATATATAGAGAACAGTGACTTTCCGTTTTCTCTCCAACATAGTTGTAACCACTTCTATCCTTCTACCCTGCTAGTCAAATTTAACAAAAAATATAGAGCTAATTACAAATATAATGGAATCTCACAGTTAGAAGAGACCTCAGAAGTGACTGGATTAGAAATTAAGAGCTGAAGGAACTGAGGCCCCAAAAAGTAGGGCACTTAGTCTAACCTCTACTTACATTTCTTTATACATAGGGTAGAAAAGTGGAAATTTTTCCCACTGATTTGAATATGTCTAAGATCCATACCTCTATTCTTCCTGAATTTATCCATTTCTTCATAAGCATGCTCAATCAGGATACTCCCTATATTAGTGACTCTGAGCAGTTGTAAAGCTCCTTTCTACAAGGTCTGAGCTAATGGCTTTCCATTGAAGTGTGAAGTGCTCTGATGGTGGTAAATGAGAATGAGGGGGCTATACTAGGTCTCTTGGTAGCCCTTTACTAACATTCTACATGACTAAGATTCTAAGAACAATGGTTTAATAGTGCTTATTGTTTCCTGCTGGTCTTTATGTGGTCTGATACCCGAAGCTATAGATGCATTTTGAAAAAACTGAGGAAAACAGGTAAAAATGAAGTAGAGAAATGGTGATTTGGTACACTACTTCTAAAAGTGCTTTGTAAACAGACACCACCTCTTAATGATCTTTGTACAGTATTCTGCACAAAGTTTTAAACTAGTCAACAAACACCCACTGAGCACCTTGTTGTTGTTGAGTTGTTTAGGTCATGTTGGACTCTTCATGACCCTATTTGGGGTTTTCTTGGCAAAGATACTGGAGTGGTTTGTCATTTCCTTCTCTAGCTCATTTTGCTGATGAGGAACTAAGGCAAACAAAGTGACTTGTCCAGGGTCACACAGCTCATGAACGTCTGAGGCTGGATTTGAATTCAGGAAGATGAGTCTTCTTTACTCCAGATTCAGCACTCTATCTAATTCATCACCTAACTGCCCCAACTGAGCACCTACCAATAAGCAGATCTAAGGTTAATGGAACGATTTTGAATATTTCTGCTTGTCATAACACATTTATTCAGAGAAAATTACCTCAAATGGCTGATTTTTAAGAGATCTTGATCAACCACATCATTATGATAAAAGTTTTTCCAAATTCTAAGAAGGCAAATCAAATTCTTGGTAATTAAATATTTAAGGTTTATTAAAATTTAGCAATCAATCAGTTTTTATGTCACATTCATGTTACACCACCTTTTATGGTCATTCTCTCATATTTCTCCAATGTTCTTGACACCTACCTCAGTCTTCCACTCCAACCTATTCCTTCCTCTACTCTCATGCTCCATATATTAACCTCTTGAATTCCTCGATGTCTTGAATTCCTCAATTCTTATGACTCTTTTAGCCATGTGGGATGATCAAACCTCAGACCTCACCATCATTTTAAAGTTGCAGCACCTTCAAAATTTTTTAACTCTGAAATTTTCCACTCTGATCGCAATCATTTATCTTTTCACCTCTCTCACTCTTCTCCTACCTGTTCTTTGTCCCAGTGAGTACCACTTTATTTCTCCATGTTTTCCCAATCTATCAACTTTGATTGAAAGCCTTATTTTCCTCCCTATTCAGTCTTTGTCAATCACTTTAAAAATGCCCTTTCATCTGCCCTTGAATTTTTTGCACAGGCACCCACCCCAAATCTTTCTATTTGAGTTCTCCCAATCCCTCCACTACAGGTGATTCAGACCTGTACTTCCTCCATTCTTATTTCTAAATTGCCTTAGGCAACCGTCCTGATTGGGTCCACCACAATTTTGTCACTGGCTCTCACTTTGGTGCTTCTTTTCTTGTATTATACTCCCCTCATCAGCTACTCTGAACTTCCTTTCCCAAGCCTTCAATTCTACTCCCATTCCCTTTACTGTTAGATGACTTTGCTTCCTACCAGACCAAGGGCATCTGATGTGAACTTCAAATTCCTCTCAATATCCTTATACATCTTCTCTTTCCTTCCAGTCTCAGTGGGTTATCACCCCTTCCAAACTTGCATATCCAGGCATGAGAAAAAGAGGGCTGAGAAAAAATAAGGGAGAACTGAAAGTGAAAAGAACGTCGTAAATTGACATGACAAACAGGGATTATTCTTTAACCTAAAAAATTTTTTTTAAAAGACAGGCTGCACTGGCTGGTAAAAGATAGAGCCATAACACTATTAATGTGGGACCAAATAACACCATGGCATGCTATGAGACAACTCCAAGTAGGAGATCACCTTGCCTGGTAAGAAGCTCTTTACCATTCTCTTGAGATTTGAGGAAGACCAAAGGCTATGGCTCCAAAGGAAGTTGGAAATATGAGAGAAACCTGCCAAAGGAGGCAGGGAAACAGCAAGGCCAACTACTAAACAGAGACCCTGAGGAGATTAAGGCAGCTCCTTGACTTTGATTCCTCTCAACTTGCCAATGAACCAGGTGAAGTGCAATCAGACTGATTTCGACTCTAGAACTACGAAATTGGGGGGAGAGGGTGGGAAAATATGACACAAGGTATATCTAAGCTATAGTTGGAGGTTTCCAAGTGGGAGAAATGTAAGTCAAAGTTGCAGTGTAGCTATGAAACTACATGAAATGATTCTTTTATTGAATTTTTGAAATCCTAGAGAAACTAAAGTAGGGGTAGAAAGGGACAGGTGTTTGTCACAGTAAAGAATGCCTCCTTCAAATTACCTGAAATGACCACATCAGTCCTTTATCTGTGGAGGGTACTTAATCACACCTCCTTTGAGATGGTCAGGAAATGAAATCTATTCTCTATACCTACCACCTTTACATAGTTTCAAAATCCTCATTTCATTTATGTGGGTAGTTGTGTCCCCCAATAGAACGTAAGCTCCTTAAGGACAGAGACTCTTAATAGTTTTGTTTTTGCTCTCTGAATCCCCTGAACCCGACACATAGCTTTCATCTAATAAACACTTATTAAGTGCCTAACAGCTTCTCTCCTGTCTTTCACTGAAAGACTGTAGAAAGAGTAGTCTCTATATACTTGTCTCCATTTCTATAACACTCGCTTTTCAACCCCTTGCAATCTACTGAAGCAGCTCTCTCCAAGGTCACCTCTTGTAAACAAATACGTCCTTTTAGGGTCCCTTTTCTTAAACCCAATTCTACCTAATTCTGACCTCTTTTATCTCTATGCCTTTGCACATACTACCCCATGCTTGCAATAGTTTTTGTTCCCTGTTACCATTTGTTGACCAATATTTCATCTCTTTTATGAAACTTTTCCCTTCTCCCAAGTGAAAGTAATCTTTCCCTCCTTAAATTCTTCATGGCACTTTGGCTTTCCCTTGTTCTTATTATAATCTACTCTATCATACTTAGAGATTTAAATTATGCCCCTTCCCCCACAATAAGATTGAGGGCAAGGATTGTATCATAATTTAATGTATTGTATATAATTTATTTTGTATCAATATTGTATCAGTATTGTCATTTATAACTGTATCATTATTTAACAAAATAGGGGCAGCTAGGTGGCGCAGTGAGTAGAGCACTGGCCCTGGAGTCGGAAGGACCCGAGTTCACATCTGGCCTCAGACACTTGACACATGTACTAGCTGTGTGTGACCTTGGGTAAGTCACTTAACCCCAAATGCCCTGCCAAAAAATAAACTAACAAAAAAACACCAAAAAATAAAAAACAAATAATAAATATCTATTAAGCATCTACTACATGATAGATACTATACAAGGTCCAAGGGCCTTTTTACCTATAGTAAAAAAGAGACGTAACAGTTCCTGACTTCAAAAAGCTTACATTCTATAAAGGAGGACAATATGTACATAAATAAGAATGTACAGAATATACACAAAATAAATACAAAGTAGTGGGTTGGGTGGGGGGCAGAGTAAGGGCACTAGTAGCTGAGGGAAAATCAGTAAAGCATCATATAGGTATTTAGGCACAAAAGCTGAATTTTGAAGGCAGCTGTAGGTTCCAAAAGGCAAGGTAGAGAGGGAGTACAATGGACCTGAGCTGGGAGATGGAATTTGACCAAGATGATCATACTGCCTATAATTACTTTCATTTTCTTTTTCTCTAGTAATGTCTACCAGGAATCTGAATGGCTGGATTAGGTCAGCAAAATGATCCATAACATATCTGCCTTGATCTAGAACTTTCTATTTTTTCTACCTATATATTCCTGCAGTTCTTTCAAGCTAGTCAATGAAATCCTTATCATCTCGTAGTTACTTGTGAATGTGTGCGTCCCCATATTAGAATGTGAACACCTTGACGGCCAACAGACTGTCTCAATCTCTCTCCTCTAGCATAGTATCTAGGCCAGTGCTCTCTATGTAACAAGAACTTAATAAATGCTGAAGTTATGCTATCTCAATCAAATCCAACTGTACTAAGTGAAGCAGCAGATAATGCTTCAAAGTTGGGTCTTAATAAACTTCATACACTAGCAAAGTACAATGTCAAATACTCCTGTGCACAAACTTCAGTTAGGATTGAATCTTCAAACCAAGAGAAAATACAAGATAGAAAAATTATACAAACTCAGAAATGAAAAGTTAGGGTGTAGCCTGTTAACCAATTATCTCCCTTATGTTCTGTGAAATGCAAATTCTCTAATGTTTTGTTTACCAATTAACGAAGATAAGCATTAAAAGAAAAATTTTTAGAAATTGTAATGGTTTACATTAGAAAAGGTAATGAAAATGTAACTGGAAAATATAACTCAAGTTGACATGAGTTAAAATAATTGTTTTTTCTTTGCTATAACTGATATAGTGATTTTTTTCTCACCCCAAATGTAGGTTATTTTACTCCTCAAATTTAGAAATTAAGGGAGCTTAATAGGTCAATTCATCCTAACTACAGTAGGAGGCAAGAAATTTGCTCTGGAGTCACTTTAGTGGAGTGAAAAAAGCAGTGTACTGGTAGCCTTGATACCTGGGATCATGTCCTGATGCTGCCAGTTAACAGAAAGGGTTAGACTAAATAAGGGGTTCTTAACTTGGGAGTCCATGTCCCTGGTTTTGTTTTTAATATTTATAAGTATATTTCAATATAATTTGTTTCCTTTGTAATCCTCTGTATTTCATTTTATAAAATTATTCTGAGAAGGGCACAGATTGCCAAGGGGGTCCATGATAAAAAAAGCTTAACCTTTGGACTAGATCTATTCTACAGGGCCCCTTCCAGCTCTAAATCTGGAAGTTTCTAAATTACCCTGGTCTAGGAATGAAACTAAGGCTTCCTACTATCATATCTTCCTGGATCAAGTCAAGAGCTTATTTTATAACAATAATGAAAACTTCTATGTGGATCCATGAATATATAATTAATACTGGGTGAATAGGGTTGGTTTTTTTTTTACCAAAATGGTCTATATCTGCACTGGAACAAAGTTAATGGAAGCATTGGAGAATCAAAATACAACCACTTGGGCTTGTTTCAAGCAATATCACAAATAACACTCTTGCTCGTTGTCTTTTAACAGGAAAGTCATGGCGTACAGCTCTTTAAGCACTGGGCTTAAGCGTCAGAAGCAAGCTCAAATCTAAGCTCCACCAAGGAAAGACTAACCTTTTAACAAAGGGAAGTTACTTAGCCTGAGGCTCATTTGCAAAATGGGAATAATATTTAACACACAGATCTTACAGGATTGTTGTGGGGAAATTTTTTACAACTATTATTATGGTGGCATTCAATTCACATCCGTGTGTGTGTGTGTGTGTGTGTGTGTGTGTGTGTATATATATATATATATATATATAGAGAGAGAGAGAGAGAGAGAGAGAGAGAGATGTTTCCCTTTCTAGAAAGGAAGGGATGTATGAATTAGATTTCTGAAAGAAATAATTCAACTTTAATTCAAGAATCATTTACTGAACACTTACATTCAATAAAGTGCTGGGTGCCAAGAGGGTTGTCATCAAAGAAAGTAAAATCTATTAAAGGAGATAAGCAGCATACAAAAACGTCTAACATAAACGAGATGTGTATTGGAGAGAATACTTCCAGCTAGGAGGCTAAGACATGAATTTTTAAGCAAAGGATGAAAAGGGGTAAATGAACGGGTGAGGGGAACAGCTACAATAACCACTGACTGATATGGTTTTACTGTTCACAAAGCACTTTTCCTCCCAGGTGAGCAATTCGAGGACTTACCTAAAGCCACACCGCTAGCTCACAGCCGAGCAGGCACTGAACCTCTCCTTGCACCGGGTCGGCATGGGACTTTAGAAGTCATCGAGCCCAAACCCTTCATTTTGCAAATTAAATAACTGAGGTTCAGACAGGCTAAATGATTTGCCCGGCATTATCTGCGTACTAAGGGGCACAGCCGAGATTTACCACCCTCCTACCCGCTTCGCGTCTTCTTTACCACCCGCACCCGAGTTCGGGGACCGAAGGCCGCATTCCTTTTGGTCCATGGTCCTACAGGAGTCGAGACCCCGGCCTTTCGCCCATTCCGGGACCCCCTCTCAAATCAAGAAGCGAGGAAAGATGCCGAGTTGCGCGTTCTAGGTCCTGCTCCAGAATCCCGGGGAAGCCCGCCTCGCGCCCGGGCCTGCAGAGGCTGGGCGCACGTCCCGCTGCATGGTTGGCCCCGGCGCCAGGCCACATCATGACGGGGCAATTCGGTCGGGGCGGTGGCGGGGACTGGGACACTCACCTACTTGGTACAGGCGACCCTCTGGGGAGAAGATAGTAATGTGCCGATCAAAGCCGGCGCTGGAGCCCCGGGACATCTCGTCTCACTCACTTTCCCTACCTCCGGTCTAACTAGTGCTCCGCACCCTCCACTGCAGACATGAAACACCCGGAAGCTTCGGAGAGTACTTCCGGGGCGCTGAACACAAGGCCAGGGGCGCCACCGCCGCGGTTAGCAGATCTTTGGTGGGGGAGGGCGGTTCGGAGTGAGCATGCGCAGCCGCAGCCTGGCTTGTCAGAGGGAACAGAGCCGAGGTTACTAAAGCGGAGCAGAGGCGACGGAGAGAGTAGATTATTGTTATTTTTAACGTTTTCTTAAAAAAAAAATTGCCTTTCAGATTCTCTCCCTTTCTCCAGTCTCACTCCCATCCATTGAGAAGGCATATCAATTATACATCTGAAGTCTTGCGAACGTTTCCAAATTAGCTTTGTTGCAAAAAAAAAAAAAGCAAGAAAAATAAAGAGGGGTTCAAAAACTGGGGTCCAGGGACCCATAAGGGGTCTGTGGATAAATTTCGGGGATCTCATGAACTTAAAAAAATGTTCTGATAGGTTTATTTCAATATAATTGGTTTCTTTTATAATCCCATGTATTTCATGTCATGCATTTTAAAATATTATTCTTAGAAGGCTTCACCTTCTAAGGTCAAAGGGTCCATAACACATAAAATAATTAAGAAATCCTACTTTATCAAAATGGAGCAGATCTACCGCCAGACCCTTGTTTGCTTCATTTAATGAGTCTCTGTAATATCAAAATTTTGAAGAGATGCACTTTTTGCCTTCCATTGTTTGAATATAAACATTTTATCAGCATTTAGCCCTTTTAATTTGCTCAGATGCATTTACCTTTCTAGGTTTCTCTTGACTCCTGTGTTATTTCCAAGTTCCTACTCAGATCGGATATTTTTTATCAGGAATGTTTGAAAGTTCTCTATTCCATTAAAAAAAAATCCATTTCTCCCCTGTTGAATTATACTAAGCCCTCAAGGCAATCAATTCCTGATTCTAAACCATTACAGTAATTGCTTCCAGTTCTTGGGTGATCCTGGCTGTTTCTTTGATTCTTACTTGGTTCTCCTCCCCCCAACCCCCTTCTGGTTTTGGGTTATGACATTTCTGGAAATGTTCACTTCAATGTGTCTTTCAAGATGTGACAGGTGAATTCTTTTTTCCCTTTACCTACTGGTTGTAATAGATCTGAGCAGTTTTCATTTGTTTCCTGAAATATATACCATACATGTACCAGTAATTTTGGAGGTCCTAGTTTTCAGGGAGTCTGATGATTCTTAAATAATCTCACTTTGCTGCCATCTCTCCCCATCAATTGCTTTTCTTTTTCTCAAATTTTATTTTTTAAAATTTTGAAAACACATGCAACATATATGGACTTTCTTTTTTCCAAAAGAAATAGAAGAGGATTCTATATGAAACTTTGAATCTTCAACTTGCACAACTTTTTTTAAAGTATAAATTCTATACTTCCAAAATTGTCCTGTTTGTTATACCCTGAGCATTTAAAAAGCTGTTATATTTTTTTCATAATTATTGCTAACTCCCTGACAAATCTCCCTTCTTGCATTAAAAACTCAGAGAAAGAGAAAAAAAAATATTCCTGTAACAAATAAGCCTAGTCAAGGAAAACATATCTACATAGTGGCTATGTCCAAAACTATGCTCCATTCTGTACCTTGTGTCCATCGTGTGTCAGGAAATGAGTATCACTAAGTCTGCTAGAGTAGTGGTATCAAACTCAAATAGAAACAGGGACCAATAACCTGTACATAAAGATCTCTGCTGGTTGGCTGCATAATGACTTAGAAAACTACATACTAATATTATCTATATTTTATTGTATTTTGGGTTATTTTGTTAAATATTTCTCAGTTACATTTTAATCCGGCTTGGCAGCACTTGAGATTGCTGTGGGCTTTATGTAGTTTGCAGGTTGGGTGTTCGACAACTTTGTTCTGGAGACATGTTTGGTCAATGTATTGATCCATTCTCAAATTTTTCAAAGTTGTTTTCCTTTACAATGTTGCTGCTCTTGGATAAATTGTTTTGCTGGCTCTGTTTACTTCACTTCAGTCTCAGTTCATGTTACCCAGGATCCTCTAAAATCATCTCTTTAGCAATTTCTTACAGTCCAATAATATTCCATTACATTCCCATATAAAATTGCTGTTTACCAATTAACTGGAAATCACATAGCTCCCCCTCCTCCCCTTGGATTCTGCTTCTTTGCTTTTCTTTGAGGCTCCCCCTCCCCCCTTTCAAGTCCAACTTCAGGGTCAATAAGTTCTTTGTTACTATTCTCTTCCCATCCTTATCGTTCCTCTTAACTCCCACCCCTAATCTAAGCTTGTTTCTCCCAGTGTTCAAACCTCCTCTTATATGAGCTGTTTCGTATAAGAGTGAGGTTTATCTGATGCCCACTCCCTCATACCCCTTGCTTCATGTTTACCTACCCTTCTCTGCACTCCAATTATGAGAAATAGCAAGTTCCAACCCTTTCTTCCTCCTTTTTATATTAGTAAATTCTTCCTTTTACCTTCCTTTCTCTTTCCCCTCTTCAAACCCTTAGAATAGAATTAATCCACCTCTAGGATTTTCTTATTTAACTCCTTTGAAGATATTAACGTTCTGAAGGAACAGTTGTTTCTTAGAATGATAGCGCTCCATCATCTAACCCCTTCTAATTGCTCAACTTTACCTTTTTTAGGTTTCTTTGGACTCAGTTCTGGTTTTTTCACAAATGCCTGAAAAATATTATATTCCATTAAAGGTTCTTTCCTCCCCTCTCCCACCTTGTAGTATCATGCTTATGTTTTCTGGGCAAGAAATTAAGTTATTCTGATGGTAAGTCTTTCTTTTTTGCTTTTTGGAATATTGTATTCCAGGATATCCTCTTGTTTATAGTAGAGGCTGCCAGAAGGTTTTGTGTAATCCTGACTGTAGCTCCCTGGTACTTGAACTGCTTCTCGATCTGGATGCTTTGATGTAGAGCTCTGCATTTTGACTATGATATTCCTGGGACATTTCATTTTTTCCCAAGAGATGACTGATGGATTCTTTTGTCAACTGGATGAAACCAGCCTCTAACTGGTGTGTGGCCCAAACCAAACAAAACAGACTGTAGACAGGAGAGTCAGGAATCAGTTTATAACAAAGAGTAACTTAGCTGGCAAAAGTGACCACAGGAGAACAAATAGATCTTTAATGAAATGGGGCTTTTAAACATTCCTGACAAAAAGATTAGAGTTGGGTAGAAACTTTGAAATGAAAGTACGGAAGTCAAGAGATGTAGAAAAGTAAATACTTTTAAGCAACTTGAAAGGGACTCTCAACAAATTTGAAATATTTACATTCTAATGAGAAGATGAAACAAGCTTTCTCTCAGAGCCCTAATATCATGAAAGGTCATAGAGGGAATTGACAGCCTAGAAGTGATTTTGTCACGTTTTGATTATCTATAAAGATGAAAAGTGTGTGTGTGTGATGTGTGTGCGTATGGTAGAAGGTACACACAAGGGAAGAAAAGGGGAAGGTGAGACTCAGAATCTCACATAATTGGGGTGCACAAAAAGAATATGATATAAACATGAAGGTGGAAGCAGGGAGAGTAGGTATTATTTGAACTTCACTTTTCATATGAATTGGACAAGAGGGTAGAAAACACACAAAATAACATAAAGACGAGTAGATAGATTTTTGGCACCTAGCATGGTGCCTGGCCCAGACTAGGTGTTTACAAAAGGACAACTGGGGGTGGAAAAGGACAGTGGATATGAGAGAGGGTAGATTCAGGGAATTTAATTCACTTCAACTTAGCAAACATTTATTAATCATCTGCTTTGTGCTGAGGATCCAGAAAAGAAAAAAGAGACAATCTCTGCTCTCAAGGAGCTCCTAGCTAATCTAATATAATAAGGGAAGACACACCAAAAAGAAGCTGAAAAGCAAAGGTGGAGGTAGGGTACCAGTAGGTACTCAGTTCAAGGGGCAAGTTCCATGTAGTATACTCTCTCTTCCTTGGGTTTTTATGAGTGTTCTTTCCCACTTCTTCATCTGCTTTTTTCAGTCTCTTTTGTTGGATCATCATCCACGTCCTATCCACTTCATGTGGACCCAAGACTTCATCCTGTGTTGCCTTCTCTTTACAATTTCTCTTCATAATTTCATCACTTCCCAAGGTTTAATTGTCATCTGCCAAATCTAAATATATCCAATCCTTTCCCTCTACTAACATGGGAACCCTCTAGTTATGGACTTTTTAACCTTTCAGCTGGATTGTCCAATGGCCTAATTGGTCTTGCTGCCTCTACTCTCTTCCCTCTCCCCCACATTCCATCCCCCACACAGCTAACATTAATACTCTTAAAGCAAAGGTCTGACCACATCATTCCCCTGTTCAAAAAGCTTTAGTGACTTCTTATTTCTTCTAGAATAAAATACCAACTCCTTTTTTGGCAGTTAGAGTCCTCCACAAAGTGGTTCCCACCTATCTTTGGTAGCTGAGTGGAGGATGGAATGGAGATGACTGAAGCAACTGACTTTCCTAGAGCACAAGTCTGAACAAAGCTCTTCAGTTTTGCCCCTTCCTATCCCTCCAGTCATCCTGCACTTTAATTCCCATGTTGACATACTCTATGATTGAAGTACAATGGCTTTCTTCTGCCTTTTCAGCAGTTGTCCATTCTTCTCCTCCTAACCTCTGCCTCTAGGCTTCCTTCAAGACTCAAATTCAAATTCCACCTTCTGTGAAAAACCTTTCCTAGTCTGTTCCCACCTCCCTCTGCCAACCTCCAGTACAATCCTTATGAAGTTAACCTTCCATCCACTCCTCTTGTATCTTGTATGTACATAATTGTCTGCATGTCCTCTACCCATGAGAATGCGAGCTCCTTGAGGGCAGGATCCACTTGTTTGCCTTTCTTTAAGAGTAAATAGTTATTGACTATCCCAACAGATTTCACATTACTCTGCTCCTCTCCCCAAATACTTTTACATTCCAGCCAAATCAACTACTTTTGCTGTTTGCCACACATGCCATTCCATATCCTGTCATCATTGCGTAGGCTTAAGTGCCATTTCCTTCTGGAGACCTTTTCTGATCTCCAGTTGCTTGTGCTTTCCTTTTCCCTAAGCCCAATTACTTTCTATTTCATATACTTATTTGTATATCAATTATTATCAATATTATCACTAACAATATTAATAATCAAATTAAAATATATTTTTATAAATATATATAAATATATTTATATATAATATAAAATATAAATATAAAATATGTTTAAAATAGAATTGACATATTCCATATATTTCTATAAATATTTCTATTTATTTACCTGTGTACTTGTGGTATCACACACACGTGTGTGGTGTCATGCAGTAGAATATATTATATTCCATTAAAGGTTCTTTCCTCCCCTCCCCCACCTTGTAGTGGGCTATTTTCATTTTATGTTTTTATATTCCAAGCACTTAGCGCTATGCCTAGAACACAGCAGCACTTAAAAATGTTTTTAAATGGAACTGAATATTTCGATGAATTCCTCCTTCATATTTGCTATTCTTTACAGTGTAATGTTATTCCATTATATTCATACACCACAATTTGTTCAACTGTTCCCCAAATGGTAGCATTTACTTTTAGTTTTCTGCTACTTCATAAAGTGCTCCTATGAGTATTTTGGTATACATAAGACCTCTTTTTCTGTCATTGGTTTTCTTGAGATATAAACCTAGGAGTGGGATCACTAGATTACAGATATGAACAGTTCTGGTCACTTTCACACGTAATTCCAAATTCATTTTTAGAACATTTGAAGAAATTCAGAAATACATCAACATTATTGTGCTTGTTTCCCCATAGCTACTCTAACACTGAATATTTTCTTCTTTCACCAACATTTGCCAATTTGATTAGTATGAGGTGATACCTTATACCTTATTTTTCCCATGTGGCTTTTGGTAGTTTATATTTTTTGTTTTGAAAGCCTTTAATCACATATACTTGGAACTGATTCTTAGTGTGTATGCATATATATGTGTACATATATATGTATATCCATATATCCCTATGTATATTTATACGACTTCTATCAGAGATGTTCAAATACAAAGGTTTTTCACCAATCTATTTCTTACTCTAGCTGAAATGCTTTTGTTTGTACAAGCTTTCAAAATGTTGTAAAATCAAGAACTTCTTTGATAATCCCTTCTATTCCTTCTCTGATTATGAATTGTTCTTTATCCCCTTTTTGATGATATGATATTTCATATTTGGATCATTTATCCACTTGGAACTTATTGGAGTATATTTTAGGATATTCTATGTTCTGCCAAATTGCTTTCTAGTTTTCCCAGAAATTCCTGTCAAAGAAGTTCCTCTCCTTTCAACATAGTCAACGGTATTTACTTAAACTAGCTAGCATGAATTATGATGAAGTAGTACTGGAAGCTTTCCCAAAAAGTCAAGCCTCCTTTCTCCATTATGACCAAGTACAAGAAATTCTAGCTACAATAGTAAGACAAGAGGGAGAAATCAAAGGAATAGGTAGAAGCAAAAAGGAGGGACAATTATCCCTATTTGCAGATGATAAAATGGTTCACATAGAAAATTCTAGCAAACCAACAATATGGTAATCGAAATAATTATAGCTTCAATAAAATAGGAGTACACAAAATTAATCCATAGAAATCATCAATAATTATTAAAGGAAAACAAATAAATGTAGAAATAGTCAACTGTTTATTGCTGGGCAGCACCAAATATCTATAATCATCTAATCTATAAAATCGTCAATAATAGATGAATACAATAGGGGTATCCTTGATAAAGATATGTTAAGGAAAAGGCAGGCTTTAACAAATAATACTGTACAGCAGAAGGGAAGTCATGGGAGAAAATGTAATCTGAAATGAAGATTAAATGTCTCATTTAATTTTAAAACTGCTTATTAAAATTGTAGATTTGTTTGAATAAGCAGCAGTAATATATTTTCTTCTTTTCCAGAGCATATGCAGAACTCCAGTCTTAGATTACCTATCCTCCTGTACGAGAACTGCTTTGTTTTCATTTAGTGAAGATCACCGAGCAGGAAGGGCACTCAGAGGCCGTCTAATCCAGGCTAGAGGCCTCAGTTTTGTTGCTGAAGGCAAAGCCATTTAGTTGGCACTTCATAGGAATATCTTTCCACCAGGTTTTCATCATATGGTATATGCCATGAGTCTCCTGTTGTTTGTACCACTGTATCATAGGTGAGAACAGACTGTCGAATCAGAAACAAGACATAAGATTTATGTTAATATTGACAGAATATATTGATAGTAACACTGACCATAAAGAATTACAGAATTATCTAATGAACCCCTCCAGGACATTCTCCATTGTTCCATGAGTTCAGTGCCTGGCCCGGTCTCACGTTTACAACTCTTGCTCTCGTAGCAGGAACTTCAACATGCATACTGATGACCTCTCAAATCCCCTAACTCCCAGTTGCAATTCACTCAATTCTCATGTCTACTCTTCGACTCTTTAACTCTTTCTGAGCTATGGAAAGAGATGATCATATCACTGATCTCCACATCTCACAACACCCACAACATCCCCTATCTATGTGTGATCTCCAAAATTCCTTTTTTTCCACTCACAGAGTCACTATATTGGAGGAGGTCTTCATTGCCTCACACCTAGACTACTGAAATATCTTTGTGGCTGCTTTTCCTGCCTGAAGTCTCTCCTCATTCCAATCTATCTTCTAATCTGCTGTCAAACTGATTTTCCTAAAGCACAGGTCAGATTTGTTATCTCGCGCTCCCCATGTTCCCCAATCTAGTGGTTCCTTCTTGTCTGCAGATCTAGTAAATCTTCTCTGGCATTTAAAATCTTTCCAGACTTCTAACAACACCTTATTCTTCTACAGGTACTCTGTGATATAACTATACCGGCTTACTTGATGCCGCTCACGTGTGATACTCATCTCCTGACTCTGTGCCGTTTCACAGATTGTCCCTCATTCGAGGAATGCTCTTCCTTCTTATCTCCATAGCCTGGCTTCCTCCAAGTCTCAGCTCAAACATCGCCTTCTGCAAAAGGCCTTTTTCCTGGTAGTTCTCTGTCCCCATCGACCCCCGCCCCCACCATTGTCTACTCTGTATTAATCTTGTATGTATATCTCCAAATTAGAATGTGAGCTCCTTGAGGGTAGGGACTCTTCGCCTTTCTTTGTATACCCCAGGAATAGCACATTACCCATCAGACAGCATTTAGTAAACATTTGCTGATTGACTGAGATGGAAAACGACTTACAGGGAAGCCTTTCAGTCCGAGCTAGACCTATACAGGAATCCCTTCTACAATATGCCTAACAAGTGATCACCTAGCTTATGCCTGAAGATCTAAAGCGAGGTACAACCTTCTCGAGGTAGCATATTCTACTTTCGGACAGCTCTATTTAAAAAAAATTAGTTTTGAAAAAGTATAAAGTTCAATTGTGAATGACTTAGCTATTCTCAGCATACAATGATCTAAGACAATTCCAAAGGACTCATGATGAAATATGTTATCCACCTCCAGAGAAATAATGGATAGAGTCTGAATACAGATCAAAGCATACTATTTTTCACTTTATTTTTTTATGTTTTTTCCCCTATTAAGTCTGTGTCTTCTTTCACAACATGACTAATACTGTAATATGTTTTGTATGATTGAGCATGTATAACCTATATCAAATTGCTTACTTGCCTCAGAAAGAGGGTAGGTGAGGGAAGGAGAGAGAAAATCTGGAACTCAAAAATTTAAAAAAATGAATGCTAAAAATTGTCTTTACATGTTAACCGGGAAAAAATAAATTATTATTTAAAAAAAACTTTAAAGTTAACACCAAAAAAATAAACTGAACTCATGGACATTTTTATATATAAACATGGAACACAAAGGAGAACCGTATATGAAATCATGAATCTCTACAGCATACCATTTACTTTTTAAACAAAGTATATAATGAATCCAATCCATTACATTTTTGTGTGTGTGTGTGTGAGAGGCAATCAGGGTTAAGTGACTTGCCCAGGGCCACACAGCTAGTTTAAGTGTCAAGTGTCTCAATCTATTACTCTAAAAATCATCTTCCTTGTTTATTCTCTTCTTACCTACCTTCTGTACTTTTCTGTGTACTTAAAAAATGTGTTAATGGTCCTTTTTTCTTTTTCTTTTCTAGGTAACTTTGCTTCTATCATCTCTTCCAACTCCCTCCAATTAAGAGGGAAAAACCCCCTCTTATAACAAATAATAGTCGAACAAAACAAATGCACACAAATGCCATGCCCCAAAATGCGTGTCTCTTTATGTACCCTGAGTCTGTCACCTCTCTGGCAAGGGGTGGGGAACACGTAGCATTATACAGCGCCTACAGCGCCTCTGAAAACATTGTTGGGGACTCCTGTGAGAAAAGCTCCCAAGTCTTTCAAAGATGTTTCTTTACAAGACTTTTTTCATTGTATAAAATAGTCTTCTGGTTTTGCTCAATTCACTCTATGTCAGGTCCTGTTTCCAAAGATTCCCAGAAATTGTCTCTTTCCTATTATATTTCTTTATCATAATTTATTCAGACATTACTCAATTGAGCGACATCTGCTTAGTTTTTTGCTTGTGACTATTCCCTTCTCTGTATTATCCTGTCTCTAGAGTGTGTGTGTGTGTGTGTGTGTGTGTGTGCACACGCGCATGCCTCTCTCCCTGAGGGAGGAACTCTATTTGATTATTTCAAGTCACCTGTGACAAGGCGGGAGGGAGAGCCCTTGAGAAGAGTAACCATAGAGGGATTGAGCGATTTTAGGAAATTAACTGTCTAAAGCCAGACCCCAAAGATCAAGAGCCAACTGTTTTGTTTGATGAAATAAAATGTTAACTTTTACTTACTTACTCTTGAGTTGTATAAAAGTGTTTTATCATTTTTGTTCAAGCTTCTGACAAATCTCACTTCAAAAATGACTTGTGTAGGAAACAGGACATGAGGGGACTCTGTCAATTTGGACATTTCTATCTCCAAGCAGAACAATGTTTGTATTAGAATTATGTTATATTAATGAAAATTACTTTTGCTAGATGAGTGCCCATGATGCAAAGTACAATCTTAATATTTTCCTCTCAGTAACATCAGTTATGAGAAATAAGATCCACCCACTTCTTCCTCCTTTCTATACTAGTGTATTCAGGGGTGTGCAGGTAAATGTTTAACCATCAGCTCTGGGGGTGGGTTAGGGGGAAGTATACCACATACTTCCAAGTTCAATATGTATTATTATCATTTTCTTTGTCACTTTCTTAAGTCTACACAATCAACAAAATAATAAATCAAGCTCTGGTAGCACTTGCCAATTTATGAAGTGTTAATGTTCACACTGAAAATTCAACAATTGGCTCCCAGGTTGGTTGAGCTGGCCCTAGCATACCTCAGCATATTCTTTACTCCTGCCTCTAGCCTCAGCTCCTAAAATGGGACTCTGCGCCAGGGCCAGAGGCTTTGCCTCTTACTAAACTTCTGGGTGAAATGGCTGGCCTTGCTTAGTCTCACCTTGATTTCCACTTCCTAAAGTGAAGCCACTGTGGATCTTTGAGGTTCAGAGTGCTAGATCTTCAGGGATAGAAACACAAGGACCTAGGGCTGGGCTGCCCCAATCTGAGCAATGGCTCATCTTCACTTCACCCTGCTTCTCTTGGTCCCTTTCTCTCCCACACCTTCCTAACTATTCTGGAGCTCTCTTGGGCAAGTCTGATTTTGATGCTTCCAGATAAATCATATTTGTCTCTTGCTAGTCTTTGGTTCTGCTTGGATATTTTCCACTTATATGCCTGAGTGGGAGCTGGCTTTTTTGATAGGTCCTCTTTCTATTGCTCTTATGGTTATGGACTTACGGTTGGCTTTTGGTGCAGTTCTGAAATTCTGACTTCATCATTCAAGTACAACTGCTTTCCCCAAAGTAACCAATGATTTTTTTATCTGACAAATCTAATGGCCTTTTCTCAATCCTCATCCTTCTTGACATCTCTGAACTCTTTGGCAGTGTTGACAACCGTCTTTTTTTTTTTTTACCTTATGACCATCTTTATAAAAAATACAAATCAAGCAACCCCTCCCAGGGACAGTTCTAGGGAACTGGAGGTAGCGGCAATGGAAAGGGAGAGGAAAAAAGAAGGGACCAGGGAGAGGAAGAAGTTTCAGAGAAAGGAGGTGGGAGAGGTTTTCCAGAAGGGGCAGGATACATTTCTAAGCACCTTCTTTTCAGTTCAAATACCTATTATTATTCACCTGAAGGGAAAAATTAGCCGTGAGAGTTAAGCCACCACTGGGAGGGTGGAATGTTACTCAAATGGGCTGGATAGGGGTAAGGGGTACTCAGTTTCAGTGCCCACCAAAGTTTCTGCCCCTCCTCACAAAGGGGAAGGAAGCCCAAACCTTTTGCACCCACCCTAATCCCAGCAGGACACCCAGCCCCATGCCTTGTTTTTCGAGTCCTGGGGACCTGGGGCTATCTCAGCCATGTGGGACAACTAAAGGGCAAGAAGGAGACCAGGGTTGAAAGGCAGAAGCAGGCCGTCAGGGGAGAGGGCCAGGTAACTACCACAGTTTGAGTCAGGAAAAGCAGAAGCAGTAGTCACCAGTCCCAGGCCAATGTTCACAGAACAAAGTCGAAAGTCTGCAGCAGGCCAGGTGGTGCAGCGAAGGTGGCTACGGCCAGCAGCTTAGACGGCACACCTCTGCCTACTCCCTGGCATTTGAGGCCTAAGGGGGTTGTCACAGCGGTTGAGTGCCCAACGTCAGGCAGGTCCAAAATCAGAAATGGGGCATAGGGTTATGTGCAGGAAGAGGGCGGGATGCAGCGCTCAGATGAGCTGCTCCTCGGTGGGAAGCTTCAGGTTGGGGGGCAGTGGGGCCTGGGCACCCACCCGCTCTTCACTGCTGGGCTGGTAGGTACCCACTGTCTGGTGTTTCTCACGAAGCTTCCAGCCCAGCAGGGCCAGGGCCACTACCAGGAGGAGGATACCCAGGACTGAGAATACAGCGATGATGGCAGTGACTGCACCCCGGAGCGGGACCCCACTGGCTGGCAGTGCTGTGCAAGGGGTAGTAGTATTGTTTTCCTGCCCAGTGTAGCCAGTATTATGGGCCAAGGAAGGTTGGGAGGGGGAGGGTCAAGAATTGCAGGCTCAGTGCCAAGCACAGGCCCAGGCCAGGGCTTCTTGCCACGGGCCCCTGGGCAAACCAGGCCTATGCCCTGGCTGAGCTGGCTCCAGACTTCCGGTGGCTATTGCATCTGAGGCTGCTGGCATCAGCTTTCCACTGTGGTCCTCAGCCCAGCAGTCAGTCCTTCTGTTCCTCAGTCCTAATGACTGTCTTCTTGATGGTCTCTTCTAGGTTTCTGTAACACTACTCTCTTCTGATTCTCCTCCTGTCTGTCTGACTACTCCAGCTCAGTCTCTTTTGCTGGATCTTCAAGCAGATCAGGGCAGTTAACCATGGGAGTCTCCCAAGGCTCTGTCCTTTTCTCTTTTTCCTTTATATACCTATTATTATAGGGATATGTTATATCCCTTTATATTCCCTATATATCAGTTCCCATGTTTTCAAAGTGCCATCTACGTTGGTGATTCCCAGATCTTTGCTGCCCTCTCCTGGATGTTCTCTGGCTTATCAATGCTACTCCTAAAATGTGGAACTTAAAAATGAATGAGATTCCAAAAGTAGTCAAATCACAGATGGCACTATTATCCTTCTAGACCAGAGTAGAATCTCTTTAATGCAGCCCAAGATTACACTAGCTTTTTAAAATTTGCTAATGTGCATCTTGGCATAACAAAAGGAGAACTCACCAGAATTAATAGGCATATGTAGATTGAACAAGGGAAGATGCATGAAGAATCTTAAAGGAGTTTTGATTCCACGGTGAATAATAAATAATAATAATTTGCATCTATAACACTTTACAAATAAGCAAATAATAAAAGGTTTAAAAACGAAACCTGTCTATGAAGGTACATTTCATGAAATCATAGCTTCTTTCAATGATATCAATGAATACTGAAAACTTCTTGTGTGTTAGAAACTTTTTGTTTTTATAACCCAGAAAATTTCAGACAGACAGTGGAAAAAATACGAAACAATTACAACTCCATTTTGGAAAGAAAGGAGGGAGGAGAAATCCTCTTTAATAGTTAATAGTTTGTGTTCAGCCTGTCTGAAATAATGCTTTTTAAAATTTGTCTCACATTCTTAACCAGTATCACACCCTACTGACCCGATACAGACAAGTGAGAACATACCTGAAAAATGATCTTTTTTCCTGGGTAATAGTTGAGGAACACAAGCTGATGTCCCTGCTGCCACCTAAAGAACAGATGTCGAGTCTTCTCATCAGGGAGACAGGCTTTGTGGTCCCGCAGCAGATCTCTGGTGAGAAATCTGCAGTGGTTCCCTGAGTGTAGAGTGGCATATAATAGGAAGGCATCATCTTCTGAGCTAAGTTAACCAAAAAGAGAGAGAGCTCTGAAGTCAAAATAAAGAGACATAATTATCTTCTCTAAGCTTTGTATTTCTTCACTACTTTTTGAAGAAGTGTTCTAAATTCTTGATACTCTGAACACAGTAATCCTCATTACTCCATTACAAACAGTAATATTTAAAAGAGGGTACAAAAGACTGAAAGGGAAGATGATCTGATCTGTTGAAAGTCTATAGTTTAGGGTTCTGTTTACTCAGTCATTTAAAACTGTTTTAAAACCCTGACTTTCAGCTCCTAAATGTTAATTTGAGACCAAAGCATTTTTTTTTCCTATTTGTAACACTGATTAAATCAAGCATTTCTTCCCTCTGAAACTCACAGAACAAGCCTAGGGATGGGTATTATGCCTACTGCTTTCTTTGGCAAACCTCAAATGGAAGCTGAAATTTTCATTTTTCAAAGCACTTGCTAGGGAGTGACTCAGATCATAAACTTGGAAAGGTTTCCCTCCTTCAAGAATCACTATGGACTCATGGTTTTCTAAAGCCCCGGAGATAGCTATCATTTTTCTCTATCAATCCCACCCCAATATAAAAAATGCTCATTATAAGTCTGCATATGTGGGACGAATGCTGGTAACTGGTTCCTGAGCAATTCTGACTACAAAATGTGATAAAATCTTACTATTGATTCAATTTAGGTCAGTCTATTTCAAACCCCTGTGAATAAAAAAAAAAGGAGAAGTTTTCTCTGCGACAAAAAACTCTGTCTTGAATCTCCTTCTATTTTCTCCCTTTTGGCAATTTCATCAGTATCCATGGGTTTAATTACCATCTTTATGAAGATGACTCCCAGATTTATATACCTAGCTCTAGTCTCTGTGTAGCTATAGTCTTGAATCAATAGCTGTTTGTCGGACATCTTCGTAGGCGTCTCAAACGTCATCCAAAATAAAACGAATTATCTTCCCCTCTAAATCCATCCTTCCTCCAAATTTTGCTATTTCTCTATAGGGTACCACAAATTTTCAGTCATTCAGATTTCCAACCTCAAAGTCATTCTTGAGTCTTCACTCTCCCTCAACGCCCCTAACCAATAAATTAACAAATCTTATCTGCTTTATCCTTGATTCTTCACTCTCACTCATCCTGCCTTTGTTGCTGTTCAGTCCTTTTCCAGTTGTGTCCAACCTTTTGTGACCCCATTTGGGGCTCAGCAAAGATACTGGAGTGCTTTGCCATTCCTTTCTCCAGTGGGTCCAGTGGATCCATTCTGTCAGGTAAGTGACTGGCCCAGGATCACACAGCTAGGAAGTGTCTGGGGCTGGATTAGAATTCAGGTCTTCCTGACTCCAGGGCCAATGCTCTCTATACATTGAGTACCCATCTTGCCTAACCAGTTACTAAATACTATTATTTTAATATGCATATAACTTTTTTGAATAAGTCCCCTTCTCTCTACTCATATGGCTATCATGCTTAATTCAGGAGCTCATTGCCTCTTGCTTAGATTACTATAGCAGCTTCCTGACTGGTTTCCCTGTCTCTAGTACAGACTACTAATTCCAATCCATTCTCCACAATGCCACCAAAGTGATTTTTCTAAAGGGCATGTCTGACCCTGTCCACCTGCCTCTTCCCTCTAATAAACTCCAGTGGTTCCCTATTATCTTTAGAATCAATCAGTCAATAGGCACTTATTAAGTGTCTATTATATTCCGGGCACTATGCTAAGCCATGGGAATACAAAGAAAGCCAAAAGAAAGTCCTTGATCTAACAGGGAAAACAACAAGCAGACAGATACTTATGAACCAGTTATAATACAGAATAAAAAGGGCACTAGAATCAAGAGGGGTTAGGCAAGTCTTTCCTACAGAAGGTGGTATTTTAGATGGAATTCGAAGGAAGCCAGGAAGCACAGGAGGGGGAACTTTCAACTGTGGACCTGAAAGCTTGGTTGAAGTAGGCAAACAGCCTAGGTGATATATAAATTCACATTGTTTATTCCCTTAAAGCTAGGAGAATTACATGTACATGAGGCTTGACTTAAAGACCTTAAATTCTGACTGACCGATATCTCTGTCCCTCAGATTTATGATATTCATATGTGTTTAACCATATAGCATAAGCAAGGGATTTTCTTAATTGAATACAATAAGAGAATTGACAAAGTGTCAATTGAAAATACAACCCAGGATATCTGTGTTTCCTTTACAATTAATATGACATAACTAGTATATGTCCATAAAATATTAAGGTAAGAAAAGTCCCACTATTCAAGATAGTGTCTTGGGTTAAGGTGCCTCATCCTTAATAGCCCTAAACAGAGGAACACTCTTAGCCTCATCTGGCCTTGTGGTTGTTGACATAGGAAGGGGCATTCTGAGTTTACTCAGAGAACAAAGAATATCTGTTAGGCCAGGTGCTTCTTCTGATTGCTTAGTTCAGGCTTGGGCCCTTACTGGGGTTCAAATGATGTTAAATGATTATCACAAGTAATGTAAGATAGACAAAAAGCCCAGAGTTGAGAGATAGGAGTATCTTGTTTGCGGAATAGCAATGGCCACTGTCACTGGAATAAGTACATAGTAGTGAGTAAGGTATAAGAAGAGTAGAAAGGTGAGGTGGAAGAGATTAGGTTACAATGGGTTTTGAACATCAAATAGAAGATTTTGTAGTTGATTCTAGACATGACAGGGAGCCACCGGAGTTTGCTAAGTAGAAGGGTGACTTGGTTGGACCCGTGCTTTAAAAATATCACTCTGGCAGCTGGAATGAAATGGGAAGAAACCTATGGTAGAATCAATAAACTGCTCTGGCATTTTAAGCTCTCTATGACCTGGCCATTAGATTATAAGATCCCTGAGAGCAGGGACTGTCTTTTGCCTCTTTTTGTATCTTTAGGGTTTAGCCCAGTGCCTGGCACACAGCAGCTGCTTCATAAATATTTACTGATTATTGATTGACTAGATCTATCCTATATCTCCTGTTTTACTACATACATATTATATATACATGTATTACATACATCTTGCAAGTGCTCTACTAATCCGGCCACACTGGCCTTCGTGTTTTTTCTTACACATGATACTCTATATCAGGCCTACACAGCATACGGCCTGCCAAAGAATTTCAGGCTGCCCATGAAAAATGTAGAGGATATTAAAGAAAGTAAAGACATAACAAGTGCTTTGTTTGTGCCCCACAAACTGCCTTCCATTAGTAACTATTATACTCATCATGTAACTTGGCGGGTGGGTTGCCATCTCGCACTCTCTCCTGTTTGTCCTGTGACCTTTGGCAACCAATCGTTATCAGTCTTTCTCTAGTCTGAGAGAAGTGAGAGTCATAACTTTTTACTGTGTTTTCAATTGTTATTGGCATAGTACAGGGACAAAGTGAATGCAGCCACGTGCCAACACAGCTGATGCCCGCTATACGACTTCTTCCCCTCCCTCAGGCCAATTTCCAAATTACTTGAGTGGCTGGCACTCTCTCCAATGTCAGATACTCAGTTCAGTATTTCTTTGTATGTGAGCAGTTGCTGTGGAGATATTTTGGTTCTAACATTAAAGTTTTGGAGGTGACTTTGCAAAATGGGTGATAAAAAGAAATGGAAGTTCTTATTAGAATACAGAGTGTTTAATCCAGAGTGGACAAATAGATACTTGTTTACCTATAGGACAGACAAAATACTGTGCCTCGTTTGCTGAGAAGTAATATCGTTTTGTCTTTATATTTCTAGTACCTAGCAAAGTGCACTGTTTATGGTAATTATGCATAATTAATAGTTTGTTTGACTGGATTAGAAATCAGAGATAACTAAAAAATATTAGGACCTATGGATAATGAAGGCTACCAAGTCAAATATGGTAAGTGAATTTGTAACTACAGTCAGCACTAACCACATGGTCTATGATACAATAGAGTCCATTTGCAATTAGGCTTTTTCCTGATAACAGCACTCTGCATTTATGTAGTTATTTCCATTCAAGTATTCTAAAATGATCTGTCAATTTTTTTTTTTAAACTAATAGAAAAACAGGCACAGATACACAAAAGAAATTTGGCCAACACTACAATTTGAATGTCTAGTGACTAGAGAAAGGGCCTCAACTTTTCTCATCCTCAAAATGAGGGGGTTCTGGACTAGGTAGTCTTTAGGGTTCCTTCCAGTTCCAAAGCCTTTAATTTAGGTGCCTGAACTCAGCTTGGTGTTCCATGCATTAGGCAGGGAACTCAGTCTTCTTTAGGAATAAGGATCTTTCAAACGTTGACAGAATTTGGTGGCAAACTCCATTAAGCTTGGGGATGTATTCTTGCTTGACATGGTTCTTAACCATTTTATTTATAGCACAGCTAACAAAATCCTTGTTCCACCTTTGATGGAATGCTGTAATAAAATATTACTGGGATCCACTCATACACAAACTAGCTGCATGTGCCTGTTGTCCTAGATACTCACACATTGTCAGCAAAGAAGCAATAGGCCATGTTCTGCACAGCTGCCATTTCGTTCTTTTGCCACCTGGAACTTC
This sequence comes from Phalanger gymnotis, assembly GCA_028646595.1. Classification (NCBI taxonomy): domain Eukaryota; kingdom Metazoa; phylum Chordata; class Mammalia; order Diprotodontia; family Phalangeridae; genus Phalanger; species Phalanger gymnotis. The sequence goes on from CM053625.1 coordinate 16,909,366, forward strand.
CCTTTAGCATGTGCTTCCGACCCAGGACAAGCACATGGAGGTTCTGTTTTGTTATTTGAGAAACCACATCAAGAAGCTGAAAAGAAAAAGTCAATACAGAGGAAAGTCACAGGAGGAAATTTTATGGTGGAAAGCATTTTTTGAGATCCACAGCTCCCTACAAAAAACATTCCACGCTACCTCTGGGCATTCCTACTGGCTGCCCCAAGAACTGGAACTCTCTCACTCATCTCTGCCTCTTGTCTTTCTTGGCTTCCTTCAAGTCTGAGAAAAAATTCCAGCTTGTATCAGAAGCCTTTTCTGATCCTCCCCTAGCGATACTGTTGTCTCTGTCAGATTGTCTCATTAAACCTGTTTTTATTTTGTTTGTACATAGTTGTTTTCATGTTGTCCTTCTCAGTGGGCCATGAGCTCCTGGGGAGCAGAGATTATTTTTTTTCATTGCTTTGAATCCTCAATGCTTAGTACAATGTCTGGTATGTATTAAGTACTTATTAAATACTTGCTGATTTGACTTGATATGGGCCTGAAGCTCAGGAAATAAGACAGGGGCTGGATATGTATGTAGATTAGAGAGTTGTCTTCATAGAAATGATAGATAGTTAAACCAATGGGAACAGATAAAATTACCAAGAGAAATAGTATAGAGAAAGAAGAGAAGAGACAGAATTTTGCGGAACCCCCATAGTTAGGGGGTGTTATATGGATGAAGAGAAAGCACAAGAGACTGAGGAACAGTTAAATAGGTAGAAGAAAAATAAATAATCTAAAAAATGAGTATGATTTTATGATGGAAAATAACAATAAAGATGAATTATCATCTACCTTTACTGCTGTATCGTAAGGCCCATAATGATATCTCATATGATTTGCAGCTCAAACCTCCTATGTATGTTGTCTCTTCCATTAGAATGTGAAGCTCCTTGGAAGCAGGTACTGTCTTGTTTTTCTATTTATATTCCCAGCACTTAGCACAATGCTTTGTATGAAGTGCTTAACAAAGGCTTTTTCATTCATTTACCCACTCCTTTCATTCATAAATTATGCTGGCTCATAATTCTCACAAGATTCCCTGAAAGTCAATAGCATACAGAAACTAAAGAACTGAAGTATGTCTTGACCAAGACCCCAAAATATGCCTATAGTGTATTCTGGCCATGAACTTAGCTCCTAATTCCCATTTCTATTATATGCATGTTGTGAAAATATCAATAATTACTTATCCCCAGTCCCATAATTCAGTATACTCCTGAAAATAATATTGTATAACTTGCATAAACTGTTTTGTCATTGTAACACATTTTCTTTTTTGGAAATGACTGGCTACAGGCCTTGGAAACTCTCCTCCCAAAATCTTCTTAAACTTTCCCACAGGGTCAAGTCTCTGGTGTTTGCCTGAAGCACCTACCCATTCCAGTAATCCTCTCAAGTGGCCTTTCATCCTGGCCTACACCCAATCTCCCAATCTTAATCAGCCTCTGGACTGCTCCAGGTACTTCCCACCCATGATCTCTTGGCCACATGGTCCAGGTCTCTGGGGGTGGGGGGGGGGGGAGAGGTTATGGGCCTTTCCAATCACCCCAGCCTATCTGGCCAATCCCAGATCCTTCCCATAGTCTTTCTGTGTATAAGATCCATCTTGCCTCCATTAAGAGTCTGGCCAGAGTGGGGCGGAGCCAAGACCATGGCTGGAAAGCAGGGACTAGAGTGAGCTCCCTGCCAAGTCCCTCCAAAAACATATAAAATATGGCTCTGAACCAATTCTAGAACTGCAGAACCCACAAAATAGCAGAGGTAATCAAGGCTCCAGCCCAGGAGAGCCTGGATGGTCTCTGGGTAAAGTCTATCCCGCACGGAGCTGGGAGCCGAGGGGAGCGGAGCTGAGGGGTGAGGAGCCCAGTGTGGGCGGCATGGACCTACTAGACTGGGAGCCAGGGGGAGTGTGCCCTAGTGCCCTGAATCAGTGAGCTGGGGCAGTTGCCAGACTTCTCAACCCACAAACACCAAAGACAACAGAGAACGTTAGGGGGAAAAGCTGCTGGGGACAGAGTGTAAGAAGGAGGTCTCAGTTGGGCCACTGCCCTGGGGGCAGGGGAGGTGGGGCAGCTACAGAACTATAGCTGCAGTAGCTTCTGGCCCCAGGCCCACCTGGTGGGAGGAATTAAGTGGAGGGATCAGAGCAGGAGTGCAGAGCCTGCTGAAGATCTAAGTGCAGTCAGGGTTGGGGGTTCTTGGGGAAGGAGGAGTGCTGGTGTGGCAGAGCTGGCGCATCCCCTCATGCTTGGAACATAGTACTCTATACTCTACAAGCAGTCACAACCCACTGAAAAACTCAAGGGTCAAGTAAGTTGGCTGGGAACATGGCCAGGCAGCGAAAACTCACCCAGATTCAGTCTCAGACTGTGGAATCTTTCTTTGGTGACAAAGAAGACCAAAACATACAGCCAGAAGAAGTCAACAAAGTCAAAGAGCCTACAACAAAAGCCTCCAAGAAAAGCATGAAGTGGTCTCAGGCCATGGAAGAGCTCAAAAAGGATTTAGAAAAGCAAGTTAGAGAAGT